>CM062486.1:52090694-52146980 GCA_031479575.1 Coregonus ussuriensis
GTGTGTGTTTCTGTGTGTGTGTTTCTCTTTGTGTGTGTGTGTGTTTCTGTGTGTGTTTATGTGTATGTTTCTGTGTGTCTGTTTCTGTGTGTGTGTTTCTGTGTGTGTGTTTCTGTGTGTGTGTTTCTGTGTGTGTGCTCTGTGTGTGTGTTTCTGTGTGTGTGTTTCTGTGTGTGTTTCTGTGTGTGTGTTTCTGTATGTGTGTTTCTGTGTGTGTGTTTCTGTGTGTGTTTCTGTGTGTGTGTTTCTGTGTGTGTGTTTCTGTTTGTGTGTGTGTGTGTTTCTCTCTGTGTGTGTGTGTGTGTTTCTGTGTGTGTGTTTCTGTGTGTGTGTGTGTGTTTCTGTGTGTGTGTTTCTGTGTGTGTGTTTCTGTGTGTGTGTGTGTGTGTTTCTCTGTGTGTGTGTGTGTGTGTGTGTGTGTGTGTTTCTGTGTGTGTGTTTCTGTGTGTGTGTTTCTGTGTGTGTTAGTGTGTGTGTGTTTCTGTGTGTGTGTTTCTGTGTGTGTGTGTTTCTCTATGTGTGTGTGTTTCTCTGTGTGTGTGTGTGTTTCTGTGTGTGTGTTTCTGTGTGTTTTTCTGTGTGTGTGTTTCTGTGTGTGTGTTTCTGTGTGTGTGTGTGTGTGTGTGTGTGTGTGTTTCTCTGTGTGTGTGTGTGTGTTTCTGTGTGTGTGTTTCTGTGTGTGTGTTTCTGTGTGTGTGTTGCTGTGTGTGTGTTTCTGTGTGTGTGTGTGTGTGTGTGTGTGTGTGTGTGTGTGTGTGTTTCTGTGTGTGTGTGTGTGTTTTTGTGTGTGTTTCTGTGTGTGTGTTTCTGTGTGTGTGTGTGTGTGTGTTTCTCTGTGTGTGTTTGTGTTTCTGTGTGTGTGTTTCTCTGTGTGTGTGTGTGTGTGTTTCTGTGTGTGTGTGTGTGTTTCTCTGTGTGTGTGTGTGTGTGTTTCTGTTTGTGTGTTTCTGTGTGTGTGTGTTTCTGTGTGTGTGTTTCTGTGTGTGTGTTTCTGTGTGTGTGTGTGTGTGTGTGTTTCTGTGTGTGTGTTTCTGTGTGTGTGTTTCTCTGTGTTTCTGTGTGTGTGTGTGTTTCTGTGTGTGTGTGTGTGTGTGTGTGTGTGTGTTTCTGTTCTTGTATTTGAGATTGTATTGGGACCACAACTTGCATAAACACCTTTCATATTAGGACCTTTGGACAAGTTGGTCCTCACAAGGCATATTAGGACCAAAAGCATGGTCCTCACAAGGCAAACCACTGGAATAGCCTGGAAATAGCATGCTAATATGCCTGGTTTGAAAATCAAGTAAAACTGTCATGGTCCTAATAAGGCAGTATTTTTGTAGGCCCCCTATGGGGGACACACAGTACTGCAATATTGTATCATTGGATGGCCGAGAACATCAAGCGCCCTCTATAGGGAACATATAGTACTGCAGTATTTTCTCATTGGATGGCAGAGAACATCTTGATTTTTCTGATTGGACTGTAGAAGCTGGCTCAGGGATTTGTTGTGATTGTCAACATCCATATGTGCATATGCTGTGTGTCACTGACTGCAACTGAAAAGCAAGAAGGTCGCTAAAATCAGCCTTTTTAATCAGTTTAATGCTCCATTTTATTATTAAATAATAAATATAATATGCCATTTAGCAGACGCTTTTATCCAAAGCAATTTACAATCATGCGTGCATACATTTTTTTTTTATTTTTTTTTGTGTATGGGTGGTCCCGGGGATCGAACCCACTACCTTGGCGTTACAAGTGCCGTGCTCTACCAGCTGAGCTACAGAGGACCACAATTCAGCCTACTCTAGTAATCAGTTAATTTTTAATGCTAAATATCATGTCATGTTATACTGAATACCAGTGCTAAATAATTCATGTTTTTTGGGATTGGTTTAACCCTTAACAGTGAAAACTTATTAGAAAACCAGGTTTTTCTCCATTTTCTTTGCCCTTTTGGGAATCTAGGTAGTGGTATGTATCCATGTGTACAGTTGTGGTCAAAAGTTTTGAGAATGACACAAATATTAATTTTCAGTCTGCTGCCTCAGTTTTTATGATAGCAATTTGCATATACTCCAGAATGTTATGAAGAGTGATCAGATGAATTGCCAAGTCTAGGTTCAAAAGGCATGTGGCAAATAAAATTGGATTCGATTTGATTCAATTGTTGTGAAGAAGGCTTCAGGGCGCCCAAGAAAGTCCAGCAAGCGCCTGACCGTCTCCTAAAGTTGATTCAGCTGCGGGATCGGGGCACCACCAGTGCAGAGCTTGCTCAGGAATGGCAGCAGGCAGGTGTGAGTGCATCTGCACGCACAGTGAGGCGAAGACTTTTGGAGGATGGCCTTGTGTCAAGAAGGGCAGCGAGGAAGCCACTTCTCTCCAGGAAAAACATCAGGGACAGACTGATATTCTGCAAAAGGTACAGGGATTGGACAGCTGAGGACTGGGGTCATTTCCGATTGTTTGGGGCATCCAGAAAAAAGCTTGTCCGGAGAAAACAAGGTGAGCGCTACCATCAGTCCTGTGTCATGCCAACAGTAAAGCATCCTGAGACCATTCATGTGTGGGGTTGCTTCTCAGCCAAGGGAGTGGGCTCACTCACAATTTTGCCTAAGAACACAGCCATGAATAAAGAATGGTACCAACACATCCTCCGAGAGCAACTTCTCCCAACCATCCAACAACAGTTTGGTGATGAACAATGCCTTTTCCAGCATGATGGAGCACCTTGCCATAAGGCAAAAGTGATAACTAAGTGGCTCGGGGAACAAAACATCAACATTTTGGGTCCATGGCCAGGAAACTCCCCAGACCTTAATCCCATTGAGAACTTGTGGTCGATCCTAAAGAGGCGGGTGGACAAACAAAAACCCACAAATTCTGAAAACTCCAAGCATTGATTATGCAAGAATGGGCTGCCATCAGTCAGGATGTGGCCCAGAAGTTAATTGACAGCATGCCAGGGCGGATTGCAGAGGTCTTGAAAAAGAAGGGTCAACACTGCAAATATTGACTCTTTGCATAAACTAAATGTAATTGTCAATAAAAGCCTTTGACACTTATGAATGCTTGTAATTATACTTCAGTATACCATAGTAACATCTGACAAAAATATCTAAAAACACTGAAGCAGCAAACTTTGTAAAGACCAATACTGTAGGCTAGGATGCCACCTCACCCCTTTATGGTATTCTGAATTTAATATATTTCCAGATTATGGTTGGGGGCCATCTAAAGAGCAACTTATTCAAAGAGCATCTTTCTCTGACATTGTCGGGGCAAGATATTGACATCCAGAGAGGTCCTAGGACAAGGCCCAAAATGAAGCCTGACCTAAATTTAAGGTGCTTTTGGGTGACAGCGGCAGAACCGTTGAAGCTAGAAACACAATCCAACCACAGGAACGTTCCTATGGTCCTCCCGATCTGTGCAAGCCTACCCTTGACCATGTGGAATTAACCCTTTACAGTGAAAACAGGGTGTAATTCTTCTAACAGTTGACCTTGACCTCTCTCCCCATAGGAATACATTGCCTGTTGCCCTAAATTCAACCTGATGCCAATGTGGGTTGTGATTGGCATATCAAACTGTCTTCAATGACAACCCATCAGGCCACTACAAGGATAACCTGTGTTGATTTTAAGCTTCCTGGAGCAACCGGAAGTGGTTAAATTTGATTTCACTCCCTGCAGTTAGTGAAAAACACTGCATTCAACCCTTTGTATATCAGTCAGTTCTTAACGTAAAGACTTGAAACTCAGGATTCTGTAAAAGCGTGTCCCAAGGAGGATATATGTTTACTTTCAGCTTCCTGTAATAACAGGAAGTGCCTTCAATTGGGGTCATAGGGGCTGTTACGAAGGGTTAAAAATGTCACATCTTTCCATAATTTCATATATGTGATTAGGCAACCCTCATGAACTGGTACACATTAGAAAACCAGGTTTTTCTGAGGTTCAAGCTAAGTACAGTGGCTTGCGAAAGTATTCACCCCCCTTGGCATTTTTCCTATTTTGTTGCCTTACAACCTGGAATTAATATGAATTTTTGGGGGGTTTGTATTATTTGATTTACACAACATGCCTACCACTTTGAAGATGCAGAATATTTTTTGTGTGAGCCACCTTTTGCAGCAATTACAGCTGTAAGTATCTTGGGGTATGTCTCTATAAGCTTGGCACATCTAGCCACTGGGATTTTTGCCCATTCTTCAAGGCAAAACTGCTCCAGCTCCTTCAAGTTGGATGGTGTACAGCAATCTTTCAGTCATACCACAGATTCTCAATTGGATTGAGGTCTGGACTTTGACTAGGCCATTCCAAGACATTTAAATGTTTCCCCTTAAACCACTCAAGTGTTCCTTTAGCAGTATGCTTAGGGTCATTGTCCTATTTGAAGGTGAACCTCCGTCCCAGTCACAAATCTCTGGAAGACTGAAACAGGTTTCCCTAAAAAATTTCCCTGTATTTAGCGCCATCCATCATGCCTTCAATTCTGACCAGTTTCCCAGTCCCTACCGATGAAAAACATCCTCACAGCATGATGCTGCCACCACCATGCTTAACTGCGGGGATGGTGTTCTCGGGGTGATGAGAGGTGTTGGGTTTGCACCAGACATAGCGTTTTCCTTGATGGCCAAAAAGCTCAATTTTAGTCTCATCTGACCAGAGTACCTTCTTCCATTTGTTTGGGGAGTCTCCCACATGCCTTTTGGCGAACACCAAACATGTTTGCTTATTTTTTTCTTTAAGCAATGGCTTTTTTTCTGGCCAGTCTTCCGTAAAGCCCAGCTCTGTGGAGTGTATGGCTTAAAGTGGTCCTATGGACAGATACTCCAATCTCCGCTGTGGAGCTTTGCAGCTCCTTCAGGGTTATATTTGGTCTCTTCGTTGCCTCTCTGATTAATGCCCTCCTTGCCTGGTCTGTGAGTTTTGGCTTGTCAGGTTTTTTGTGGTGCCAGATTCTTTCAATAAATTTTTTTTTGATTTAATGGTGCTCCGTGGGATGTTCAAAGTTTGAGATGTTTTTTTATAACCCAACCCTGATCTGTACTTCTCCACAACTTTGTCTCTGACCTGTTTGGACAGCTCCTTGGTCTTCATGGTGCCGCTTGCTTGGTGGTGCCCCTTGCTTAGTGGTGTTGCAGACTCTGGAGCTTTTCAGAACAGGTGTATATATACTGAGATCATGTGACAGATCATGTGACACTTAGATTGCACACAGGTGGACTTTATTTAACTAATTATGTGACTTCTGAAGGTAATTGGTTGCACCAGATCTTATTTAGGGGCTTCATAGCAAAGGGGGTGAAAAGGGGGTGTGTCACGCCCTGGCTCTGGGGACTATGTTATGTTGAGCCAGGGTGTGTAAGTCTATGTTTGTATATCTATGTTGGCCTGAGTGACTCCCAATCAGAGGCAACGAGTGTCAGCTGGTTGTCTCTGATTGGGAGCCATATTTAACTGTCGGTCTTTTCACTTTGTGTTTGTGGTTTCTTGTTCCGTGTTTGTTGGTTTATGTAACCAGGGACGTCACGTTTCGTTTTTGTTGTTTTGATCGTGTGATCATCTTGATAAAATAAAATGTTCGCATTCAACGCTGCGCCTTGGTCCTCCTCATTGGTAGACGATCGTGACAGGGTGCACCACCACTTTTTTTTTTTTCACCAATTTGGACAATTTAGTGTATGTCCATTCCATGCAATCCAAATACAAATCTATTTAAATGACAGGTTGTAACGCAACAAAATAGGAAAAACGCCAAGGGCGATGAATACTTTTGCAAGGCATTGCAAGGATATTCATCCATTTCTAGTCTTTCAAGGGGATTTGTCTGGGGGGTCATAGCTTAAACATGTCTATGACGATGAGGGGAGTCTATGATGTGAGTCTCGAGCTAATCGGACCATGGATATAAGAAGGCTTGCTCCTGAACACTTGTAACTTAACTGCACTCCTGACATCATGCTTGAGTATTGAGCCAATAGCAGCATCTATATACACTGCTCAAAAAAATAAAGGGAACACTAAAATAACACATCCTAGATCTGAATGAATGAAATAATCTTATTAAATACTTTTTTCTTTATAGTTGAATGTGCTGACAACAAAATCACACAAAAATTATCAATGGAAATCAAATGTATCAACCAATGGAGGTTTAGATTTGGAGTCACCCTCAAAATTAAAGTGGAAAACCACACTACAGGCTGATCCAACTTTGATGTAATGTCCTTAAAACAAGTCAAAATGAGGCTCAGTAGTGTGTGTGGCCTCCACATGCCTGTATGACCTCCCTATAACGGCTGGGCATGCTCCTGATGAGGTGGCGGATGGTCTCCTGAGGGATCTCCTCCCACACCTGGCCTAAAGCATCCGCCAACTCCTGGACAGTCTGTGGTGCAACGTGGCGTTGGTGGATGGAGCGAGACATGATGTCCCAGATGTGCTCAATTGGATTCAGGTCTGGGGAACAGGCGGGCCAGTCCATAGCATCAATGCCTTCCTCTTGCAGGAACTGCTGACACACTCCAGCCACATGAGGTCTAGCATTGTCTTGCATTAGGAGGAACCCAGGGCCAACCGCACCAGCATATGGTCTCACAAGGGGTCTGAGGATCTCATCTCTGTACCTAATGGCAGTCAGGCTACCTCTGGCGAGCACATGGAGGGCTGTGCGGCCCCCCAAAGAAATGCCACCCCACACCATGACTGACCCACCGCCAAACCGGTCATGCTGGAGGATGTTGCAGGCAGCAGAACGTTCTCCACGGCGTCTCCAGACTCTGTCACGTCTGTCACATGTGCTCAGTGTGAACCTGCTTTCATCTGTGAAGAGCAAAGGGCGCCAGTGGCGAATTTGCCAATCTTGGTGTTCTCTGGCAAATGCCAAACGTCCTGCACGGTGTTGAGCTGTAAGCACAACCCCCACCTGTGGACGTCGGGCCCTCATACCACCCTCATGGAGTCTGTTTGTGACCGTTTGAGCAGACACATGCACATTTGTGGCCTGCTGGAGGTCATTTTGCAGGGCTCTGGCAGTGCTCCTCCTGCTCCTCCTTGCACAAAGGCGGAGGTAGCGGTCCTGCTGCTGGGTTGTTGCCCTCCTACGGCCTCCTCCACATCTCCTGATGTACTGGCCTGTCTCCTGGTAGCGCCTCCATGCTCTGGACACTACGCTGACAGACACAGCAAACCTTCTTGCCACAGCTCGCATTGATGTGCCATCCTGGATGAGCTGCACTACCTGAGCCACTTGTGTGGGTTGTAGACTCCGTCTCATGCTACCACTAGAGTGAAAGCACCGCCAGCATTCAAAAGTGACCAAAACATCAGCCAGGAAGCATAGGAACTGAGAAGTGGTCTGTGGTCACCACCTGCAAAACCAGTCCTTTATTGGGGGTGTCTTGCTAATTGCCTATAATTTCCACCTGTTGTCTATTCCATTTGCACAACTGCATGTGATATTTATTGTCAATCAGTGTTGCTTCCTAAGTGGACAGTTTGATTTCACAGAAGTGTGATTGACTTGGAGTTACATTGTGTTGTTTAAGTGTTCCCTTTATTTATTTGAGCAGTGTATATACAGTGAGGGAGAAAAGTATTTGATCCCCTGCTGATTTTGTACGTTTGCCCACTGACAAAGACATGATCAGTCTATAATTTTAATGGTAGGTTTATTTGAACAGTGAGAGACAGATTAACAACAACAAAATCCAGAAAAGCATGTCAAAAATTTTATAAATTGATTTGCATTTTAATGAGGGAAATAAGTATTTGACCCCTCTGCAAAACATGACTTAGTACTTGGTGGCAAAACCCTTGTTGGCAATCACGGAGGTCAGACGTTTCTTGTAGTTGGCCACCAGGTTTTCACACATCTCAGGAGGGATTTTGTCCCACTCCTCTTTGCAGATCTTCTCCATGTCATTAAGGTTTCGAGCCTGACGTTTGGCAACTCGATCCTTCAGCTCCCTCCACAGATTTTCTATGGGATTAAGGTCTGGAGACTGGCTAGGCCAATCCAGGACCTTAATGTGCTTCTTCTTGAGCCACTCCTTTGTTGCCTTGGCCGTGTGTTTTGGGTCACTGTCATAGTGAAATACCCATACACGACCCATTTTCAATGCCCTGGCTGAGGGAAGGAGGTTCTCACCCAAGATTTGACGGTACATGGCGCCGTCCATCGTCCCTTTGATGCGGTGAAGTTGTCCTGTCCCCTTAGCAGAAAAACACCCCCAAAGCATAATGTTTCCACCTCCATGTTTGACGGTGGGGATGGTGTTCTTGGGGTCATAGGCAGCATTCCTCCTCCTCCAAACACGGCGAGTTGAGTTGATGCCAATGAGCTCGATTTTGGTCTCATCTGACCACAACACTTTCACCCAGTTCTCCTCTGAATCATTCAGATGTTCATTGGCAAACGTCAGACGGGCCTGTATATGTGCTTTCTTGAGCAGGGTGACCTTGCGGGCACTGCAGGATTTCAGTCCTTCACGGCGTATTTTGTTACCAATTGTTTTCTTGGTAACTATGGTCCCAGCTGCCTTGAGATCATTGACAAGATCCTCCCGTGTAGTTCTGTGCTGATTCCTCACCGTTCTCATGATTATTTCAACTCCACGAGGTGAGATCTTGCATGGAGCCCCAGGCCGAGGGAGATTGACAGTTATTTTGTGTTTCTTCCATTTGCGAATAATCGCACCAACTGTTGTCACCTTCTCACCAAGCTGCTTGGCGATGGTCTTGTAGCCCATTCCAGCCTTGTGTAGGTCTACAATATTGTCCCTGACATCCTTGGAGAGCTCTTTGGTCTTGGCCATGGTGGAGAGTTTGGAATCTGATTGATTGATTGCTTCTTTGTACAGGTGTCTTTTATACAGGTAACAAACTGAGATTAGGAGCACTCCCTCTAAGAGTGTGCTCCTAATCTCAACTCGTTACCTGTATAAAAGACACCTGGGAGCCAGAAATCTTTCTGATTGAGAGGGGGTCAAATACTTATTTCCCTCATTAAAATGCAAATAAATTTATAACATTTTTGACATGTGTTTTTCTGGATTTTTTTGTTGTTATTCTGTCTCTCACTGTTCAAATAAACCTACCATTAAAATTATAGACTGATCATTTCTTTGTCAGTGGGCAAATGTACAAAATCAGCAGGGGATCAAATACTTTTTTCCCTCACTGTATATTTTCCTTTATTATTTTCCCCTAACCCTACCACCCCTCCCCTAATTGGAGTAAACTATTGAACAACAACACTTAGGCCTCTACTTCCAACGTATACATACTATATACATTTTACGCACACAATCTATTTTACAATAATTATATTTTATATATTTTTGTTTTTAGTCCTGTCCTTCCTCTACCCTCAACCTCTCCCCTCTATTTCTGATGTCCATCCAGTTCGATTTCTATTTGCCATATGTTTTTAACTGTGCTGTTTCACAAATGTTCTGAACCTATATACATTTTATGGACACAGTATATTTTACATTTGTTATATATATTTTTTTGCTAAAAGTATTATTATATTATTGATCGATTGACTATGACTTTTCAGATCACCCAGTAATGCTATCTGCAGGGTTAGCTCCGGGTAAATGTTGCAATTCTTCAGCCATTCCTGGACCTATGACCAAAAACAAGCTACATATGGACAGTACCAAAATAAATGATCTAATGACTCTGTCTCTTCGCAGCAAAATCTGCAGAGCTGGGAAGGTTGTATCCCCCATATATAATGATAATATGCCATTTCGCAGACGCTTTTATCCAAAGCGACTTACAGTCACATGTGCATACATTTTTATGTATGGGTGGTCCTGGGGATCGAACCCACTACCCTGGCGTCACAAGCGCCATGCTCTACCAATTGAGCTACAGAAGACCACTATATAACATTCTATTGGTTGCAAGAATTTTGTATAACAATTGAAATTGAAAAAATTTCAAGTTTTGAATCCGGCTTCGTTTTGCGTATCAGTTCATAAACCATGTGCCATGGAATTGAAAATCTCTTCCCAACTACTTTTAATCTATATGGCACAGCTGTCAATTTTTTGGTCCTTAAATGAAACTGATATACTTTTTTATTTATCACAATTTTCTTTAACCAATTATATGATCTTTAATGCAAGGCCGACAGACAAGTTCCTTACTTTTTCCCCCTTCCACTTTCCTCTTCCATTTTTTGCTGTAATGTTCCAGAACATTCTAGTAATGACTGACATGTTCATGCGCTATGTATGGTCTGGCCCTGCAAGCTTTGTATGTTATGAATGATGCTTGGCTTAGTTCAATACTCAATTCCAGATAACCAACAGCACTGCAGCTGATTTTGTGTATAATAATAGTGTAAAACATAAGCGTCATTGTAGCGGCTATTGTGACCAACATGTCTGCTGCCGTAGAAGAGGCTGTAAGTTCAGAGTTAGATATTGGGTACATGTGTGTAAATGCATGAAGACACCATATTCAAAAACACTGATGTTATTTTCGTCAAAGTGTATTGTGAATGTAACCAACAAGTCAACCTGTATTTTGTCTGATTACGAAGAACATATTTCCTGACAGTCACTTTGTTATTGTATGTATGGCTTTCTTCAGTCAGACATAGGTATTTACAATGAACTCCATTAACACTTAGCCACAATGACTTGTTTTGGAGGGGGGGGGGGAACTCCATTAACACTTAGCCACAATGACTTGTTTTGGAGGGGGAGGGGGAACTGTTTTTCAACATTGTGTTGGGTGTAATTACATTGATATTATATCTAGTGAACAATGGATAAGCAACAATGGGCGTGACGGAATCAGTCACTACAGGTGTGATCAAGCCTTACATCAAAGTTGCCTGAAGCTGAATGGAACGTGCTATTCCCTGACCAGTTATTCAGAAGAAAATATTATTATTATTATTATTATTATTATTATTATTATTAAAATCCTCTGTGACTGTTTTACACTCATTTACATACCAGTTAACTTACCAGTGTGGACCCAAAACAAATACATTCTACACATTTATAAACGACCTGTTTAAAGTGTTAGTACAACCATGGTGTTATTTTGATACTGAAGCTTACAAATCAAATAACCTGACAATGATCCACATCATATGGGTAGACAAATAATGTATGCAGCATAACACAACTATCCTTTTTATTAGGATGTAAACCAGTAATATGAATCACTGTTGATCCAGCCTGTTCTGATCTAATGAGATGGATGTAGGATTTTCTACGGCCTCGAATCAAGGCCTTTCCCAGTCATGAAGGATCAAGCGCGAAACTAGGGCCCTCTTGGTTCTCATTGGCAAAGACTGAACTCAAATGAGGGTTAGGGCAGCCTCTCCTATAACACTTTGCCCAACATGTTACAGCCCAGAGGTTGTAAATAAACCCTTTTTAAGCTAATATAACTTGTATCATGATTATAGGGCAGTGAATACCGTAGCCGAATGGCTTCAGACTGAGCATTTCTCACCATTTATTTACGGGGAGCAATTTCCTTTTTATAACAGGTAGTGTCATAAAGAGACACCACAACACTACATAAAGAGAGACACCACAACACTACATAAAGAGAGACGCCACAACACTACATAAAGAGAGACGCCACAACACTACATAAAGAGAGACGCCACAACACTACATAAAGAGAGACGCCACAACACTACATAAAGAGAGACGCCACAACACTACATAAAGAGAGACGCCACAACACTACATAAAGAGAGACGCCACAACACTACATAAAGAGAGACGCCACAACACTACATAAAGAGAGACACCACAACACTACATAAAGAGAGACACCACAACACTACATAAAGAGAGACACCACAACACTACATAAAGAGAGACACCACAACACTACAGAAAGAGAGACACCACAACACTACATAAAGAGAGACACCACAACACTACATAAAGAGACACCACAACACTACATAAAGAGAGACACCACAACACTACATAAAGAGAGACATCACAACACTACATACCAGAGAGACACCACAACACTACATAAAGAGAGACACCACAACACTACATAAAGAGAGACACCACAACACTACATAAAGAGAGACACCACAACACTACAAAAAAGAGAGACACCACAACACTACATAAAGAGAGACACCACAACACTACATAAAGAGACACCACAACACTACATAAAGAGAGACACCACAACACTACATAAAGAGAGACACCACAACACTACATACCAGAGAGACACCACAACACTACATAAAGAGAGACACCACAACACTACATAAAGAGAGACACCACAACACTACATAAAGAGAGACACCACAACACTACATAAAGAGAGACACCACAACACTACATAAAGAGAGACACCACAACACTACATAAAGAGAGACACCACAACACTACATAAAGAGAGACACCACAACACTACATAAAGAGAGACGCCACAACACTACATAAAGAGAGACACCACAACACTACATAAAGAGACACCACAACACTACATAAAGAGAGACACCACAACACTACATAAAGAGAGACACCACAACACTACATACCAGAGAGACACCACAACACTACATGAAGAGAGACACCACAACACTACATAAAGAGAGACACCACAACACTACATAAAGAGAGACACCACAACACTACATAAAGAGAGACACCACAACACTACATAAAGAGAGACACCACAACACTACATAAAGAGAGACGCCACAACACTACATAAAGAGAGACGCCACAACACTACATAAAGAGAGACACCACAACACTACATAAAGAGAGACACCACAATACTACACAAAGAGAGACACCACAACACTACATAAAAAGAGACACCACAACACTACATAAAGAGAGACGCCACAACACTACATAAAGAGAGACGCCACAACACTACATAAAGAGAGACACCACAACACTACATAAAGAGAGACACCACAACACTACATAAAGAGAGACACCACAACACTACATAAAGAGAGACACCACAACACTACATAAAGAGAGACACCACAACACTACATAAAGAGAGACACCACAACACTACATACCAGAGAGACACCACAACACTACATGAAGAGAGACACCACAACACTACATAAAGAGAGACACCACAACACTACATAAAGAGAGACACCACAACACTACATAAAGAGAGACACCACAACACTAAATAAAGAGAGACACCACAACACTACATAAAGAGAGACACCACAACACTACATAAAGAGAGACACCACAACACTACATAAAGAGAGACACCACAACACTACATAAAGAGAGACACCACAACACTACAGAAAGAGAGACACCACAACACTACATAAAGAGAGACACCACAACACTACATAAAGAGAGACACCACAACACTACATAAAGAGACACCACAACACTACATAAAGAGAGACACCACAACACTACATAAAGAGAGACACCACAACACTACATACCAGAGAGACACCACAACACTACATAAAGAGAGACACCACAACACTACATAAAGAGAGACACCACAACACTACATAAAGAGAGACACCACAACACTACAAAAAAGAGAGACACCACAACACTACATAAAGAGAGACACCACAACACTACATAAAGAGACACCACAACACTACATAAAGAGAGACACCACAACACTACATAAAGAGACACCACAACACTACATACCAGAGAGACACCACAACACTACATAAAGAGAGACACCACAACACTACATAAAGAGAGACACCACAACACTACATAAAGAGAGACACCACAACACTACATAAAGAGAGACGCCACAACACTACATAAAGAGAGACGCCACAACACTACATAAAGAGAGACGCCACAACACTACATTAAGAGAGACGCCACAACACTACATAAAGAGAGATGCCACAACACTACATAAAGAGAGACACCACAACACTACATAAAGAGAGACACCACAACACTACATAAAGAGAGACACCACAACACTACATAAAGAGAGACACCACAACACTACAGAAAGAGAGACACCACAACACTACATAAAGAGAGACACCACAACACTACATAAAGAGAGACACCACAACACTACATAAAGAGAGACACCACAACACTACATACAGAGAGACATCACAACACTACATACCAGAGAGACACCACAACACTACATAAAGAGAGACACCACAACACTACATAAAGAGAGACACCACAACACTACAAAAAAGAGAGACACCACAACACTACATAAAGAGAGACACCACAACACTACATAAAGAGACACCACAACACTACATAAAGAGAGACACCACAACACTACATAAAGAGAGACACCACAACACTACATACCAGAGAGACACCACAACACTACATAAAGAGAGACACCACAACACTACATAAAGAGAGACACCACAACACTACATAAAGAGAGACACCACAACACTACATAAAGAGAGACACCACAACACTACATAAAGAGAGACACCACAACACTACATAAAGAGAGACACCACAACACTACATAAAGAGAGACACCACAACACTACATAAAGAGAGACGCCACAACACTACATAAAGAGAGACACCACAACACTACATAAAGAGACACCACAACACTACATAAAGAGAGACACCACAACACTACATAAAGAGAGACACCACAACACTACATACCAGAGAGACACCACAACACTACATGAAGAGAGACACCACAACACTACATAAAGAGAGACACCACAACACTACATAAAGAGAGACACCACAACACTACATAAAGAGAGACACCACAACACTACATAAAGAGAGACACCACAACACTACATAAAGAGATACACCACAACACTACATAAAGAGAGACGCCACAACACTACATAAAGAGAGACGCCACAACACTACATAAAGAGAGACGCCACAACACTACATAAAGAGAGACGCCACAACACTACATAAAGAGAGACGCCACAACACTACATAAAGAGAGACACCACAACACTACATAAAGAGAGACACCACAACACTACATAAAGAGAGACGCCACAACACTACATAAAGAGAGACACCACAACACTACATAAAGAGAGACACCACAACACTACATAAAGAGAGACGCCACAACACTACATAAAGAGAGACGCCACAACACTACATAAAGAGAGACGCCACAACACTACATAAAGAGAGACACCACAACACTACATAAAGAGAGACACCACAACACTACATAAAGAGAGACACCACAACACTACATAAAGAGAGACACCACAACACTACATAAAGAGAGACACCACAACACTACATAAAGAGAGACACCACAACACTACATAAAGAGAGACACCACAACACTACATAAAGAGAGACACCACAACACTACATAAAGAGAGACACCACAACACTACATAAAGAGAGACACCACAACACTACATAAAGAGAGACACCACAACACTACATAAAGAGAGACACCACAACACTACATAAAGAGAGACACCACAACACTACATAAAGAGAGACACCACAACACTACATAAAGAGAGACACCACAACACTACATAAAGAGAGACACCACAACACTACATAAAGAGAGACACCACAACACTACATAAAGAGAGACACCACAACACTACATAAAGAGAGACACCACAACACTACATAAAGAGAGACACCACAACACTACATAAAGAGAGACACCACAACACTACATAAAGAGAGACACCACAACACTACATAAAGAGAGACACCACAACACTACATAAAGAGAGACACCACAACACTACATAAAGAGAGACACCACAACACTACATAAAGAGAGACACCACAACACTACATAAAGAGAGACACCACAACACTACATAAAGAGAGACACCACAACACTACATAAAGAGAGACACCACAACACTACATAAAGAGAGACACCACAACACTACATAAAGAGAGACACCACAACACTACATAAAGAGAGACACCACAACACTACATAAAGAGAGACACCACAACACTACATAAAGAGAGACACCACAACACTACATAAAGAGAGACACCACAACACTACATAAAGAGAGACACCACAACACTACATAAAGAGAGACACCACAACACTACATAAAGAGAGACACCACAACACTACATAAAGAGAGACACCACAACACTACATAAAGAGAGACACCACAACACTACATAAAGAGAGACACCACAACACTACATAAAGAGAGACACCACAACACTACATAAAGAGAGACACCACAACACTACATAAAGAGAGACACCACAACACTACATAAAGAGAGACACCACAACACTACATAAAGAGAGACACCACAACACTACATAAAGAGAGACACCACAACACTACATAAAGAGAGACACCACAACACTACATAAAGAGAGACACCACAACACTACATAAAGAGAGACACCACAACACTACATAAAGAGAGACACCACAACACTACATAAAGAGAGACACCACAACACTACATAAAGAGAGACACCACAACACTACATAAAGAGAGACACCACAACACTACATAAAGAGAGACACCACAACACTACATAAAGAGAGACACCACAACACTACATAAAGAGAGACGCCACAACACTACATAAAGAGAGACACCACAACACTACATAAAGAGAGACACCACAACACTACATAAAGAGAGACACCACAACACTACATAAAGAGAGACACCACAACACTACATAAAGAGAGACGCCACAACACTACATAAAGAGAGACGCCACAACACTACATAAAGAGAGACGCCACAACACTACATAAAGAGAGACGCCACAACACTACATAAAGAGAGACGCCACAACACTACATAAAGAGAGACGCCACAACACTACATAAAGAGAGACGCCACAACACTACATAAAGAGAGACACCACAACACTACATAAAGAGAGACACCACAACACTACATAAAGAGAGACACCACAACACTACATAAAGAGAGACACCACAACACTACATAAAGAGAGACGCCACAACACTACATAAAGAGAGACACCACAACACTACATAAAGAGAGACGCCACAACACTACATAAAGAGAGACGCCACAACACTACATAAAGAGAGACGCCACAACACTACATAAAGAGAGACGCCACAACACTACATAAAGAGAGACGCCACAACACTACATAAAGAGAGACACCACAACACTACATAAAGAGAGACACCACAACACTACATAAAGAGAGACACCACAACACTACATAAAGAGAGACGCCACAACACTACATAAAGAGAGACGCCACAACACTACATAAAGAGAGACGCCACAACACTACATAAAGAGAGACGCCACAACACTACATAAAGAGAGACGCCACAACACTACATAAAGAGAGACGCCACAACACTACATAAAGAGAGACGCCACAACACTACATAAAGAGAGACGCCACAACACTACATAAAGAGAGACACCACAACACTACATAAAGAGAGACACCACAACACTACATAAAGAGAGACACCACAACACTACATAAAGAGAGACACCACAACACTACATAAAGAGAGACGCCACAACACTACATAAAGAGAGACACCACAACACTACATAAAGAGAGACACCACAACACTACATAAAGAGAGACGCCACAACACTACATAAAGAGAGACGCCACAACACTACATAAAGAGAGACGCCACAACACTACATAAAGAGAGACGCCACAACACTACATAAAGAGAGACACCACAACACTACATAAAGAGAGACACCACAACACTACATAAAGAGAGACACCACAACACTACATAAAGAGAGACGCCACAACACTACATAAAGAGAGACACCACAACACTACATAAAGAGAGACACCACAACACTACATAAAGAGAGACACCACAACACTACATAAAGAGAGACACCACAACACTACATAAAGAGAGACACCACAACACTACATAAAGAGAGACGCCACAACACTACATAAAGAGAGACACCACAACACTACATAAAGAGAGACACCACAACACTACATAAAGAGAGACACCACAACACTACATAAAGAGAGACACCACAACACTACATAAAGAGAGACACCACAACACTACATAAAGAGAGACACCACAACACTACATAAAGAGAGACACCACAACACTACATAAAGAGAGACACCACAACACTACATAAAGAGAGACACCACAACACTACATAAAGAGAGACACCACAACACTACATAAAGAGAGACACCACAACACTACATAAAGAGAGACACCACAACACTACATAAAGAGAGACACCACAACACTACATAAAGAGAGACACCACAACACTACATAAAGAGAGACACCACAACACTACATAAAGAGAGACACCACAACACTACATAAAGAGAGACACCACAACACTACATAAAGAGAGACACCACAACACTACATAAAGAGAGACACCACAACACTACATAAAGAGAGACACCACAACACTACATAAAGAGAGACACCACAACACTACATAAAGAGAGACACCACAACACTACATAAAGAGAGACACCACAACACTACATAAAGAGAGACACCACAACACTACATAAAGAGAGACACCACAACACTACATAAAGAGAGACACCACAACACTACATAAAGAGAGACACCACAACACTACATAAAGAGAGACACCACAACACTACATAAAGAGAGACACCACAACACTACATAAAGAGAGACACCACAACACTACATAAAGAGAGACACCACAACACTACATAAAGAGAGACACCACAACACTACATAAAGAGAGACACCACAACACTACATAAAGAGAGACACCACAACACTACATAAAGAGAGACACCACAACACTACATAAAGAGAGACACCACAACACTACATAAAGAGAGACACCACAACACTACATAAAGAGAGACACCACAACACTACATAAAGAGAGACACCACAACACTACATAAAGAGAGACACCACAACACTACATAAAGAGAGACACCACAACACTACATAAAGAGAGACACCACAACACTACATAAAGAGAGACACCACAACACTACATAAAGAGAGACACCACAACACTACATAAAGAGAGACACCACAACACTACATAAAGAGAGACACCACAACACTACATAAAGAGAGACACCACAACACTACATAAAGAGAGACACCACAACACTACATAAAGAGAGACACCACAACACTACATAAAGAGAGACACCACAACACTACATAAAGAGAGACACCACAACACTACATAAAGAGAGACACCACAACACTACATAAAGAGAGACACCACAACACTACATAAAGAGAGACACCACAACACTACATAAAGAGAGACACCACAACACTACATAAAGAGAGACACCACAACACTACATAAAGAGAGACACCACAACACTACATAAAGAGAGACACCACAACACTACATAAAGAGAGACACCACAACACTACATAAAGAGAGACACCACAACACTACATAAAGAGAGACACCACAACACTACATAAAGAGAGACACCACAACACTACATAAAGAGAGACACCACAACACTACATAAAGAGAGACACCACAACACTACATAAAGAGAGACACCACAACACTACATAAAGAGAGACACCACAACACTACATAAAGAGAGACACCACAACACTACATAAAGAGAGACACCACAACACTACATAAAGAGAGACACCACAACACTACATAAAGAGAGACACCACAACACTACATAAAGAGAGACACCACAACACTACATAAAGAGAGACACCACAACACTACATAAAGAGAGACACCACAACACTACATAAAGAGAGACACCACAACACTACATAAAGAGAGACACCACAACACTACATAAAGAGAGACACCACAACACTACATAAAGAGAGACACCACAACACTACATAAAGAGAGACACCACAACACTACATAAAGAGAGACACCACAACACTACATAAAGAGAGACACCACAACACTACATAAAGAGAGACACCACAACACTACATAAAGAGAGACACCACAACACTACATAAAGAGAGACACCACAACACTACATAAAGAGAGACACCACAACACTACATAAAGAGAGACACCACAACACTACATAAAGAGAGACACCACAACACTACATAAAGAGAGACACCACAACACTACATAAAGAGAGACACCACAACACTACATAAAGAGAGACACCACAACACTACATAAAGAGAGACACCACAACACTACATAAAGAGAGACACCACAACACTACATAAAGAGAGACACCACAACACTACATAAAGAGAGACACCACAACACTACATAAAGAGAGACACCACAACACTACATAAAGAGAGACACCACAACACTACATAAAGAGAGACACCACAACACTACATAAAGAGAGACACCACAACACTACATAAAGAGAGACACCACAACACTACATAAAGAGAGACACCACAACACTACATAAAGAGAGACACCACAACACTACATAAAGAGAGACACCACAACACTACATAAAGAGAGACACCACAACACTACATAAAGAGAGACACCACAACACTACATAAAGAGAGACACCACAACACTACATAAAGAGAGACACCACAACACTACATAAAGAGAGACACCACAACACTACATAAAGAGAGACACCACAACACTACATAAAGAGAGACACCACAACACTACATAAAGAGAGACACCACAACACTACATAAAGAGAGACACCACAACACTACATAAAGAGAGACACCACAACACTACATAAAGAGAGACACCACAACACTACATAAAGAGAGACACCACAACACTACATAAAGAGAGACACCACAACACTACATAAAGAGAGACACCACAACACTACATAAAGAGAGACACCACAACACTACATAAAGAGAGACACCACAACACTACATAAAGAGAGACACCACAACACTACATAAAGAGAGACACCACAACACTACATAAAGAGAGACACCACAACACTACATAAAGAGAGACACCACAACACTACATAAAGAGAGACACCACAACACTACATAAAGAGAGACACCACAACACTACATAAAGAGAGACACCACAACACTACATAAAGAGAGACACCACAACACTACATAAAGAGAGACACCACAACACTACATAAAGAGAGACACCACAACACTACATAAAGAGAGACACCACAACACTACATAAAGAGAGACACCACAACACTACATAAAGAGAGACACCACAACACTACATAAAGAGAGACACCACAACACTACATAAAGAGAGACACCACAACACTACATAAAGAGAGACACCACAACACTACATAAAGAGAGACACCACAACACTACATAAAGAGAGACACCACAACACTACATAAAGAGAGACACCACAACACTACATAAAGAGAGACACCACAACACTACATAAAGAGAGACACCACAACACTACATAAAGAGAGACACCACAACACTACATAAAGAGAGACACCACAACACTACATAAAGAGAGACACCACAACACTACATAAAGAGAGACACCACAACACTACATAAAGAGAGACACCACAACACTACATAAAGAGAGACACCACAACACTACATAAAGAGAGACACCACAACACTACATAAAGAGAGACACCACAACACTACATAAAGAGAGACACCACAACACTACATAAAGAGAGACACCACAACACTACATAAAGAGAGACACCACAACACTACATAAAGAGAGACACCACAACACTACATAAAGAGAGACACCACAACACTACATAAAGAGAGACACCACAACACTACATAAAGAGAGACACCACAACACTACATAAAGAGAGACACCACAACACTACATAAAGAGAGACACCACAACACTACATAAAGAGAGACACCACAACACTACATAAAGAGAGACACCACAACACTACATAAAGAGAGACACCACAACACTACATAAAGAGAGACACCACAACACTACATAAAGAGAGACACCACAACACTACATAAAGAGAGACACCACAACACTACATAAAGAGAGACACCACAACACTACATAAAGAGAGACACCACAACACTACATAAAGAGAGACACCACAACACTACATAAAGAGAGACACCACAACACTACATAAAGAGAGACACCACAACACTACATAAAGAGAGACACCACAACACTACATAAAGAGAGACACCACAACACTACATAAAGAGAGACACCACAACACTACATAAAGAGAGACACCACAACACTACATAAAGAGAGACACCACAACACTACATAAAGAGAGACACCACAACACTACATAAAGAGAGACACCACAACACTACATAAAGAGAGACACCACAACACTACATAAAGAGAGACACCACAACACTACATAAAGAGAGACACCACAACACTACATAAAGAGAGACACCACAACACTACATAAAGAGAGACACCACAACACTACATAAAGAGAGACACCACAACACTACATAAAGAGAGACACCACAACACTACATAAAGAGAGACACCACAACACTACATACAGAGAGACACCACAACACTACATAAAGAGAGACACCACAACACTACATAAAGAGAGACACCACAACACTACATAAAGAGAGACACCACAACACTACATAAAGAGAGACACCACAACACTACATAAAGAGAGACACCACAACACTACATAAAGAGAGACACCACAACACTACATAAAGAGAGACACCACAACACTACATAAAGAGAGACACCACAACACTACATAAAGAGAGACACCACAACACTACATAAAGAGAGACACCACAACACTACATAAAGAGAGACACCACAACACTACATAAAGAGAGACACCACAACACTACATAAAGAGAGACACCACAACACTACATAAAGAGAGACACCACAACACTACATAAAGAGAGACACCACAACACTACATAAAGAGAGACACCACAACACTACATAAAGAGAGACACCACAACACTACATAAAGAGAGACACCACAACACTACATAAAGAGAGACACCACAACACTACATAAAGAGAGACACCACAACACTACATAAAGAGAGACACCACAACACTACATAAAGAGAGACACCACAACACTACATAAAGAGAGACACCACAACACTACATAAAGAGAGACACCACAACACTACATAAAGAGAGACACCACAACACTACATAAAGAGAGACACCACAACACTACATAAAGAGAGACACCACAACACTACATAAAGAGAGACACCACAACACTACATAAAGAGAGACACCACAACACTACATAAAGAGAGACACCACAACACTACATAAAGAGAGACACCACAACACTACATAAAGAGAGACACCACAACACTACATAAAGAGAGACACCACAACACTACATAAAGAGAGACACCACAACACTACATAAAGAGAGACACCACAACACTACATAAAGAGAGACACCACAACACTACATAAAGAGAGACACCACAACACTACATAAAGAGAGACACCACAACACTACATAAAGAGAGACACCACAACACTACATAAAGAGAGACACCACAACACTACATAAAGAGAGACACCACAACACTACATAAAGAGAGACACCACAACACTACATAAAGAGAGACACCACAACACTACATAAAGAGAGACACCACAACACTACATAAAGAGAGACACCACAACACTACATAAAGAGAGACACCACAACACTACATAAAGAGAGACACCACAACACTACATAAAGAGAGACACCACAACACTACATAAAGAGAGACACCACAACACTACATAAAGAGAGACACCACAACACTACATAAAGAGAGACACCACAACACTACATAAAGAGAGACACCACAACACTACATAAAGAGAGACACCACAACACTACATAAAGAGAGACACCACAACACTACATAAAGAGAGACACCACAACACTACATAAAGAGAGACACCACAACACTACATAAAGAGAGACACCACAACACTACATAAAGAGAGACACCACAACACTACATAAAGAGAGACACCACAACACTACATAAAGAGAGACACCACAACACTACATAAAGAGAGACACCACAACACTACATAAAGAGAGACACCACAACACTACATAAAGAGAGACACCACAACACTACATAAAGAGAGACACCACAACACTACATAAAGAGAGACACCACAACACTACATAAAGAGAGACACCACAACACTACATAAAGAGAGACACCACAACACTACATAAAGAGAGACACCACAACACTACATAAAGAGAGACACCACAACACTACATAAAGAGAGACACCACAACACTACATAAAGAGAGACACCACAACACTACATAAAGAGAGACACCACAACACTACATAAAGAGAGACACCACAACACTACATAAAGAGAGACACCACAACACTACATAAAGAGAGACACCACAACACTACATAAAGAGAGACACCACAACACTACATAAAGAGAGACACCACAACACTACATAAAGAGAGACACCACAACACTACATAAAGAGAGACACCACAACACTACATAAAGAGAGACACCACAACACTACATAAAGAGAGACACCACAACACTACATAAAGAGAGACACCACAACACTACATAAAGAGAGACACCACAACACTACATAAAGAGAGACACCACAACACTACATAAAGAGAGACACCACAACACTACATAAAGAGAGACACCACAACACTACATAAAGAGAGACACCACAACACTACATAAAGAGAGACACCACAACACTACATAAAGAGAGACACCACAACACTACATAAAGAGAGACACCACAACACTACATAAAGAGAGACACCACAACACTACATAAAGAGAGACACCACAACACTACATAAAGAGAGACACCACAACACTACATAAAGAGAGACACCACAACACTACATAAAGAGAGACACCACAACACTACATAAAGAGAGACACCACAACACTACATAAAGAGAGACACCACAACACTACATAAAGAGAGACACCACAACACTACATAAAGAGAGACACCACAACACTACATAAAGAGAGACACCACAACACTACATAAAGAGAGACACCACAACACTACATAAAGAGAGACACCACAACACTACATAAAGAGAGACACCACAACACTACATAAAGAGAGACACCACAACACTACATAAAGAGAGACACCACAACACTACATAAAGAGAGACACCACAACACTACATAAAGAGAGACACCACAACACTACATAAAGAGAGACACCACAACACTACATAAAGAGAGACACCACAACACTACATAAAGAGAGACACCACAACACTACATAAAGAGAGACACCACAACACTACATAAAGAGAGACACCACAACACTACATAAAGAGAGACACCACAACACTACATAAAGAGAGACACCACAACACTACATAAAGAGAGACACCACAACACTACATAAAGAGAGACACCACAACACTACATAAAGAGAGACACCACAACACTACATAAAGAGAGACACCACAACACTACATAAAGAGAGACACCACAACACTACATAAAGAGAGACACCACAACACTACATAAAGAGAGACACCACAACACTACATAAAGAGAGACACCACAACACTACATAAAGAGAGACACCACAACACTACATAAAGAGAGACACCACAACACTACATAAAGAGAGACACCACAACACTACATAAAGAGAGACACCACAACACTACATAAAGAGAGACACCACAACACTACATAAAGAGAGACACCACAACACTACATAAAGAGAGACACCACAACACTACATAAAGAGAGACACCACAACACTACATAAAGAGAGACACCACAACACTACATAAAGAGAGACACCACAACACTACATAAAGAGAGACACCACAACACTACATAAAGAGAGACACCACAACACTACATAAAGAGAGACACCACAACACTACATAAAGAGAGACACCACAACACTACATAAAGAGAGACACCACAACACTACATAAAGAGAGACACCACAACACTACATAAAGAGAGACACCACAACACTACATAAAGAGAGACACCACAACACTACATAAAGAGAGACACCACAACACTACATAAAGAGAGACACCACAACACTACATAAAGAGAGACACCACAACACTACATAAAGAGAGACACCACAACACTACATAAAGAGAGACACCACAACACTACATAAAGAGAGACACCACAACACTACATAAAGAGAGACACCACAACACTACATAAAGAGAGACACCACAACACTACATAAAGAGAGACACCACAACACTACATAAAGAGAGACACCACAACACTACATAAAGAGAGACACCACAACACTACATAAAGAGAGACACCACAACACTACATAAAGAGAGACACCACAACACTACATAAAGAGAGACACCACAACACTACATAAAGAGAGACACCACAACACTACATAAAGAGAGACACCACAACACTACATAAAGAGAGACACCACAACACTACATAAAGAGAGACACCACAACACTACATAAAGAGAGACACCACAACACTACATAAAGAGAGACACCACAACACTACATAAAGAGAGACACCACAACACTACATAAAGAGAGACACCACAACACTACATAAAGAGAGACACCACAACACTACATAAAGAGAGACACCACAACACTACATAAAGAGAGACACCACAACACTACATAAAGAGAGACACCACAACACTACATAAAGAGAGACACCACAACACTACATAAAGAGAGACACCACAACACTACATAAAGAGAGACACCACAACACTACATAAAGAGAGACACCACAACACTACATAAAGAGAGACACCACAACACTACATAAAGAGAGACACCACAACACTACATAAAGAGAGACACCACAACACTACATAAAGAGAGACACCACAACACTACATAAAGAGAGACACCACAACACTACATAAAGAGAGACACCACAACACTACATAAAGAGAGACACCACAACACTACATAAAGAGAGACACCACAACACTACATAAAGAGAGACACCACAACACTACATAAAGAGAGACACCACAACACTACATAAAGAGAGACACCACAACACTACATAAAGAGAGACACCACAACACTACATAAAGAGAGACACCACAACACTACATAAAGAGAGACACCACAACACTACATAAAGAGAGACACCACAACACTACATAAAGAGAGACACCACAACACTACATAAAGAGAGACACCACAACACTACATAAAGAGAGACACCACAACACTACATAAAGAGAGACACCACAACACTACATAAAGAGAGACACCACAACACTACATAAAGAGAGACACCACAACACTACATAAAGAGAGACACCACAACACTACATAAAGAGAGACACCACAACACTACATAAAGAGAGACACCACAACACTACATAAAGAGAGACACCACAACACTACATAAAGAGAGACACCACAACACTACATAAAGAGAGACACCACAACACTACATAAAGAGAGACACCACAACACTACATAAAGAGAGACACCACAACACTACATAAAGAGAGACACCACAACACTACATAAAGAGAGACACCACAACACTACATAAAGAGAGACACCACAACACTACATAAAGAGAGACACCACAACACTACATAAAGAGAGACACCACAACACTACATAAAGAGAGACACCACAACACTACATAAAGAGAGACACCACAACACTACATAAAGAGAGACACCACAACACTACATAAAGAGAGACACCACAACACTACATAAAGAGAGACACCACAACACTACATAAAGAGAGACACCACAACACTACATAAAGAGAGACACCACAACACTACATAAAGAGAGACACCACAACACTACATAAAGAGAGACACCACAACACTACATAAAGAGAGACACCACAACACTACATAAAGAGAGACACCACAACACTACATAAAGAGAGACACCACAACACTACATAAAGAGAGACACCACAACACTACATAAAGAGAGACACCACAACACTACATAAAGAGAGACACCACAACACTACATAAAGAGAGACACCACAACACTACATAAAGAGAGACACCACAACACTACATAAAGAGAGACACCACAACACTACATAAAGAGAGACACCACAACACTACATAAAGAGAGACACCACAACACTACATAAAGAGAGACACCACAACACTACATAAAGAGAGACACCACAACACTACATAAAGAGAGACACCACAACACTACATAAAGAGAGACACCACAACACTACATAAAGAGAGACACCACAACACTACATAAAGAGAGACACCACAACACTACATAAAGAGAGACACCACAACACTACATAAAGAGAGACACCACAACACTACATAAAGAGAGACACCACAACACTACATAAAGAGAGACACCACAACACTACATAAAGAGAGACACCACAACACTACATAAAGAGAGACACCACAACACTACATAAAGAGAGACACCACAACACTACATAAAGAGAGACACCACAACACTACATAAAGAGAGACACCACAACACTACATAAAGAGAGACACCACAACACTACATAAAGAGAGACACCACAACACTACATAAAGAGAGACACCACAACACTACATAAAGAGAGACACCACAACACTACATAAAGAGAGACACCACAACACTACATAAAGAGAGACACCACAACACTACATAAAGAGAGACACCACAACACTACATAAAGAGAGACACCACAACACTACATAAAGAGAGACACCACAACACTACATAAAGAGAGACACCACAACACTACATAAAGAGAGACACCACAACACTACATAAAGAGAGACACCACAACACTACATAAAGAGAGACACCACAACACTACATAAAGAGAGACACCACAACACTACATAAAGAGAGACACCACAACACTACATAAAGAGAGACACCACAACACTACATAAAGAGAGACACCACAACACTACATAAAGAGAGACACCACAACACTACATAAAGAGAGACACCACAACACTACATAAAGAGAGACACCACAACACTACATAAAGAGAGACACCACAACACTACATAAAGAGAGACACCACAACACTACATAAAGAGAGACACCACAACACTACATAAAGAGAGACACCACAACACTACATAAAGAGAGACACCACAACACTACATAAAGAGAGACACCACAACACTACATAAAGAGAGACACCACAACACTACATAAAGAGAGACACCACAACACTACATAAAGAGAGACACCACAACACTACATAAAGAGAGACACCACAACACTACATAAAGAGAGACACCACAACACTACATAAAGAGAGACACCACAACACTACATAAAGAGAGACACCACAACACTACATAAAGAGAGACACCACAACACTACATAAAGAGAGACACCACAACACTACATAAAGAGAGACACCACAACACTACATAAAGAGAGACACCACAACACTACATAAAGAGAGACACCACAACACTACATAAAGAGAGACACCACAACACTACATAAAGAGAGACACCACAACACTACATAAAGAGAGACACCACAACACTACATAAAGAGAGACACCACAACACTACATAAAGAGAGACACCACAACACTACATAAAGAGAGACACCACAACACTACATAAAGAGAGACACCACAACACTACATAAAGAGAGACACCACAACACTACATAAAGAGAGACACCACAACACTACATAAAGAGAGACACCACAACACTACATAAAGAGAGACACCACAACACTACATAAAGAGAGACACCACAACACTACATAAAGAGAGACACCACAACACTACATAAAGAGAGACACCACAACACTACATAAAGAGAGACACCACAACACTACATAAAGAGAGACACCACAACACTACATAAAGAGAGACACCACAACACTACATAAAGAGAGACACCACAACACTACATAAAGAGAGACACCACAACACTACATAAAGAGAGACACCACAACACTACATAAAGAGAGACACCACAACACTACATAAAGAGAGACACCACAACACTACATAAAGAGAGACACCACAACACTACATAAAGAGAGACACCACAACACTACATAAAGAGAGACACCACAACACTACATAAAGAGAGACACCACAACACTACATAAAGAGAGACACCACAACACTACATAAAGAGAGACACCACAACACTACATAAAGAGAGACACCACAACACTACATAAAGAGAGACACCACAACACTACATAAAGAGAGACACCACAACACTACATAAAGAGAGACACCACAACACTACATAAAGAGAGACACCACAACACTACATAAAGAGAGACACCACAACACTACATAAAGAGAGACACCACAACACTACATAAAGAGAGACACCACAACACTACATAAAGAGAGACACCACAACACTACATAAAGAGAGACACCACAACACTACATAAAGAGAGACACCACAACACTACATAAAGAGAGACACCACAACACTACATAAAGAGAGACACCACAACACTACATAAAGAGAGACACCACAACACTACATAAAGAGAGACACCACAACACTACATAAAGAGAGACACCACAACACTACATAAAGAGAGACACCACAACACTACATAAAGAGAGACACCACAACACTACATAAAGAGAGACACCACAACACTACATAAAGAGAGACACCACAACACTACATAAAGAGAGACACCACAACACTACATAAAGAGAGACACCACAACACTACATAAAGAGAGACACCACAACACTACATAAAGAGAGACACCACAACACTACATAAAGAGAGACACCACAACACTACATAAAGAGAGACACCACAACACTACATAAAGAGAGACACCACAACACTACATAAAGAGAGACACCACAACACTACATAAAGAGAGACACCACAACACTACATAAAGAGAGACACCACAACACTACATAAAGAGAGACACCACAACACTACATAAAGAGAGACACCACAACACTACATAAAGAGAGACACCACAACACTACATAAAGAGAGACACCACAACACTACATAAAGAGAGACACCACAACACTACATAAAGAGAGACACCACAACACTACATAAAGAGAGACACCACAACACTACATAAAGAGAGACACCACAACACTACATAAAGAGAGACACCACAACACTACATAAAGAGAGACACCACAACACTACATAAAGAGAGACACCACAACACTACATAAAGAGAGACACCACAACACTACATAAAGAGAGACACCACAACACTACATAAAGAGAGACACCACAACACTACATAAAGAGAGACACCACAACACTACATAAAGAGAGACACCACAACACTACATAAAGAGAGACACCACAACACTACATAAAGAGAGACACCACAACACTACATAAAGAGAGACACCACAACACTACATAAAGAGAGACACCACAACACTACATAAAGAGAGACACCACAACACTACATAAAGAGAGACACCACAACACTACATAAAGAGAGACACCACAACACTACATAAAGAGAGACACCACAACACTACATAAAGAGAGACACCACAACACTACATAAAGAGAGACACCACAACACTACATAAAGAGAGACACCACAACACTACAGAAAGAGAGACACCACAACACTACAGAAAGAGAGACACCACAACACTACATAAAGAGAGACGCCACAACACTACATAAAGAGAGACGCCACAACACTACATAAAGAGAGACACCACAACACTACATAAAGAGAGACACCACAACACTACATAAAGAGAGACACCACAACACTACATAAAGAGAGACACCACAACACTACATAAAGAGAGACACCACAACACTACATAAAGAGAGACACCACAACACTACATAAAGAGAGACGCCACAACACTACATAAAGAGAGACACCACAACACTACATAAAGAGACACCACAACACTACATAAAGAGAGACACCACAACACTACATAAAGAGAGACACCACAACACTACATACCAGAGAGACACCACAACACTACATAAAGAGAGACACCACAACACTACATAAAGAGAGACACCACAACACTACATAAAGAGAGACACCACAACACTACATAAAGAGAGACACCACAACACTACATAAAGAGAGACACCACAACACTACATAAAGAGAGACACCACAACACTACATAAAGAGAGACACCACAACACTACAGAAAGAGAGACGCCACAACACTACATAAAGAGAGACGCCACAACACTACATAAAGAGAGATGCCACAACACTACATAAAGAGAGACACCACAACACTACATAAAGAGAGACACCACAACACTACATAAAGAGATACACCACAACACTACATAAAGAGAGACACCACAACACTACATAAAGAGAGACGCCACAACACTACATAAAGAGAGACGCCACAACACTACATAAAGAGAGACGCCACAACACTACATAAAGAGAGACACCACAACACTACATAAAGAGAGACACCACAACACTACACAAAGAGAGACACCACAACACTACATAAAGAGAGACGCCACAACACTACATAAAGAGAGACGCCACAACACTACATAAAGAGAGACACCACAACACTACATAAAGAGAGACACCACAACACTACATAAAGAGAGACACCACAACACTACATAAAGAGAGACACCACAACACTACATAAAGAGAGACACCACAACACTACATAAAGAGAGACACCACAACACTGCATAAAGACACACCACAACACTACATAAAGAGAGACACCACAACACTACATAAAGAGAGACACCACAACACTACATAAAGAGAGACACCACAACACTACATAAAGAGAGACACCACAACACTACAGAAAGAGAGACGCCACAACACTACATAAAGAGAGACGCCACAACACTACATAAAGAGAGACACCACAACACTACATAAAGAGAGACACCACAACACTACATAAAGAGATACACCACAACACTACATAAAGAGAGACACCACAACACTACATAAAGAGAGACACCACAACACTACATAAAGAGAGACGCCACAACACTACATAAAGAGAGACGCCACAACACTACATAAAGAGAGACACCACAACACTACATAAAGAGAGACACCACAACACTACACAAAGAGAGACACCACAACACTACATAAAGAGAGACACCACAACACTACGTAAAGAGAGACGCCACAACACTACATAAAGAGAGACACCACAACACTACATAAAGAGAGACACCACAACACTACATAAAGAGAGACACCACAACACTACATAAAGAGAGACACCACAACACTACATAAAGAGAGACACCACAACACTGCATAAAGACACACCACAACACTACATAAAGAGAGACACCACAACACTACATAAAGAGAGACACCACAACACTACATAAAGAGAGACACCACAACACTACATAAAGAGAGACACCACAACACTACACAAAGAGAGACACCACAACACTACATAAAGAGAGACGCCACAACACTACATAAAGAGAGACGCCACAACACTACATAAAGAGAGACACCACAACACTACATAAAGAGAGACACCACAACACTACATAAAGAGAGACACCACAACACTACATAAAGAGAGACACCACAACACTACATAAAGAGAGACACCACAACACTACATAAAGAGAGACACCACAACACTACATAAAGAGAGACACCACAACACTACAGAAAGAGAGAAACCACAACACTACATAAAGAGAGACACCACAACACTACATAAAGAGAGACACCACAACACTACATAAAGAGAGACACCACAACACTACATAAAGAGAGACACCACAACACTACATAAAGAGAGACACCACAACACTACATAAAGAGAGACACCACAACACTACATAAAGAGAGACACCACAACACTACAGAAAGAGAGACACCACAACACTACATAAAGAGAGACACCACAACACTACATAACGAGAGACACCACCACACTACATACCAGAGAGAGAGACACCACAACACTACATAAAGAGAGACACCACAACACTACATAAAGAGAGACGCCACAACACTACATAAAGAGAGACGCCACAACACTACATAAAGAGAGACGCCACAACACTACATAAAGAGAGACGCCACAACACTACATAAAGAGAGACGCCACAACACTACATTAAGAGAGACGCCACAACACTACATAAAGAGAGACACCACAACACTACATAAAGAGAGACACCACAACACTACATAAAGAGAGACACCACAACACTACATAAAGAGAGACACCACAACACTACATAAAGAGAGACACCACAACACTACATAAAGAGAGACACCACAACACTACATAAAGAGAGACACCACAACACTACATAAAGAGAGACACCACAACACTACATAAAGAGAGACACCACAACACTACATAAAGAGAGACGCCACAACACTACATAAAGAGAGACGCCACAACACTACATAAAGAGAGACGCCACAACACTACATAAAGAGAGACACCACAACACTACACAAAGAGAGACACCACAACACTACATAAAGAGAGACACCACAACACTACATAAAGAGAGACGCCACAACACTACATAAAGAGAGACACCACAACACTACATAAAGAGAGACACCACAACACTACATAAAGAGAGACACCACAACACTACATAAAGAGAGACACCACAACACTACATAAAGAGAGACACCACAACACTACATAAAGAGAGACACCACAACACTACATAAAGAGACACCACAACACTACATAAAGAGAGACACCACAACACTACATAAAGAGAGACACCACAACACTACATAAAGAGAGACACCACAACACTACATAAAGAGAGACACCACAACACTACATAAAGAGAGACGCCACAACACTACATAAAGAGAGACACCACAACACTACATAAAGAGAGACACCACAACACTACATAAAGAGAGACACCACAACACTACATAAAGAGAGACACCACAACACTACATAAAGAGAGACGCCACAACACTACATAAAGAGAGACGCCACAACACTACATAAAGAGAGACGCCACAACACTACATAAAGAGAGACGCCACAACACTACATAAAGAGAGACACCACAACACTACATAAAGAGAGACACCACAACACTACATAAAGAGAGACACCACAACACTACATAAAGAGAGACACCACAACACTACATAGAGAGAGACCACAACACTACATAAAGAGAGACGCCACAACACTACATAAAGAGAGACACCACAACACTACATAAAGAGAGACACCACAACACTACATAAAGAGAGACACCACAACACTACACAAAGAGAGACACCACAACACTACATAAGAGACACCACAACACTACATAAAGAGAGACGCCACAACACTACATAAAGAGAGACACCACAACACTACATAAAGAGAGACACCACAACACTACATAAAGAGAGACACCACAACACTACATAAAGAGAGACACCACAACACTACATAAAGAGAGACACCACAACACTACATAAAGAGAGACACCACAACACTACAGAAAGAGAGAAACCACAACACTACATAAAGAGAGACACCACAACACTACATAAAGAGAGACACCACAACACTACATAAAGAGAGACACCACAACACTACATAAAGAGAGACACCACAACACTACATAAAGAGAGACACCACAACACTACATAAAGAGAGACACCACAACACTACATAAAGAGAGACACCACAACACTACAGAAAGAGAGACACCACAACTGTCACGATCGTCTGAAGGATTGGACCAATGCGCAGCGTTGCGAGTGAACATGATGACTTTATTAATCAAAGCAACCACGAAAAACAACAAAAGACGATACGTGAAGTTCAACACTGAATACAACTATCAGCAACAAAGAAACAATAACCCACAAAACAAAGGTGAAAACACACAGAATATATATGGCTCCCAATCAGAGATAACGAGCCGACAGCTGACACTCGTTACCTCCGATTGGGAGTCATTAACCAATCACCACATGACACAAACAAAATGAAACTCACCCATCCCCAACACCACCAAATGAAATACACCCAACACAAGAAAATGAACAACCCTGGCTCAATATAAACGTCCATAGAGCCAGAGTGTTACAGTACCCCCCCCTAAAGGTGCGAACTCCGGGCGCACCAACATCAGGACTAGGGGAGGGTCTGGGTGGGCGTCTGTCCATGGTGGCGGCTCTGGCCCCGGTCGTGATCCCCACCCCACCACAGTCACAACCTGCTTCGGTAGCCTCCTCCCAATGACCACCCTCCACCTAACCCCACCTGGACTAAGGGGCAACCCCGGACTAAGGGGCAGCATCGGCCTAAGGGGCAGCACCGGGATAAGGGGCAGCACCGGGATAAGGGGCAGCACCGGGACAAGGGGCAGCACCGGACTACGGGGCAGTACCGGACTAAAGGGCAGTACAGGACTAAGGGGCAGCACCGGGCTAAGGGGCGGCACCGGGCTAAGGGGCGGCACCGGACTCAGGGGCAGCACCGGACTCAGGGGCAGCACCGGACTAAGGGGCAGCACCGGGCTAAAAGGCAGCACCGGACTAAGGGGCAGCACCGGACTAAGGGGCAGTACCGGACTACGGGGTAGCACCGGGCTAAGGGGCGGCACCGGACTCAGGGGCAGCACCGGACTAAGGGGCAGCACCGGGCTAAAGGGCAGCACCGGGCTAAGGGGCAGCACCTGACTAGATGGCGGATCCTGGCTGGCTGGCTCTGGCGGATCCTGGCGGGACGGCTCTGGCGGATCCTGGCGGGACGTCTCTGGCGGATCCTGGCGGGACGGCTCTGGCGGATCCAGGCTGGACGGCTCTGGCGGATCCTGGCGGGACGGCTCTGGCGGATCCTGGCGGGCCGGCTCTGGCGGATCCTGGCTGGACGGCTCTGGCGGATCCTGGCTGGACGGCTCAGGCGGATCCTGGCGGGACGGCTCTGGCGGATCCAGGCTGGACGGCTCTGGCGGATCCAGGCTGGACGGCTCTGGCGGATCCTGGCGGGACGGCTCTGGCGGATCCGGGCTGACCGGCTCTGGCGGATCCTGGCTGGCCGGCTCTGGCTGATCCTGGCTGGACGGCTCTGGCGGATCCTGGCGGGACGGCTCTGGCGGATCCTGGCTGACCGGCTCTGGCGGATCCTGGCTGGCCGGCTCTGGCTGATCCTGGCTGGACGGCTCTGGCGGATCCTGGCGGGACGGCTCTGGCGGATCCGGGCTGACCGGCTCTGGCGGATCCTGGCTGGCCAGCTCTGGCGGATCCTGGCTGGCTGACGGGTCTGGCTGCTCATGGCTGGCTGACGGGTCTGGCTGCTCATGGCTGGCTGACGGATCTGGCTGCTCATGGCTGGCTGACGGATCTGGCTGCTCATGGCTGGCTGACGGATCTGGCTGCTCATGGCTGGCTGACGGATCTGGCTGCTCATGGCTGGCTGACGGATCTGGCTGCTCATGGCTGGCTGACGGATCTGGCTGCTCATGGCTGGCTGACGGATCTGGCTGCTCATGGCTGGCTGACGGATCTGGCTGCTCATGGCTGGCTGACGGATCTGGCTGCTCATGGCTGGCTGACGGGTCTGGCTGCTCATGGCTGGCTGACGGGTCTGGCTGCTCATGGCTGGCTGACGGTTCTGGCTGCTCATGGCTGGCTGACGGTTCTGGCTGCTCATGGCTGGCTGACGGGTCTGGCTGCTCATGGCTGGCTGACAGATCTGGCTGCTCATGGCTGGCTGATGGTGCTGGCTGGGAGGCTGGCGGTGGAGGCGGACCCCAGCCTCGGATAGCAGTCATCACCTCCAGCAGGGCGGCTCCCATCTGCAGGATCTGCTCTTTCTGGTTCCGAACCTGAGCTTCCAGTCTAGTATGGGCTGCGTCGGCTCCTGCTGATTCCATAGCAGGTGTCTGATTCTGTCTGGCGGACGGCTCTGCAGGCTCATGGCAGACGGACGGCTTTGCAAGCTCAGTACAGACGGGCGGCTTATGCAGCGCTTGGCAGACGGGCAGTTCAGATGCCCTAGGGCAGACGGCAGACTCTGGCCGGCTGGCGACGCACATCGTGGACCTGGTGCGTGGAGTAGGAACAGACCGGCCCGTACCGGGAACACCCACCACTGGCCTTAACTGGGGATCAAGAACGGACCGGACCAGACTGGGAACACACTTCAGTCTCTCATGCCGTGCCACAACAACTTCCCTCCCTCTACTCGCCAATGGCTCCCGTAATCCGATAGCCTTCTCTCCAGCTCTACCTGTGGCAGCCTCCTGCTGCCCAGGCGCCCCAGCCATGTGCCCCCCCCCAAAATTTTTTTGGGGAGTAACGACGGGCTTCCAGCCTCGACTCCGCGCTTCCTCTTCGTACCACCTCCTCTCGGCTGCAGCTGCCTCCAGCTCTTCACGAGGGCGGTGATATTCCTCCTCATACCACCTCCTCTCGGCTGCAGCTGCCTCCAGCTCTTCACGAGGGCGGTGATCTTCCTCCGGTTGTGCCCAAGGACCCTTTCCAGCCCGAATCTCCTCCCAAGTCCAAAAATCCTTAGGAGGCGTCCATACATCCTGCGTAGGTAGCTCCTGTTGCCGCTTGTTACGCCGCTTGGTCCTCTTGGGGTGGGTTATTCTGTCACGATCGTCTGAAGGATTGGACCAATGCGCAGCGTTGCGAGTGAACATGATGACTTTATTAATCAAAGCAACCACGAAAAACAACAAAAGACGATACGTGACGTTCAACACTGAATACAACTATCAGCAACAAAGAAACAATAACCCACAAAACAAAGGTGAAAACACACAGAATATATATGGCTCCCAATCAGAGATAACGAGCCGACAGCTGACACTCGTTACCTCCGATTGGGAGTCATTAACCAATCACCACATGACACAAACAAAATGAAACTCACCCATCCCCAACACCACCAAATGAAATACACCCAACACAAGAAAATGAACAACCCTGGCTCAATATAAACGTCCATAGAGCCAGAGTGTTACAACAACACTACATAAAGAGAGACACCACAACACTACATAACGAGAGACACCACCACACTACATACCAGAGAGAGAGACACCACAACACTACATAAAGAGAGACACCACAACACTACATAAAGAGAGACGCCACAACACTACATAAAGAGAGACGCCACAACACTACATAAAGAGAGACGCCACAACACTACATAAAGAGAGACGCCACAACACTACATAAAGAGAGACGCCACAACACTACATTAAGAGAGACGCCACAACACTACATAAAGAGAGATGCCACAACACTACATAAAGAGAGACACCACAACACTACATAAAGAGAGACACCACAACACTACATAAAGAGAGACACCACAACACTACATAAAGAGAGACACCACAACACTACAGAAAGAGAGACACCACAACACTACATAAAGAGAGACACCACAACACTACAGAAAGAGAGACACCACAACACTACATAAAGAGAGACACCACAACACTACATAAAGAGAGACGCCACAACACTACATAAAGAGAGACACCACAACACTACATAAAGAGAGACACCACAACACTAAATAAAGAGAGACGCCACAACACTACATAAAGAGAGACACCACAACACTACATAAAGAGAGACACCACAACACTACATAAAGAGACACACCACAACACTACATACCAGAGAGACACCACAACACTACATAAAGAGAGACACCACAACACTACATAAAGAGAGACACCACAACACTACATAAAGAGAGACACCACAACACTACATAAAGAGAGACACCACAACACTACATAAAGAGAGACACCACAACACTACATAAAGAGAGACACCACAACACTACATAAAGAGAGACACCACAACACTACATAAAGAGAGACACCACAACACTACATAAAGAGAGACACCACAACACTACATAAAGAGACACCACAACACTACATAAAGAGAGACACCACAACACTACATAAAGAGAGACACCACAACACTACATACCAGAGAGACACCACAACACTACATAAAGAGAGACACCACAACACTACATAAAGAGAGACACCACAACACTACATAAAGAGAGACACCACAACACTACATAAAGAGAGACACCACAACACTACATAAAGAGACACCACAACACTACATAAAGAGAGACACCACAACACTACATAAAGAGAGACACCACAACACTACATACCAGAGAGACACCACAACACTACATAAAGAGAGACACCACAACACTACATAAAGAGAGACACCACAACACTACATAAAGAGAGACACCACAACACTACATAAAGAGAGACACCACAACACTACATAAAGAGAGACACCACAACACTACATAAAGAGAGACACCAAAACACTACATAAAGAGAGACGCCACAACACTACATAAAGAGAGACACCACAACACTACATAAAGAGACACCACAACACTACATAAAGAGAGACACCACAACACTACATAAAGAGAGACACCACAACACTACATAAAGAGACACCACAACACTACATAAAGAGAGACACCACAACACTACATAAAGAGAGACACCACAACACTACATACCAGAGAGACACCACAACACTACATAAAGAGAGACACCACAACACTACATAAAGAGAGACACCACAACACTACATAAAGAGAGACACCACAACACTACATAAAGAGAGACACCACAACACTACATAAAGAGAGACACCACAACACTACATAAAGAGAGACACCACAACACTACATAAAGAGAGACACCACAACACTACATAAAGAGAGACGCCACATCACTACATAAAGAGAGACGCCACAACACTACATAAAGAGAGACACCACAACACTACATAAAGAGAGACACCACAACACTACATAAAGAGAGACACCACAACACTACATAAAGAGAGACACCACAACACTACATAAAGAGAGACACCACAACACTACATAAAGAGAGACACCACAACACTACATAAAGAGAGACACCACAACACTACATAAAGAGAGACACCACAACACTACATAAAGAGAGACACCACAACACTACATAAAGAGACACCACAACACTACATAAAGAGAGACACCACAACACTACATAAAGAGAGACACCACAACACTACATAAAGAGAGACACCACAACACTACATAAAGAGAGACACCACAACACTACATAAAGAGAGACACCACAACACTACATAAAGAGATACGCCACAACACTACATAAAGAGAGACACCACAACACTACATAAAGAGAGACACCACAACACTACATAAAGAGAGACACCACAACACTACATAAAGAGAGACACCACAACACTACATAAAGAGAGACACCACAACACTACATAAAGAGAGACGCCACAACACTACATAAAGAGAGACGCCACAACACTACATAAAGAGAGACGCCACAACACTACATAAAGAGAGACACCACAACACTACATAAAGAGAGACACCACAACACTACATAAAGAGAGACACCACAACACTACATAAAGAGAGACACCACAACACTACATAGAGAGAGACCACAACACTACATAAAGAGAGACACCACAACACTACATAAAGAGAGACACCACAACACTACATAAAGAGAGACACCACAACACTACATAAAGAGAGACACCACAACACTACACAAAGAGAGACACCACAACACTACATAAAGAGAGACACCACAACACTACATAAAGAGAGACGCCACAACACTACATAAAGAGAGACACCACAACACTACATAAAGAGAGACACCACAACACTACATAAAGAGAGACACCACAACACTACATAAAGAGAGACACCACAACACTACATAAAGAGAGACACCACAACACTACATAAAGAGAGACACCACAACACTACAGAAAGAGAGACACCACAACACTACATAAAGAGAGACACCACAACACTACATAAAGAGAGACACCACAACACTACAGAAAGAGAGACACCACAACACTACATAAAGAGAGACACCACAACACTACATAAAGAGAGACACCACAACACTACATAAAGAGAGACACCACAACACTACAGAAAGAGAGACACCACAACACTACATAAAGAGAGACACCACAACACTACATAACGAGAGACAACACCACACTACATACCAGAGAGAGAGACACCACAACACTACATAAAGAGAGACACCACAACACTACATAAAGAGAGACACCACAACACTACATAAAGAGAGATACCACAACACTACATAAAGAGAGACACCACAACACTACATAAAGAGAGACACCACAACACTACATAAAGAGAGACACCACAACACTACATAAAGAGAGACACCACCACACTACATACCAGAGATAATCCTATAGACATCAAGAAAGCCAGGGAGGGGGGTGGGGGTGCTGTCGTGTTTCGCTGAACCCATAAGATCTAAGCCGGGGGGGGGGGGGGGGGGGTTCTACCAAGCTATATATAATTGTTTTAAGAAGGTCATACCAAGGACCATTTTTCTATTTGATTTGGAATTTTAAGACACATTGAAAAAACATTATAGAAAAATTATTTGATAAAAAAAGATATTTGGCCTTACTGCTATTAGATAAATAATAACAGATTATTTATAACGAATAACAGATTCTCTACATGGAACAACAACAAAAACATCAAAAATAAGTTTGTTCTGAAGTGTCTGTCCTAAATCTGAGAGATATAAGAAAGATCAGGAAATATATTTTGTACTTAACCCCTTATTATTTTCACTAAACAGTCTCCACATACTGTGTACTTCCATTCATTTTTTCCGACTGGTACCGGGGGACCTTCAGACGATGTCACGGTTCACTACGACAGAACCCAGAAGCAGACCAGGACTGGTACCGGGGGACCTTCAGACGAGGCCTGTGGACGTCCTAGAGCAAAACAACTGACATGTACAGTACCAGTCAAAAGTTTGGACACACCTACTCATCCCAAACCATCTCAATTGGGTTGAGGTCGGGGGATTGTGGAGGCCAGGTCATCTGATGCAGCACTCCATCACTCTCCTTCTTGGTCAAATAGCCCTTACACAGCCTGGAGGGGTGTTGGGTCATTGTCCTGTTGAAAAACCAGATGGGATGGCGTATCGCTGCAGAATGCTGTGGTAACCATGCTGGTTAAGTGTGCCTTGAAGCACAGCACCCACACACCATGACACCTCCTCCTCCATGCTTTACGGTGGGAACTACACATGCAGAGATCATCCGTTCACCCACACTTGAACTCTGTGAAGCATTTATTTGGGCTGCAATTTCTGAGGCTGGTAACTCTAATGAACTTATCCTCTGCAGCAGAGGTAACTCTGGGTCTTCCATTCCTGTGGTGGTCCTCATGAGAGCCAGTTTCATCATAGCGCTTGATGGTTTTTACGACTGCACTTGAAGAAACTTTCAAAGTTCTGGAAATGTTCCGTATTGACTGACCTTCATGTCTTAAAGTAATGATGGACTGTAATTTCTCTTTGCTTATTTGAGCTGTTCTTGCCATAATATGGACTTGGTATTTTACCAAATAGGGCTATCTTCTGTATAGCCCCCCCCCCCCCCCCCCCCCACACACACACACATTGTCACAACACAACTGATTGGCTCAAACGCAGCAAGGAAAGAAATTCCACAAATTAACCTTCAAGAAGGCCCACCTGTTAATTGAAATGCCTTCCAGGTGACTGCCTCATGAAGCTGGTTGAGAGAATGCTAAGAGTGTGCAAAGGGTGGCTATTTGAATAATCTTTTTTGTTTACTACATGATTCCATATGCGTTATTTCATAGTTTTGATGTCTTCACTATTATTCCACAATGTAAAAAAATTTAAAAATAAAGAAAAAACCTTAAATGAGTAGGTGTGTCCAAACTTTTGACTGGTAGTGTACAGTACATGTTCGTGAGAGTCTTTCCACAGAGGGGTCCTATTAGTGTGTAACACAAACTGTTCGCTACAGACAGAAGTTGGCAGATCGGCTTCAGGTGGTTGAGACCATCGTGTTTGTGAGAGTCTCATCTTTCCATAGAGGAGTCATAATACTGTATTTTGCAGGGCCAAACCGTTCAGACACTACAGATGATTTTGTGAGAAGACCGATTTTCGGGATGTCTCACGGTCTGACAAACACCGCTCTAGCTCTGTCACCTTTCACCTCAGATGCAGAAGTGTTGCATTGGCGGATGCGGTGGATTGAGAAACATCCAATGCAAAAAAAACCAGATATTTCTAGCTTCAACTGACAGATTTTTATGGGGATATTTTTATTATGCTAATTAGATTTCTGCGGGGAGGTTAACAGGTTGTGCCAGGTTATACCAACGATTATTGGTTATACCAAAGATTATGTATATAGTGACAAGATACATGTCTCTCCACTCTAACAATGGGAGTCGTTGTCCACAATGCAGCATGGTGAGCTGTCTAGCTCCCGCCTATCCTTTCTTTGGATTGGTGGATACATCTCATTATTGTAATCCTTTTTTTGAATATTCGATGAGGGTTGTTGACGTATTCAATGGATAGAGATGCTATGCTACTAGCCTCATGTCATGAATATGCATAGCCATCTCGAGACAACTCTGATATAAAGTGTTTTTTCTCAAAGTTGACCAGGATGTAACATGTCCTAATTACACTCATAACTTAAGCATTACCAAACTTCTATTAGATCAAATAAACCTCACGTAGCAAGTAAGACATTCATTTTTTATTGACCAAATTCCACACTCTCTCATTGACCTCCATGAAAAACTCCTTACTTGGTGGGCGAAACAATGAAAAAACACCACCTGCTGGAGGGAGACAGAACAACAACAAAACACCACCTGCTGGAGGGAGACAGAACAACAACAAAACACCACCTGCTGGAGGGAGACAGAACAACAACAAAACACCACCTGCTGGAGGGAGACAGAACAACAACAAAACACCACCTGCTGGAGGGAGACAGAACAACAACAAAACACCACCTGCTGGAGGGAGACAGAACAACAACAAAACACCACCTGCTGGAGGGAGACAGAACAACAACAAAACACCACCTGCTGGAGGGAGACAGAACAACAACAAAACACCACCTGCTGGAGGGAGACAGAACAACAACAAAACACCACCTGCTGGAGGGGGACAGATTTTCAGCCGAGTTGGATCTCGCTCTCTTCTTCTTTAGGATTTGGTGGGCGGAGTGCATCCAACTTTTAGGTGCGTACACCGCCACCTACTGTACTGGTGTGTGAGGCCATTCACGGCCTACCTACATTAAATTATTGATAAGGTAATACAAATTGGGGAAAAGGAAAATTGCCCTGCCAACTATTAGCCCTTTCTAAAAAATTAAAAATAAACACTCAACACCCCCTGCAGTAAATCTTCACAATCCCAAGTACTTTTCTGCCGCTGCCACCACAACCTCTATTTTCTGTGACTTCCGAGCCATTTCTGCAGTACAATTGGCAAACCATGGCTATGAATGCTAAAAAGGCCCACCTTAATGAAGCACATATTCTTCCCATCACTCTCTCTTGGTCTCTGCCAGCTCACAGGAATCCTCTCAGGATCCCTCACCCTGTACCCATCTTCCTCTACCACTCTGTCCACTGCTTCGGCATACGACACCTTCTGCACTACTCTGACCCTGGCAACCTCAACCTGCCATTCTCTCACCAGACACCTCCGACCTCCAGCCCCATGATCCCCCCCACAGCTAACACACACACACACCACACACACACACACACACACACACACACACACACACACACACACACACACACACACACACACACACACACACACACACAACTTTCTCCACCGATACCACACATTCCTTCGTCCCATGCCCTCCTGCACACTTCTCACATCTAGGACTCTCCCTCCTACACACTGCTGCAACCTGCCCATAGACTTGACACCTAAAACACCACAGTATTTTATGAATAAAAGCTGTCACGAGATAACTTACACTTCCTAACTTGACCTTGTTAGACTCTACATCAAAACCAGTGGCGGTTGGTGCCGTTAAAGATGAGGGAGGATGATTGTTTTTAATGAGCATGGCCTTATTTCTATTACAGCATATTGGATGACTGTCATTTTTATTCCATTCGCCCAGCTCAATGTAACATCAATAGGTTTAGGCTACTATATGATACTAGAATTTCCCCTCTACCCATCATGAGATTGCTACAACCTGGCCTATGAATGAAAGATTAAAACGTAGGAGCACACAGGTCGGGAGAAAGATTAGAGGTGACAGACAGTGACACATGGACAGACAGTGACATTCAATACCGCCTTGTGGACTTCAATGAACAACACATCAGCTGTATGTGAACAGCCAGAAAAATACTTTCCAAGCCAAACCATATCATAACCGCTGCACACAGCCTACATCGTTGTCACCATATTAGCTAAAGTTATGTCATAGTCAGCATAGCTAATATAACTAACGGTAGCTAACGCACTTTCCGTACATTTGACCTTATTTTAGCGCCCCCTGTTAGAAATTGCGTAATTCAAATCTGGTATTGGAATAAGAGAAAACATAATCAAGAGATATTCAATCTAAGCTAAATTTATTATATGCAAAATGTATGTATGATAAGTATGAAGGTTCGTATACGGGCTCACTGAAAAACCACGCAGGGCAGACAGAGAACTAAACCATTGTTTACAGGTTCTTTCTCAAATACTCTGACAGAGAGTTCCCACCTCTTCTGTTGGCCAATCAGAGTAAAGGACTGAGTGTGGTTTAGACTTTACTCAGCCAACCCGTTGGCGCACGGGTTAGTCCCAACCCCTTGGCGCTCCACCGTTCCCAGGCATAAGTTGCTATCATAATAACCTGTAGAGTCAGCACCTAAAAGACACCCTTCCAATCTGTACTCTATGTACCTACGTTCAAGGACGGTTTCACAGACAACAAAGAGAGAGTGTTCGTATCTGTAAGAAATACAAGTCTTATCTGTCCTACCCCCTAACGTTCCTTACATGAATCACAGCCTGTTATGTGAAACAATTTATATCAGTATAGTACAAACCTATGCTTATCATTAATGCATTCCTTCTAAGTTATTCATCACATACAGATCCAATTATGAGAAAAATAGAACCCAACAATCCCCCTTTTCACACCCACTAGGATGTGAACCCAAAATAAGAAAACACAGGATGTCAGTCATTAAAATACAATACAAACAAAAAGAATCACACTTTTATTAATAGGCAATAATGATACTGAAAAATAAAAACACTCAGTCCTTCCATCTACACCCAACTTGCAAACGGTTGGCTACCAGTCACCCAGGAACTTCAAACCTTCACATAAGGAAAGACAAACATTCACAATGGTTAGCTTGATTAATAAAGCATAAAACACAAACAGGGAAGTAAATTTTGGCCCCCTTTAGACACCCTCTAGGGTGTCACTCCTCCAAGTCTGGTAGGTCATATCCTTCATTCCTTAGGTCGGAGTCCGGGATTGGGCCGTATCTCACCATCTGTTTGGAAACCACCTACTCCATCTCCTTTTCTCACCAACCCTCAGATACAGGGAATAAGACAACATCCACAAAGAACAAGTATACCCATATAAGCTATAACTTCACCCAGAATAGTTACAACAATAGTTTTCCATTTACCAAATATGTTATCAAACCAACCGTTTATGGAGCTATCAATACCAGAGTTCTCAACCAGTTCATTCGCCAGCGTGGTCACTCCCTGAAGCGCTTTGGTCACGGACCCGTCCGGTGCTGTGTTGTTGGAGATGAAAGTACAGCACAGAGATCCAAACAGAACACAAACCCCGTCCCGCTCAGCCAAAAGCATATCTAAAGCTAATCTATTCTGCCATGTCATTAAGCTAGTTGCCGCTGTCTGCTCAGCTAATCCCTTTATTGCATCACGAGTGTGGTTTATAAAGCTTTTGCTGGTTATATTAAATATAATTTATCCAATCTACATTTTTATTAATTGTTGACCACCAGAAAATACTTGATTCAAACCCAGCTGCGATCTGATTCCTAGCTTTGAATTGTTCTGGAACCCCTCGAGGTACTACTATCCTATCAATATATCCTTTCATCAAAGGATCCCGGGAGAAGGTCCTACTTTCTATGTGACAACTCACCAGTCTCTGACACGTTTGATTGTTTGCGTATGTAGGTGAGTTCACAATCAGTTATCACCACACAACCATCAGATGTCAGCACGGGCCTGGTTTTGGTTCCTAAAATCCTCTTGCTGCAACAAAGAGGAGAGATTAGTCATGGTCTCTTTAGTTGTGATATTCTCTGTGTGGGAGCAGGAGCTAAGATGCCCTACCCTGTATCCTATCTTATTAGTCCTAGAAAAACAATAAGAATCCCCTGTGACTTCAAATTGAGGCAACCCAGGTCGGGATGACTTTGTTATCGGGGGAAACAGATGGTGCAAGTTACTACAAGACTCTTTCACCACATTCCCAGGTGGCTTGCATGGAGGATAAACCTGACAGAGAGTTAAAGCCTGTCAAGGGGAACGGAGTATTTGTTAACCTTGGTTTGGCTGTCCTACAGGCATAACAGTCCTCTTTAGACCGTATACTGAATCCATTCCAACCACAGGTTAAAATCTATTTACTCCGTCTCCATCTGTACTACTTCCTTCAGGTCTATAGTTTGCACTGTCTCACTACCTCCCTCAGAGAGGTTTACTCTATAGGGTGCCCCAGTTGAAGAGGATATCTCACTTGTCAGGTCTGTAATCTGTTTTAGCATAATTCAGACTTTCAGACAGTACCTACCCTTATATGGGTCGCACTGCCATTTCTGATAATTCCCTACTTTCACAATACTACACCTGTCCCTAAACTGTGTATGGAGATTGACATACCCCCCCCCCCCCCCCGCTTGGTATAAGCAACTACATAGTCCCCAGGATGTACATGGTGACATACATATGGTGATGTCCTTCCCTAAAGTCCCTAGTACTTCCCCTTTCCCTCTGTGTTTGTTCATCAGGTGTAGCTGGGTTTACCTTTTTGCAGTGAGTGACATGCACCCAGATGGATCTCTCAGCTATTCTGCTGGCAAAGGCAGTACTTGGTAGGGCCTGTGTACCAGGCCTGCTTCAGTCTCCTGGTTAGATAGAGTGGGTCACCTTCTCCTTTAGTTCACCTGTGGGGCACAAAACCTCTGACATACAGGTGTGGTTAATAAATTATCTTCACACATACATGTTCAGCTCTCAATTTCTAATCTTTTTTTTTTTTAAGTATTTTGTCCTCTCCTTCATATATAGTTATTATTTAATCCTACCTATCACCCTTGACCTGCTGAAAACCCCCCAAAATTGAAACAACAAGGCTTTATAAACATCATACTAGGTGTGTTGTTTTTTGTTTGAAAACCCCAATTTGAAAAATAACAACCACAAATAGCCAGGCCTCACTTAATTTGGTAGCTCACTTTTATGACCTAAATACTGCCTAACTGAGATGAGCTAATCTCTTTCTCCTGGTTATAATCTAAAGATGGTAGTACACACAAAACATGATACAGATATCCCCAGTCTTAACCCATCAATAATTGTTTGTATCAATCTAATTCCTCATAACTAATCCATAAAACCACTCAAAATTAATCGAGTATACAATGATTATTTAATTGATTACCCTAACTCTGCTACATGTGATGTCATCTCAAATGATCCATTATCAATTATTTGTTCAACCCCCCTAGGAAAATCTGTCTCCCCTTCTATTGTTCCTGTCCCCCCTGTAAATGTCATATTTGAGTTTTTAGCCAATACAATCACCGTTACATCAAATGTTCCCTCATTTAATGGTATTTTCTTCCTAATATAACTTCCCTAAATGAGATTAAATCCCCTGCCTTCCTCTACTATCCTTATATCATTACTGGATCAATGATAATAATTGTAATAATTATTTCACATTAAATTGTGCCTTTTTTCTGATAATGTTATAATTGTAGCCTACTCCATCACTTTAGTTTAAAATATAAGTTTGTTTTATGTAACAATTCCAGAACCCACCACAGGCTGGCGCTATTCCCCCATCACAACAGCCAATGTCACTTGCATCCAAGTAACCAAAATACATTATCGTTCTAAAATGTACCAAAAATTTATATTTTCCCTCTAACCCATTTCAGTTCGCTATTCAATTTATTTAACTGTTCTCTCTGATTATGCCCTAATTAATATAACAAATACTTGCTATCGTTGATAAGCATACATTTAATGATGTTCCTACCATCTGAACTGTACTGTCTCTCACCCTCCCCTTGCTCCTTCGGGGAAAGCGCATGGTAACCTTATAACATATTTTCATAGACCTTTCTAGAATACTTATATTTAAGCTATCTAATTCAACCTTTCACATTTCTCAATCCACATAGTAATCTAGGTATATAGCCCCACTGCGAAAGCTTTGTCTACTGTCCCTACCTGTGTTCGAACCAGGGACCTTTAGATACATCGCCAGTCACTCCACACCATCTACGATTCTCTCAAAGTAAATACTTTCACGTCGCACAACCAGCCACGTCATCACCCCCCGTCTAGCCAGCCCTTCCGTCTCAAACTCCCTAGTAGCAAAAATAAAACACACTCTCTAACAGCGTTCTGCATTTACCTCTATCATCGGGTTTAAGAACTAACGTAACAACATTAAGCATTCTCTATTGCTGTAGTAACGTCTTGTTTGGTTCAGTTTATTTATTACGGAGTGTCCATAATACTATAATAATACATAATCGAATTCCCCTCATGCATACAGATTTCACCTTATGCCATTGAAATGCCAAATAAACCATAATAGTTCAATGGAGCCCCCTATTGGCTCTCCCCTACCTATACATTACTTCCATAACCACATTAGTTATGGTCCGATTAGCCATTAAACCTTATCACATGATCAAACAACGCCACAACCTTAAACTCATATGGGGCGGCAGGCAGCTTAGTGATCAATAGCGCCGCGCCAACAACCGAGAGGTCGCGGGTTCCAATCCCGAGCCGACCAGGGCGAAAAATCTGCCGATGTGCCCTCGAGCAAGGCACTCAACCCCAATTGCTCCTGCAAGTCGCTCTGGACAAGAGCGTCTGCCAAATTACCAAAAATGCTAATGTAAATATTCTCTACTTTCCCACCCATGACGTACGTCTACGTTCGGGTGAGCAAGTTTAGAATATCCCTCGTCAGAAACCCACAGGCACCTCTCAAATAATCACCCCGTGGTGTTCCCAGCCAACTCCCAGTCTTTCCTGGCTCCAAAAGCCACACTTTCGCTCTCTCCAGCCCCTCCCCTCTCAACTCTCTCTTCCCTCTCCAGCGGGAGTAGGCTTTGAGGAGCTATTTCTCGTTTTAGTGTTTCCAATATTCTGTCGTTATTTAAGGTACTTTAGTCTATTTATTTAAATCAAATAATTCCCACCTAATTAGTTAAAGTTGGTGCATGTTTATATTTCAACGATAAACCGAATTATTTCAGTCTAATTGTTTAACCAGTATTTTGCAGGGTCAAACATCAAACATTACATCAAATAATCAACAAAAAAGCCTCAACCCAAGCACCTAAAACCAGAATTATGCTATGTCTAACACCAAACGGCACAGTTCAAACATATCAGCTCAACCGTTTCAGTTCAGTCACACAATTCATCACTTTAGCTTTATGTTCCCAATTGTTTTTAATGGGTTATATGGTTTAAGCAACCACAAACCCAACAGTTATCCCCAAATTATACAGTTTGGACAGCCACAGAGGTTTTAATTCCCAATTAGTTTTCTATCAAGGTATACAGGTTTATCATTCACACTCTCATGCATACGACAACACTTGCACTATCTAACTTTTTATAGTACCTCCTATGAGTTTTAAGTCATAGCTCGCACTGTCTAATCTACTTTATAGTACCTCCTATGAGTTTTAAGTCATAGCTCGCACTGTCTAATCTACATTAAAGTGCCTCCTATGAGTCTCTAGTCATAGCTCGCACTCCCATGGGTTTAACCATCACAATTATCAAACATTTGCATAGTATATTATGAAATCGAAGTAGTATACTGTAATTGTTATTTATAGTACAATAGGGTTCACTTACATCAAACAGGTGTTTCACAAAATTAATTTGGATAAAGCCAATATGCAGAACTTTAGTTATATAAACAATAGGTGTCTGCTTACCAGTGTTTTTAGAAGCCCGGGCACTTTGTGAAACACACAGTTCGACGACAGCGATGTCCAATAAGCTGGATGAATCCCAGCGAAGTTCCGCTACCAGATCACAGTCGGAGGTCACCAATTGTTAGAAATTGCGTAATTCAAATCTGGTATTGGAATAAGAGAAAACATAATCAAGAGATATTCAATCCAAGCTAAATTTATTATATGCAAAATATATGTATGATAAGTATGAAGGTTCGTATACGGGCTCACTGAAAAACCACGCAGGGCAGACAGAGAACTAAACCATTGTTTACAGGTTCTTTCTCAAATACTCTGACAGAGAGTTCCCACCTCTTCTGTTGGCCAATCAGAGTAAAGGACTGAGTGTGGTTTAGACTTTACTCAGCCAATCCGTTGGCGCACGGGTTAGTCCCAACCCCTTGGCGCTCCACCCCTTGGCGCTCCACCGTTCCCAGGCATAAGTTGCTATCATAATAACCTGTAGAGTCAGCACCCAAAAGACACCCCTCCAATCTGTACTCTATGTACCTACGTTCAAGGACGGTTTCACAGACAACAAAGAGAGAGTGTTCGTATCTGTAAGAAATACAAGTCTTATCTGTCCTACCCCCTAACGTTCCTTACATGAATCACAGCGTGTTATGTGAAACAATTTATATCAGTATAGTACAAACCTATGCTTATCATTAATGCATTCCTTCTAAGTTATTCATCACATACAGATCCAATTATGAGAAAAATAGAACCCAACACCCTAAAACGTAATACTTCCAAGGTCAACTGTAATATGAATACCATTGTAAAGCACAATTTCTCCCCTTTCCAGCAAAGTCAATGACGAGACGTTCTTGCTGCCCGTCTCTGCATGATTGAAGAAAGCAACGGAGCTCCGCCGGGTCTTTTTAAAAATGGTGGGTGGGGAAGTGAAAGCTACTGCGTCATAGTGAAAAGGGGAGATATATTGTGTGGGGAACAAGCTTTTTTCACCCGATTTGTCCAACTTATCACCTCTAAAATGTAAATAAAACACTATAAAGAGTTTATATAATGTCTCATTACATACCTATTTGAAGGTTTGTGTTGAATTTGAATAGGGTTTTTAGGGCGGCGCTAAATTTATCTTCACAATTAAACTGTGGGTGTCACGGTTTTTGAGAGTCATGTGGCTCGCAGTGATTACTCTGAAAATTAACAGTTGATTTAATTAACTATTGATGAACTCACAAGTAATTAACTTTACACTCACCATTACACACACCATTGATCATTTCTTGTTTTTAATCTGCGAGAGAAGCGCTCCACCTGGTGGAAAGAGGCTGTACGGCACAGAATGAGTTGAATAATGCGTGCCGTACGTTACGTCGTGACATGTCACGCTTTAACGTACAGCGTCAGCGGGGTCAGTTTTTTCAACTTTTTTCCAATACTATTGCTCCATTACCATGTCAATCAACGCTGAATCGAAACTTAGTTCACACCCCGGATTGTGATGCCAACACAATCGCTACAGTCCCATTAGTTTTCATTGCAGCCTCGTTTGAATGCAGCGGTTGCCCACATATGTACGGAACGGAGTTAGCTACCGTTAACACATTAGTAAGCCCGCTACAGTCATGCAGTAAGCAGTTTCACAGACGGGCCCTGGTGGCAATAAATCAGTAATACCAAAAGCTTACCTTGACTTGGAAGTTGTGTTGGATAGTCATAGCCAGCTAGCTAACATAGCATCCCTCTGTTGGAGCCGGGTGTTTGAGTAGGCTGAACTAGCTAGCTGCATTTGCTAGCTAAGTAAGTGAAACTGAAAGTGAAAAAAAGGACGAAATCTCTCTCTCTCTCTCTCTCTTGCTTCACCTTCATTTTGGAAGAAATTAATTTGTTCAAAACTGTTCAACTATTGTCTTTCTCTCTCTTTGATTCAACTACTCACCACATTTTATGCACTGCAGTGCTAGCTAGCTGTAGCTTATGCTTTCAGTACTAGATTCATTCTCTGATCCTTTGATTGGGTGGACAACGTGTCAGTTCATGCTGCAAGAGCTCTGATAGGCTGGAGGACGGCCTCCGGAAGTTGTCATAATTACTGTGTAAGTCTTTGTATTGGTCAATGTACCCAGAGCAGGACGGAAGCTAGCTGTCCTCCGGCTTCACCATGGTGCTACCCTACAGAGTGCTGTTGAGGCTACTGTAGACCTTTTTGCAAAATAGGATGTTTTAATCAATTATTTGGTGACGTGATTATATTTAGTATCGTTTTATCTAAAAAGGATAGCTTTTTAAATGATTAAAACATTTTATTTTTATGAAATTCACTGAGGAGGATGGTCCTCCCCTTCCTCCTCTGAGGAGCCTCCACTGATCAAAACTCAGCAGGACAGACAATGGCTTCTCCATTTCCCTACGCCCTCCACCGGATCAATGCAAATAGTCCGGGTAGCCATGATTAGCTGTTCAGGAGTCTTATGGCTTGGGTGTAGAAGCTGTTAAGAAGCCTTTTGGACCTAGACTTGGCGCTCCGGTACCGCTTGCCGTGTGGTAGCAGAGAGAACAGTCTATGACTTGGGTGGCTGGAGTCTTTGACAATTTTGAGGGCCTTCCTCTGACACCGCCTGGTATAGAGGTCCTGGATGGCAGGAAGCTTGGCCCCAGTGATGTACTGGGCCGTACGCACTACCCTCTGTAGTGCCTTGCGGTCGGAGGCCGAGCAGTTGCCATACCAAGCTGTGATGCAACCAGTCAGGATGCTCTCGATGGTGCAGCTGTAGAACTTTTTGAGGATAATATGCCATTTAGCAGACGCTTTTATCCAAAGCGACTTACAGTCATGCGTGCATACATTTATTTTTTTTTGTGTATGGGATCTGAGGACCCATGCCAAATCTTTTCAGTCTCCTGAGGGGGAATAGGCTTTGTCATGCCTTCTTCACGACTGTATTGGTGTGTTTGGACCATGTTAGTTCGTTGGTGATGTGGACACCAAGGAACTTGAAGCTCTCAACCTGTTCCACTACAGCCCCGTCGATGAGAATGGGGACGTGCTCAGTCCTCTTTTTTTTCCTGTAGTCCACAATCATCTCCTTTGTCTTGGTCACGTTGAGGGAGAGGTTGTTATCCTGGCACCACACGGCCAGGTCTCTGACCTCCTCCCTATAGGCTGTCTCATCGTTGTCGGTGATCAGGCCTACCACTGTTGTGTCGTCGGCAAACTTAATGATGGTGTTGGAGTCGTGCTTGGCCACGCAGTCATGGGTGAACAGGGAGTACAGGAGGGGACTGAGCACGCACCCCTGAGGGGCCCCTGTGTTGAGGGTCAGCGTGGCAGATGTGTTGTTATCTACCCTTACCACCTGGGGGCGGCCCGTCAGGAAGTCCAGGATCCAGTTGCAGAGGGAGGTGTTTAGTCCCAGGGTCCTTAGCTTAGTGATGAGCTTTGAGGGCACTATGTTGTTGAACGCTGAGCTGTAGTCAAATCAAATCAAATCAAATGTTATTTGTCACATACACGTGTTTAGCAGATGTTATAGCGGGTGTAGCGAAATGCTTGTGCTTCTAGCTCCGACAGTGCAGTAATATCTAACAAGTAATATCTAACAATTTCACAACATATACCTAATACACACAAAACTAGTAAGGAATGGATTTTAAGAAAATATACATACTGTACATTACATTTACATTTTAGTCATTTAGCAGACGCTCTTAACCAGAGCGACTTACAGGAGCAATTAGGGTTAAGTGCCTTGCTCAAGGGCACATTAACGTCATTTAGCAGACGCTCTTAGCCTGAGCGACTCACAAATTGGTGCGTTCACCCTATAGCCAGTGGGATAACCACTTTACAATTTGGGGGGGGGGGGGGGGGGGGGTTAGAAGGAATACTTTATCCTATCCCAGGTATTCCTTAAAGAGGTGGGGTTTCAAATGTCTCCGGAAGGTGGTGAGTGACTCCGCTGTCCTGGCGTCGTGAGGGAGCTTGTTCCACCATTGGGGTGCCAGAGCAGCGAACAGTTTTGACTGGGCTGAGCGGGAGCTATGCTTCCGCAGAGGAAGGGGAGCCAGCAGGCCAGAGGTGGATGAACGCAATGTCCTCGTTTGGGTGTAGGGACTGATCAGAGCCTGAAGGTACAGAGGTGCCGTTCCCCTCACTGCTCCATAGGCAAGCACCATGGTCTTGAAGCGGATGCGAGCTTCAACTGGAAGCCAGTGGA
>CM062486.1:52147480-52149980 GCA_031479575.1 Coregonus ussuriensis
ACAAATGTTCTTCTTTGTGATCCGAACACCTCAAACTTTGATTCGTCTGTCCATAACACTTTTTTTCCAATCGTCCTCTGTCCAGTGTCTGTGTTCTTTTGCCCATCTTAATATTTTGATTTTATTGGCCAGTCTGAGATATGGCTTTTTCTTTGCAACTCTGCCTAGAAGGTCAGCATCCCGGAGTCGCCTCTTCACTGTTGACGTTGAGACTGGTGTTTTGTGGGTACTATTTAATGAAGCTGCCAGTCGAGGACCTGTGAGGCGCCTGTTTCTCAAACTAGACACTCTAATGTATTTGTCCTCTTGCTCAGTTGTGCACCGGGGCCTCCCACTCCTCTTTCTACATTTACATTTTAGTCATTTAGCAGACGCTCTTATCCAGAGCGACTTACAGGAGCAATTAGGGTTAAGTGCCTTGCTCAAGGGCACATTAACGTCATTTAGCAGACGCTCTTAGCCAGAGCGACTCACAAATTGGTGCGTTCACCCTATAGCCAGTGGGATAACCACTTTACAATTTGGGGCGGGGGGGGCGGGGGGGGGGGGGGGGGGGGGGGGGGGGGGGTTAGAAGGAATACTTTATCCTATCCCAGGTATTCCTTAAAGAGGTGGGGTTTCAAATGTCTCCGGAAGGTGGTGAGTGACTCCGCTGTCCTGGCGTCGTGAGGGAGCTTGTTCCACCATTGGGGTGCCAGAGCAGCGAACAGTTTTGACTGGGCTGAGCGGGAGCTATGCTTCCGCAGAGGAAGGGGAGCCAGCAGGCCAGAGGTGGATGAACGCAATGCCCTCGTTTGGGTGTAGGGACTGATCAGAGCCTGAAGGTACAGAGGTGCCGTTCCCCTCACTGCTCCATAGGCAAGCACCATGGTCTTGTAGCGGATGCGAGCTTCAACTGGAAGCCAGTGGAGTGTGCGGAGGAGCGGGGTGACGTGAGAGAACTTGGGAAGGTTGAACACCAGACGGGCTGCGGCATTCTGGATGAGTTGTAGGGGTTTAATGGCACAGGCAGGGAGGCCAGCCAACAGCGAGTTGCAGTAGTCCAGACGGGAGATGACAAGTGCCTGCATTAGGACCTGTGCCGCTTCCTGTGTAAGGCAGGGTCGTACTCTCCGAATGTTGTAGAGCATGAACCAGTATCCATACTGATATGTCTGCCAGACATGCAGAGATGCGATTCGCCACCTGGTTATCAGAAGGGGGAAAGGAGAAAATTAGGTGTGTATCGTCAGCGTAGCAATGATAGGAAAGGCCATGTGAGGATATGACAGAGCCAAGTGACTTGGTGTATAGGGAGAAAAGGAGAGGGCCTAGAACTGAGCCCTGGGGGACACCAGTGGTGAGAGCACGTGGTGCGGAGACAGCTTCTCGCCACGCCACTTGGTAGGAGCGACCGGTCAGGTAGGACGCAATCCAGGAGTGAGCCGCGCCGGAGATGCCCAGCTCGGAGAGGGTGGAGAGGAGGATCTGATGGTTCACAGTATCAAAGGCAGCAGACAGGTCTAGAAGGACAAGAGCAGAGGAGAGAGAGTTAGCTTTAGCAGTGCGGAGAGTCTCCGTGACACAGAGAAGAGCAGTCTCAGTTGAATGACCAGTCCTGAAACCTGATTGGTTTGGATCAAGAAGGTCATTCTGAGAGAGATAGCAAGAGAGTTGGCTAAAGACGGCACGCTCAATAGTTTTGGAAAGAAAAGAAAGAAGGGATACTGGTCTGTAGTTGTTGACATCAGTGGGGTCGAGTGTTGGTTTTTTGAGAAGGGGAGCAACTCTCGCTCTCTTGAAGACGGAAGGGACATGGCCAGCGGTCAAGGATGAGTTGATCAGCGAGGTGAGGTAGGGGAGAAGGTCACCGGAGATGGTCTGGAGAAGGGAGGAGGGGATGGGGTCAAGCGGGCAGGTTGTTGGGCGGCCTGCAGTCACAAGTCGCAGGATTTTATCTGGAGAGAGAGGGGAGAAAGAAGTCAAAGCATAGGGTAGGGCAGTGTGAGCAGGACCAGCAGTGTCATTTGACTTAACAAACGAGGATCGGATGTCGTCAACCTTCTTTTCAACCTTCTTTTCTATTCTGGTTAGAGCCAGTTTGTGCTGTTCTGTGAAGGGAGTAGTACACAGCGTTGTACGAGACCTTCAGTTTTGGCAATTTCTCGCATGGAATAGCGAGAAACAAGAATAGACTGACGAGTTTCAGAAGAAAGTTTCTGGCCATTTTGAACCTGTAATCGCACCCACAATTGCTGATGCTCCAGATACTCAACTAGTCTCAAGAAGGCCAGTTTTGTTGCTTTTTTAATCAGCACAACAGTTTTCAGCTGTGCTAACATAATTAATTGCAAAAGGGTTTTCTAATGATCAATTAGTCTTTTAAAATGATAAACTTGGATTAGCAAACACAACGTGCCATGGGAACACAGGACTGATGGTTGCTGATAATGGGCCTCTGTACGCCTATGTAGATATTCCATTTTTTTTAAATCAGCCGTTTCCAGCTACAATCGCCATT
>CM062486.1:52154980-52174980 GCA_031479575.1 Coregonus ussuriensis
ACTACTACTACTACTACTGCTACAAATATACTACAGCTACTACTACTACTACTACTACTACTACTACTACAGCTACTACTACTGCTACTACTACTACACTACTACTACTACTACTACTACTACACTACTGCTACTACAGCTACTACTACTACTACTACTACTACTGCTACTACTACTACTACAGCTACTACTACTACTACTACTACTACTACTACTACTACTACTACTACTACACTACTGCTACTACAGCTACTACTGCTACTACTACTACTACTACTGCTACTACTACTACTGCTACTACAGCTACTACTGCTACTACTACTACTACTACTACTACTACTACTACTACTACTACTACTGCTACTACTACTACTACTACTACTACTACTACTACTGCTACTACAGCTACTACTGCTACTACTACTACTACTACTACTGCTACTACTACTACACTACTACTGCTACTACTACTACTACTACTACACTACTGCTACTACTACTACTACTACTACAGCTACTACTGCTGCTACTACTACTACTACTACTACACTACTGCTACTACAGCTACTACTGCTACTACTACTACTACTACTACTACTACTACTGCTACTACTGCTACTACTACTACTGCTACTACAGCTACTACTGCTACTACTACTACTACTACTACTATTACTACACTACTACTACTACTACTACTACTACTACACTACTGCTACTACAGCTACTACTGCTGCTGCTACTTGCTTTTTCCATCTTTACTAACAACATGCCACTGGCTTTGAGTAAAGCCAGTGTGTCTATGTATGCGGATGACTCAACACTATACACGTCAGCTACTACAGCAACTGAAATCACTGCAACACTTAACAAAGAGTTGCAGTTAGTTTCAGAGTGGGTGGCAAGGAATAAGTTAGTCCTAAATATTTCTAAAACTAAAAGCATTGTATTTGGGTCAAATCATTCACTAAACCCTAAACCTCAACTACATCTCATAATGAATCATGTGGAAATTGAGCAAGTTGAGGTGACTAAATTGCTTGGAGTAACCCTGGATTGTAAACTGTCATGGTCAAAGCATATTGATTCAACAGTAGCTAAGATGGGGAGAAGTATGTCCATAATTAAGCGTTGCTCTGTCTTCTTAACAGCACTATCAACAAGGCAGGCCCTAGTTTTGTTTCACCTGGACTACTGTTCAGTCGTGTGGTCAGGTGCCATAAAAAGGGACTTGGGAAAATTGCAGTTGGCTCAGAACAGGGCAGCACGGCTGGCCCTTGGATGTACACAGAGATCTAATATTAATAATATGCATGCAAATCTCTCCTGGCTCAAAGTGGAGGAGAGATTGACTTCATCACTACTTGTGTTTGTGAGAGGTATTGACATGTTGAATAGACAGAGCTGTATGTTTGAACTACTGGCACACATCTCAGACACCCATGCATACCCCACAAGACATGCCACCAGAGGTCTCTTCACAGTCCCCAAGTCCTGAACAGACTATGGGAGGCGCACAGTACTACATAGAGCCATGACTACATGGAACTCTATTCCACATCAGGTAACTGATACAAGCAGTAAAATCAGATTTAAAAAACTGGTAAAAATACACCTTATGGAACAATGGGGACTGTGAAGGACACATTGGGATATTGTTGTATGGTGGTATTAAACATTTTGTATTGTAGATAGGTAGTGGTGTAATAATATTATATGATGTACTGTTTTATATTTTGTTTTATATGTAAGTGCTTTAATATGTTTGGACCCCAGGAAGAGTAGGGATCCCTAATAAATACAAATACTACTACTACTACTATTACTACTACTACTACTGATGCTACTACTACTACTACTACTGATGCTGCTACTACTACTACTACTACTACTGCTACTACTGCTACTGCTACTACTACTACTATTGATGCTACTACTGCTACTACAGCTACTGCTACTACTGCTACTGCTACTACTACTACTACTGCTACTACTACTACACTACTACTACTACTACTACTACTACTACTACTACTACTACTACTACTACTACTACTACTACTACTGATGCTACTACTACTACTACTACTACTGCTACTACTGCTACTGCTACTACTACTACTATTGATGCTACTACTACTACTACTACTATTACTACTGCTGCTACTACTACTACTATTGATGCTACTACTACTACTACTACTATTACTACTGCTGCTACTACTACTACTATTGATGCTACTACTACTACTACTACTATTACTACTGCTGCTACTACTACTACTACTACTACTACTACTATTGATACTACTACTACTACTACTACTACTAAACATTAGCTGGTGGTACAATACCACTATCCCACTCTTTAATAATAGTAATCCCACTGCTATAATAAAGAGATAGCACATTGCTGTAACAAGTGTTTGCTGTGGAACTGTTTTTTTCTAGATGGTGTGGGGTGACGTTCCTTTCTACAGTGACACTAGCATCGCCAAGGCAACCCTCTACTTTCCACGCGGAATATCCAGAGGTGAGTGTAAAGACTTTAGAGACTATCTGCACCTAGGGACTATCTGCACCTAGGGACTATCTGCACCTAGAAACTATCTGCACCTAGGGACTATCTGCACCTAGGGACTATCTGCACCTAGAGACTATCTGCACCTAGAGACTATCTGCACCTAGGGACTATCTGCACCTAGGGACTATCTGCACCTAGGGACTATCTGCACCTAGGGACTATCTGCACCTAGGGACTATCTGCACCTAGGGACTATCTGCACCTAGGGACTATCTGCACCTAGGGACTATCTGCACCTAGGGACTATCTGCACCTAGGGACTATCTGCACCTAGAGACTATCTGTACCTAGGGACTATCTGCACCTAGGGACTATCTGCACCTAGAGACTATCTGCACCTAGGGACTATCTGCACCTAGGGACTATCTGCACCTAGGGACTATCTGCACCTAGGGACTATCTGCACCTAGGGACTATCTGCACCTAGGGACTATCTGCACCTAGGGACTATCTGCACCTAGGGACTATCTGCACCTAGGGACTATCTGCACCTAGAGACTATCTGCACCTAGGGACTATCTGTACCTAGGGACTATCTGCACCTAGGGACTATCTGCACCTAGGGACTATCTGCACCTAGGGACTATCTGTACCTAGGGACTATCTGCACCTAGGGACTATCTGCACCTAGGGACTATCTGCACCTAGGGACTATCTGCACCTAGGGACTATCTGCACCTAGGGACTATCTGCACCTAGGGACTATCTGTACCTAGGGACTATCTGCACCTAGGGACTATCTGCACCTAGGGACTATCTGCACCTAGGGACTATCTGCACCTAGAGACTATCTGCACCTAGGGACTATCTGTACCTAGGGACTATCTGCACCTAGGGACTATCTGCACCTAGGGACTATCTGCACCTAGAGACTATCTGCACCTAGGGACTATCTGCACCTAGAGACTATCTGCACCTAGGGACTATCTGCACTGACTCTAAACACATCCAACCCTTACAAACATGCTGCTGTTGTATTATATACTATATTTATTATAAACTGGGTGGTTTGAGCCCTGAATTCTGATTGGCTGAAAGCCATGGTATATCAGACCGTATACTACGGGAATGACAAAACATTTAGTTTTACTGCTCTAATTACATTGGTAACCAATTTATAATAGCACTACGTCTCCTCAGGGGTTTGTGATATACAGTGCCTTTTGCATTACAACCTGTAATTTAAATGGATTTTTATTTGGATTTCATGTAATGGACATACACAAAATAGTCCAAATTGGTGAAGTGAAAATAAAAATTACTTGTTTCAAAAAATTCGAAAAAATAGATAACAGAAAAGTGGTGCGTGCGTATGTATTCACCCCCTTTGCTATGAAGCCCCTAAATAAGACCTGGTGCAACCAATTACCTTCAGAAGTCACATAATTAGTTAAATAAAGTCCACCTCTGTGCAACTAAGTGTCACATGATCTGTCACATGATCTCAGTATATATACACCTGTTCTGAAAAGCTCCAGAGTCTGCAACACCACTAAGCAAGGGGCACCACCAAGCAAGCGGCACCATGAAGACCAAGGAGCTCTCCAAACAGGTCAGGGACAAAGTTGTGGAGAAGTACAGATCAGGGTTGGGTTATAAAAAAAGATCAGAAACTTTGAACATCCCACGGAGCACCATTAAATCCCTTAATACAAAATGGAAAGAATATGGCACCACAACAAACCGGCCAAGAGAGGGCCGCCCACCAAAACTCACGGACCAGGCAAGGAGGGCATTAATCAGAGAGGAAACAAAGAGACCAAAGATAACCCTGAAGGAGCTGCAAAGCTCCACAGCAGAGATTGGAGTATCTGTCCATAGGACCACTTTAAGCTGTACACTCCACAGAGCTGGGCTTTACGGAAGAGTGGCTAGATAAAAGCCATTGCTTAAAGAAAAAAATAAGCAAACACGTTTGGTTTGCCAAAAGGCATGTGGGAGACTCCACAAACATATGGAAGAAGGTACTCTGGTCAGATAAGACTAAAATTGAGCTTTTTGGCCATCAAGGAAAACACTATGTCTGGCGCAATCCCAACACCTCTCATCACCCCGAGGACACCATCCCCACAGTGAAGCATGGTGGTGGCAGCATCATGCTGTGGGGATATTTTTCATCGGCAGGGACTGGGAAACTGGTCAGAATTGAAGGAATGATGGATGGCGCTAAATACAGGGAAATTCTTGAGGGAAACCTGTTTCAGTCTTCCAGAGATTTGAGACTGAGGTTCACCGTCCAGCAGGACAATGACCCTAAGCATACTGCTAAAGCAACACTCGAGTGGTTTAAGGGGAAACATTTAAATGTCTTGGAATGGCCTAGTCAAAGCCCAGACCTCAATCCAATTGAGAATCTATGGTATGACTTAAAGATTGCTGTACACCAGCGGAACCCATCCAACTTGAAGGAGCTGGAGCAGTTTTGCCTTGAAGAATGGGCAAAAATCCCAGTGGCTAGATGTGCCAAGCTTATAGAGACATACCCCAAGAGACTTGCAGCTGTAATTGCTGCAAAAGGTGTCTCTACAAAGTATTGACTTTGGGGGGGTGAATAGTTATGCACGCTCAAGTTCAGTTTTTTTGTCTTATTTCTTGTTTGTTTCACACAACAACAAAAAATTTGCATCTTGAAAGTGGTATGCATGTTGTGTAAATCAAATGATACAAACACCCCCAATATCCATTTAAATTCCAGGTTGTAAGGCAACAAAATAAGAAAAATGCCAAGGGGGGTGAATACTTTCGCAAGCCACCGTATGGCCAATATACAAGGCACTCCGCGTTGCGTCGAGCGTAAGAACAGCCCTTAGCCGTGGTATATTGGCCATATACCACACCCCCTCGGGCCTTATTGCTTAATTAAACTGCGCGTCCATGACACTATCTACTTTATGTTGGTAAATACAGTCATAATTGACATCATCTAGTCAGTATATTATATTGTAATAATTGACATCATCTAGTCAGTATATTATATATCCGTTTTATACTATTCATCTTCTAATTACTTAATATTTTTTATTAGACTTTTTTACAATTAATATTGATTATTGTTGAGAGAGCAGTAGATAGTAGTATAATAATATATAATAATAATATGCCATTTAGCAGACGCTTTTATCCAAAGCGACTTACAGTCATGCGTGCATACATTTTTTTTATTTGTGTATGGGTGGTCCCGGGGATCGAACCCACTACCTTGGCGTTCCAAGCGCCGTGCTCTACCAGCTGAGCTACAGCTAGTAGAAAGCGTTTCACCTTTTATACTGTGTGACGAAATAAAATGTGACTTGATTTTGGATTTGTGTGTCTCTGTGTAACGAAGTTAGGTTAGTGAACCGCACTCACGTGTGTTGAACTTGCCTGAGACTCAATGGCGACCCCAATGCCTAGGCTTTAGCTTAGCGGGCTAAAACAGTTTACCTGCATGTGTGAATGAGAGCGACATGACATCACTATTTTTGTGTTGCAGATTGCCGTCACCTGATTCGCCGGTGCCTCGCTGTCAGTCCAGACAACCGGCCAACCCTGGAGCAGTTACAACAACACCCCTGGATGCAATAGAACAGACTACTACTGATTTCACATCTTGGAAATATTTCATCTATAATGTCCTAAATAAACATTGTCAGCATTCCTATTTGTGTCATGTCATCCCTGACTGATAGTAGATTAAATTATATAGCAGGGGAATTCAAATCTTTCCCTACGAGTTCCAGACTACTGCAGGTTTTCTGTTCTACCTGATAATGAATTACACCTACCTGGTGTCCCAGGTCTAAATCAGCACTGATTTGAGGGGAAGGATGGGAAAATAAATCAGTGGAACTGGCTTCGAGGTCCATATTTGAATTTGAGGGGTATATGGTGTTGATAAATAGGAGAGTTAGTTATTTATCGTCTTTTTGAGGCATCAGAGTCCACCCACCACTGGGTGGCGCTATTTTTACAGGACCATCACACTGAAGTTTGACGGGAGCTTTGAGTGAGTTGTAGCTGTGTCAGCCATCGACTGATATACAGTATGCTTCAGGAAGGTTGGCTAACTTGACTTCTTAACGTTCATAGCAACGGTAGCGTACATGTAGAACTAAATGACCTACATTGAGATCAATTTCTCTCAGCCAATCATCAGTCATTTGTGTAATTGCTGTGCTTGTTGAATGTCCTTCTTTATAAGCATGCTGAAAGTTTGTTGTCAATTTGTTTACTGTAAAATAGCATTGTATCTGGTCAAACACCATTTTTTCCAATAATTTACTAAGGGTTGGTAACAGGCTAATTGGTCGGCTATTTGAGCCAGTAAAGGGGGCTTTACTATTCTTAGGTAGCGGAATGACTTTTGCTTCCCTCCAAGCCTGGGGGCACACACTTTCTAGTAGGCTTAGATTGAAGAGATGGCAAATAGGAGTGGCAATATCATCCGCTATTATCCTCAGTCATTTTCCATCCAAGTTGTCAGACCCCGGTGGCTTGTCATCGTTGATAGACAACAATAATTTTTTCACGTCTTCCACACTCACTTTACGGACTTCAAAACGACAATGCTTGTCTTTCATAATTTGGTCAGATACACTTGGATGTGTAGTGTCAGCAATTGTTGCTGGCATGTCATGTCTAAATTTGCTAATCTTGCCAATGAAAAAAATCCTTAAAGTAGTTGGCAATATCAGTTGGTTTTGTGATGAATAAGCCATCTGAATCAATGAATGATGGAGCTGAGTTTGCCTTTTTTCCCAAAATGTCAGTTAAGGTGCTCCAAAGCTTTTTACTATCATTCTTTGTCATTTATCTTTGTTTCATAGTGTAGTTTCTTCTTCTTTTTATTCAGTTTAGTCACATGATTTCTCAATTTGCAATACGTTTGCCAATCGGTTGTGCAGCCAGACTTATTTGCCATTCCTTTTGCCTCATCCCTCTCAACCCATACAACTTTTCAATTCCTCATCAATCCACGGGGATTTCAATTGTTTTTACAGTCATTTTCTTAATGGGTGCATGCTTATTAGTAACTGGAACAAGCAATTTCATGACTGGAATAAGCCTGATGAAAGCCAGTCAATATTTAAATCACCCAGAAAGTATACCTCTCTATTGATATCACATACATTATCAAGCATTTCACACGTTATCCAGATACTGACTGTTAGCACTTGGTGGTCTATAGCAGCTTCCCACCAGAATGGGCTTTAGGTGAGGCAGATGAACCTGTAGCAATGTCATTGTATTTACCCCAATTTCAGCCTTTGCCCAACCCCTTCAAAAATGCATTCAGGTGAGAAGTTGTGGGTGGGGCATAAACAAGGTCCGCCCACTAACATACAAGGTGTGCCACAAATGCACTGGCTGGCTAGGCTTCCTAGACCTTTCCATTCCAAATGATTGACTGAAATTAACTTAGTGATGACATATACTGTGTTAATAACTTTTTAATTATAGGTGCATGCTAGACGACGCACCCTGCATAAAGCTCAGACCTATTTGTTCCATTGCAGTTGTCTCTGTCTGTGTAAGGGAACCCCCCTACCAGATCCCAACACTTTCTCACTAAAGCATACTTACCAGAAGGCCACTGATAGAAGGCCACTGAGAGAAGGCCACTGAGAGAAGGACACTGATAGAAGGCCACTGAGAGAAGGGCACTGAGAGAAGGCCACTGAGAGAAGGCCACTGAGAGAAGGCCACTGAGAGAAGGACACTAATAGAAGGACACTGATAGAAGGCCACTGAGAGAAGGCCACTGAGAGAAGGCCACTGATAGAAGGCCACCGATAGAAGGCCACCGATAGAAGGCCACCGAGAGAAGGCCACTGATAGAAGGCCACTGAGAGAAGGCCACTGAGAGAAGGCCACTGATAGAAGGCCACTGAGAGAAGGCCACTGAGAGAAGGCCACTGCCTCTGATAAAATGATGTGAAGTTAAATAAGTCTCTGGACATTTAGCTCACAGTGGTAAGGTGCCGAGTTCCTGACATCTATTGCCACTTGCGGTGGAAGTTCGAATCCCCCATGGGGCGCAAAATAAAATGTAGCTCACATTTACTGCGGAATTGTGTTGGGAGGAAAAAGTGTAATCATCACCGTGAAAGTTAAGATTAGGGGCTCAATTCAATCCAACCCGCATTGCAGTATTTACGCAGTGGCTCTTTTTCCAATGGTCAAATTAACTCACAGGTTGGTCTTGGGTTCTCTATAAAAACCTACAACTACTACCAGGGCGACCACCCCCACCCCCCTCACAGGTATGCTTTCACTTTTCAGAATTATGTGGGACCAGGATGAATATTGTAAATAAAGGATACAAAAATTGGGATTAGAAACCACAATGAACTATGAGCAAACTGTTTTAGCGCCGGCAATCATTCATAGTGGTTGGGAGAAAATACAACACATTAATGGTGCTTTCAAGACAACTGGGAACTTGGAAAAAAACGAGGTCAAATCAGGACATCAGTGATCTTCAGGTCGGAGCTCTGGAAAGATGCCCTAGTTCCCGACTTGTTATTCCGAGTTGGATGACCGTTCAAAACTATTTTCCCCAGTCAAAGATCGTTTTTTTCGCCCGAGTCACGATTTCAACGGTAGAGTTGAACCGCTAGGAACAAAAAGAGATTCACTACTAAAAGACCAAAATACACTGCTCAAAAAAATTAAGGGAACACTTAAACAACACATCCTAGATCTGAATGAATGAAATAATCTTATTAAATATTTTTTTCTTTACATAGTTGAATGTGCTGACAACAAAATCACACAAAAATTATCAATGGAAATCAAATTTATCAACCCATGGAGGTCTGGATTTGGAGTCACCCTCAAAATTAAAGTGGAAAACCACACTACAGGCTGATCCAACTTTGATGTAATGTCCTTAAAACAAGTCAAAATGAGGCTCAGTAGTGTGTGTGGCCTCCACGTGCCTGTATGACCTCCCTACAACGCCTGGGCATGCTCCTGATGAGGTGGCGGATGGTCTCCTAAGGGATCTCCTCCCAGACCTGGACTAAAGCATCCACCAACTCCTGGACAGTCTGTGGTGCAACGTGGCGTTGGTGGATGGAGCGAGACATGATGTCCCAGATGTGCTCAATTGGATTCAGGTCTGGGGAACGGGCGGGCCAGTCCATAGCATCAATGCCTTCCTCTTGCAGGAACTGCTGACACACTCCAGCCACATGAGGTCTAGCATTGTCTTGCATTAGGAGGAACCCAGGGCCAACCGCACCAGTATATGGTCTCACAAGGGGTCTGAGGATCTCATCTCGGTACCTAATGGCAGTCAGGCTACCTCTGGCGAGCACATGGAGGGCTGTGCGGCCCCCAAAGAAATGCCACCCCACACCATGACTGACCCACCGCCAAACCGGTCATGCTGGAGGATGTTGCAGGCAGCAGAACGTTCTCCACGGCGTCTCCAAACTCTGTCACGTCTGTCACATGTGCTCAGTGTGAACCTGCTTTCATCTGTGAAGAGCACAGGGCGCCAGTGGTGAATTTGCCAATCTTGGTGTTCTCTGGCAAATGCCAAACGTCCTGCACGGTGTTGGGCTGTAAGCACAACCCCCACCTGTGGACGCCGGGCCCTCATACCACCCTCATGGAGTCTGTTTCTGACCGTTTGAGCAGACACATGCACATTTGTGGCCTGCTGGAGGTCATTTTGCAGGGCTCTGGCAGTGCTCCTCCTGCTCCTCCTTGCACAAAGGCGGAGGTAGCGGTCCTGCTGCTGGGTTGTTGCCCTCCTACGGCCTCCTCCACGTCTCCTGATGTACTGGCCTGTCTCCTGGTAGCACCTCCATGCTCTGGACACTACGCTGACAGACACAGCAAACCTTCTTGCCACAGCTCGCATTGATGTGCCATCCTGGATGAGCTGCACTACCTGCACTACCAGAGCCACTTGTGTGGGTTGTAGACTCCGTCTCATGCTACCACTAGAGTGAAAGCACCGCCAGCATTCAAAAGTGACCAAAACATCAGCCAGGAAGCATAGGAACTGAGAAGTGGTCTGTGGTCACCACCTGAAGAACCACTCCTTTATTGGGGGTGTCTTGCTAATTGCCTATAATTTCCACCTGTTGTCTATTCCATTTGCACAACAGCATGTGAAATGTATTGTCAATTAGTGTTGCTTCCTAAGTGGACAGTTTGATTTCACAGAAGTGTGATTGACTTGGAGTTACATTGTGTTGTTTAAGTGTTCCCTTTATTTTTTTGAGCAGTGTATATCACCTTGCAACGGACTGTCAAAATGAAGACCAGAATTGACGTTTCACTATAACTAAACATCTGGTTTAACATGACGTGTTTTCTTCAAGACAGTTACTCTTTAACTTAGAGTAACTAAGTTAGTTAGTTAGTTAGTTAGTGTAATTGAGATGAAACAGTCTCCGAGGTGCAACGCATGTCTAGGACACAAATAAATATTGGATGCAGCTATGGTGGTACTAGCTAACTCATGTCTGACTACAACAGTGTACTAACTAGCGGCAACAAACTCAACCCAACCCAGGGCCGGCCTCCCGAGTGGCGCAGCGGTCGCAGTGCTTGAGGCGTCACTACAGACCCAGACTCGATCCCGGGCTGTGTCCCAGCCGGCCGCGACCGGGAGACCCATGAGGCGACGCACAATTGGCCCAGCGTCGTCCGGGCTAGGGGAGGGTTTGGCCGGCCGGGATGTCCTTGTCCCATCGCGCTCTAGCGGCTCCTGTGGCGGGCCGGGCACATGCACGCTGACTTCGGTCGCCAGTTGTACGGTGTTTCCTCCGACACATTGTTGCGGCTGGCTTCCGGGTTAAGCGAGCAGTGTGTCAAGAAGCAGTACGGCTTGGCAGGGTTGTGTTTCGGAGGACGCATGGCTCTCGACCTTTGCCTCTCCCAAGTCCATACGGGAGTTGCAGCGATTGGACAAGACTGTAACTACCAATTGGATATCACGAAATTGGGGAGAAAAAGGGGTTACAAAATTATAATTATAATAAAATATAAAAAAATACCATAGCAAAACATGTCACAGTTGGTTACAACGTAACGGTGTAACTGGCCTGAATCTAATCCAATCTGGTGCCAGTCTGTAAAGCATAGCATTAGCTTAGCATTAGCTTAGCATTAGCTTAGCATTAGCTTAGCATTAGCTTAGCATTAGCTTAGCATTAGATTAGCATTAGCTTCCAAACGAGATTACGTTATTTCTCGAGCTATGTTTATAATTGAGGGATGATGACAAAGTGCCCAGTTGGGTGCCAGACTGATCCCCTGGTCCATGAACAGTTGGGTGCCAGACTGATCCCCTGGTCATGAACAGTTGGGTGCCAGACTGATCCCCTAGTCATGAACAGTTGGGTGCCAGACTGATCCCCTGGTCATGAACAGTTGGGTGCCAGACTGATCCCCTGGTCATGAACGGACTCTGGGACCTACCAGAAGGAGCAAACGTGGGTATCATAACCACTGCGATTGCAGTGGTTGAGCGACCTCCAAAAAATTGGTTCAATCACTATACACTTGCTATTTTCACACTTTGTCAGGCAAGACCTCAGAATAAATTGTGTCATGCAACACAAGTACCCTTGTGTGTCAATCTCGACTCCTATGAAAAGGACACTTCATCATGAGGCCTCTGATAGTGACCCCAGTTACTGCTCTGATGACACAGACAGCTTCATCAACAACGACAGGTAATGTGTGTTATGTGAAATGTGAAAAGTTGTATTAAAAAATACCCGGCTTGATAAACTATGTCAGGTTCTGACTAAGAGAGTGAAAAACTAACGGTCGACTAGTAAAGCTCAAACCAAGTTTATTCACCCACTGGGTCACACAGCTGAAAAGACAAAGACATGTTCCCACCAGCACAACTACAGTGGGGGAAAAAAGTATTTAGTCAGCCACCAATTGTGCAAGTTCTCCCACTTAAAAAGATGAGAGAGGCCTGTAATTTTCATCATAGGTACACGTCAACTATGACAGACAAAATGCGAAATTTTTTCTCCAGAAAATCACATTGTAGGATTCACTTCTGGTGTATAAACCAGACTGAGGATAACTGATCATTAACAATCACATGTTCTGCCAGTATTTACATGTCCTGCATTCCTCTCTCTCCTTCCGTGACATGATTAAGGATATTTCTAGTTTATAAGTCAGAACCCATCAGTGCAAATAGTTAAAGTACAAAAGGGAAAATAAATCAACATAAATATGGGTTGTATTTACAACGGTGTTTGTTCTGTAGTGTCTGAGGGTCTAGGATTGTGCTGACGTTTGCAAAAGTGTGTTAGAGGAACTTGGCTCTGCTTCCGGAAACATCTGGAAAATATTACTAAATTCCTGGAAAAGAGGATATGGGAAGATATGTGAAAAGCCAGGGATTGGTGTATTAAAATCACGCCATACTATGTCACATAGGATATAAATACCATGTCTTAAACAAAGGACTGGGAGAGAGACAACATATGGGATCAACAGATTGGCCGTTTCTCTCCAGATATAACTGCAGATATCTGTAAATTAATACTGTGAACTTTGATACAATAAATCTTTATAATCAAAGAACAGTGTAAGCGGACTTCTTATCATCACAGCATAATTAGCAACGTTGTCTTGGACACCACAGTTCTTAACTGGTTGTCTTGTGGCTGTCACGATCGTCTAATGAGGGAGACCAAGGCGCAGCGTTGCGAGTGAACATATTCTATTTATTTAAATGCTCACACGAACAAAACAATAAACAACGAATGCGTGACGTCTATGGTTCAACACGAACACACACGAACAAAATCCCACAACCCGAAAGAAAAACAGACAGATTAAATATGGCTCCCAATCAGAGACAACCAGCCGACAGCTGACACTCGTTGCCTCTGATTGGGAGTCACACCGGCAAACATAGAAAATAGACAACCTAGAACACCCACCAAAGAAACAGAAAACATAGAATGAACACACCCTGGCTCAACATAATGAGTCCCCGAGCCAGGGTGTGACAGTACCCCCCCCCCTAAAGGCGCGGACTGCGACCGCGCCTAAATACGAGCAAAAACAGGGGAGGGCTGGGTGGGCATTCCTCCTCGGCGGCGGCTCCGGCTCCGGGCTTGATCCCCACTTCCTCTCCAACCCCCCAAAGTACCCCTGGTCCTGTCTAGCCCCGCTGGCCGGAGCCGGACTGACGACACGCGCCCCTGGCTTGGTGCGTGGAACAGGAACGGACCGGACCGGGCTGACGATACACACCCCTGGCTTGGTGCGTGGAGCAGGAATGGACCGGAATGGGCTGGCGACGCGCACCACAGACTTGGTGCGGAGAGCAGGAACGAGCCGGACAGGGCTGACGAAACGCACCACAGACTTGGTGCGGGGAACAGGCACGGGCCGTGCCGGACTGACGACGCACACCACTGGCTTGGTGTGGGAAGCAGGAGCGGGCCGAGCCGGGCTGGCGACGCGCACCACAGACTTGGTGCGGAGAGCAGGAACGGGCCGGACCGGGCTGGCGACGCGTACCACAGGTTTGGTGCAGGGAGCAGGAACAGGCCGGGCCGGGCTGACGACACGCACCACAGGCTCGATGCGAGGAACAGGAACAGGCCGGACCGTACTGGGGACACACACCACTGGCCCTACGCAGGGATCAGGAACGGGCCGGACCGGACTGGTAACACACCCCAGTACCTCTCGCCGTGCCTCCACACTTTCCCTCTCCTCTGTGACCAGTGGCCCCCTTAACCTGGCGGCCTCCTCTTCACACCCGCTGGACCGCTCCATCGCGGCCTCCTGCTGCCCCGTCGTCCACGTCGTGAGCCCCCCCCTAAAAATGTTCTGGGGTTCTCTCCTCCCCGTGGACCAGGCCTCCCTAGCTCTCGCCAGACTCTCGATCCATTGCTTCATAGACCAGCCTCTCTCCTCTTCACTTAGCGTGGCCCAGCCGAAACTCCTACTCCCCTGATCCAAGGTCCTTCCTCTCTCCTCTTCACGCTGCTTGGTCTGGTTTAGGTGGGATTTTCTGTCACGATCGTCTAATGAGGGAGACCAAGGCGCAGCGTTGCGAGTGAACATATTCTATTTATTTAAATGCTCACACGAACAAAACAATAAACAACGAATGCGTGACGTCTATGGTTCAACACGAACACACACGAACAAAATCCCACAACCCGAAAGAAAAACAGACAGATTAAATATGGCTCCCAATCAGAGACAACCAGCCGACAGCTGACACTCGTTGCCTCTGATTGGGAGTCACACCGGCAAACATAGAAAATAGACAACCGAGAACACCCACCAAAGAAACAGAAAACATAGAATGAACACACCCTGGCTCAACATAATGAGTCCCCGAGCCAGGGTGTGACAGTGGCAACAGGTCAGACATCTCGCTGCTGTGATTGCACACTTGTGGTATTCCACCGAATACATACAGGAGTTTATCAAAATTGGATTTGCTTTCGAATTCTTTGTGGATCTGCGTAATCTGAGGAAAATATGTGTCTCTAAAATGGTCACACATTTGGCAGGAGGTTAGGAAGGGCAGGAGGTTAGGAAGGGCAGGAGGTTAGGAAGGGCAGGAGGTTAGGAAGTGCAGCTCAGTTTCCACCTCATTTTACATTTACATTTTAGTCATTTAGCTCTTATCCAGAGCGAGTTAGTGAGTGCATAATTATTTATTTTTTCCCCATTCTGCGAAGTGAGCGGAGTTACATTTTGTGGGCAGTGTGCACATAGCCTGTCTTCTCTTGAGAGCCAGGTCTGCCTACGGTGGCCTTTCTCAATAGCAAGGCTATGCTCACTGAGTCTGTACATAGTCAAAGCTTTCCTTCATTTTGGGTCAGTCACAGTGGTCAGGTATTCTGCCACTGTGTACTCTCTGTTTAGAGCCAAATAGCATTCTAGTTTGCTCTTTTTTTTTTGTTAATTCTTTCCAATGTGTCAAGTAATTCTCTTTTTGTTTTCTCATGATTTGGTTGGGTCTAATTGTGTTGCTGTCCTGGGGCACTGTGGGGTCTGTTTGTGTTTGTGAACAGAGCCCCAGCACCAGCTTACTTAGGGGACTCTTCTCCAGGTTCATCTCTCTGTAGGTGATGGCTTTGTTATGGAAGGTTTGAGAATCGCTTCCTTTTAGGTGGTTGTAGAATTTAACGGCTCTTTTCTGAATTTTGATAATTAGTGGGTATCGGCCTAATTCTGCTCTGCGTGCATTATTTGGTGTTTTACGTTGTACACTGAGGATATTTTTTGCAGAATTCTGCATACAGAGTCTCAATTTGGTGTTTGTCCCATTTTGTTAATTCTTGGTTGGTGAGCGGACCCCAGACCTCACAACCATAAAGGGCAATGGGTTCTATAACTGATTCAAGTATTTTTAGCCAGATCCTAATTTTATGTTCCTTTTGATGGCATAGAAGGCCCTTCTCGCCTTGTCTCTCAGATCGTTCACAGCTTTGTGGAAGTTACCTGTGGCGCTGATGTTTAGGCCGAGGTATGTATAGTCCGGAGACACTTGATACCCTACCTCTTTAAGGAATACCTGGTATTCCCTAAATAATAATACACCTAATACCTGGTATTCTCTTTAATAAAGACACCTAATACCTGGTATTCAAGTGTCTCCGGAAGGTGGTCAGTGACTCCGCTGTCCTGGCGTCGTGGGGGAGCTTGTTCCACCATTGGGGTGCCAAAGCAGCGAATAGCTTTGACTGGGCTGAGCGGGAACTGTGCTTCCGTAGAGGTAGGGGAGCTAGCAGGCCAGAGGTGGATGAACGTAGTGCCCTCGTTTGGGTGTAGGGTCTGATCAGAGCCTGAAGGTAAGGAGGTGTCGTTCCCCTCACAGCTCCGTAGGCAAGCACCATGGTCTTGTAGTAGATGCGAGCCTCAACTTGAAGCCAGTGGAGTGTGCGGAGGAGTGGGGTGACATGAGAGAAATTGGGAAGGTTGAACACTAGACGGGCTGCGGCGTTCTGGATGAGTTGTAGGGGTTTAATGGCACAGGCAGGGAGCCCAGCCAACAGCGAGTTGCAGTAATCCAGACGGGAGATGACAAGATGACAAGTGCCTGGATTAGGACCTGGCCGCTTTCTGTGTAAGGCAGGGTGGTACTCTGCGAATGTTGTAGAGCATGAACCTGCAGGATCAGGTCACCGCTTTGATGTTAGCGGAGAACGACAGGGTGTTGTCCAGGGTCACGCCAAGGTTCTTTGCACTCTGGGAGGAGGAGTTGTCAACCGTGATGGCAAGAATGCAGCCGACTCACTGTCACGGTTGACTCTGAACCCTCCGGCATCTCTACACTACGGGGACGACCACATCTACTACGTAGCCAAACACGCAGTGCCGTGTGCATTCACCCCCCGAGAGAGAGCTGGAAGAAATGTCAGCCATGGACCCAGTTCTAGCTACTGTACGAACAAGCATCAGACAGGGTACAGACGTGTTCAAGAAGAACTCGCTACTGTTGGACAGATAGTTATACGAGGCAACCGCGTGATCACGCCACGAGCAGCTCAGAAACAGACTTTGATGTTAGCATCAGGGGATAGTAAAAACAGAAGTGTGGCCAAACATTGATAAAGATGTTGAACTGCTGGTGAAGTCCTGTCCAGCATGTCAAGTCAATAGCACACCACCAAAGCAGGTCCCCACAGTCAGAACAGAGCTACCAACTAAACCATGGCAGATCCTAAACCGCATCACCACCGCCACTATAACAGGAAGAGGGCCATGTGACATGTTTATTTTGTGAAACTGTCGATACAACCACAGTCAGAACAATGGACTACAAGTGACAGAGACACTGTCACTTGTAGTCCAGGCAGAGCCTGACACACTGCCCAGACAAGTGCCTGCACGGTACCGGAGCGCCAAGTCTAGGTCCAAAAGGCTTCTCAACAGCTTCTACCCCCAAGCCATAAGACTCCTGAACAGCTAATCATGGCTACCCGGACTATTTGCACTGCCCCCCCACCCCATCCTTTTTACGCTGCTGCTACTCTGTTAATTATTTATGCATAGTCACTTTAACTCTACCCACATGTACATATTACCTCAACTACCTCAACTAGCCGGTGCCCCCGCACATTGACTCTGCAACGGTACCCCCCTGTATATAGCCTCCCTACTGTTATTTTATTTTACTGCTGCTCTTTAGTTATTTGCTTTTATTTTTTTACTTAACACTTTTTTTATTAAAAAAAAAAATGCATTGTTGGTTAAGGTAAGTAAGCATTTCACTGTAAAGTCCACACCTGTTGTATTCGGCGCATGTGGCAAATAACATTTGATTTGATTTGATCATCAAGATGTATTTGATATATTCGCCTTTGGGAATATTTGATCAATAGATTGTTATGACATCACCTTTCAGAGTTGTGTGCCCATAGAGATAAATGAATCAATCAATTATATCTCTTTACCTCTGATAAATCAATGTGTTTATCTTTGATCGTGACTCTGTAGCTCAGCTGGTAGAGCACGGCGCTTGTAACGCCAAGGTAGTGGGTTCGATCCCCGGGACCACCCATACACAAAAATGTATGCACGCACGACTGTAAGTCGCTTTGGATAAAAGCGTCTGCTAAATGGCATATTATTACTCTCAGTGTTCTACACATTGGAACGTCATGTAGATTTAGGGGTGAGGTTAGGGGTTAGAAGCCTCGTCCCTCTGTACTTTCAGAGTCTCAGGTAAGGATCATTAGAATTGGAATGTTAGGGTTCTACTCTCACCTGCCTCCATTATGACATCACGTTGAGCTCAGAGTGTTGCTGCTCTCATTGGCTCTCTGGTCTACCTCCATTATGACATCACTGTGAGGTCACAGCAGGGGTGTTTCAGACAGTAAGTGGGTGTGCCTGTAAGCATTTGAATCACAGACTCGGAGAGATGGAAGAGAAAGGAGACATGACTACAGGCCCGGCATGTGAAGGCAAGAATACAACACCCTTACTTCTATAGGCTACTGTTACCTTTAAAAGGCTCTCTCCCTTTTACTCTCTCTCCTTTACTCTCTCTCTCTCCTTTACTCTCTCTCTCCTTTACTCTCTCTGCTTTACTCTCTCTGCTTTACTCTCTCTGCTTCACTCTCTCTCTCCTTTACTCTCTCTCCTTTACTCTCTCTCTCCTTTACTCTCTCTCTGCTTTACTCTCTCTGCTTCACTCTCTCTCTGCTTTACTCTCTCTTCCCTTTACTCTCCCTCCTTTACTCTCTCTGCTTTACTCTCTGCTTTACTCTCTCTCCTTTACTCTCTCTGCTTTACTCTCTCTCCCCTTTACTCTCTCTCTTTTACTCTCTCTGCTTTACTCTCTCTCCTTCACTCTCTCCCCCCTTTACTCTCTCTCCTTCACTCTCTCCCTCCTTTACTCTCTCTCTCCTTCACTCTCTCCCTCCTTTACTCTCTCTGCTTTACTCTCTCTGCTTTACTCTCTCTCTACTTTACTCTCTCTCTGCATTACTCTCTCTGCTTTACTCTCTCTCTGCTTTACTCTCTCTGCTTTACTCTCTCTCTGCTTTACTCTCTCTCTGCTTTACTCTCTCTCTGCTTTACTCTCTCTCTGCTTTACTCTCTCTGCTTTACTCTCTCTCTCCTTTACTCTCTCTCTGCTTTACTCTCTCTCTCTCTGCTTTACTCTCTCTCTGCTTTACTCTCTCTGCTTTACTCTCTCTCTCCTTTACTCTCTCTCTGCTTTACTCTCTCTGCTTTACTCTCTCTCTCCTTTACTCTCTCTGCTTTACTCTCTCTGCTTTACTCTCTCTCTGCTTTACTCTCTCCTAGTGGCGGTCAGTGCCATTTATGATGATGTCATCCATATTCCATTCACCCAGTTAAATGTAACATCAATAGGTTTAGGCTACTACATGATACTCACATTTCCCTATACCCATCATGAGCTTGCTGCAACCTAGCCTATGAATTAAAGTTTACAACATAGGTGCACACAGGTTGAGAGAAAGATTTGAGATGACAGGCAGTGACACATTCAATACCGCTTGGCACTCTCTCGCCTGCATCTAGCTGATCTAGGGTGTAATCATTAGTCCAACAGTTGCAAACAAGAGTTTCTATTGGACAAATTCAGGTATTTTTTATCTCCGTTTCGTTTGCTTCCGTTTAAGAAACGTTTTTTAACAGAATCGGCGGAATGAATAAACCCCTGATCACTCAGCCACGTTGTATTCCTTCTAGCCCCTCTCCTCCTCTCACCTTCCCTTTGCCTTCTAGCCCCTCTCCTCCCCTCACCTTCCCTTCGCCTTCTAGCCCCTCTCCTCCTCTCACCTTCCCTTCGCCTTCTAGCCCCTCTCCTCCTCTCACCTTCCCTTCGCCTTCTAGCCCCTCTCCTCCTCTCACCTTCCCTTCGCCTTCTAGCCCCTCTCCTCCTCTCACCTTCCCTTCGCCTTCTAGCCCCTCTCCTCCTCTCACCTTCCCT
>CM062486.1:52179980-52184980 GCA_031479575.1 Coregonus ussuriensis
ACACTCACAGGACTCACACTCACAGGACTCACACTCACAGGCCTCACAGGACTCACACTCACAGGACTCACACTCACAGGCCTCACAGGACTCACACTCACAGGACTCACACTCACAGGACTCACACTCACAGGCCTCACAGGACTCACACTCACAGGCCTCACAGGACTCACACTCACACACCTCACACACACAGGACTCACACACACAGGACTCACACTCACACACCTCACACTCACAGGACTCACAGGACTCACACACACAGGACTCACACTCACACACCTCACACTCACAGGACTCACACACACAGGACTCACACACACAGGACTCACAGGCCTCACAGGACTCACACACACAGGCCTCACAGGACTCACACTCACAGGCCTCACACTCACACACCGCACACTCACAGGACTCACAGGCCTCACACACACAGGACTCACACTCACAGGCCTCACACTCACAGGCCTCACAGGACTCACACTCACAGGACTCACACTCACAGGACTCACACTCACAGGCCTCACAGGACTCACACTCACAGGACTCACACTCACAGGCCTCACAGGACTCACACTCACAGGACTCACACTCACAGGCCTCACACTCACACACCGCACACTCACAGGCCTCACAGGACTCACACTCACAGGACTCACACTCACAGGACTCACAGGCCTCACAGGACTCACACTCACAGGCCTCACAGGACTCACACTCACACACACAGGCCTCACAGGACTCACACTCACAGGCCTCACAGGACTCACACTCACAGGCCTCACACTCACAGGCCTCACACTCACAGGCCTCACACACACAGGACTCACACTCACAGGACTCACACTCACAGGCCTCACACACACAGGACTCACAGGACTCACACTCACAGGCCTCACACTCACAGGCCTCACACACACGGGACTCACAGGCCTCACACACACGGGACTCACAGGACTCACACACACAGGACTCACACACACAGGACTCACACTCACAGGCCTCACACACACAGGACTCACAGGCCTCACACACACAGGACTCACAGGACTCACACTCACAGGCCTCACACTCACAGGCCTCACACACACGGGACTCACAGGCCTCACACACACGGGACTCACAGGCCTCACAAGACTCACACTCACAGGCCTCACACACACAGGCCTCACACACACAGGCCTCACACACACAGGACTCACAGGCCTCACACACACAGGACTCACAGGCCTCACACACACGGGACTCACAGGCCTCACAAGACTCACACTCACAGGCCTCACACACACAGGCCTCACACACACAGGACTCACAGGCCTCACACACACAGGACTCACAGGCCTCACACACTTGGGACTCACAGGCCTCACACACACAGAAAAGTACCAAAAACACTCCTAACGCACACCAGGATTATACACAGGACAAACAGACACCTCAAGGTCAGAACACACACACACCCCGGACTCAGGAGCAGGAGGGGAGCCCGGATAGCACAGGCGGACCAACACACAGAGGTACGTATGGACACCTGTGTGTGAGTCATAATGAGAATGCTCTCTCTTGTGGAGAGGTATACTGGATGTATGTAGCAGGAGCTGTGTGTGTGCGTGTCTGTGTCTGTGTGTGTGTGTGTGTGTGCGTGTGTGTGTGTGTGTGTGTGTGTGTGCGTGTGTGTGTGTGTGTGTGAGTGTGTGTCTGTGTGTCTGTGTGTGTGTGTGCGTGTGTGTGAGTGTGTGTGTGTGTGTGTGAGTGTGTGTGTGTGTGTGTGTGTCTGTGTGTCTGTGTGTGTGTGTGCATGTGTGTGTGTGTGTGTTGTAGGGAGGTTCGAGGACCTCTATGTGAAGGGAGAGCTGATTGGACACGGAGGCTATGGGAGTGTCTACGCCGGGTTCAGGAAGACAGACAGCCAACCGGTGAGCACCTCCTCTTGTCTATTTCCTGTCTGCTCAGTGCCTGCCCCAGCTCAACTCTGTCCCCCTAACCCATCTCCCCAAAGTGTGCACTCATTCCATCACCCTCATGGATGAAAAAGCGTATAGGATTGGTCTAACATATTCCTCAATCCACTTTAATCCTGCGTCCCAAATGGAACCCTATTCCCTCTGGGCCCTGCCCTGGTCAAATGTAGTGTCCTATGGGCCCTGCCCTGGTCAAATGTAGTGTCCTATGGTCCCTGGTCAAATGTAGTGTCCTATGGGCCCTGGTCAAATGTAGTGTCCTATGGGCCCTGGTCAAATGTAGTGTCCTATGGGCCCTGGTCAAATGTAGTGCCCTATGGGCCCTGGTCAAATGTAGTGTCCTATGGGCCCTGGTCAAATGTAGTGTCCTATGGGCCCTGGTCAAATGTAGTGCCCTATGGGCCCTGCCCTGGTCAAATGTAGTGTCCTATGGTCCCTGGTCAAATGTAGTGCCCTATGGTCCCTGGTCAAATGTAGTGTCCTATGGGCCCTGGTCAAATGTAGTGTCCTATGGTCCCTGGTCAAATGTAGTGTCCTATGGGCCCTGCCCTGGTCAAATGTAGTGTCCTATGGTCCCTGGTCAAATGTAGTGCCCTATGGTCCCTGGTCAAATGTAGGGTCCTATGGGCCCTGGTCAAATGTAGTGCCCTATGGGCCCTGCCCTGGTCAAATGTAGTGTCCTATGGGCCCTGGTCAAATGTAGTGTCCTATGGTCCCTGGTCAAATGTAGTGTCCTATGGTCCCTGGTCAAATGTAGTGTCCTATGGTCCCTGGTCAAATGTAGTGTCCTATGGTCCCTGGTCAAATGTAGTGTCCTATGGTCCCTGGTCAAATGTAGAGTCCTATGGTCCCTGGTCAAATGTAGTGTCCTATGGGCCCTGGTCAAATGTAGTGTCCTATGGGCCCTGGTCAAATGTAGTGTCCTATGGTCCCTGGTCAAATGTAGTGTCCTATGGGCCCTGCCCTGGTCAAATGTAGTGTCCTATGGGCCCTGGTCAAATGTAGTGTCCTATGGTCCCTGGTCAAATGTAGTGTCCTATGGTCCCTGGTCAAATGTAGTGTCCTATGGGCCCTGCCCTGGTCAAATGTAGTGTCCTATGGGCCCTGGTCAAATGTAGTGTCCTATGGTCCCTGGTCAAATGTAGTGTCCTATGGTCCCTGGTCAAATGTAGTGTCCTATGGTCCCTGGTCAAATGTAGTGTCCTATGGTCCTACATTCGACTCAGTCGTTCAGTATTTTTGTTCTGTATCTATGGACGCGACCCAGTCGTTCAGTATTTTTGTTCTGTATCTATGGACGCGACCCAGTCGTTCAGTCTTTTTGTTCTGTATCTATGGACGCGACCCAGTCGTTCAGTCTTTTTGTTCTGTATCTATGGACGCGACCCAGTCGTTCAGTCTTTTTGTTCTGTATCTATGGACGCGATCCAGTCGTTCAGTCTTTTTGTTCTGTATCTATGGACCAGTCGTTCGTATCCAGTCGTTCGTTCTAAATGTTCTCCGCTGTTGAAAATCAAATGCTAGTCTAAAATAAATGTCTAGATGCTTTTTATAGTTGAGATCAAATGTATAAATTACCTGGCTGGGCTGACAGTGGATTGCGCAGTGAGATGGAAATAGGCATTTCAACATCATAGCTTTAGCTGGTGGTAACTTGTGGAATAGACAGCTGGAATGCGGTTTTAACCAATCAGCATCCAGGATTAGACCCATCCGTTGTATAATTTCCCATAACACTTTACATTTACATTTTAGTCATTTAGCAGACGCTCTTATCCAGAGCGACTTACAGGAGCAATTAGGGTTAAGTGCCTTGCTTAAGGGCACATCGACAGATTTTTCACTTTGCAACAAAGGGACGAACTATGCTAGTAAGCAACGGCACTAGTAATTTGTTTGTTTTCTAACGCTGCTGCAAATATACGTTGTCCTAAAACAGACCATTATAACAGAATGACATGTTGTCTGTCTCCAGGTGACACAGACCATTATAACAGAATGACATGTCTGTCTCCAGGTGACACAGACCATTATAACAGAATGACATGTCTGTCTCCAGGTGCAGCAGTAAATTGACCTGTTGTTCATGTTGTCTGTCTCCAGGTGCAGCAGTAAATTGACCTGTTGTTCATGTTGTCTGTCTCCAGGTGGCGCTGAAGTTTGTGGACCAGAGGAAGATAACGATGTGGGCTAAGTTGGTGAGTCAACTACACTACCGTTCAAAAGTTTGGGGTCACTTGTTCTTTTCCATGAAAACATACATGAAATGAGTTTGAATAGGAAATATAGCAAAATGCATAGGACATGTAGTCATTGACAAGGTTAGAAATAATGATTTTTAATAGAAATAATAATTGTGTCCTTCAAACTTTGCTTTCGTCAAAGAATCCTCCATTTGCAGCAATTACAGCTTTGCAGACCGTTGGCATTCTAGTTGTCAATTTGTTGAGGTAATCTGAAGAGATTTCACCCCATGCTTCCTGAAGCACCTCCCACAAGTTGGATTGGCTTGATGGGCACTTCTTACGTACCATACGGTCAAGCTGCTCCCACAACAGATCAATAGGGTTGAGATCCGGTGACTGTGCTGGCCACTCCATTATAGACAGAATACCAGCTGACTGCTTCTTCCCTAAATAGTTATTGCATAGTTTGGAGCTGTGCTTTGGGTCATTGTCTTGTTGTAGGAGGAAATTGGCTCCAATCAAGCGCCGTCCACAGGGTATGGCATGGCGTTACAAAATGGAGTGATAGCCTTCCTTCTTCAAGATCCCTTTTACCCTGTACAAATCTCCCACTTTACCACCACCAAAGCACCCCCAGACCATCACATTGCCTCCACCATGCTTGACAGATGGCATCAAGCACTCCTCCAGCATCTTTTCATTTGGTCTGCGTCTAACAAATGTTCTTCTTTGTGATCCGAACACCTCAAACTTTGATTCGTCTGTCCATAACACTTTTTTTCCAATCTTCCTCTGTCCAGTGTCTGTGTTCTTTTGCCCATCTTAATATTTTCATTTTATTGGCCAGTCTGAG
>CM062486.1:52197480-52314980 GCA_031479575.1 Coregonus ussuriensis
CTATCTGCACCTAGGGACTATCTGCACCTAGGGACTATCTGCACCTAGGGACTATCTGCACCTAGAGACTATCTGCACCTAGAGACTATCTGCACCTAGGGACTATCTGCACCTAGGGACTATCTGCACCTAGGGACTATCTGCACCTAGGGACTATCTGCACCTAGGGACTATCTGCACCTAGAGACTATCTGCACCTAGGGACTATCTGCACCTAGGGACTATCTGCACCTAGGGACTATCTGCACCTAGGGACTATCTGCACCTAGGGACTATCTGCACCTAGGGACTATCTGCACCTAGAGACTATCTGCACCTAGGGACTATCTGCACCTAGGGACTATCTGCACCTAGGGACTATCTGCACCTTGGGACTATCTGCACCTAGGGACTATCTGCACCTAGGGACTATCTGCACCTAGAGACTATCTGCACCTAGGGACTATCTGCACCTAGGGACTATCTGCACCTAGGGACTATCTGCACCTAGGGACTATCTGCACCTAGGGACTATCTGCACCTAGGGACTATCTGCACCTAGGGACTATCTGCACCTAGGGACTATCTGCACCTAGGGACTATCTGCACCTAGGGACTATCTGCACCTAGGGACTATCTGCACCTAGAGACTATCTGCACCTAGGGACTATCTGCACCTAGGGACTATCTGCACCTAGGGACTATCTGCACCTAGGGACTATCTGCACCTAGGGACTATCTGCACCTAGGGACTATCTGCACCTAGGGACTATCTGCACCTAGGGACTATCTGCACCTAGGGACTATCTGCACCTAGAGACTATCTGCACCTAGGGACTATCTGCACCTAGGGACTATCTGCACCTAGGGACTATCTGCACCTAGGGACTATCTGCACCTAGGGACTATCTGCACCTAGGGACTATCTGCACCTAGAGACTATCTGCACCTAGGGACTATCTGCACCTAGGGACTATCTGCACCTAGAGACTATCTGCACCTAGGGACTATCTGCACCTAAGAGACTATCTGCACCTAGGGACTATCTGCACCTAGGGACTATCTGCACCTAGGACTATCTGCACCTAGGGACTATCTGCACTAGGGACTATCTGCACCTAGGGACTATCTGCACCTAGGGACTATCTGCACCTAGGGACTATCTGCACCTAGGGACTATCTGCACCTAGAGACTATCTGCACCTAGGGACTATCTGCACCTAGGGACTATCTGCACCTAGGGACTATCTGCACCTAGGGACTATCTGCACCTAGGACATATCTGCACCTAGGGACTATCTGCACCTAGGGACTATCTGCACCTAGGGACTATCTGCACCTAGGGACTATCTGCACCTAGAGGACTATCTGCACCTAGGGACTATCTGCACCTAGGGACTATCTGCACCTAGGGACTATCTGCACCTAGGGACTATCTGCACCTAGGGACTATCTGCACCTAGGGACTATCTGCACCTAGGGGACTATCTGCACCTAGGGACTATCTGCACCTAGAGACTATCTGCACCTAGGACTATCTGCACCTAGGACTATCTGCACCTAGGACTATCTGCACCTAGGGACTATCTGCACCTAATGACTATCTGCACCTAGGGACTATCTGCACCTAGGGACTATCTGCACCTAGGGACTATCTGCACCTAGGGACTATCTGCACCTAGGGACTATCTGCACCTAGGGACTATCTGCACCTAGGGACTATCTGCACCTAGGGACTATATGCACCTTGGGACTATCTGCACCTAGGGACTATCTGCACCTAGGGACTATCTGCACCTAGAGACTATCTGCACCTAGAGACTATCTGCACCTAGGGACTATCTGCACCTAGGGACTATCTGCACCTAGGGACTATCTGCACCTAGGGACTATCTGCACCTAGAGACTATCTGCACCTAGGGACTATCTGCACCTAGGGACTATCTGCACCTAGGGACTATCTGCACCTAGGGACTATCTGCACCTAGGGACTATCTGCACCTAGGGTCTATCTGCACCTAGGGACTATCTGCACCTAGGGACTATCTGCACCTAGAGACTATCTGCACCTAGGGACTATCTGCACCTAGGGACTATCTGCACCTAGGGACTATCTGCACCTAGGGACTATCTGCACCTAATGACTATCTGCACCTAGGGACTATCTGCACCCAGGGACTTTCTGCACCTAGGGACTATCTGCACCTAGGGACTATCTGCACCTAGAGACTATCTGCACCTAGGGACTATCTGCACCTAGGGACTATCTGCACCTAGGGACTATCTGCACCTAGGGACTATCTGCACCTAGGGACTATCTGCACCTTAGAGACTATCTGCACCTAGGGACTATCTGCACCTAGGGACTATCTGCACCTAGGGACTATCTGCACCTAGGGACTATCTGCACCTAGGGACTATCTGCACCTAGAGACTATCTGCACCTAGGGACTATCTGCACCTAGAGACTATCTGCACCTAGAGACTATCTGCACCTAGGGACTATCTGCACCTAGGGACTATCTGCACCTAGAGACTATCTGCACCTAGGGACTATCTGCACTGACTCTAAACACATCCAACCCTTACAAACATGCTGCTGTTGTATTATATACTATATTTATTATAAACTGGGTGGTTTGAGCCCTGAATTCTGATTGGCTGAAAGCCATGGTATATCAGACCGTATACCACGGGAATGACAAAACATTTAGTTTTACTGCTCTAATTACATTGGTAACCAATTTATAATAGCACTACGTCTCCTCAGGGGTTTGTGATATACAGTGCCTTTTGCATTACAACCTGTAATTTAAATGGATTTTTATTTGGATTTCATGTAATGGACATACACAAAATAGTCCAAATTGGTGAAGTGAAAATAAAAATTACTTGTTTCAAAAAATTTGAAAAAAAAGATAACAGAAAAGTGGTGCGTGCGTATGTATTCACCCCCTTTGCTATGAAGCCCCTAAATAAGACCTGGTGCAACCAATTACCTTCAGAAGTCACATAATTAGTTAAATAAAGTCCACCTCTGTGCAACTAAGTGTCACATGATCTGTCACATGATCTCAGTATATATACACCTGTTCTGAAAAGCTCCAGAGTCTGCAACACCACTAAGCAAGGGGCACCACCAAGCAAGCGGCACCATGAAGACCAAGGAGCTCTCCAAACAGGTCAGGGACAAAGTTGTGGAGAAGTACAGATCAGGGTTGGGTTATAAAACAATATCCGAAACTTTGAACATCCCACGGAGCACCATTAAATCCATTATTAAAAAATGGAAAGAATATGGCACCACAACAAACCTGCCAAGAGAGGGCCGCCCACCAAAACTCACGGACCAGGCAAGGAGGGCATTAATCAGAGAGGAAACAAAGAGACCAAAGATAACCCTGAAGGAGCTGCAAAGCTCCACAGCGGAGATTGGAGTATCTGTCCATAGGACCACTTTAAGCTGTACACTCCACAGAGCTGGGCTTTACGGAAGAGTGGCTAGATAAAAGCCATTGCTTAAAGAAAAAAATAAGCAAACACGTTTGGTTTGCCAAAAGGCATGTGGGAGACTCCACAAACATATGGAAGAAGTTACTCTGGTCAGATAAGACTAAAATTGAGCTTTTTGGCCATCAAGGAAAACACTATGTCTGGCGCAATCCCAACACCTCTCATCACCCCGAGAACACCATCCCCACAGTGAAGCATGGTGGTGGCAGCATCATGCTGTGGGGATATTTTTCATCGGCAGGGACTGGGAAACTGGTCAGAATTGAAGGAATGATGGATGGCGCTAAATACAGGGAAATTCTTGAGGGAAACCTGTTTCAGTCTTCCAGAGATTTGAGACTGAGGTTCACCGTCCAGCAGGACAATGACCCTAAGCATACTGCTAAAGCAACACTCGAGTGGTTTAAGGGGAAACATTTAAATGTCTTGGAATGGCCTAGTCAAAGCCCAGACCTCAATCCAATTGAGAATCTATGGTATGACTTAAAGATTGCTGTACACCAGCGGAACCCATCCAACTTGAAGGAGCTGGAGCAGTTTTGCCTTGAAGAATGGGCAGAAATGCCAGTGGCTAGATGTGCCAAGCTTATAGAGACATACCCCAAGAGACTTGCAGCTGTAATTGCTGCAAAAGGTGTCTCTACAAAGTATTGACTTTGGGGGGGTGAATAGTTATGCACGCTCAAGTTCAGTTTTTTTGTCTTATTTCTTGTTTGTTTCACACAACAACAAAAAAAATTTGCATCTTGAAAGTGGTATGCATGTTGTGTAAATCAAATGATACAAACACCCCCAATATCCATTTAAATTCCAGGTTGTAAGGCAACAAAATAAGAAAAATGCCAAGGGGGGTGAATACTTTCGCAAGCCACCGTATGGCCAATATACAAGGCACTCCGCGTTGCGTCGAGCGTAAGAACAGCCCTTAGCCGTGGTATATTGGCCATATACCACACCCCCTCGGGCCTTATTGCTTAATTAAACTGCGCGTCCATGACACTATCTACTTTATGTTGGTAAATACAGTCATAATTGACATCATCTAGTCAGTATATTACATTGTAATAATTGACATCATCTAGTCAGTATATTATATATCCGTTTTATACTATTCATCTTCTAATTACTTAATATTTTTTATTAGACTTTTTTACAATTAATATTGATTATTGTTGAGAGAGCAGTAGATAGTAGTATAATAATATATAATAATAATATGCCATTTAGCAGACGCTTTTATCCAAAGCGACTTACAGTCATGCGTGCATACATTTTTTTTATTTGTGTATGGGTGGTCCCGGGGATCGAACCCACTACCTTGGCGTTCCAAGCGCCGTGCTCTACCAGCTGAGCTACAGCTAGTAGAAAGCATTTCACCTTTTATACTGTGTGACGAAATAAAATGTGACTTGATTTTGGATTTGTGTGTCTCTGTGTAACGAAGTTAGGTTAGTGAACCGCACTCACGTGTGTTGAACTTGCCTGAGACTCAATGGCGACCCCAATGCCTAGGCTTTAGCTTAGCGGGCTAAAACAGTTTACCTGCATGTGTGAATGACATGACATCACTATTTTTGTGTTGCAGATTGCCGTCACCTGATTCGCCGGTGCCTCGCTGTCAGTCCAGACGACCGGCCAACCCTGGAGCAGTTACAACAACACCCCTGGATGCAATAGAACAGACTACTACATCTTGGAAATATTTCATCTATAATGTCCTAAATAAACATTGTCAGCATTCCTATTTGTGTCATGTCATCCCTGACTGATAGTAGATGAAATTATATAGCAGGGGAATTCAAATCTTTCCCTACGAGTTCCAGACTACTGCAGGTTTTCTGTTCTACCTGATAATGAATTACACCTACCTGGTGTCCCAGGTCTAAATCAGCACTGATTTGAGGGGAAGGATGGGAAAATAAATCAGTGGAACTGGCTTCGAGGTCCATATTTGAATTTGAGGGGTATATGGTGTTGATAAATAGGAGAGTTAGTTATTTATCGTCTTTTTGAGGCATCAGAGTCCACCCACCACTGGGTGGCGCTATTTTTACAGGAACATCACACTGAAGTTTGACGGGAGCTTTGAGTGAGTTGTAGCTGTGTCAGCCATCGACTGATATACAGGATGCTTCAGGAAGGTTGGCTATCTTGACTTCTTAACGTTCATAGCAACGGTAGCGTACATGTAGAACTAAATGACCTACATTGAGATCAATTTCTCTCAGCCAATCATCAGTCATTTGTGTAATTGCTGTGCTTGTTGAATGTCCTTCTTTATAAGCATGCTGAAAGTTTGTTGTCAATTTGTTTACTGTAAAATAGCATTGTATCTGGTCAAACACCATTTTTTCCAATAATTTACTAAGGGTTGGTAACAGGCTAATTGGTCGGCTATTTGAGCCAGTTAAGTTGCCTTTACTATTCTTAGGTAGCGGAATGACTTTTGCTTCCCTCCAAGCCTGAGGGCACACACTTTCTAGTAGGCTTAGATTGAAGAGATGGCAAATAGGAGTGGCAATATAATCCGCTATTATCCTCAGTCATTTTCCATCCAAGTTGTCAGACCCCGGTGGCTTGTCATCATCAATTGTTTCACCTCTTCCACACTCACTTTACGGACTTCAAAATTACAACGCTTGTCTTTCATAATTTGATCAGATATACTTGGATGTGTAGTGTCAGCAATTGTTGCTGGCATGTCATGTCTAAATTTGCTAATCTTGCCAATGAAAAAAATCCTTAAAGTAGTTGGCAATATCAGTTGGTTTTGTGATGAATGAGCCATCTGAATCAATGAATGATGGAGCTGAGTTTGCCTTTTTTCCCAAAATGTCATTTAAGGTGCTCCAAAGCTTTTTACTATCATTCTTTATGTCATTTATCTTTGTTTCATAGTGTCGTTTCTTCTTCTTTTTATTCAGTTTAGTCACATGATTTCTCAATTTGCAGTATGTTTGCCAATCGGTTGTACAGCCAGACCTATTTGCCATTCCTTTTGCCTCATCCCTCTCAACTATACAACTTTTCAATTCCTCATCAATCCACGGGGATTTCAATTGTTTTTACAGTCATTTTCTTAATGGGTGCATGCTTATTAGTAACTGGAACAAGCAATTTCATGACTGGAATAAGCCTGATGAAAGCCAGTCAATATTTAAATCACCCAGAAAGTATACCTCTCTATTGATATCACATACATTATCAAGCATTTCACACGTTATCCAGATACTGACTGTTAGCACTTGGTGGTCTATAGCAGCTTCCCACCAGAATGGGCTTTAGGTGAGGAAGATGAACCTGTAGCAATGTCATTGTATTTACCCCAATTTCAGCCTTTGCCCAACCCCTTCAAAAATGCATTCAGGTGAGAAGTTGTAGGTGGGGCATAAAAACAGTCCGCCACTAACATACAAGGTGTGCCACAAATGCACTGGCTGGCTAGGCTTCCTAGACCTTTCCATTCCAAATGATTGACTGAAATTAACTTAGTGATGACATATACTGTGTTAATAACTTTTTAATTATAGGTGCATGCTAGACGACGCACCCTGCATAAAGCAAGCTCAGACCTATTTGTTCCATTGCAGTTGTCTCTGTCTGTGTAAGGGAACCCCCCTACCAGATCCCAACACTTTCTCACTAAAGCATACTTACCAGAAGACCACTGAGAGAAGGCCACTGAGAGAAGGCCACTGATAGAAGGCACTGAGAGAAGGCCACTGATTGAAGGCCACTGATGGAAGGCCACTGATAGAAGGCCACTGAGAGAAGGCCACTGAGAGAAGGCCACTGAGAGAAGGCCACTGATAGAAGGCCACTGAGAGAAGGCCACTGAGAGAAGGCCACTGATAGAAGGCCACTGAGAGAAGGCCACTGATAGAAGGCCACTGAGAGAAGGCCACTGAGAGAAGGCCACTGAGAGAAGGCCACTGATTGAAGGCCACTGAGAGAAGGCCACTAAGAGAAGGCCACTGAGAGAAGGCCACTGATAGAAGGCCACTGATAGAAGGCCACTGAGAGAAGGCCACTGAGAGAAGGCCACTGATAGAAGGCCACTGAGAGAAGGCCACTGAGAGAAGGCCACTGATAGAAGGCCACTGAGAGAAGGCCACTGATAGAAGGCCACTGAGAGAAGGCCACTGATAGAAGGCCACTGAGAGAAGGCCACTGATAGAAGGCCACTGAGAGAAGGACACTGAGAGAAGGCCACTGATTGAAGGCCACTGATAGAAAGCCACTGAGAGAAGGCCACTGATAGAAGGCCACTGAGAGAAGGCCACTGATAGAAGGCCACTGAGAGAAGGCCACTGAGAGAAGGCCACTGATAGAAGGCCACTGATAGAAGGACACTGATAGAAGTCCACTGATAGAAGGCCACTGATAGAAGGCCACTGAGAGAAGGCCACTGCCTCTGATAAAATGATGTGAAGTTAAATATGTCTCTGGACATTTAGCTCACAGTGGTAAGGTGCCGAGTTCCTGACATCTATTGCCACTTGCGGTGGAAGTTCGAATCCCCCATGGGGCGCAAAATAAAATGTAGCTCACATTTATTGCGGAATTGTGTTGGGAAGAAAAATTGTAATCATCACCTTGAAAGTTAAGATTAGGGGCTCAATTCAATCCAACCCGCATTGCAGTATTTACGCAGTGGCTCTTTTTCCAATGGTCAAATTAACTCACAGGTTGGTCTTGGGTTCTCTATAAAAACCTACAACTACTACCAGGGCGACCACCCCCACCCCCCTCACAGGTATGCTTTCACTTTTCAGAATTAGAATTATGTGGGACCAGGATGAAAATAAAGGATAAAAAAATTGGGATTACAAACCACAATGAACTATGAGCAAACTGTTTTAGCGGACTGCGCCGGCAATCAGTCATAGTGGTTGGGAGAAAATACAACACATTAATGGTGCTTTCAAGACAACTGGAAACTTGGAAAAAAACGAGGTCAATTCAGGACGTCAGTGATCTTCAGGTCGGAGCTCTGGAAAGATGCCCTAGTTCCCAACTTGTTATTCCGAGTTGGATGACCGTTCAAAACTATTTTCCCCAGTCAAAGATCGTTTTTTTCACCCGAGTCACGATTTCAACGGTAGAGTTGAACCGCTAGGAACAAAAAGAGATTCACTACTAAAAGACCAAAATACACTGCTCAAAGTAATTAAGGGAACACTTAAACAACACATCCTAGATCTGAATGAATTAAATAATTTTATTAAATACTTTTTTCTTTACATAGTTGAATGTGCTGACAACAAAATCACACAAAAATTATCAATGGAAATCAAATTTATCAACCCATGGAGGTCTGGATTTGGAGTCACCCTCAAAATTAAAGTGGAAAACCACACTACAGGCTGATCCAACTTTGATGTAATGTCCTTAAAACAAGTCAAAATGAGGCTCAGTAGTGTGTGTGGCCTCCACGTGCCTGTATGACCTCCCTACAACGCCTGGGCATGCTCCTGATGAGGTGGCGGATGGTCTCCTGAGGGATCTCCTCCCAGACCTGGACTAAAGCATCCGCCAACTCCTGGACAGTCTGTGGTGCAACATGGCGTTGGTGGATGGAGCGAGACATGATGTCCCAGATGTGCTCAATTGGATTCAGGTCTGGGGAACGGGCGGGCCAGTCCATAGCATCAATGCCTTCCTCTTGCAGGAACTGCTGACACACTCCAGCCACATGAGGTCTAGCATTGTCTTGCATTAGGAGGAACCCAGGGCCAACCGCACCAGCATATGGTCTCACAAGGGGTCTGAGGATCTCATCTCGGTACCTAATGGCAGTCAGGCTACCTCTGGCGAGCACATGGAGGGCTGTGCGGCCCCCCAAAGAAATGCCACCCCACACCATGACTGACACACCGCCAAACCGGTCATGCTGGAGGATGTTGCAGGCAGCAGAACGTTCTCCACGGCGTCTCCAGACTCTGTCACGTCTGTCACATGTGCTCAGTGTGAACCTGCTTTAATCTGTGAAGAGCACAGGGCGCCAGTGGCGAATTTGCCAATCTTGGTGTTCTCTGGCAAATGCCAAACGTCCTGCACGGTGTTGGGCTGTAAGCACAACCCCCACCTGTGGACGTCGGGCCCTCATACCACCCTCATGGAGTCTGTTTCTGACCGTTTGAGCAGACACATGCACATTTGTGGCCTGCTGGAGGTCATTTTGCAGGGCTCTGGCAGTGCTCCTCCTGCTCCTCCTTGCACAAAGGCGGAGGTAGCGGTCCTGCTGCTGGGTTGTTGCCCTCCTACGGCCTCCTCCACGTCTCCTGATGTACTGGCCTGTCTCCTGGTAGCGCCTCCATGCTCTGGACACTACGCTGACAGACACAGCAAGCCTTCTTGCCACAGCTCGCATTGATGTGCCATCCTGGATGAGCTGCACTACCTGAGCCACTTGTGTGGGTTGTAGACTCCGTCTCATGCTACCACTAGAGTGAAAGCACCGCCAGCATTCAAAAGTGACCAAAACATCAGCCAGGAAGCATAGGAACTGAGAAGTGGTCTGTGGTCACCACCTGCAGAACCACATCTTTATTGGGGGTGTCTTGCTAATTGCCTATAATTTCCACCTGTTGTGTATTCCATTTGCACAACAGCATGTGAAATGTATTGTCAATCAGTGTTGCTTCCTAAGTGGACAGTTTGATTTCACAGAAGTGTGATTGACTTGGAGTTACATTGTGTTGTTTAAGTGTTCCCTTTATTTTTTTGAGCAGTGTATATCACCTTGCAACGGACTGTCAAAATGAAGACCAGAATTGACGTTTCACTATAACTAAACATCTGGTTTAACATGACGTGTTTTCTTCAAGACAGTTACTCTTTAACTTAGAGTAACTAAGTTAGTTAGTTAGTGTAATTTAGATGAAACAGTCTCCGAGGTGCAACGCATGTCTAGGACACAAATAAATATTGGATGCAGCTATGGTGGTACTAGCTAACTCATGTCTGACTACAACAGTGTACTAACTAGCGGCAACAAACTCAACCCAACCCAGGGCCGGCCTCCCAGAGTGGCGCAGCGGTCGTAGTGCTTGAGGCGTCACTACAGACCCGGACTCGATCCCGGGCTGTGTCCCAGCCGGCCGCGACCGGGAGACCCATGAGGCGGCGCACAATTGGCCCAGCGTCGTCCGGGTTAGGGGAGGGTTTGGCCGGTTGGGATGTCCTTGTCCCATTGCACTCTTGCAACTCCTGTGGCGGGCCGGGCGCATGCACGCTGACTTCGGTCGCCAGTTGTACGGTGTTTCCTCCGACACGTTGGTGCGGCTGGCTTCCAGGTTAAGCGAGCAGTGTGTCAAGAAGCAGTGCGGCTTGGCAGGGTTGTGTTTCGGAGGACGCATGGCTCTCGACCTTCGCCTCTCCCGAGTCCGTACGGGAGTTGCAGCGATTGGACAAGACTGTAACTACCAATTGGAGAAAAAGGGGTTACAAAATTATAATTATAATAAAATATAAAAAAATACCATAGCAAAACATGTCACAGTTGGTTACAACGTAACGGTGTAACCGGCCTGAATCTAATCCAATCTGGTGCCAGTCTGTAAAGCATAGCATAAGCTTCCAAACGAGATTACGTTATTTCTCGAGCTATGTTTATAATTGAGGGATGATGACAAAGTGCCCAGTTGGGTGCCAGACTGATCCCCTGGTCATGAACAGTTGGGTGCCAGACTGATCCCCTGGTCATGAACAGTTGGGTGCCAGACTGATCCCCTGGTCATGAACAGTTGGGTGCCAGACTGATCCCCTGGTCATGAACAGTTGGGTGCCAGACTGATCCCCTGGTCATGAACAGTTGGGTGCCAGACTGATCCCCTGGTCATGAACAGTTGGGTGCCAGACTGATCCCCTGGACATGAACAGTTGGGTGCCAGACTGATCCCCTGGTCATGAACAGTTGGGTGCCAGACTGATCCCCTGGTCATGAACAGTTGGGTGCCAGACTGATCCCCTGGTCATGAACAGTTGGGTGCCAGACTGATCCCCTGGTCATGAACAGTTGGGTGCCAGACTGATCCCCTGGTCATGAACAGTTGGGTGCCAGACTGATCCCCTGGTCATGAACAGTTGGGTGCCAGACTGATCCCCTGGTCATGAACAGTTGGGTGCCAGACTGATCCCCTGGTCATGAACAGTTGGGTGCCAGACTGATCCCCTGGTCATGAACAGTTGGGTGCCAGACTGATCCCCTGGTCATGAACGGACTCTGGGACCTACCAGAAGGAGCAAACGTGGGTATCATAACCACTGCGATTGCAGTGGTTGAGCGACCTCCAAAAAATTGGTTCAATCACTATACACTTGCTATTTTCACACTTTGTCAGGCAAGACCTCAGAATAAATTGTGTCATGCAACACAAGTACCCTTGTGTGTGAATCTCGATTCCTATGAAAAGGACACTTCATCATGAGGCCTCTGATAGTGACCCCAGTTACTGCTCTGATGACACAGACAGCTTCATCAACAACGACAGGTAATGTATGTTATGTGAAATGTGAAAAGTTGTATTAAAAAATACCCGGCTTGATAAACTATGTCAGGTTCTGACTAAGAGAGTGAAAAACTAACGGTCGACTAGTAAAGCTCAAACCAAGTTTATTCACCCACTGGGTCAAACAGCTGAAAAGACAAAGACATGTTCCCACCAGCACTAGTATTTATACCCTCCTACTAGGCGGAGTCAACTCCTTGCACATCTAGACAGCCAATCCATCTCTGTTGCTAGGCAGGAACTTAGGTGGTGAGTGTGTAATAAAACTCCTCACTTCATTACGTTTTAGTCATTTAGCAGACGCTCTCATACCGGCCCCCCGTGGGAATCGAACCAACAACCCTGGCGTTGCAAACGCCATGCTCTACCAACTGAGCTACATCCCTGCCGGCCATTCCCTCCCCTACCCTGGACGACGCTGGGCCAATTGTGCGCCGCCCCATGGGCCTGACCTCGGCCCACATTCCTCACTCTTCCCTAATCTTCCCTCCCCTAAAGGCTAACTTTTTCAAACAGAAATGTGCATCCTGTAGCACTAACTCCAAAAAGTTTTGGGACACTGTAAAGTCCATGGAAAATAAGAGCACTTCCTCCCAGCTGCCCACTGCACTGAGGCTAGGAAACACTATCACCACCGATAAATCTACAATAATCGAGAATTTCAACAAGCATTTTGCTACGGCTGGCCATGCTTTCCACCTGGCTACCACTACCCCGGCCACCAGCTCTGCACCCTCCGCTGCAACTTGCCCATGCCCCCCCCGCTTCTCCTTCACACAAATCCAGACAGCTGATGGTTCTGAAAGAGCTGCAAAATCTGGACCCCTACAAATCATCTGGGCTAGACAATCTGGACCCTTTCTTTCTAAAACTAGCCGCCGAAATTGTCGCAACCCCTATTACTAGCCTGTTCAACCTCTCTTTTGTAACGTCTGAGATCCCCAGAGATTGGAAAGCTGCCGCGGTCATCCCCCTCTTCAAAGGGGGTGACACTCTAGATCCAAACTGTTACAGACCCATATCCATCCTGCCCTGCCTTCCGAAAGTTTTTGAAAGCCAAGTCAACAAACAGATCACCGACCATTTCGAATCCCACCGTACCTTCTCCGCTATGCAATCCGGTTTCCGAGCTGGTCATGGGTGCACTTCAGCCACGCTCAAGGTCCTAAACGATATTATAACCGCGATCGATAATAGACAGTACTGTGCAGCCGTTTTCATTGACCTGGCCAAGGCTTTCGACTCTGTCAACCACCGCATTCTTATTGGCAGACTAAATAGCCTTGGTTTCTCAAATGACTGCCTCGCCTGGTTCACCAACTACTTCTCAGATAGAGTTCAATGTGTCAAATCGGAGGGCCTGTTGTCTGGACCTATGGCAGTCTCTAAGGGGGTGCCACAGGGTTCAATTCTTGGGCCGACTCTTTTCTCTGTGTATATCAATGACGTCGCTCTTAATGCTGGTGACTCTCAGATCCACCTCTACGCAGACGACACCATTTTGTATACATCTGGCCCTTCATTGGACACTGTGTTAACAAACCTCCAAACGAGCTTCAATTCCATACAACACTCCTTCAGTAGCCTCCAACTGCTCTTAAACACTAGTAAAACTAAATGCATGCTCTTCAACCAAACGCTGCTTGCACCCGCCCACCCGACTAGAATCACTACTCTCGACGGGTCTGACCTAGAGTATGTGGACAACTACAAATACCTAGGTGTCTGGTTAGACTGTAAACTCTCCTTCCAGACTCACATTAAGAATCTCCAATCCAAAGTTAAATCTAGAATCGGTTTCCTATTTCGCAACAAAGCCTCCTTCACTCATGCTGCCAAACATGCCCTCGTAAAACTGACTATCCTACCGATCCTTGACTTCGGCGATGTCATTTACAAAATAGCCTCCAACACTCTACTCAGCAAATTGGATGTAGTCTATCACAGTGCCATCCGTTTTGTCTCCAAAGCCCCATATACTACCCACCACTGTGACCTGTACGCTCTTGTTGGCTGGTCCTCACTACATGTTCGTCGCCAAACCCACTGGCTCCAGGCCATCTATAAATCACTGCTAGGCAAATCCCCGCCTTATCTTAGCTCATTGGTCACCATAGCAACACCCACCCGTAGTATGCGCTCCAGCAGGTATATCTTACTGGTCATCCCCAAAGCCAACACCTCCTTTGGCCGCCATTCCTTCCAGTTCTCTGCTGCCAATGACTGGAACGAACTGCAAAAATCTCTGAAGCTGGAGACACTTATCTCCCTCACTAACTTTAAGCATCAGTTGTCAGAGCAGCTTACCGATCACTGCACCTGTACACAGCCCATCTGAAATTAGCCCGCCCAACTACCTCATCCCTATATTGTTATTTATTTTGCTCTTTTGCACCCCAGTATCTCTATTTGCACATCATCTCTTGCACATCTATCATTCCAGTGTTAATACTAATTGTAATTATTTTGCACTATAGCCTATTTTATTGCCTTACCTCCATAACTTGCTAAATTTGCACACTGTATATTATATGTATTTCTGTTGTATTTTTGACTTTGTTTTGTTTTACCCCATATGTAACTCTGTGTTGTTGTTTTTATCGCACTGCTTTGCTTTATCTTGGCCAGGTCGCAGTTGTAAATGAGAACTTGTTCTCAACTGGTTTACCTGGTTAAATAAAGGTTAAATAAATAAAATAAATAATCCACGGCTATCCTACCTTATCAGTGAATGTAACCAGACTGTTACCCTTTGGCCCTCTCCATAAGATTTAACAATAACATTATACATGTCAAGTATTTCTAGTATAGTAACACGAATAAGTATATATTTCAAGCTAGAATCCAACAACTAGTAAGTTGGAGCAGATACAACCAGTAAAGTCATTTTGGTTGTGAAGTGCATTAGCAAAACGCTTTGTCCTTTCTTTACTACTTGGCTGTCTGTTATCTCACCCAGTCACAGGCCCTCCCAGTCAACACCACCTCATAGGATTGCCTGCTGCAGTTCGGGAGATGTCCAGTTTGCAGCAGAGAGAACAGCAGCAAGGGGGTCCCTCATCAGCATCATGCAGACATGCCCTCGCAGTGATGTTGGCAAGTATCTGGTCAGCGACCTTCACCTATCAGCAGCAACAGCTTTCACAAGCTCATCACCAAGCCAAAAACACAAGGCCAAATCAGCAGGTGCAGTTCCCCTTTACTAAGAGGGGTAAATAAATGAATATGAAAACAAGCCATTCTTCACAAACACGGTACAGGTCCCTTTTCTAAAACTATTGTTGTTGCCACTTTTACAATGAGTGGTTCCTCACGAGCAGCATCATCCCAGCTCAGTTTCTCTAGCAGCATCCCAACAGAGAACATCTGGGCGGGAAGAGACTGGACTGTTGCCTGGTGTTCTAGTCTGGACTGTTGCCTGGTGTTCTAGTCTGGACTGTTGGCTGGTGTTCTAGTCTGGACTGTTGCCTGGTGTTCTGTTCTGGACTGTTGCCTGGTGTTCTAGTCTGGACTGTTGCCTGGACTGTTGCCTGGTGTTCTAGTCTGGACTGTTGCCTGGACTGTTGCCTGGTGTTCTAGTCTGGACTGTTGCCTGGTGTTCTAGCCTGGACTGTTGCCTGGTGTTCTAGCCTGGACTGTTGCCTGGTGTTCTAGTCTGGACTGTTGCCTGGTGTTCTAGTCTGGACTGTTGCCTGGTGTTGTAGTCTGGACTGTTGCCTGGTGTTCTAGTCTGGACTGTTGCCTGGTGTTCTAGTCTGGACTGTTGCCGGGTGTTCTAGTCTGGACTGTTGCCTGGTGTTCTAGTCTGGACTGTTACCTGGTGTTCTAGTCTGGACTGTTGCCTGGTGTTCTAGTCTGGACAAATGCCTGGTGTCCTAGTCTGGACTGTTGCCTGGTGTTCTAGTCTGGACAGTTGCCTGGTGTTCTAGTCTGGACTGTTGCCAGGACTGTTGCCTGGTGTTCTAGTCTGGACTGTTGCCTGGTGTTCTAGTCTGGACTGTTGCCTGGTGTTCTGGTCTGGACTGTTGCCTGGTGTTCTAGTCTGGACTGTTGCCTGGTGTTCTAGCCTGGACTGTTGCCTGGTGTTCTAGTCTGGACTGTTGCCTGGTGTTCTAGTCTGGACTGTTGCCTGGTGTTCTAGTCTGGACTGTTGCCAGGTGTTCTAGTCTGGACTGTTGCCTGGTGTTCTAGTCTGGACTGTTGCCTGGTGTTCTAGTCTGGACTGTTGCCTGGTGTTCTAGTCTGGACTGTTGCCTGGTGTCCTAGTCTGGACTGTTGCCTGGTGTTCTAGTCTGGACTGTTGCCTGGTGTTCTAGTCTGGACTGTTGCCTGGTGTCCTAGTCTGGACTATTGCCTGGACTGTTGCCTGGTGTTCTAGCCTGGACTGTTACCTGGTGTTCTAGTCTGGACTGTTGCCTGGTGTTCTAGTCTGGACTGTTGCCTGGTGTTCTAGCCTGGACTGTTGCCTGGTGTTCTAGTCTGGACTGTTGCCTGGTGTCCTAGTCTGGACTGTTGCCTGGTCTGTTGCCTGGTGTTCTAGCCTGGACTGTTGCCTGGTGTTCTAGTCTGGACTGTTGCCTGGTGTTCTAGCCTGGACTGTTGCCTGGTGTTCTAGTCTAAACTGTTGCCTGGTGTCCTAGTCTGGAATGTTGCCTGGACTGTTGCCTGGTGTTCTAGTCTGGACTGTTGCCTGGACTGTTGCCTGGTGTTCTAGTCTGGACTGTTGCCTGGTGTTCTAGTCTGGACTGTTGCCTGATATTCTAGTCTGGACTGTTGCCTGGTGTTCTAGTCTGGACTGTTGCCTGGTGTTCTGGTCTGGACTGTTGCCTGGTGTTCTAGTCTGGACTGTTGCCTGGTGTTCTAGTCTGGACTGTTGCCTGGTGTTCTAGTCTGGACTGTTGCCTGGTGTTCTAGTCTGGACTGTTGCCTGGTACCCTAGTCTGGACTGTTGCCTGGTGTTCTAGTCTGGACAGTTGCCTGGTGTTCTAGTCTGGACTGTTGCCAGGACTGTTGCCTGGTGTTCTAGTCTGGACTGTTGCCTGGTGTTCTAGTCTGGACTGTTGCCTGGTGTTCTAGTCTGGACTGTTGCCTGGTGTTCTGGTCTGGACTGTTGCCTGGTGTTCTAGTCTGGACTGTTGCCTGGTGTTCTAGCCTGGACTGTTGCCTGGTGTTCTAGTCTGGACTGTTGCCTGGTGTTCTAGTCTGGACTGTTGCCTGGTGTTCTGGACTGGACTGTTGCCTGGTGTTCTAGTCTGGACTGTTGCCTGGTGTTCTAGTCTGGACTGTTGCCTGGTGTTCTAGTCTGGACTGTTGCCTGGTGTTCTAGTCTGGACTGTTGCCTGGTGTTCTAGTCTGGACTGTTGCCTGGTGTCCTAGTCTGGACTGTTGCCTGGTGTCCTAGTCTGGACTGTTGCCTGGTGTTCTAGTCTGGACTGTTGCCTGGTGTTCTAGTCTGGACTGTTGCCTGGTGTTCTAGTCTGGACTGTTGCCTGGTGTCCTAGTCTGGACTATTGCCTGGTCTGTTGCCTGGTGTTCTAGCCTGGACTGTTGCCTGGTGTTCTAGTCTGGACTGTTGCCTGGTGTTCTAGTCTGGACAGTTGCCTGGTGTTCTAGTCTGGACTGTTGCCTGGTGTTCTAGCCTGGACTGTTGCCTGGTGTTCTAGCCTGGACTGTTGCCTGGTGTTCTAGTCTGGACTGTTGCCTGGTGTTCTAGCCTGGACTGTTGCCTGGTGTTCTGGTCTGGACTGTTGCATGGTGTTCTATTCTGGACTGTTGCCTGGTGTTCGTCTGGACTGTTGCCTGGTGTTCTAGTCTGGACTGTTGCCTGGTGTTCTAGTCTGGACTGTTGCCTGGTGTTCTGGTCTGGACTGTTGCCTGGTGTTCTAGTCTGGACTGTTGCCTGGTGTTCTAGTCTGGACTGTTGCCTGGTGTTCTAGTCTGGACTGTTGCCTGGTGTTCTAGCCTGGACTGTTGCCTGGTGTTCTAGTCTGGACTGTTGCCTGGTGTTCTAGTCTGGACTGTTGCCTGGACTGTTGCCTGGTGTTCTAGTCTGGACTGTTGCCTGGTGTTCTAGTCTGGACTGTTGCCTGGTGTTCTAGTCTGGACTGTTGCCTGGTGTTCTGGTCTGGACTGTTGCCTGGTGTTCTAGTCTGGACAGTTGCCTGGTGTTCTAGTCTGGACTGTTGCCTGGTGTTCTAGCCTGGACTGTTGCCTGGTGTTCTAGCCTGGACTGTTGCCTGGTGTTCTAGTCTGGACTGTTGCCTGGTGTTCTAGCCTGGACTGTTGCCTGGTGTTCTGGTCTGGACTGTTGCCTGGTGTTCTAGTCTGGACTGTTGCCTGGTGTTCGTCTGGACTGTTGCCTGGTGTTCTAGTCTGGACTGTTGCCTGGTGTTCTAGTCTGGACTGTTGCCTGGTGTTCTAGTCTGGACTGTTGCCTGGTGTTCTAGTCTGGACTGTTGCCTGGTGTTCTAGTCTGGACTGTTGCCTGGTGTCCTAGTCTGGACTGTTGCCTGGTGTCCTAGTCTGGACTGTTGCCTGGTGTTCTAGTCTGGACTGTTGCCTGGTGTTCTAGTCTGGACTGTTGCCTGGTGTTCTAGTCTGGACTGTTGCCTGGTGTCCTAGTCTGGACTATTGCCTGGACTGTTGCCTGGTGTTCTAGTCTGGACTGTTGCCTGGTTTTCTGGTCTGGACTGTTGCCTGGTGTTCTAGTCTGGACTGTTGCCTGGTGTTCTAGTCTGGACTGTTGCCTGGTGTTCTAGTCTGGACTGTTGCCTGGTGTTCTAGTCTGGACTGTTGCCTGGTGTTCTAGTCTGGACTGTTGCCTGGACTGTTGCCTGGTGTTCTAGTCTGGACTGTTGCCTGGACTGTTGCCTGGTGTTCTAGCCTGGACTGTTGCCTGGTGTTCTAGTCTGGACTGTTACCTGGTGTTCTAGTCTGGACTGTTGCCTGGTGTTCTAGTCTGGACTGTTGCCTGGTGTTCTAGTCTGGACTGTTGCCTGGTGTTCTAGTCTGGACTGTTGCCTGGTGTTCTGGTCTGGACTGTTGCCTGGTGTTCTAGTCTGGACTGTTGCCTGGACTGTTGACTGGTGTTCTAGTCTGGACTGTTGCCTGGACTGTTGCCTGGTGTTCTAGTCTGGACTGTTGCCTGGTGTTCTAGCCTGGACTGTTGCCTGGTGTTCTAGCCTGGACTGTTGCCTGGTGTTCTAGTCTGGACTGTTGCCTGGTGTCCTAGTCTTGACTGTTGCCTGGTGTTCTAGCCTGGACTGTTGCCTGGTGTTCTAGCCTGGACTGTTGCCTGGTGTTCTAGTCTGGACTGTTGCCTGGTGTTCTAGTCTGGACTGTTGCCTGGTGTTGTAGTCTGGACTGTTGCCTGGTGTTCTAGTCTGGACTGTTGCCTGGTGTTCTAGTCTGGACTGTTGCCGGGTGTTATAGTCTGGACTGTTGCCTGGTGTTCTAGTCTGGACTGTTACCTGGTGTTCTAGTCTGGACTGTTGCCTGGTGTTCTAGTCTGGACAAATGCCTGGTGTCCTAGTCTGGACTGTTGCCTGGTGTTCTAGTCTGGACAGTTGCCTGGGGTTCTAGTCTGGACTGTTGCCAGGACTGTTGCCTGGTGTTCTAGTCTGGACTGTTGCCTGGTGTTCTAGTCTGGACTGTTGCCTGGTGTTCTGGTCTGGACTGTTGCCTGGTGTTCTAGTCTGGACTGTTGCCTGGTGTTCTAGCCTGGACTGTTGCCTGGTGTTCTAGTCTGGACTGTTGCCTGGTGTTCTGGTCTGGACTGTTGCCTGGTGTTCTAGTCTGGACTGTTGCCTGGTGTTCGTCTGGACTGTTGCCTGGTGTTCTAGTCTGGACTGTTGCCTGGTGTTCTAGTCTGGACTGTTGCCTGGTGTTCTGGTCTGGACTGTTGCCTGGTGTTCTAGTCTGGACTGTTGCCTGGTGTTCTAGTCTGGACTGTTGCCTGGTGTTCTAGTCTGGACTGTTGCCTGGTGTTCTAGCCTGGACTGTTGCCTGGTGTTCTAGTCTGGACTGTTGCCTGGTGTTCTAGTCTGGACTGTTGCCTGGACTGTTGCCTGGTGTTCTAGTCTGGACTGTTGCCTGGTGTTCTAGTCTGGACTGTTGCCTGGTGTTCTAGTCTGGACTGTTGCCTGGTGTTCTAGTCTGGACTGTTGCCTGGTGTTCTAGTCTGGACTGTTGCCTGGTGTTCTAGTCTGGACTGTTGCCTGGACCGTTGCCTGGAGTTCTAGTCTGGACTGTTGCCTGGTGTTCTAGTCTGGACTGTTCCCTGGACTGTTGCCTGGTGTTCTAGCCTGAACTGTTGCCTGGTGTTCTAGCCTGGACTGTTACCTGGTGTTCTAGTCTGGACTGTTGCCTGGTGCTCTAGTCTGGATTGTTGCCTGGACCGTTGCCTGGTGTTCTAGTCTGGACTGTTGCCTGGTGTTCTAGTCTGGACTGTTGCCTGGTGTCCTAGTCTGGACTGTTGCCTGGTGTCCTAGTCTGGACTGTTGCCTGGTGTTCTAGTCTGGACTGTTGCCTGGTGTTCTAGTCTGGACTGTTGCCTGGTGTTCTAGTCTGGACTGTTGCCTGGTGTCCTAGTCTGGACTATTGCCTGGACTGTTGCCTGGTGTTCTAGTCTGGACTGTTGCCTGGTGTTCTAGTCTGGACTGTTGCCTGGTGTTCTAGTCTGGACTGTTGCCTGGTGTTCTAGTCTGGACTGTTGCCTGGTGTTCTAGTCTGGACTGTTGCCTGGTGTTCTAGTCTGGACTGTTGCCTGGTGTTCTAGTCTGGACTGTTGCCTGGTGTTCTAGTCTGGACTGTTGCCTGGTGTTCTAGTCTGGACTGTTGCCTGGTGTTCTAGTCTGGACTGTTGCCTGGTGTTCTAGTCTGGACTGTTGCCTGGTGTTCTAGTCTGGACTGTTGCCTGGTGTTCTAGTCTGGACTGTTGCCTGGTGTTCTAGTCTGGACTGTTGCCTGGTGTTCTAGTCCTGGACTGTTGCCTGGTATTCTGGTCTGGACTGTTGCCTGGTGTTCTAGTCTGGACTGTTGCCTGGTGTTCTAGTCTGGACTGTTGCCTGGTGTTCTAGTCTGGACTGTTGCCTGGTGTTCTAGTCTGGACTGTTGCCAGGAATGTTGCCTGGTGTTCTAGCCTGGACTGTTACCTGGTGTTCTAGTCTGGACTGTTGCCTGGTGTTCTAGTCTGGACTGTTGCCTGGACTGTTGCCTGGTGTTCTAGTCTGGACTGTTGCCTGGTGTCCTAGTCTGGACTGTTGCCTGGACTGTTGCCTGGTGTTCTAGCCTGGACTGTTACCTGGTGTTCTAGTCTGGACTGTTGCCTGGTGTTCTAGCCTGGACTGTTGCCTGGTGTTCTAGTCTGACTGTTGCCTGGACTGTGCCCTGGTGTTCTAGTCCTGGACTGTTGCCTGGTGTTCTAGTCTGGACTGTTGCCTGGTGTTCTAGTCTGGCCTGGTGTTCTAGTCTGGACTGTTGCCTGGTGTTTCTAGTCTGGACTGTTGCCTGGTGTCCTAGTCTGGACTGTTGCCTGGTGTTCTAGTCTGGACTGTTGCCTGGTGTTCTAGTCTGGACTGTTGCCTGGTGTTCTAGTCTGGACTGTTGCCTGGTGTTCTAGTCTGGACTGTTGCCTGGTGTTCTAGTCTGGACTGTTGCCTGGTGTTCTAGTCTGGACTGTTGCCTGGTGTTCTAGTCTGGACTGTTGCCTGGTGTTCTAGTCCTGGACTGTTGCCTGGTGTTCTAGTCTGGACTGTTGCCTGGTGTTCTAGTCTGGACTGTTGCCTGGTGTTCTAGTCTGGACTGTTGCCTGGTGTTCTAGTCTGGACTGTTGCCTGGTGTTCTAGTCTGGACTGTTGCCTGGTGTTCTAGTCTGGACTGTTGCCTGGTGTTCTAGTCTGGACTGTTGCCTGGTGTTCTAGTCTGGACTGTTGCCTGGTGTTCTAGTCTGGACTGTTGCCTGGTGTTCTAGTCTGGACTGTTGCCTGGTGTTCCAGCCTGGACTGTTGCCTGGTGTTCTAGTCTGGACTGTTGCCTGGTGTTCTAGTCTGGACTGTTGCCTGGTGTTCTAGCCTGGACTGTTGCCTGGTGTTCTAGTCTGGACTGTTGCCTGGTGTTCTAGTCTGGACTGTTGCCTGGTGTTCTAGTCTGGACTGTTGCCTGGTGTTCTAGTCTGGACTGTTGCCTGGTGTTCTAGTCTGGACTGTTGCCTGGTGTTCTAGTCTGGACTGTTGCCTGGTGTTCTAGTCTGGACTGTTGCCTGGTGTTCTAGTCTGGACTGTTGCCTGGTGTTCTAGTCTGGACTGTTGCCTGGTGTTCTAGTCTGGACTGTTGCCTGGTGTTCTAGTCTGGACTGTTGCCTGGTGTCTAGTCTGGACTATTGCCTGGACTGTTGCCTGGTGTTCTAGTCTGGACTGTTGCCTGGTGTTCTAGTCTGGACTGTTGCCTGGTGTTCTAGTCTGGACTGTTGCCTGGTGTTCTAGTCTGGACTGTTGCCTGGTGTTCTAGTCTGGACTGTTGCCTGGTGTTCCTAGTCTGGACTGTTGCCTGGTCTGTTGCCTGGTGTTCTAGCCTGGACTGTTGCCTGGTGTTCTAGTCTGGACTGTTGCCTGGTGTTCTAGTCTGGACTGTTGCCTGGTGTTCTAGTCTGGACTGTTGCCTGGTGTTCTAGTCTGGACTGTTGCCTGGTGTTCTAGTCTGGACTGTTGCCTGGTGTTCTAGTCTGGACTGTTGCCTGGTGTTCTAGTCTGGACTGTTGCCTGGTGTTCTAGTCTGGACTGTTGCCTGGTGTTCTAGTCTGGACTGTTGCCTGGTGTTCTAGTCTGGACTGTTGCCTGGTGTTCTAGTCTGGACTGTTGCCTGGTGTTCTAGTCTGGACTGTTGCCTGGTGTTCTAGTCTGGACTGTTGCCTGGTGTTCTAGTCTGGACTGTTGCCTGGTGTTCTAGTCTGGACTGTTGCCTGGTGTTCTAGTCTGGACTGTTGCCTGGTGTTCTAGTCTGGACTGTTGCCTGGTGTTCTAGTCTGGACTGTTGCCTGGTGTTCTAGTCTGGACTGTTGCCTGGTGTTCTAGTCTGGACTGTTGCCTGGTGTTCTAGTCTGGACTGTTGCCTGGTGTTCTAGTCTGGACTGTTGCCTGGTGTTCTAGTCTGGACTGTTGCCTGTGTTCTAGTCTGGACTGTTACCTGGTGTTCTAGTCTGGACTGTTCCCTGGAATGTTGCCTGGTGTTCTAGTCTGGACTGTTGCCTGGTGTTCTAGCCTGGACTGTTGCCTGGTGTTCTAGTCTGGACTGTTGCCTGGTGTTCTAGTCTGGACTGTTGCCTGGTGTTCTAGTCTGGACTGTTGCCTGGTGTTCTAGTCTGGACTGTTGCCTGGTGTTCTAGTCTGGACTGTTGCCTGGTGTTCTAGTCTGGACTGTTGCCTGGTGTTCTAGTCTGGACTGTTGCCTGGACTGTTGACTGGTGTTCTAGTCTGGACTGTTGCCTGGACTGTTGCCTGGTGTTCTAGTCTGGACTGTTGCCTGGTGTTCTAGCCTGGACTGTTGCCTGGTGTTCTAGCCTGGACTGTTGCCTGGTGTTCTAGTCTGGACTGTTGCCTGGTGTTCTAGTCTGGACTGTTGCCTGGTGTTGTAGTCTGGACTGTTGCCTGGTGTTCTAGTCTGGACTGTTGCCTGGTGTTCTAGTCTGGACTGTTGCCTGGTGTTCTAGTCTGGACTGTTGCCTGGTGTTCTAGTCTGGACTGTTACCTGGTGTTCTAGTCTGGACTGTTGCCTGGTGTTCTAGTCTGGACAAATGCCTGGTGTCCTAGTCTGGACTGTTGCCTGGTGTTCTAGTCTGGACAGTTGCCTGGTGTTCTAGTCTGGACTGTTGCCAGGTCTGTTGCCTGGTGTTCTAGTCTGGACTGTTGCCTGGTGTTCTAGTCTGGACTGTTGGCTGGTGTTCTAGTCTGGACTGTTGCCTGGTGTTCTGGTCTGGACTGTTGCCTGGTGTTCTAGTCTGGACTGTTGCCTGGACTGTTGCCTGGTGTTCTAGTCTGGACTGTTGCCTGGACTGTTGCCTGGTGTTCTAGTCTGGACTGTTGCCTGGTGTTCTAGCCTGGACTGTTGCCTGGTGTTCTAGTCTGGACTGTTGCCTGGTGTTCTAGTCTGGACTGTTGCCTGGTGTTGTAGTCTGGACTGTTGCCTGGTGTTCTAGTCTGGACTGTTGCCTGGTGTTCTAGTCTGGACTGTTGCCGGGTGTTCTAGTCTGGACTGTTGCCTGGTGTTCTAGTCTGGACTGTTACCTGGTGTTCTAGTCTGGACTGTTGCCTGGTGTTCTAGTCTGGACAAATGCCTGGTGTCCTAGTCTGGACTGTTGCCTGGTGTTCTAGTCTGGACAGTTGCCTGGTGTTCTAGTCTGGACTGTTGCCAGGACTGTTGCCTGGTGTTCTAGTCTGGACTGTTGCCTGGTGTTCTAGTCTGGACTGTTGCCTGGTGTTCTGGTCTGGACTGTTGCCTGGTGTTCTAGTCTGGACTGTTGCCTGGTGTTCTAGCCTGGACTGTTGCCTGGTGTTCTAGTCTGGACTGTTGCCTGGTGTTCTAGTCTGGACTGTTGCCTGGTGTTCTAGTCTGGACTGTTGCCTGGTGTTCTAGTCTGGACTGTTGCCTGGTGTTCTAGTCTGGACTGTTGCCAGGTGTTCTAGTCTGGACTGTTGCCTGGTGTTCTAGTCTGGACTGTTGCCAGGTGTTCTAGTCTGGACTGTTGCCTGGTGTTCTAGTCTGGACTGTTGCCTGGTGTTCTAATCTGGACTGTTGCCTGGTGTTCTAGTCTGGACTGTTGCCTGGTGTTCTAGTCTGGACTGTTGCCTGGTGTTCTAGTCTGGACTGTTGCCTGGTGTTCTAGTCTGGACTGTTGCCTGGTGTTCTAGTCTGGACTGTTGCCAGGTGTTCTAGTCTGGACTGTTGCCTGGTGTTCTAGTCTGGACTGTTGCCTGGTGTTCTAGTCTGGACTGTTGCCTGGTGTTCTAGTCTGGACTGTTGCCTGGTGTCCTAGTCTGGACTGTTGCCTGGTGTTCTAGTCTGGACTGTTGCCTGGTGTTCTAGTCTGGACTGTTGCCTGGTGTCCTAGTCTGGACTATTGCCTGGACTGTTGCCTGGTGTTCTAGCCTGGACTGTTACCTGGTGTTCTAGTCTGGACTGTTGCCTGGTGTTCTAGTCTGGACTGTTGCCTGGTGTTCTAGCCTGGACTGTTGCCTGGTGTTCTAGTCTGGACTGTTGCCTGGTGTCCTAGTCTGGACTGTTGCCTGGTGTTCTGGTCTGGACTGTTGCCTGGTGTTCTAGTCTGGACTGTTGCCTGGTGTTCTAGTCTGGACTGTTGCCTGGACTGTTGCCTGGTGTTCTAGTCTGGACTGTTGCCTGGTGTTCTAGCCTGGAGTGTTGCCTGGTGTTCTAGCCTGGACTGTTGCCTGGTGTTCTAGCCTGGACTGTTGCCTGGTGTTCTAGCCTGGAGTGTTGCCTGGTGTTCTAGTCTGGACTGTTGCCTGGTGTTCTAGCCTGGACTGTTGCCTGGTGTTCTAGTCTGGACTGTTGCCTGGTGTTCTAGTCTGGACTGTTGCCTGGTGTTGTAGTCTGGACTGTTGCCTGGTGTTCTAGTCTGGACTGTTGCCTGGTGTTCTAGTCTGGACTGTTGCCGGGTGTTCTAGTCTGGACTGTTGCCTGGTGTTCTAGTCTGGACTGTTACCTGGTGTTCTAGTCTGGACTGTTGCCTGGTGTTCTAGTCTGGACAAATGCCTGGTGTCCTAGTCTGGACTGTTGCCTGGTGTTCTAGTCTGGACAGTTGCCTGGTGTTCTAGTCTGGACTGTTGCCAGGACTGTTGCCTGGTGTTCTAGTCTGGACTGTTGCCTGGTGTTCTAGTCTGGACTGTTGCCTGGTGTTCTGGTCTGGACTGTTGCCTGGTGTTCTAGTCTGGACTGTTGCCTGGTGTTCTAGCCTGGACTGTTGCCTGGTGTTCTAGTCTGGACTGTTGCCTGGTGTTCTAGTCTGGACTGTTGCCTGGTGTTCTAGTCTGGACTGTTGCCTGGTGTTCTAGTCTGGACTGTTGCCTGGTGTTCTAGTCTGGACTGTTGCCAGGTGTTCTAGTCTGGACTGTTGCCTGGTGTTCTAGTCTGGACTGTTGCCAGGTGTTCTAGTCTGGACTGTTGCCTGGTGTTCTAGTCTGGACTGTTGCCTGGTGTTCTAATCTGGACTGTTGCCTGGTGTTCTAGTCTGGACTGTTGCCTGGTGTTCTAGTCTGGACTGTTGCCTGGTGTTCTAGTCTGGACTGTTGCCTGGTGTTCTAGTCTGGACTGTTGCCTGGTGTTCTAGTCTGGACTGTTGCCAGGTGTTCTAGTCTGGACTGTTGCCTGGTGTTCTAGTCTGGACTGTTGCCTGGTGTTCTAGTCTGGACTGTTGCCTGGTGTTCTAGTCTGGACTGTTGCCTGGTGTCCTAGTCTGGACTGTTGCCTGGTGTTCTAGTCTGGACTGTTGCCTGGTGTTCTAGTCTGGACTGTTGCCTGGTGTCCTAGTCTGGACTATTGCCTGGACTGTTGCCTGGTGTTCTAGCCTGGACTGTTACCTGGTGTTCTAGTCTGGACTGTTGCCTGGTGTTCTAGTCTGGACTGTTGCCTGGTGTTCTAGCCTGGACTGTTGCCTGGTGTTCTAGTCTGGACTGTTGCCTGGTGTCCTAGTCTGGACTGTTGCCTGGTGTTCTGGTCTGGACTGTTGCCTGGTGTTCTAGTCTGGACTGTTGCCTGGTGTTCTAGTCTGGACTGTTGCCTGGACTGTTGCCTGGTGTTCTAGTCTGGACTGTTGCCTGGTGTTCTAGCCTGGAGTGTTGCCTGGTGTTCTAGCCTGGACTGTTGCCTGGTGTTCTAGTCTGGACTGTTGCCTGGTGTTCTAGTCTGGACTGTTGCCTGGTGTTGTAGTCTGGACTGTTGCCTGGTGTTCTAGTCTGAACTGTTGCCTGGACTGTTGCCTGGTGTTCTAGTCTGGACTGTTGCCTGGTGTTCTAGCCTGGACTGTTGCCTGGTGTTCTAGCCTGGACTGTTGCCTGGTGTTCTAGTCTGGACTGTTGCCTGGTGTTCTAGTCTGGACTGTTGCCGGGTGTTGTAGTCTGGACTGTTGCCTGGTGTTCTAGTCTGAACTGTTGCCTGGACTGTTGCCTGGTGTTCTAGTCTGGACTGTTGCCTGGTGTTCTAGCCTGGACTGTTGCCTGGTGTTCTAGCCTGGACTGTTGCCTGGTGTTCTAGTCTGGACTGTTGCCTGGTGTTCTAGTCTGGACTGTTGCCTGGTGTTGTAGTCTGGACTGTTGCCTGGTATTCTAGTCTGGACTGTTGCCTGGTGTTCTAGTCTGGACTGTTGCCGGGTGTTCTAGTCTGGACTGTTGCCTGGTGTTCTAGTCTGGACTGTTACCTGGTGTTCTAGTCTGGACTGTTGCCTGGTGTTCTAGTCTGGACAAATGCCTGGTGTCCTAGTCTGGACTGTTGCCTGGTGTTCTAGTCTGGACAGTTGCCTGGTGTTCTAGTCTGGACTGTTGCCAGGACTGTTGCCTGGTGTTCTAGTCTGGACTGTTGCCTGGTGTTCTAGTCTGGACTGTTGCCTGGTGTTCTGGTCTGGACTGTTGCCTGGTGTTCTAGTCTGGACTGTTGCCTGGTGTTCTAGCCTGGACTGTTGCCTGGTGTTCTAGTCTGGACTGTTGCCTGGTGTTCTAGTCTGGACTGTTGCCTGGTGTTCTAGTCTGGACTGTTGCCTGGTGTTCTAGTCTGGACTGTTGCCTGGTGTTCTAGTCTGGACTGTTGCCAGGTGTTCTAGTCTGGACTGTTGCCTGGTGTTCTAGTCTGGACTGTTGCCAGGTGTTCTAGTCTGGACTGTTGCCTGGTGTTCTAGTCTGGACTGTTGCCTGGTGTTCTAGTCTGGACTGTTGCCTGGTGTTCTAGTCTGGACTGTTGCCTGGTGTTCTAGTCTGGACTGTTGCCAGGTGTTCTAGTCTGGACTGTTGCCTGGTGTTCTAGTCTGGACTGTTGCCTGGTGTTCTAGTCTGGACTGTTGCCTGGTGTTCTAGTCTGGACTGTTGCCTGGTGTTCTAGTCTGGACTGTTGCCTGGTGTCCTAGTCTGGACTGTTGCCTGGTGTTCTAGTCTGGACTGTTGCCTGGTGTTCTAGTCTGGACTGTTGCCTGGTGTCCTAGTCTGGACTATTGCCTGGACTGTTGCCTGGTGTTCTAGCCTGGACTGTTACCTGGTGTTCTAGTCTGGACTGTTGCCTGGTGTTCTAGTCTGGACTGTTGCCTGGTGTTCTAGCCTGGACTGTTGCCTGGTGTTCTAGTCTGGACTGTTGCCTGGTGTCCTAGTCTGGACTGTTGCCATGTCTGTTGCCTGGTGTTCTAGCCTGGACTGTTGCCTGGTGTTCTAGTCTGGACTGTTGCCTGGTGTTCTAGCCTGGACTGTTGCCTGGTGTTCTAGTCTAAACTGTTGCCTGGTGTCCTAGTCTGGAATGTTGCCTGGACTGTTGCCTGGTGTTCTAGTCTGGACTGTTGCCTGGACTGTTGCCTGGTGTTCTAGTCTGGACTGTTGCCTGGTGTTCTAGTCTGGACTGTTGCCTGATGTTCTAGTCTGGACTGTTGCCTGGTGTTCTAGTCTGGACTGTTGCCTGGTGTTCTGGTCTGGACTGTTGCCTGGTGTTCTAGTCTGGACTGTTGCCTGGTGTTCTAGTCTGGACTGTTGCCTGGTGTTCTAGTCTGGACTGTTGCCTGGTGTTCTAGTCTGGACTGTTGCCTGGTACCCTAGTCTGGACTGTTGCCTGGTGTTCTAGTCTGGACAGTTGCCTGGTGTTCTAGTCTGGACTGTTGCCAGGACTGTTGCCTGGTGTTCTAGTCTGGACTGTTGCCTGGTGTTCTAGTCTGGACTGTTGCCTGGAGTTCTAGTCTGGACTGTTGCCTGGTGTTCTAGTCTGGACTGTTGCCTGGTGTTCTGGTCTGGACTGTTGCCTGGTGTTCTAGTCTGGACTGTTGCCTGGTGTTCTAGCCTGGACTGTTGCCTGGTGTTCTAGTCTGGACTGTTGCCTGGTGTTCTAGTCTGGACTGTTGCCTGGTGTTCTGGACTGGACTGTTGCCTGGTGTTCTAGTCTGGACTGTTGCCTGGTGTTCTAGTCTGGACTGTTGCCTGGTGTTCTAGTCTGGACTGTTGCCTGGTGTTCTAGTCTGGACTGTTGCCTGGTGTTCTAGTCTGGACTGTTGCCTGGTGTCCTAGTCTGGACTGTTGCCTGGTGTCCTAGTCTGGACTGTTGCCTGGTGTTCTAGTCTGGACTGTTGCCTGGTGTTCTAGTCTGGACTGTTGCCTGGTGTTCTAGTCTGGACTGTTGCCTGGTGTCCTAGTCTGGACTATTGCCTGGACTGTTGCCTGGTGTTCTAGCCTGGACTGTTACCTGGTGTTCTAGTCTGGACTGTTGCCTGGTGTTCTAGTCTGGACTGTTGCCTGGTGTTCTAGCCTGGACTGTTGCCTGGTGTTCTAGTCTGGACTGTTGCCTGGTCTGTTGCCTGGTGTTCTAGCCTGGACTGTTGCCTGGTGTTCTAGTCTGGACTGTTGCCTGGTGTTCTAGTCTGGACAGTTGCCTGGTGTTCTAGTCTGGACTGTTGCCTGGTGTTCTAGCCTGGACTGTTGCCTGGTGTTCTAGTCTGGACTGTTGCCTGGTGTTCTAGTCTGGACAGTTGCCTGGTGTTCTAGTCTGGACTGTTGCCTGGTGTTCTAGCCTGGACTGTTGCCTGGTGTTCTAGTCTGGACTGTTGCCTGGTGTTCTAGCCTGGACTGTTGCCTGGTGTTCTAGTCTGGACTGTTGCCTGGACTGTTGCCTGGTGTTCTAGTCTGGACTGTTGCCTGGACTGTTGCCTGGTGTTCTAGCCTGGACTGTTGCCTGGTGTTCTAGTCTGGACTGTTACCTGGTGTTCTGGTCTGGACTGTTGCCTGGTGTTCTAGTCTGGACTGTTGCCTGGTTTTCTGGTCTGGACTGTTGCCTGGTGTTCTAGTCTGGACTGTTGCCTGGACTGTTGCCTGGTGTTCTAGCCTGGACTGTTGCCTGGTGTTCTAGTCTGGACTGTTACCTGGTGTTCTAGTCTGGTCTGTTGCCTGGTGTTCTAGTCTGGACTGTTGCCTGGTGTTCTAGTCTGGACTGTTGGCTGGTGTTCTAGTCTGGACTGTTGCCTGGTGTTCTGGTCTGGACTGTTGCCTGGTGTTCTAGTCTGGACTGTTGCCTGGACTGTTGCCTGGTGTTCTAGTCTGGACTGTTGCCTGGACTGTTGCCTGGTGTTCTAGTCTGGACTGTTGCCTGGTGTTCTAGCCTGGACTGTTGCCTGGTGTTCTAGCCTGGACTGTTGCCTGGTGTTCTAGTCTGGACTGTTGCCTGGTGTTCTAGTCTGGACTGTTGCCTGGTGTTGTAGTCTGGACTGTTGCCTGGTGTTCTAGTCTGGACTGTTGCCTGGTGTTCTAGTCTGGACTGTTGCCGGGTGTTCTAGTCTGGACTGTTGCCTGGTGTTCTAGTCTGGACTGTTACCTGGTGTTCTAGTCTGGACTGTTGCCTGGTGTTCTAGTCTGGACAAATGCCTGGTGTCCTAGTCTGGACTGTTGCCTGGTGTTCTAGTCTGGACAGTTGCCTGGTGTTCTAGTCTGGACTGTTGCCAGGACTGTTGCCTGGTGTTCTAGTCTGGACTGTTGCCTGGTGTTCTAGTCTGGACTGTTGCCTGGTGTTCTGGTCTGGACTGTTGCCTGGTGTTCTAGTCTGGACTGTTGCCTGGTGTTCTAGCCTGGACTGTTGCCTGGTGTTCTAGTCTGGACTGTTGCCTGGTGTTCTAGTCTGGACTGTTGCCTGGTGTTCTGGTCTGGACTGTTGCCTGGTGTTCTGGACTGGACTGTTGCCTGGTGTTCTAGTCTGGACTGTTGCCTGGTGTTCTAGTCTGGACTGTTGCCTGGTGTTCTGGTCTGGACTGTTGCCTGGTGTTCTAGTCTGGACTGTTGCCTGGTGTTCTAGTCTGGACTGTTGCCTGGTGTTCTAGTCTGGACTGTTGCCTGGTGTTCTAGTCTGGACTGTTGCCTGGTGTTCTGGTCTGGACTGTTGCCTGGTGTTCTAGTCTGGACGGTTGCCTGGTGTTCTAGTCTGGACTGTTGCCTGGTGTTCTAGTCTGGACTGTTGCCTGGTGTTCTAGCCTGGACTGTTGCCTGGTGTTCTAGTCTGGACTGTTGCCTGGTGTTCTAGTCTGGACTGTTGCCTGGACTGTTGCCTGGTGTTCTAGTCTGGACTGTTGCCTGGTGTTCTAGTCTGGACTGTTGCCTGGACTGTTGCCTGGTGTTCTAGCCTGGACTGTTGCCTGGTGTTCTAGCCTGGACTGTTACCTGGTGTTCTAGTCTGGACTGTTGCCAGGTGTTCTGGTCTGGACTGTTGCCTGGTGTTCTAGTCTGGACTGTTGCCTGGTGTTCTAGTCTGGACTGTTGCCTGGACCGTTGCCTGGAGTTCTAGTCTGGACTGTTGCCTGGTGTTCTAGTCTGGACTGTTCCCTGGACTGTTGCCTGGTGTTCTAGCCTGAACTGTTGCCTGGTGTTCTAGCCTGGACTGTTACCTGGTGTTCTAGTCTGGACTGTTGCCTGGTGCTCTAGTCTGGACTGTTGCCTGGACCGTTGCCTGGTGTTCTAGTCTGGACTGTTGCCTGGTGTTCTAGTCTGGACTGTTGCCTGGTGTCCTAGTCTGGACTGTTGCCTGGTGTCCTAGTCTGGACTGTTGCCTGGTGTTCTAGTCTGGACTGTTGCCTGGTGTTCTAGTCTGGACTGTTGCCTGGTGTCCTAGTCTGGACTATTGCCTGGACTGTTGCCTGGTGTTCTAGCCTGGACTGTTCCCTGGTGTTCTAGTCTGGACTGTTGCCTGGTGTTCTAGTCTGGACTGTTGCCTGGTGTTCTAGCCTGGACTGTTGCCTGGTGTTCTAGTCTGGACTGTTGCCTGGTGTCCTAGTCTGGACTGTTGCCTGGTCTGTTGCCTGGTGTTCTAGCCTGGACTGTTGCCTGGTGTTCTAGTCTGGACTGTTGCCTGGTGTTCTAGTCTGGACAGTTGCCTGGTGTTCTAGTCTGGACTGTTGCCTGGTGTTCTAGCCTGGACTGTTGCCTGGTGTTCTAGTCTGGACTGTTGCCTGGTGTTCTAGCCTGGACTGTTGCCTGGTGTTCTAGTCTGGACTGTTTCCTGGACTGTTGCCTGGTGTTCTAGTCTGGACTGTTGCCTGGACTGTTGCCTGGTGTTCTAGCCTGGACTGTTGCCTGGTGTTCTAGTCTGGACTGTTACCTGGTGTTCGGGTCTGGACTGTTGCCTGGTGTTCGGGTCTGGACTGTTGCCTGGTTTTCTGGTCTGGACTGTTGCCTGGTGTTCTAGTCTGGACTGTTGCCTGGTGTTCTAGTCTGGACTGTTGCCTGGTGTTCTAGTCTGGACTGTTGCCTGGTGTTCTAGTCTGGACTGTTGCCTGGACTGTTGCCTGGTGTTCTAGTCTGGACTGTTGCCTGGACTGTTGCCTGGTGTTCTAGCCTGGACTGTTGCCTGGTGTTCTAGTCTGGACTGTTACCTGGTGTTCTAGTCTGGACTGTTGCCTGGTGTTCTAGTCTGGACTGTTGCCTGGTGTTCTAGTCTGGACTGTTGCCTGGTGTTCTAGTCTGGACTGTTGCCTGGTGTTCTGGTCTGGACTGTTGCCTGGTGTTCTAGTCTGGACTGTTGCCTGGACTGTTGCCTGGTGTTCTAGCCTGGACTGTTGCCTGGTGTTCTAGTCTGGACTGTTACCTGGTGTTCTGGTCTGGACTGTTGCCTGGTGTTCTAGTCTGGACTGTTGCCTGGTTTTCTGGTCTGGACTGTTGCCTGGTGTTCTAGTCTGGACTGTTGCCTGGTGTTCTAGTCTGGACTGTTGCCTGGTGTTCTAGTCTGGACTGTTGCCTGGTGTTCTAGTCTGGACTGTTGCCTGGTGTTCTAGTCTGGACTGTTGCCTGGACTGTTGCCTGGTGTTCTAGTCTGGACTGTTGCCTGGACTGTTGCCTGGTGTTCTAGCCTGGACTGTTGCCTGGTGTTCTAGTCTGGACTGTTACCTGGTGTTCTAGTCTGGTCTGTTGCCTGGTGTTCTAGTCTGGACTGTTGCCTGGTGTTCTAGTCTGGACTGTTGGCTGGTGTTCTAGTCTGGACTGTTGCCTGGTGTTCTGGTCTGGACTGTTGCCTGGTGTTCTAGTCTGGACTGTTGCCTGGACTGTTGCCTGGTGTTCTAGTCTGGACTGTTGCCTGGACTGTTGCCTGGTGTTCTAGTCTGGACTGTTGCCTGGTGTTCTAGCCTGGACTGTTGCCTGGTGTTCTAGCCTGGACTGTTGCCTGGTGTTCTAGTCTGGACTGTTGCCTGGTGTTCTAGTCTGGACTGTTGCCTGGTGTTGTAGTCTGGACTGTTGCCTGGTGTTCTAGTCTGGACTGTTGCCTGGTGTTCTAGTCTGGACTGTTGCCGGGTGTTCTAGTCTGGACTGTTGCCTGGTGTTCTAGTCTGGACTGTTACCTGGTGTTCTAGTCTGGACTGTTGCCTGGTGTTCTAGTCTGGACAAATGCCTGGTGTCCTAGTCTGGACTGTTGCCTGGTGTTCTAGTCTGGACAGTTGCCTGGTGTTCTAGTCTGGACTGTTGCCAGGACTGTTGCCTGGTGTTCTAGTCTGGACTGTTGCCTGGTGTTCTAGTCTGGACTGTTGCCTGGTGTTCTGGTCTGGACTGTTGCCTGGTGTTCTAGTCTGGACTGTTGCCTGGTGTTCTAGCCTGGACTGTTGCCTGGTGTTCTAGTCTGGACTGTTGCCTGGTGTTCTAGTCTGGACTGTTGCCTGGTGTTCTGGTCTGGACTGTTGCCTGGTGTTCTGGACTGGACTGTTGCCTGGTGTTCTAGTCTGGACTGTTGCCTGGTGTTCTAGTCTGGACTGTTGCCTGGTGTTCTGGTCTGGACTGTTGCCTGGTGTTCTAGTCTGGACTGTTGCCTGGTGCTCTAGTCTGGACTGTTGCCTGGACCGTTGCCTGGTGTTCTAGTCTGGACTGTTGCCTGGTGTTCTAGTCTGGACTGTTGCCTGGTGTTCTAGTCTGGACTGTTGCCTGGTGCTCTAGTCTGGACTGTTGCCTGGACCGTTGCCTGGTGTTCTAGTCTGGACTGTTGCCTGGTGTTCTAGTCTGGACTGTTGCCTGGTGTTCTAGTCTGGACTGTTGCCTGGTGTTCTAGTCTGGACTGTTGCCTGGTGTTCTGGTCTGGACTGTTGCCTGGTGTTCTAGTCTGGACGGTTGCCTGGTGTTCTAGTCTGGACTGTTGCCTGGTGTTCTAGTCTGGACTGTTGCCTGGTGTTCTAGCCTGGACTGTTGCCTGGTGTTCTAGTCTGGACTGTTGCCTGGTGTTCTAGTCTGGACTGTTGCCTGGACTGTTGCCTGGTGTTCTAGTCTGGACTGTTGCCTGGTGTTCTAGTCTGGACTGTTGCCTGGACTGTTGCCTGGTGTTCTAGCCTGGACTGTTGCCTGGTGTTCTAGCCTGGACTGTTACCTGGTGTTCTAGTCTGGACTGTTGCCAGGTGTTCTGGTCTGGACTGTTGCCTGGTGTTCTAGTCTGGACTGTTGCCTGGTGTTCTAGTCTGGACTGTTGCCTGGACCGTTGCCTGGAGTTCTAGTCTGGACTGTTGCCTGGTGTTCTAGTCTGGACTGTTCCCTGGACTGTTGCCTGGTGTTCTAGCCTGAACTGTTGCCTGGTGTTCTAGCCTGGACTGTTACCTGGTGTTCTAGTCTGGACTGTTGCCTGGTGCTCTAGTCTGGACTGTTGCCTGGACCGTTGCCTGGTGTTCTAGTCTGGACTGTTGCCTGGTGTTCTAGTCTGGACTGTTGCCTGGTGTCCTAGTCTGGACTGTTGCCTGGTGTCCTAGTCTGGACTGTTGCCTGGTGTTCTAGTCTGGACTGTTGCCTGGTGTTCTAGTCTGGACTGTTGCCTGGTGTCCTAGTCTGGACTATTGCCTGGACTGTTGCCTGGTGTTCTAGCCTGGACTGTTCCCTGGTGTTCTAGTCTGGACTGTTGCCTGGTGTTGTAGTCTGGACTGTTGCCTGGTGTTCTAGCCTGGACTGTTGCCTGGTGTTCTAGTCTGGACTGTTGCCTGGTGTCCTAGTCTGGACTGTTGCCTGGTCTGTTGCCTGGTGTTCTAGCCTGGACTGTTGCCTGGTGTTCTAGTCTGGACTGTTGCCTGGTGTTCTAGTCTGGACAGTTGCCTGGTGTTCTAGTCTGGACTGTTGCCTGGTGTTCTAGCCTGGACTGTTGCCTGGTGTTCTAGTCTGGACTGTTGCCTGGTGTTCTAGCCTGGACTGTTGCCTGGTGTTCTAGTCTGGACTGTTTCCTGGACTGTTGCCTGGTGTTCTAGTCTGGACTGTTGCCTGGACTGTTGCCTGGTGTTCTAGCCTGGACTGTTGCCTGGTGTTCTAGTCTGGACTGTTACCTGGTGTTCGGGTCTGGACTGTTGCCTGGTGTTCTAGTCTGGACTGTTGCCTGGTTTTCTGGTCTGGACTGTTGCCTGGTGTTCTAGTCTGGACTGTTGCCTGGTGTTCTAGTCTGGACTGTTGCCTGGTGTTCTAGTCTGGACTGTTGCCTGGTGTTCTAGTCTGGACTGTTGCCTGGACTGTTGCCTGGTGTTCTAGTCTGGACTGTTGCCTGGACTGTTGCCTGGTGTTCTAGCCTGGACTGTTGCCTGGTGTTCTAGTCTGGACTGTTACCTGGTGTTCTAGTCTGGACTGTTGCCTGGTGTTCTAGTCTGGACTGTTGCCTGGTGTTCTAGTCTGGACTGTTGCCTGGTGTTCTAGTCTGGACTGTTGCCTGGTGTTCTGGTCTGGACTGTTGCCTGGTGTTCTAGTCTGGACTGTTGCCTGGACTGTTGCCTGGTGTTCTAGTCTGGACTGTTGCCTGGTGTTCTAGCCTGGACTGTTGCCTGGTGTTCTAGCCTGGACTGTTGCCTGGTGTTCTAGTCTGGACTGTTGCCTGGTGTTCTAGTCTGGACTGTTGCCTGGTGTTGTAGTCTGGACTGTTGCCTGGTGTTCTAGTCTGGACTGTTGCCTGGTGTTCTAGTCTGGACTGTTGCCTGGTGTTCTAGTCTGGACTGTTGCCTGGTGTTCTAGTCTGGACTGTTACCTGGTGTTCTAGTCTGGACTGTTGCCTGGTGTTCTAGTCTGGACAAATGCCTGGTGTCCTAGTCTGGACTGTTGCCTGGTGTTCTAGTCTGGACAGTTGCCTGGTGTTCTAGTCTGGACTGTTGCCAGGACTGTTGCCTGGTGTTCTAGTCTGGACTGTTGCCTGGTGTTCTAGTCTGGACTGTTGCCTGGTGTTCTAGTCTGGACTGTTGCCTGGTGTTCTGGTCTGGACTGTTGCCTGGTGTTCTAGTCTGGACTGTTGCCTGGTGTTCTAGCCTGGACTGTTGCCTGGTGTTCTAGTCTGGACTGTTGCCTGGTGTTCTAGTCTGGACTGTTGCCTGGTGTTCTGGTCTGGACTGTTGCCTGGTGTTCTGGACTGGACTGTTGCCTGGTGTTCTAGTCTGGACTGTTGCCTGGTGTTCTGGTCTGGACTGTTGCCTGGTGTTCTAGTCTGGACTGTTGCCTGGTGTTCTAGTCTGGACTGTTGCCTGGTGTTCTAGTCTGGACTGTTGCCTGGTGTTCTGGTCTGGACTGTTGCCTGGTGTTCTAGTCTGGACTGTTGCCTGGTGTTCTAGTCTGGACTGTTGCCTGGTGTTCTAGCCTGGACTGTTGCCTGGTGTTCTAGTCTGGACTGTTGCCTGGTGTTCTAGTCTGGACTGTTGCCTGGACTGTTGCCTGGTGTTCTAGTCTGGACTGTTGCCTGGTGTTCTAGTCTGGACTGTTGCCTGGACTGTTGCCTGGTGTTCTAGCCTGGACTGTTGCCTGGTGTTCTAGCCTGGACTGTTACCTGGTGTTCTAGTCTGGACTGTTGCCTGGTGTTCTGGTCTGGACTGTTGCCTGGTGTTCTAGTCTGGACTGTTGCCTGGTGTTCTAGTCTGGACTGTTGCCTGGACCGTTGCCTGGAGTTCTAGTCTGGACTGTTGCCTGGTGTTCTAGTCTGGACTGTTCCCTGGACTGTTGCCTGGTGTTCTAGCCTGAACTGTTGCCTGGTGTTCTAGCCTGGACTGTTACCTGGTGTTCTAGTCTGAACTGTTGCTGGTGCTCTAGTCTGGACTGTTGCCTGGTGTTCTAGTCTGGACTGTTGCCTGGTGTTCTAGTCTGGACTGTTGCCTGGTGTTCTAGTCTGGACTGCTGCCTGGTGTTCTAGTCTGGACTGTTGCCTGGACTGTTGCCTGGTGTTCTGGTCTGGACTGTTGCCTGGTGTTCTAGTCTGGACTGTTGCCTGGTGTTCTAGTCTGGACTGTTGCCTGGTCTGTTGCCTGGTGTTCTAGTCTGGACTGTTACCTGGTGTTCTAGTCTGGACTGTTGCCTGATGTTCTAGTCTGGACTGTTGCCAGGTGTTCTGGTCTGGACTGTTGCCTGGTGTTCTAGTCTGGACTGTTGCCTGGTGTTCTAGTCTGGACTGCTGCCTGGTGTTCTAGTCTGGACTGTTGCCTGGTGTTCTGGTCTGGACTGTTGCCTGGTGTTCTAGTCTGGACTGTTGCCTGGTGTTCTAGTCTGGACTGTTGCCTATTGTTCTAGCCTGGACTGTTGCCTGGTGTTCTAGTCTGGACTGTTGCCTGGTGTTCTAGTCTGGACTGTTGCCTGGTGTTCTAGTCTGGACTGTTGCCTGGACTGTTGCCTGGTGTTCTAGTCTGGACTGTTGCCTGGACTGTTGCCTGGTGTTCTAGCCTGAACTGTTGCCTGGTGTTCTAGTCTGGACTGTTACCTGGTGTTCTAGTCTGGACTGTTGCCTGGTGTTCTAGTCTGGACTGTTGCCTGGTGTTCTAGTCTGGACTGTTGCCTGGTGTTCTAGTCTGGACTGTTGCCTGGTGTTCTGGTCTGGACTGTTGCCTGGTGTTCTAGTCTGGACTGTTGCCTGGACTGTTGCCTGGTGTTCTAGTCTGGACTGTTGCCTGGACTGTTGCCTGGTGTTCTAGTCTGGACTGTTGCCTGGTGTTCTAGTCTGGACTGTTGCCTGGTGTTCTAGTCTGGACTGTTACCTGGTGTTCTAGTCTGGACTGTTACCTGGTGTTCTAGTCTGGACTGTTGCCAGGTGTTCTAGTCTGGACTGTTGCCTGGTGTTCTGGTCTGGACTGTTGCCTGGTGTTCTAGTCTGGACTGTTGCCTGGTGTTCTAGTCTGGACTGCTGCCTGGTGTTCTAGTCTGGACTGTTGCCTGGTGTTCTGGTCTGGACTGTTGCCTGGTGTTCTAGTCTGGATTGTTGCCTGGTGTTCTAGTCTGGACTGTTGCCTATTGTTCTAGCCTGGACTGTTGCCTGGTGTTCTAGTCTGGACTGTTGCCTGGTGTTCTAGTCTGGACTGTTGCCTGGTGTTCTAGTCTGGACTGTTGCCTGGTGTTCTAGTCTGGACTGTTGCCTGGACTGTTGCCTGGTGTTCTAGTCTGGACTGTTGCCTGGACTGTTGCCTGGTGTTCTAGCCTGAACTGTTGCCTGGTGTTCTAGTTTGGACTGTTACCTGGTGTTCTAGTCTGGACTGTTGCCTGGTGTTCTAGTCTGGACTGTTGCCTGGTGTTCTAGTCTGGACTGTTGCCTGGTGTTCTAGTCTGGACTGTTGCCTGGACTGTTGCCTGGTGTTCTAGTCTGGACTGTTGCCTGGACTGTTGCCTGGTGTTCTAGCCTGAACTGTTGCCTGGTGTTCTAGTCTGGACTGTTACCTGGTGTTCTAGTCTGGACTGTTGCCTGGTGTTCTAGTCTGGACTGTTGCCTGGTGTTCTAGTCTGGACTGTTGCCTGGTGTTCTAGCCTGGACTGTTACCTGGTGTTCTAGTCTGGACTGTTGCCTGGTGCTCTAGTCTGGACTGTTGCCTGGTGTTCTAGTCTGGACTGTTGCCTGCTGTTCTAGTCTGGACTGTTGCCTGGTGTTCTAGTCTGGACTGCTGCCTGGTGTTCTAGTCTGGACTGTTGCCTGGACTGTTGCCTGGTGTTCTGGTCTGGACTGTTGCCTGGTGTTCTAGTCTGGACTGTTGCCTGGTGTTCTAGTCTGGACTGTTGCCTGGTGTTCTAGTCTGGACTGTTGCCTGGTCTGTTGCCTGGTGTTCTAGTCTGGACTGTTACCTGGTGTTCTAGTCTGGACTGTTGCCTGATGTTCTAGTCTGGACTGTTGCCAGGTGTTCTGGTCTGGACTGTTGCCTGGTGTTCTAGTCTGGACTGTTGCCTGGTGTTCTAGTCTGGACTGCTGCCTGGTGTTCTAGTCTGGACTGTTGCCTGGTGTTCTGGTCTGGACTGTTGCCTGGTGTTCTAGTCTGGACTGTTGCCTGGTGTTCTAGTCTGGACTGTTGCCTATTGTTCTAGCCTGGACTGTTGCCTGGTGTTCTAGTCTGGACTGTTGCCTGGTGTTCTAGTCTGGACTGTTGCTAGTCTGGACTGTTGCCTATTGTTCTAGCCTGGACTGTTGCCTGGTGTTCTAGTCTGGACTGTTGCCTGGTGTTCTAGTCTGGACTGTTGCCTGGTGTTCTAGTCTGGACTGTTGCCTGGTGTTCTAGTCTGGACTGTTGCCTGGACTGTTGCCTGGTGTTCTAGTCTGGACTGTTGCCTGGACTGTTGCCTGGTGTTCTAGCCTGAACTGTTGCCTGGTGTTCTAGTCTGGACTGTTACCTGGTGTTCTAGTCTGGACTGTTGCCTGGTGTTCTAGTCTGGACTGTTGCCTGGTGTTCTAGTCTGGACTGCTGCCTGGTGTTCTAGTCTGGACTGTTGCCTGGTGTTCTGGTCTGGACTGTTGCCTGGTGTTCTAGTCTGGACTGTTGCCTGGACTGTTGCCTGGTGTTCTAGTCTGGACTGTTGCCTGGACTGTTGCCTGGTGTTCTAGTCTGGACTGTTGCCTGGTGTTCTAGTCTGGACTGTTGCCTGGTCTGTTGCCTGGTGTTCTAGTCTGGACTGTTACCTGGTGTCCTAGTCTGGACTGTTGCCTGATGTTCTAGTCTGGACTGTTGCCAGGTGTTCTAGTCTGGACTGTTGCCTGGTGTTCTGGTCTGGACTGTTGCCTGGTGTTCTAGTCTGGACTGTTGCCTGGTGTTCTAGTCTGGACTGCTGCCTGGTGTTCTAGTCTGGACTGTTGCCTGGTGTTCTGGTCTGGACTGTTGCCTGGTGTTCTAGTCTGGACTGTTGCCTGGTGTTCTAGTCTGGACTGTTGCCTATTGTTCTAGCCTGGACTGTTGCCTGGTGTTCTAGTCTGGACTGTTGCCTGGTGTTCTAGACTGGACTGTTGCCTGGTGTTCTAGTCTGGACTGTTGCCTGGTGTTCTAGTCTGGACTGTTGCCTGGACTGTTGCCTGGTGTTCTAGTCTGGACTGTTGCCTGGACTGTTGCCTGGTGATCTAGCCTGAACTGTTGCCTGGTGTTCTAGTCTGGACTGTTACCTGGTGTTCTAGTCTGGACTGTTGCCTGGTGTTCTAGTCTGGACTGTTGCCTGGTGTTCTAGTCTGGACTGTTGCCTGGTGTTCTAGTCTGGACTGTTGCCTGGACTGTTGCCTGGTGTTCTAGTCTGGACTGTTGCCTGGACTGTTGCCTGGTGTTCTAGCCTGAACTGTTGCCTGGTGTTCTAGTCTGTCTGGACTGTTACCTGGTGTTCTAGTCTGGACTGTTGCCTGGTGTTCTAGTCTGGACTGTTGCCTGGTGTTCTAGTCTGGACTGTTGCCTGGTGTTCTAGTCTGGACTGTTGCCTGGTGTTCTGGTCTGGACTGTTGCCTGGTGTTCTAGTCTGGACTGTTGCCTGGACTGTTGCCTGGTGTTCTAGTCTGGACTGTTGCCTGGACTGTTGCCTGGTGTTCTAGTCTGGACTGTTGCCTGGTGTTCTAGCCTGGACTGTTGCCTGGTGTCCTAGTCTGGACTGTTGCCTGGTGTCCTAGTCTGGACTGTTGCCTGGTGTTCTAGTCTGGACTGTTGCCTGGTGTTCTAGCCTGGACTGTTGCCTGGTGTTCTAGTCTGGACTGTTGCCTGGTGTTCTGGTCTGGACTGTTGCCTGGTGTTCTAGTCTGGACTGTTGCCTGGTGTTCTAGTCTGGACTGTTGCCTGGTGTTCTAGTCTGGACTGTTGCCTGGTGTTCTAGTCTGGACTGTTACCTGGTGTTCTAGTCTGGACTGCTGCCTGGTGTTCTAGTCTGGACTGTTGCCTGGTGTTCTAGTCTGGACTGTTGCCTGGTGTTCTAGCCTGGACTGTTGCCTGGTGTTCTAGCCTGGACTGTTGCCTGGTGTTCTAGTCTGGACTGTTGCCTGGACTGTTGCCTGGTGTTTTAGTCTGGACTGTTGCCTGGTGTTCTAGCCTGGACTGTTGCCTGGTGTTCTAGTCTGGACTGTTGCCTGGTGTTCTAGTCTGGACTGTTGCCTGGTGTTCTAGTCTGGACTGTTGCCTGGTGTTCTAGTCTGGACTGTTGCCTGGTGTTCTAGTCTGGACTGTTGCCTGGACTGTTGCCTGGTGTTCTAGCCTGGACTGTTGCCTGGTGTTCTAGTCTGGACTGTTACCTGGTGTTCTAGTCTGGACTGTTGCCTGGTGTTCTAGTCTGGACTGTTGCCTGGTGTTCTAGTCTGGACTGTTGCCTGGTGTTCTAGTCTGGACTGTTGCCTGGACTGTTGCCTGGTGTTCTAGTCTGGACTGTTGCCTGGACTGTTGCCTGGTGTTCTAGTCTGGACTGTTGCCTGGTGTTCTAGCCTGGACTGTTGCCTGGTGTTCTAGTCTGGACTATTGCCTGGTGTTCTAGTCTGGACTGTTGCCTGGTGTTCTAGTCTGGACTGTTGCCTGGTGTTCTAGTCTGGACTGTTGCCTGGTGTTCTAGTCTGGACTGTTACCTGGTGTTCTAGTCTGGACTGTTGCCTGGTGTTCTAGTCTGGACTGTTGCCTGGTGTTCTAGCCTGGACTGTTGCCTGGTGTTCTAGTCTGGACTGTTGCCTGGTGTTCTAGTCTGGACTGTTGCCTGGTGTTCTAGTCTGGACTGTTGCCTGGTGTTCTAGTCTGGACTGTTGCCTGGTGTTTTAGTCTGGACTGTTGCCTGGTGTTCTAGCCTGGACTGTTGCCTGGTGTTCTAGTCTGGACTGTTGCCTGGTGTTCTAGTCTGGACTGTTGCCTGGTGTTCCAGCCTGGACTGTTGCCTGGTGTTCTAGTCTGGACTGTTGCCTGGTGTTCTAGTCTGGACTGTTGCCTGGACTGTTGCCTGGTGCTCTAGTCTGGACTGTTGCCTGGTGTTCTAGTCTGGACTGTTGCCTGGTTTTCTAGTCTTGACTGTTGCCTGGTGTTCTAGTCTGGACTGTTGCCTGGTGTTCTAGTCTGGACTGTTGCCTGGTGTTCTAGTCTGGACTGTTGCCTGGTGTTCTGGTATGGACTGTTGCCTGGTGTTCTAGTCTGGACTGTTGCCTGGTGTTCTAGTCTGGACTGTTGCCTGGTGTTCTAGTCTGGACTGTTGCCTGGTGTTCCAGCCTGGACTGTTGCCTGGTGTTCTAGTCTGGACTGTTGCCTGGTGTTCTAGTCTGGACTGTTGCCTGGTGTTCTAGTCTGGACTGTTGCCTGATGTTCTAGTCTGGACTGTTGCCTGGTATTCTAGTCTGGACTTTTGCCTGGTGTTCTGGTCTGGACTGTTGCCTGCTGTTCTAGTCTGGACTGTTGCCTGGTGTTCTAGTCTGGACTGTTGCCTGGTGTTCAAATCTGGACTGTTGCCTGGTGTTCTAGTCTGGACTGTTGCCTGGTGTTCTAGTCTGGACTGTTGCCTGGTGTTCTAGCCTGGACTGTTGCCTGGTGTTCTAGTCTGGACTGTTGCCTGGTGTTCTAGTCTGGACTGTTGCCTGGTGTTCTAGTCTGGACTGTTGCCTGATGTTCTAGTCTGGACTGTTGCCTGGTGTTCTAGCATGGACTGTTGGCTGGTGTTCTAGTCTGGACTGTTGGCTGGTGTTCTAGTCTGGACTGTTGCCTGGTGTTCTAGTCTGGACTGTTACCTAGTGTTCTAGCATGGACTGTTGCCTGGTGTCCTAGTCTGGACTGTTGCCTGGTGTTCCAGCCTGGACTGTTGCCTGGTGTTCTAGTCTGGACTGTTGCCTGGACTGTTGGCTGGTGTTCTAGTCTGGAGTGTTGCCTGGTGTTCCAGTCTGGACTGTTGCCTGGTGTTCCAGCCTGGACTGTTGCCTGGTGTCCTAGTCTGGACTGTTGCCTGGTATTCCAGCCTGGACTGTTGCCTGGTGTTCTAGTCTGGACTGTTGCCTGGTGTTCTAGCCTGGACTGTTGCCTGGTTTTCTAGTCTTGACTGTTGCCTGGTGTTCTAGTCTGGACTGTTGCCTGGTGTTCTAGTCTGGACTGTTGCCTGGTGTTCTGGTCTGGACTGTTGCCTGGTGTTCTAGTCTGGACTGTTGCCTGGTGTTCTAGTCTGGACTGTTGCCTGGTGTTCTAGTCTGGACTGTTGCCTGGTGTTCCAGCCTGGACTGTTGCCTGGTGTTCTAGTCTGGACTGTTGCCTGGTGTTCCAGTCTGGACTGTTGCCTGGTGTTCTAGTCTGGACTGTTGCCTGATGTTCTAGTCTGGACTGTTGCCTGGTATTCTAGTCTGGACTTTTGCCTGGTGTTCTGGTCTGGACTGTTGCCTGCTGTTCTAGTCTGGACTGTTGCCTGGTGTTCTAGTCTGGACTGTTGCCTGGTGTTCTAATCTGGACTGTTGCCTGGTGTTCTAGTCTGGACTGTTGCCTGGTGTTCTAGTCTGGACTGTTGCCTGGTCTGTTGCCTGGTGTTCTAGTCTGGACTGTTGCCTGGACTGTTGCCTGGTGTTCTAGCCTGGACTGTTGCCTGGTATCCTAGTCTGGACTGTTGCCTGGTGTTCCAGCCTGGACTGTTGGCTGGTGTTCTAGTCTGGACTGTTGCCTGGTGTTCTAGCCTGGACTGTTGCCTGGTGGTCTAGTCTGGACTGTTACCTGGTGTTCTAGTCTGGACTGTTGCCTGGTGTTCTAGTCTGGACTGTTGCCTGGTGGTCTAGTCTGGACTGTTGCCTGGTGGTCTAGTCTGGACTGTTGCCTGGTGTTCTAGTCTGGACTGTTGCCTGGTGTTCTAGTCTGGACTGTTGCCTGGTGTTCTAGTCTGGACTGTTGCCTGGTGTTCTAGGCTGGACTGTTACCTGGTGTTCTAGCATGGACTGTTGGCTGGTGTTCTAGTCTGGACTGTTGGCTGGTGTTCTAGTCTGGACTGTTGCCTGGTGTTCTAGTCTGGACTGTTGCCTGGTGTTCTAGCATGGACTGTTGCCTGGTGTCCTAGTCTGGACTGTTGCCTGGTGTTCCAGCCTGGACTGTTGCCTGGTGTTCTAGTCTGGACTGTTGCCTGGACTGTTGGCTGGTGTTCTAGTCTGGACTGTTGCCTGGTGTTCCAGTCTGGACTGTTGCCTGGTGTTCCAGCCTGGACTGTTGCCTGGTGTTCCAGCCTGGACTGTTGCCTGGTGTCCTAGTCTGGACTGTTGCCTGGTGTTCCAGCCTGGACTGTTGCCTGGTGTCCTAGTCTGGACTGTTGCCTGGTATTCTAGTCTGGACTGTTGCCTGGTGTTCTAGTCTGGACTGTTGCCTGGTGTTCTAGCCTGGACTGTTGCCTGGTTTTCTAGTCTTGACTGTTGCCTGGTGTTCTAGTCTGGACTGTTGCCTGGTGTTCTAGTCTGGACTGTTGCCTGGTGTTCTAGTCTGGACTGTTGCCTGGTGTTCTAGCCTGGACTGTTGCCTGGTGTTCTAGTCTGGACTGTTGCCTGGTGTTCTAGTCTGGACTGTTGCCTGGACTGTTGCCTGGTGTTTTAGTCTGGACTGTTGCCTGGTGTTCTAGCCTGGACTGTTGCCTGGTGTTCTAGTCTGGACTGTTGCCTGGTGTTCTAGTCTGGACTGTTGCCTGGTGTTCCAGCCTGGACTGTTGCCTGGTGTTCTAGTCTGGACTGTTGCCTGGACTGTTGCCTGGTGTTCTAGTCTGGACTGTTGCCTGATGTTCTAGTCTGGACTGTTGCCTGGTGTTCTAGCATGGACTGTTGGCTGGTGTTCTAGTCTGGACTGTTGCCTGGTGTTCTAGTCTGGACTGTTACCTGGTGTTCTAGCATGGACTGTTGCCTGGTGTCCTAGTCTGGACTGTTGCCTGGTGTTCCAGCCTGGACTGTTGCCTGGTGTTCTATTCTGGACTGTTGCCTGGACTGTTGGCTGGTGTTCTAGTCTGGACTGTTGCCTGGTGTTCCAGCCTGGACTGTTGCCTGGTGTCCTAGTCTGGACTGTTGCCTGGTGTTCTAGCCTGGACTGTTGCCTGGTGTTCTAGTCTGGACTGTTGCCTGGTGTTCTAGTCTGGACTGTTGCCTGGTGTTCTAGCCTGGACTGTTGCCTGGTTTTCTAGTCTTGACTGTTGCCTGGTGTTCTAGTCTGGACTGTTGCCTGGTGTTCTAGTCTGGACTGTTGCCTGGTGTTCTAGTCTGGACTGTTGCCTGGTGTTCTGGTCTGGACTGTTGCCTGGTGTTCTAGTCTGGACTGTTGCCTGGTGTTCTAGTCTGGACTGTTGCCTATTGTTCTAGCCTGGACTGTTGCCTGGTGTTTTAGTCTGGACTGTTGCCTGGTGTTCTAGTCTGGACTGTTGCCTGGACTGTTGCCTGGTGTTCTAGTCTGGACTGTTGCCTGGACTGTTGCCTGGTGTTCTAGCCTGGACTGTTGCCTGGTGTTCTAGTCTGGACTGTTACCTGGTGTTCTAGTCTGGACTGTTGCCTGGTGTTCTAGTCTGGACTGTTGCCTGGTGTTCTAGTCTGGACTGTTGCCTGGTGTTCTGGTCTGGACTGTTGCCTGGTGTTCTAGTCTGGACTGTTGCCTGGACTGTTGCCTGGTGTTCTAGTCTGGACTGTTGCCTGGACTGTTGCCTGGTGTTCTAGTCTGGACTGTTGCCTGGTGTTCTAGCCTGGACTGCTGCCTGGTGTCCTAGTCTGGACTGTTGCCTGGTGTTCTAGTCTGGACTGTTGCCTGGTAATCCAGTCTGGACTGTTGCCTGGTGTTCTGGTCTGGACTGTTGCCTGGTGTTCTAGTCTGGACTGTTGCCTGGACTGTTGCCTGGTGTTCTAGTCTGGACTGTTGCCTGGACTGTTGCCTGGTGTTCTAGTCTGGACTGTTGCCTGGACTGTTGCCTGGTGTTCTAGTCTGGACTGTTGCCTGGTGTTCTAGCCTGGACTGTTGCCTGGTGTCCTAGTCTGGACTGTTGCCTGGTGTTCTAGTCTGGACTGTTGCCTGGTGTTCTAGCCTGGACTGTTGCCTGGTGTTCTAGTCTGGACTGTTGCCTGGTGTTCTGGTCTGGACTGTTGCCTGGTGTTCTAGTCTGGACTGTTGCCTGTGGTGTTCTAGTCTGGACTGTTGCCTGGTGTTCTAGTCTGGACTGTTGCCTGGTGTTCTAGTCTGGACTGTTACCTGGTGTTCTAGTCTGGACTGTTGCCTGGTGTTCTAGTCTGGACTGTTGCCTGGTGTTCTAGTCTGGACTGTTGCCTGGACTGTTGCCTGGTGTTTTAGTCTGGACTGTTGCCTGGTGTTCTAGCCTGGACTGTTGCCTGGTGTTCTAGTCTGGACTGTTGCCTGGTGTTCTAGTCTGGACTGTTGCCTGGACTGTTGCCTGGTGTTCTAGTCTGGACTGTTGCCTGGACTGTTGCCTGGTGTTCTAGCCTGGACTGTTACCTGGTGTTCTAGTCTGGACTGTTGCCTGGTGTTCTAGTCTGGACTGTTGCCTGGTGTTCTAGTCTGGACTGTTGCCTGGTGTTCTGGTCTGGACTGTTGCCTGGTGTTCTAGTCTGGACTGTTGCCTGGACTGTTGCCTGGTGTTCTAGTCTGGACTGTTGCCTGGACTGTTGCCTGGTGTTCTAGCCTGGACTGTTGCCTGGTGTCCTAGTCTGGACTGTTGCCTGGTGTTCTAGTCTGGACTGTTGCCTGGTGTTCTAGTCTGGACTGTTGCCTGGTGTTCTAGTCTGGACTGTTGCCTGGTGTTCTAGTCTGGACTGTTACCTGGTGTTCTAGTCTGGACTGTTACCTGGTGTTCTAGTCTGGACTGTTGCCTGGTGTTCTAGTCTGGACTGTTGCCTGGTGTTCTAGTCTGGACTGTTGCCTGGTGTTCTAGCCTGGACTGTTGCCTGGTGTTCTAGTCTGGACTGGACTGTTGCCTGGTGTTCTAGTCTGGACTGTTGCCTGGTGTTCTAGTCTGGACTGTTGCCTGGTGTTCTAGTCTGGACTGTTGCCTGGTGTTCTAGCCTGGACTGTTGCCTGGTGTTCTAGTCTGGACTGTTGCCTGGTGTTCTAGTCTGGACTGTTGCCTGGTGTTCTAGTCTGGACTGTTGCCTGGAGTTTTAGTCTGGACTGTTGCCTGGTGTTCTAGCCTGGACTGTTGCCTGGTGTTCTAGTCTGGACTGTTGCCTGGTGTTCTAGTCTGGACTGTTGCCTGGTGTTCTAGTCTGGACTGTTGCCTGGTGTTCTAGTCTGGACTGTTGCCTGGTGTTCTAGCATGGACTGTTGGCTGGTGTTCTAGCATGGACTGTTGGCTGGTGTTCTAGTCTGGACTGTTGCCTGGTGTTCTAGTCTGGACTGTTACCTGGTGTTCTAGCATGGACTGTTGCCTGGTGTCCTAGTCTGGACTGTTGCCTGGTGTTCCAGCCTGGACTGTTGCCTGGTATTCCAGCCTGGACTGTTGCCTGGTGTTCTAGTCTGGACTGTTGCCTGGACTGTTGGCTGGTGTTCTAGTCTGGACTGTTGCCTGGTGTTCCAGTCTGGACTGTTGCCTGGTGTTCCAGCCTGGACTGTTGCCTGGTGTTCCAGCCTGGACTGTTGCCTGGTGTCCTAGTCTGGACTGTTGCCTGGTGTTCCAGCCTGGACTGTTGCCTGGTGTTCTAGCCTGGACTGTTGCCTGGTGTTCTAGCCTGGACTGTTGCCTGGTTTTCTAGTCTTGACTGTTGCCTGGTGTTCTAGTCTGGACTGTTGCCTGGTGTTCTAGCCTGGACTGTTGCCTGGTGTTCTAGTCTGGACTGTTGTCTGGTGTTCTAGTCTGGACTGTTGCCTGGTGTTCTAGCCTGGACTGTTGCCTGGTGTTCTAGTCTGGACTGTTGTCTGGTGTTCTAGTCTGGACTGTTGCCTGGTGTTCTAGCCTGGACTGTTGCCTGGTGTTCTAGTCTGGACTGTTGCCTGGACTGTTGCCTGGTGTTCTAGTCTGGACTGTTGCCTGGTGTTCTAGTCTGGACTGTTGCCTGGTGTTCTAGTCTGGACTGTTGCCTGGTGTTCTAGTCTGGACTGTTGCCTGGTGTTCTGGTCTGGACTGTTGCCTGGTGTTCTAGTCTTGACTGTTGCCTGGTGTTCTAGTCTGGACTGTTGCCTGGTGTTCTAGTCTGGACTGTTGCCTGGTGTTCTAGTCTTGACTGTTGCCTGGTGTTGAACACAGTAATTCAATGCAGTCAGGGCTAAAAGTAACCAGGGGGTTACATATTGTTTTATTCGAAATGCATTCAAAATAATTGACATTTATTTCAAATCAATTCCAATAATGATATACTCTGCATCCAATTAAATATTTCATCTATAGACAGCAACATAAATAATTACAAAAATAAATAGACGATGAACATCATCATCAATAAATTATATAATACTCATTGCCAATGTAATAAAAACACAGAATGGAGAAGCTTTGGTGCATTATATAGACGGTTACCTGCGGAACCCCGGTTCTCTGATATTATGAGTGAGACATCTCACAGTGGGATTCACCAGAATCTCCTAAGTAGCTCGAAGGACCAATCATACACATCTGTCAGAGACAGACAGGTCGAGTGGCGAATGGGGGAGCCCCTCCCCTCATACTAAAGAGCCACTCGCCTGCCCTCTGATCATTCTCGAGCGTGCCCAACTTCCTCACACTCCTGCGAGTAGGGGAATGTGGTGAGATGTCTCACCTCATTTACATTTACGTCATTTAGCAGACGCTCTTATCCAGAGCGACTTACAAATTGGTGCATTCACCTTATAGCCAGTGGGATAACCACTTTACAATATATATATATTATTTTTTGGGGGGGGGGGGGTAGGGTAAGGGGGGGTAGAAGGATTACTTTATCCTATCCCAGGTATTCCTTAAAGAGGTGGGGTTTCAAGTGTCTCCGGAAGGTGGTGAGTGACTCCGCTGTCCTGGCGTCGTGAGGGAGCTTGTTGCACCATTGGGGTGCCAGAGCAGCGAACAGTTTTGACTGGGCTGAGCGGGAACTGTGCTTCCGCAGAGGAAGGGGAGCCAGCAGGCCAGAGGTGGATGAACGCAATGCTCTCGTTTGGGTGTAGGGACTGATCAGAGCCTGAAGGTACGGAGGTGCCGTTCCCCTCACAGCTCCGTAGGCAAGCACCATGGTCTTGTAGCAGATGAGAGCTTCAACTGGAAGCCAGTGGAGTGTGCGGAGGAGCAGGGTGACGTGAGAGAACTTGGGAAGGTTGAACACCAGACGGGCTGCGGCATTCTGGATGAGTTATAGGGGTTTAATGGCACAGGCAGGGAGCCCAGCCAACAGCGAGTTGCAGTAATCCAGACGGGAGATGACAAGTGCCTGGATTAGGACCTGTGCCGCTTCCTGTGTAAGGCAGGGTCGTACTCTCCGAATGTTGTAGAGCATGAACCTACAGGATCGGGTCACCGCCTTGATGTTACGGAGAACGACATGGTGTTGTCCAGGGTTAGCGGAGAACGACATGGTGTTGTCCAGGGTCACGCCAAGGCTCTTTGCACTCTGGGAGGAGGACACAACGGAGTTGTCAACCGTGATCACTCATATCAGAGAACCAATTAAATTGTCTTTCAATTATTAGTTTCAACTATAATAATAATAATAATATGCCATTTAGCAGACGCTTTTATCCAAAGCGACTTACAGTCATGCGTGCATACATTTTTTGTGTATGGGTGGTCCCGGGGATCGAACCCACTACCTTGGCGTTACAAGCGCCGTGCTCTACCAGCTGAGCTACAGAGGACCACAGTGGGATATGGCCAACTCCCATATCACAGATGCACTCCGAAGCCAGGCAGTCTCAATTTCATCCCTCAGAGGCCCCGACACCGAGGACAGTATGAGCCAATGATATCTAGCCAGTAGAACCTCACAACAGTATGAGGGGACGCCCAACAAGCCACATCGCAAATCTCCTGTAAGGAGATACCCTTAAACAGAGCACAAGAGGTAGCCATACCTCTGGTGGAGTGAGCCCTCAGGCCCTCCGGAGGCTGTAACGCCTTGCTATTGAAGGCCAATATAAAAGCTTCCACATCCAATGAGACAACCGTTGACCCCTTGCAGAGAGGTGCCCAGGACACAAAGAGTTGGTTGCGCTTGAGCAAAGCTCTCGTCCTATCCAATTATATGCACAACGCGTGTAGCCGATCCTCTTCCATAGAAGGGAAAGTCGGCATGGGGAAAGCCACAAGCTCCAAGGCCAGACAATTGGCATAAAGGTGGGTTTGGGCAACAAGGTAACCTTGGAAAAGCCCTGGGCAAACTGTAGGCACGAATGGTGAACTGACAGTGCATGAAACTCACTGGCTCTGCAGACTTAAGGGGACCAGCATGAAACTCACTGGCTCTGCAGACTTAAGGGGACCAGCCACTGGCTCTGCAGACTTAAGGGGACCAGCAAAGCTTAAAGATATTAGATCTCCTTTCCAGGCTGCTGTGAAATAGCCTCAAGCCCAATAGACAGGTCCCATGACGGGACTAAAGGCTGGGAACTGGACATAATCCCATGACGGGACTAAAGGCTGGGAACTGGACATAATCCCATGACGGGACTAAAGGCTGGGAACTGGACATAATCCCATGACGGGACTAAAGGCTGGGAACTGGACATAATCCCATGACGGGACTAAAGGTGTGGGAACTGGACATAATCCCATGACGGGACTAAAGGTGTGGGAACTGGACATAATCCCATGACGGGACTAAAGGCTGGGAACTGGACATAATCCCATGACGGGACTAAAGGCTGGGAACTGGACATAATCCCATGACGGGACTAAAGGCTGGGAACTGGACATAAGCGACGCATCCCCTTCATGAAACGACATAAAAGGAGGTGTTTTCCCACTGTGTTATCGTCAAAGCCTATACGACAGGCAGAGATAGCAACTAAATAGACCTTAACAGTAGAGAAAGCCTTCCCTCTGTCCAAAATGTCCTGCAGGAAGCAGAAAACATCAGAGACAGAACATTGGTAAGGAATTATCGGTTTTCGGTACAGTGAGCGTGTAGAACAAGCCCTAGCACTTTGGATAGTCTCAGTGACTCCAGATTTAGTTGCCAAGGCTTGTTGTACAGCAGGAGAATGATCTCCGTTATCCAGAGCTTGCCTTGCCATCAAGGGGCTACCACGATTAGGGATAAGCCTTCTTCCCTCACTCTGGCCAGAGATTGAGGGGAGGAAAAGCGTAAAGCCAAGGGTGTGCCAGCGCGTCCCCACCCCTAGTGGTGCGTCTCCCGCTAGCGCGAAGAACAATGGCCAGTGCGCTTGACCAGATCTGTTCCACCACCTGGGGAAGGAGTCTCCAGTCCCTTTGATGGGGGTTCCCTCTGGAGAATAAGTCTGCTCCTACGTTCAGTACGCCCGGGACATGAGTCATGCTTAGGGACAGAAGGTGTGCCCTGCTCCACAGAATAATCCTGATGGATAGTCTCTGTAAGCGCAGGGAGTAAGTGCCACCCTGGTGGTTGATGTACGCCACTACGGTCTTATTGTCTGTTCTGATCAGGGCGTAACAATTCCACAGCGATGGAAAAAAGTGTATCAGTAACCACGTTTCCATCCATAGTTTTTATGCAAGTAAAGTCATCCCGTATAAAAAAAAAAAATCAAGACAGCTGTGATGGAAACAGGAAGTTTTGGGTACTGCATAAAGGGCTCCACCTGAGAGGAGGCAGGGGGTGCACTGTTGGCTGCCACGCACCCTTAGGTCGGGCGCCACTTCTTTCAGGGGAATCAAATGGGCTGGACCTTAATGCGGCTGCAGCGAAGAACCGTTTTCACCACTCTCGGCCCGTTAGGGGATCCGAACTGTGGGGTCGATGTCCGCTGTGTCTCCGGGGGCTTCCCATGGAAAGCCCTGGTGCCAGTGAATTGCCTTGGCTTGTGGAGGGGTAGGCCGGGTATCCACGATTCCCGGGTCTACGAGGCAGACAAAAGTTGAAGGCTTCACCCTCCGCTGGCCCAAACAGTTCCATCGGCTCGACAGAAGCTTCAAGGAAATCTGCTCTCTCTCATCCCACCCCTGCAAGGCTCATGGCATGGCCTCAGCCTTGTCTGGCACCCCTGGAGGCTCGGAGGTTGAGGTCTGTGACAACACAGATCTCATTCCAAAGGTCTGGGTAAGGCTTGATGCTGGAGATGCACATCGGCCTGATAAGCCAGTAGTAGGGACGTGACGTTCAACGCCCATACAAAACGTGCGGCAGACATGTAGACATTTTGGTAGATAGACGCGGAGAAGCGGCCCGTCTTACCAGGGAGAAAAGTTCCTGTCATTGACGAGGCACTGGGTTGAGTTGGTTGGCCAGTGACAGATCGACCACCGGTGGCTTGTCGAGGCCCAGCTCCTCAATGTCCTTGACGTTCATGTCAGATTTGGACCTTGCCAGTCAAGGGTTTATCCCAATTGTGTTTGGCTTCCACTACGCAAGCTGGGATAGCTGTGAGAAATTAAATGACTGGAACAGTGCGAGAGGGGAGTTTCCTCTCTGCTCTGACACCCCCCACGTGTTCGGGCCACTCAAAACAGAGTCTGGTCCCTGCCCGTTTCCTGAAATCAATGAGCGAATATCTGTCATCCCACATCGCTGCCCCGCTAAGGGCGGCAGAGGGCCGAGCTGCTTGTCCCCTTCTTGTCCCCCATCCTCTGGGCCCTGGAAAAGTGGGTGAAAGTCCTCGGGGTAGCCATCCAAGACGTCGGCCCATGGGTCTGCGAGGCTATGTCAACGCTCGAGTTAAGAGTGGGAGATTAACCACGTTGGGCTGCTTTGCGCATGACCGGGGGTCGTCGAACGCTGCTTCCATGTGTTTGAGACCCGGGCAGATGACACACATGTTGTCCAATATGGTAGCCCCGCATGTTCACGGGTGCGCCGGTAGGGGCCTTGCTCGGTACCCCTTGGGCCGAGCTAGCAGGTTCAATGGCTCCAAAAAACAGCTAATTCGAGAACAAAGTGAAACGTAACTACCGTTCGCCACTTGGGCTAGTAGGCTAGCGAGTTAGCACAGTGCTGGCCGGAGAAGCGAATCCTTTTAACAATGTGAAAGCAGCTAGCGTTCGCCACGAGGGCTAGCATCATGGCTAGCCAAAGGAAGCTAGCGCTTTGTTGGTCTTGCGATGAACAAAAGTGTGCCTCTCGACTGATAAGCAGTGACGCTAGGATGATCAGTCTGGTCAACACCAGTAGTGGGTTGAACTAAATGAGAAAGCGAACTAGTAATTCTACCCTTCCAGGTAGAAAAGCTAGTCGGTAGGATAGCTGGCCTTGTGGCGAGCTAGCCATGTTAGCTAAGCCTTGCAGCTAAGCTAGCCAAGTCTCCTTAGCTAGCTGTGTGATGCTAGCTACAACAGGAGACGAAGGAAGAAAAAGCGGTGAAGCAAATTCATTTAGCATTTTAGTCATTTAGCAGAAGCTCTTATCCGGAGCGACTTACAGGAGCAATTAGGGTTAAGTGCCTTGCTCAAGGGCACATCGACAGATTTTTCACCTAGGGCTTTCCTTTAGGTAAAGTCACCCAACACAAAAGACGGATGGCCCTGCGCTCGGCGGCGTAACCTCACCGGCACACCTTTGAACAGTTAAAACAGGAAAACAGATCAAGCCGTGCTGAGGAGAGCTAGGTAGAACCCTTCTGTGAGGAAGAGAGGTGAGAATGATCAGAGGACAGGGGGGTGGCTCTTTAGTATGAGGGGAGGGGCTCCCTCATTCGCCACTCGACCTGTCTGTCTCCGACAGACGTGTATGATTCGTCCTTCAAGCTACTTAGGAAATTCTGGTGAATCCCACAGATGTCGAAATGAATAATTGAAAGAGAACTCAAATTAACTAATCAACTTAGGTGCTGAATACTATCTTGAGATACATGCACAAATAACTAAAACTACTATGGTAAAAGTCAATGAAAAACGGTTCTGCAGCTCAGGCTAGGATGAACCCCTTAACAACATGATGGTCCCCTATCCTGCAGTCGAATAACCAAAGCGCTCTCTAGTGGCCTCTTGGGTGGAATGTGATTTATATTTTTCATAATTAATAAACATTCATTTTTTAAATGCAGAGAATCTGATGTTTCTATGTCAAGCGGTTTTGTTATATTTCAGTCATCTGTGATGTATATAAAGTGTATTATTGGGATGCAAACTCAAAATGTAATACATTTCACCTCTATATCTGACATGGTAAAGGTGTCTTATTGTTTTAAGCTCATAGCCATGTGTGTGAGGTGTTTGTTTAAGACCCTGATTTAGCCCCTTGGCCTGTAGTACTGATCTAGGATCAGTATTGTATTTTAAATCATAATGAATAAGAGAAGGGACCTGAACCTAGATTAACATTCCTACTCTCAGACGCTTTGTGGATATGGGCTCTGGTCCGTCACTCTGGTCCGTCCGTCACTCTGGTCCGTCCTGGTGTACTGAGGGAGCTGTCAGTCATGTCAGTTCTAGGCCCTCACCTGATTGAACTAATCAACAGCTGAATGTTGAGCAGATTAGTTGAATCAGGTGTGCTTGGGGCCGGGCTACAACTATAATGTGTAACATTAGGGCTACTCAAGGAATGTGTGTATCACTTGTCTTTGTCTTCCTGTGCTCCAGTCTTGTCCACTAGTCCACTCTGGGCTCTCAGTGCCTGGCTGCTGGCTGAGATGAAGCTGATCCAGTGCTGCAGATCCTCAGGGTAGTCGGGACACTCCACCTGAACAAACACACAGAGAAGAAGACTGAGTGATATCCCATGCATCAAAGGCCCATCATATCTCCCCCCTCCTCCCTCTCCTCTCCTTCCTCTCCTCTCTCCTTCCTCTCCCCTCCTCCCTCTCCTCTCCTCTCTCCTCCTTCACCTCTCATCTCTCCTTCCTCTCCTTCCTCTCCCCTCCTTCACCTCTCATCTCTCCTTCCTCTCCTCTCCCCTCTCTCCTCCCTCTCCTTCCTCTCCTCTCTCCCGCTTCTCCTCCCTCTCCTCTCCTCTCCTCTCCTCCCTCTCCTTCCTCTCCTCCCGTCCTCCCTCACCTCCCTTCCTCTCCTACCTTCCGCTTGCAGAGCAGCTGTAGGATGCTCTCAGGGTTGCTACGGAGAACGTTCTGTCTGCATAGCATCACCGCGGAGATGAACCCGTCGCCCTGGGAGACAAACCGCTGCTCCACGAAGAATGACTTGTCGTCCCATGCCACGATGCGGGTGCGCAAGTCAAATGCTTCCCCGAAGGCCAGCGAGCGTCGGTAGCGAATGGTGGAGGCCCCGACCACCATAGTGGCCCCCAGGGTCCGCAGCGCTTTACAGATCCCGTTACGCATGTAATGGTGGAACCTGGAGGAGGAGGGAACGAGTACAGACATCACCTGAATGCACATACGAACATCTGAGGGATTCTCATGAAACCAGTTTTTAAAATGTCTGCAGCAAATTGAGTTACAAAACCATGATGCATCTGCAAAAAATCAACTATCATTCTGAGAACTAAGATGTGTAGTTTTAGTTTTAGGGAAAGTGTCTTACCTGATTTTTTGTACATTTTCACCACTAATTCTTATTACCAAAATGCATACGGATTAAATGCGGAAGTATTTTATACAATTTTACTTTAGAAAAACCTAACCCTTTGAATAAAACACAAAATATGGTACTGTAGTTTGTCCATAAATCATAAAAATTGTGAAGTTGTTTACATTCAAATATGTTTATTACATAAAAACACACCCACGATGCATTATCTAGAGCAGGGATCCTTAAAACTATTTCAGCTCCAGACCCAAATGAGACATTGACCGTCCTCCCAGGACCCAAATCGTCCTCCATTAACCCAAAGAAGAAAGTGTGTGTGATTATAGATGTATTCTCATAACTCAGGACCCACCTGCCCAGGGAACTCTGGGAACCCTGGTTTAGAGGAGCAGTCCACAGGTTAAAGTTCATTTATTCGTTTATATACCTTAAAACACCCCCTTTACCCCACTTGGCCTTCTCACTACCGAAATGGCTAAAACGCTAAATTGGGAAAAAGTCAGAGTACCATTACCGTAGCAACATCGAGGCATGAATGGGCTTTAGTGATATAGACAATCTTTGCGGGTTAATAATGTCTGTCTCCTTTTATTTGATTGATTGAGCTATGGGCCTCATTACCGTCCTTTTTAGGTCCGTTTCGGTAATGAGAACCTTTAATTTCGGTAATGATAATAAGCTAATTCTAATGTATAGTCAATGGGTGTGCTATGCTGGTAACTTTATGTATTTACTAGGACCACGCCTTAAACATACTGTATAGATTTTTTGTAAAACAACAGTTATTTGATTAAGTTTGAAAATGGGGGGGTTTATAAACATTTAAATAAACATATATATATATAATCAACATATAATCCCTCCTCTCTACATACTCTTCCTCTGTTTCTGCTGCTAAAGCCACTTTCTACCACTCTAAATGTCAAGCCTCTGCCTCTAACCCTAGGAAGCTCTTTGCCACCTTCTCCTCCCTGCTGAATCCTCCTCCTCCCCCTCCCTCCTCCCTCTCTGTGGATGACTTCGTCAACCATTTTGAAAAGAAGGTCGACGACATTCTATCCTCATTTATTAAGTCAAATGACACCGCTGGTCCTGCTCACGCTGCCCTACCCTATGCTTTTACTTCTTTCTCCCCTCTCTCTCCAGATGAAATCTTGCGACTTGTGACGGCCGGCCGCCCAACAACCTGCCCGCTTGACCCTATCCCCTCCTCTCTTCTCCAGCCCATTTCCGGAGACCTTCTCCCTTACCTCACCTTGCTCATCAACTCATCCTTGACCGCTGGCCATGTCCCTTCCGTCTTCAAGAGAGCGAGAATTGCACCCCTCCTCAAAAAACCTACACTCGATCCCTCCGATGTCAACAACTACAGACCAGTATCCCTTCTTTCTTTTCTCTCCAAAACTCTTGAGCGTGCCGTCTCTAGCCAACTCTCCTGCAATCTCTCTCAGAATGACCTTCTTGATCCAAACCAATCAGGTTTCAAGACTGGTCATTCAACTGAGACTGCTCTTCTCTGTGTCACGGAGGCTCTCCGCACTGCTAAAGCTAACTCTCTCTCCTCTGCTCTCATCCTTCTAGACCTGTCTGCTGCCTTTGATACTGTGAACCATCAGATCCTCCTCTCCACCCTCTCCGAGTTGGGCATCTCCGGCGCTGTTCACTCTTGGATTGCGTCCTACCTGACAGGTCGCTCCTACCAGGTGGCGTGGCGAGAATCTGTCTCCGCACCACGTGCTCTCACCACTGGTGTCCCCCAGGGCTCAGTTCTAGGCCCTCTCCTATTCTCTCTATACACCAAGTCACTTGGCTCTGTCATATCCTCACATGGTCTCTCCTATCATTGCTACGCAGATGACACACAATTAATCTTCTCCTTTCCCCCTTCTGATAACCAGGTGGTGAATCGCATCTCTGCATGTCTGGCAGACATATCAGTGTGGATGTCGGATCACCACCTCAAGCTGAACCTCGGCAAGACTGAGCTGCTCATCCTCCCGGGGAAGGACTGCCCGCTCCATGATCTCGCCATCACGGTTGACAACTCCGTTGTGTCCTCCTCCCAGGGTGCAAAGAACCTTGGCGTGACCCTGGACCATACCCTGTCGTTCTCCGCTAACATCAAGGCGGTGACCCGATCCTGTAGGTTCATGCTCTACAACATTCGCAGAGTACAACCCTGCCTTACACAGGAAGCGGCACAGGTCCTAATCCAGGCACTTGTCATCTCCCGTCTGGATTACTGCAACTCACTGTTGGCTGGGCTCCCTGCCTGTGCCATTAAACCCCTACAACTTATCCAGAACGCTGCAGCCCGTCTGGTGTTCAACCTTCCCAATTTCTCTCATGTCACCCCGCTCCTCCGCACACTCCACTGGCTTCCAGTTGAGGCTCGCATCTACTACAAGACCATGGTGCTTGCCTACGGAGCTGTGAGGGGAACGGCACCTCCTTACCTTCAGGCTCTGATCAGACCCTACACCCAAACGAGGGCAATACGTTCATCCACCTCTGACCTGCTAGCCCCCCTACCTCTATGGAAGCACAGTTCCCGCTCAGCCCAGTCAAAGCTATTCGCTGCTCTGGCACCCCAATGGTGGAACAAGCTCCCTCACGACGCCAGGACAGCGGAGTCACTCACCACCTTCCGGAGACATTTGAAACCCCACCTCTTTAAGGAATATCTGGGATAGGATAAAGTAATCCTTCTACCCCCCCCCCCCCCCCTTTACTCCAACCCACCCCCCCAAAAATAAAAATAAATAAAAATAAAAAATAAAAATAAACATTGTAAAGTGGTTATCCCACTGGCTATAAGGTGAATGCACCTATTTGTAAGTCGCTCTGGATAAGAGCGTCTGCTAAATGACGTAAATGTAAATGTAATATTTCAGTTTTTAAATATAAATTAAATAAAAAAACCTGGTTTTGCTTCGTCATTTTGGTGTATTGTGTGTAAATTGATGAATGTAATCCATGTTAGAATAAGGCTGTAACATAACAACATGTGGACAAAGGGAAATGGTCTGAATACTTTCCTCATCAATCTACAAACAATACACCATAATGACAAAGCCAAAACAGTTTTTTTTTTTAAGAAGATAAAAATGAAAACATTAATATCACATTTACATAAGTATTCAGACCCTTTACTCAGTACTTTGTTGAAGCACCTTTGGCAGCGATTACAGCCTCGACTCTTCTTGGGTAGAAACATCTCAAGGATGATCAATGGAAACAGGATGCACCTTTGAGCTCAATTTCGAGTCTCATAGCAAAGGGTCTGAATACTTATGTAAATGAGATATGTTTTTTATTTTTAATAAATGCGAACATTTCTACAAACCTGTTTTAACTTTGTCATTATGGGGTATTGTGTGTAAATTGATGAGGAAAACAATTAAATTTAATATATTATTGAATAAGGCTGTAACGTAACAAAACGTGGAAAAAGGGAAGGGGTCTGAATACATTCCGAATGCACTGTAAAAAAAAAAAGTTTGGATGTAGTAACCAAAAAAGTGTTAAACAAATCAAAATATATTTTATATTTGAGATTCTTCAAAGTAGCCACCCTTTGCCTTGATGACAGCTTTGCACACTCTTGGCATTCTCTCAACCAGCTTCATGAGGAGCGCTTTTCCAACAGTCTTGAAGGAGTTCCCACATAAGAATCTCAAATATAAAATATATTTTGATTTGTTTAACACTTTTTTGGTTACTACATCCAAACTTTTGACTGGTACTGTACACACACACACAATCTTTCTTGAGTCAATAAGTATTCAACCCCTTTCTTATGACAAGCCTAAATTAGTTCAGGAGTAAAGATTTGTTTAACAAGTCACATAATAAAGTTGCATGGACTCACTCTGTGTACAATAATAGTGGTTAACATGATTTTTGTATGACTACCTCATCTCTGTACCCCACACATACAATTATCTGTAAGGTCCCTCAGTCGAGCAGTGAATTTCAAACACAGATTCAACCAAAAAGACCAGGGAGGTTTTCCAATGGGTCGCAAAGAGCACCTATTGGTAGATGGGTAATAAAAAAAAAAAAAGCAGACACTGAATATCCCTTTGAGCATGGTGGAGTTATTAATTACACTTTGGATGGTGTATCAATACACCCAGTCACTACAAAGATACAGGCGTCCTTCCTAACTCAGTTGACGGAGAGGAAGGAAACCGCTCAGGGATTTCACCATGAGGCCAATGGTGACTTTAAAACAGTTACAGAGTTTAATGGCTGTGGTAGCAGAAGACTGAGGATGGATCAACAACATTGTAGTTATTCCACAATACTAACCTAAATGACAGAGTGAAAAGAAGGAAGCCTGTACAGAATAACAATTTTCCAAATCATGCATCCTTTTTGCAATAAGGCCCTTAGGACTGACCCCATTTAGTCGACTGGTCGATTGTTCGGTTGATAGGCTGTTGGTCGACCACGATTTATTTTTAAATCGAGCAGTCGCAAATATATATATATATATATATATATATTTTTATGGCACACCTGTCTGATTCTCGCCTGTCTGATTCACGCCTGTCTCAGTGGACTAATCCATTGCGGAGGCCACAGGGATCACCAGTAGTACATTTACCGTTAATTACCATCTTTTCTAATCTACAATGTTTGCTTGGTTACGGTAATTTCTGTTAATGCATTCAATATATTATTATTATTATTCCAGTCTTCTACCGTTTTCTGTCGGAGTGGACGGCACAACCTAGGCTACGCTTGTGGGGACCAAGGCTTGGTTTATTTCCATTTACAAGTTGTCAATGTATCCATTGTAACGCTCCTGTCAATGTTGAGTAATGACGCGCATTAATTATGCATAGAAGTAGTCCTAGGCTACCTGGTCTGTGTATTAATGTAGGCCTATAAAATGTGCCCATTTGGGGATCTGATAGTATTTCTGATTGTCTTAACTCACCACCACTGTGGAGCTTCTCAAAGTAATTTTTTCTTCACCTCGAAACAGCAAGTAAACAAAGTCTGTTTTTACATCCATTGAGAATGACAATAGTTCCTCAACGTAGCCTATTTGAAAAATCTTTCCAGCTCTCTCTCCTTCGATAACCACTTAGCATGAAAGGGGGAAAAATGTCATGCTCTGATCTGGTGGAAACGTCATTAAAAAAAAGCCTACCTGATTACTTCTTATCCCTTGTGCAAACAGCCTCCAGCTGTGTCCGTCTGTCCGGAGCTCACTGGTGCAGGGAAAAACTCTGAGGACCCAGAATATTTTATACAATGTTGCAAGTTTGGTAGCGGAAGCTTCAGGCCAGACTCAAGTTAATTGTTGATAGAATGTTTCAAGTTCCTTGCAGACTGGCCATGCATAGCCAATGTGATTTATAGGATATTTATTTTTATTTAGGATATTTTCTACCTGTTATTTTACATAGTTGGCATTGGCAATATTAGTTGCTTTTAGAATTTTGATTAACCACATGATGATTTTGAGACACAAATACTTATTATAAAATAAACTGTTCCACGAAAATGTCCATATGAAAATCTAAACTAGCACGTAGATCAGTATAAATGGTAAGATAACTTGGCACTCCAAATGGAAAAGGACCCCTGGTGTAGACTATTACCTACAGGCAACTTCAGGAGCGTAACGGCAGAATCTGCAAAGGCCAGCAGCAGCGGGAGGAGGGGGGGGTCGGGAGGAGGGGGGTCGGGAGGAGGAGGGTCGGGAGGAGGGGGGTCGGGAGGAGGGGGGTCGGGAGGAGGGGGGTCGGGAGGAGGGGGGGTCGGGAGGAGGGGGGTCGGGAGGAAGAGGGTCGGGAGGAGGAGGGTCGGGAATAGTTTATTTTTTTCCTTCTTCTGCTTAAGCTATCTTGATCTTTGGTTCCCTCTTGAGTCATTTGTGTGTCTTAATTATTCATTCACAGTGTGCTTAAATCATCAGACAAGCTCAGAAGCCTACATATGGTTGATTTTATTAAAACACAGGTGTGTCTATATAAGGAAAAATACACGTTTAAAACGTCGACCAATCGACCAAGATTTATTTCATCAGGGACAGCCCTAAAAGCACTTAAGTAAAACTGCTAAAAATGTGGCAAAGAAATTAACGTTATGTCCTGCATACCAAGTGTTATGTTTGGGGAAAATCCAACACAAGTACCACTCTTCATATTGTACCACATCACTGAGTACCACTCTTCATATTGTCAAGCACGGTGGTGGCTGCATCATGTTATGGGTATGAGAACAATGAGAAGTGTTGCTTTAGTAGTCGTGGAAATTGTGGTAAAATGTATAATATCTGACGAGAATAATAATAATGAAATAGATCAGCACAAATCCTAATCTCAGTGAATCCGGCCCGCTGCCCTTTCACCTCTATCCTAAAACATACAAAACACTTCAAAATGTTTTTAAAGTAAAGCAGTAAAGTGGCCCAGTAAAACAGGCCTGTGTTCGTGTGTTCGTCTAACCTGGCGAAGTCACACTCCCGGAGGTATCTGGCGTTGTTCATGTGACCCATATAGTCCAGGTCATGAGGTAGGACCCTCCCAGGAACACTCTGCTCTGCCAGGACGTCCCAGACCGGGGGTTGAAACCAGGCCTGCACCACCACCACCACCCCCCGCAGGAAGTACCAGACATCCAGACAGGAGAAGAGCAGCAGCAGCAGCAGCAGGCCCCCCAGAGCCCACAGCAACATCTCTCTGGGAGGGGAGGGGAAGAGGTAGAGTTACACTACAGCAACATCTCTCTGGAGGGGGAGGGGAAGAGGTAGAGTTACACTACAGCAACATCTCTCTGGAGGGGGAGGGGAAGAGGTAGAGTTACACTACAGCAACATCTCTCTGGGAGGGGAGGGGTGGAGGAGAGAGAGAAAGGGTTTCAATTTCCAGGTGAACAGAAGAAAAGTCACAGATAAAGTAAATACAAAAATCTAACTGGTTTATGACAAGTTGCAACAGGGAGACACCGCCAGAACTGAAACAGAGAAAATATATATATATATATATTATATCCTAATCAGACAGCACCAAATGTTCTGTAAACACCAGCTAGGCCCTTCATATCCTAATCAGACAGTACCAAATGTTCTGTAAACACCAGCTAGGCCCTTCATATCCTAATCAGACAGTACCAAATGTTCTGTAAACACCAGCCAGGCCCTTCATATCCTAATCAGACAGCACCAAATGTTCTGTAAACACCAGCCAGGCCCTTCATATCCTAATCAGACAGTACCAAATGTTCTGTAAACACCAGCCAGGCCCTTCATATCCTAATCAGACAGCACCAAATGTTATGTAAACACCAGCCAGGCCCTTCATATCCTAATCAGACAGTACCAAATGTTCTGTAAACACCAGCTAGGCCCTTCATATCCTAATCAGACAGTACCAAATGTTCTGTAAACACCAGCCAGGCCCTTCATATCCTAATCAGACAGTACCAAATGTTCTGTAAACACCAGCCAGGCCCTTCATATCCTAATCAGACAGTACCAAATGTTCTGTAAACACCAGCTAGGCTCTTAATATCCTAATCAGACAGTACCAAATGTTCTGTAAACACCAGCTAGGCCCTTCATATAAACACCAGCTAGGCCCTACATATCCTAATCAGACAGCACCAAATGTTCTGTAAACACCAGCTAGGCCCTTCATATCCTAATCAGACAGTACCAAATGTTCTGTAAACACCAGCCAGGCCCTTCATATCCTAATCAGACAGTACCAAATGTTCTGTAAACACCAGCTAGGCCCTTCATATCCTAATCAGACAGTACCAAATGTTCTGTAAACACCAGCTAGGCCCTTCATATCCTAATCAGACAGTACCAAATGTTCTGTAAACACCAGCCAGGCCCTTCATATCCTAATCAGACAGTACCAAATGTTCTGTAAACACCAGCCAGGCCCTTCATATCCTAATCAGACAGTACCAAATGTTCTGTAAACACCAGCTAGGCCCTTCATATCCTAATCAGACAGTACCAAATGTTCTGTAAACACCAGCTAGGCCCTTCATATCCTAACCAGACAGTACCAAATGTTCTGTAAACACCAGCTAGGCCCTTCATATCCTAATCAGACAGTACCAAATGTTCTGTAAACACCAGCTAGGCCCTTCATATCCTAATCAGACAGCACCAAATGTTCTGTAAACACCAGCTAGGCCCTTCATATCCTAATCAGACAGCACCAAATGTTCTGTAAACACCAGCCAGGCCCTTCATATCCTAATCAGACAGTACCAAATGTTCTGTAAACACCAGCTAGGCCCTTCATATCCTAATCAGACAGTACCAAATGTTCTGTAAACACCAGCCAGGCCCTTCATATCCTAATCAGACAGTACCAAATGTTCTGTAAACATTGAGCAATGAGGTGAAACTACAATAAAATTAAGCTTCAAGTCTGGTGACCATCAACCCGCACCTTAAGTGTCACAAACAGAACACTGGAAATTGTACAGAAACTCCAAATATGCTAAACATTATGTTGATCGCTCTAAACTAAATATGAACTTTAGTGATCTTAGATTTCGACATTACAGGGTTAAAGAGAACGGGAGAGAGGGAGAGAGACAGACAGGTGTTACACTAGACCAACGGGAGAGAGGGGAGAGAGACAGACAGGTGTTACACTAGACCAACGGGAGAGAGGGGAGAGAGACAGACAGGTGTTACACTAGACCAACGGGAGAGAGGGGAGAGAGACAGACAGGTGTTACACTAGACCAACGGGAGAGAGGGAGAGAGACAGACAGGTGTTACACTAGACCAATGGGAGAGAGGGAGAGAGACAGACAGGTGTTACACTAGACCAACGGGAGAGAGGGGAGAGAGACAGACAGGTGTTACACTAGACCAACGGGAGAGAGGGAGAGAGACAGACAGGTGTTACACTAGACCAACGGGAGAGAGGGGAGAGAGGGAGAGAGACAGACAGGTGTTACACTAGACCAACGGGAGAGAGGGGAGAGAGACAGACAGGTGTTACACTAGACCAACGGGAGAGAGGGGAGAGAGACAGACAGGTGTTACACTAGACCAACGGGAGAGAGGGGAGAGAGAGACAGACAGGTGTTACACTAGACCAACGGGAGAGAGGGGAGAGAGACAGACAGGTGTTACACTAGACCAACGGGAGAGAGGGGAGAGAGACAGACAGGTGTTACACTAGACCAACGGGAGAGAGGGAGAGAGACAGACAGGTGTTACACTAGACCAACGGGAGAGAGGGGAGAGAGACAGACAGGTGTTACACTAGACCAACGGGAGAGAGAGACAGACAGGTGTTACACTAGACCAACAGGAGAGAGGGGAGAGAGACAGACAGGTGTTACACTAGACCAACGGGAGAGAGGGGAGAGAGACAGACAGGTGTTACACTAGACCAACGGGAGAGAGGGGAGAGAGACAGACAGGTGTTACACTAGACCAACGGGAGAGAGGGGAGAGGGAGAGAGACAGACAGGTGTTACACTAGACCAACGGGAGAGAGGGGAGAGAGGGAGAGAGACAGACAGGTGTTACACTAGACCAACGGGAGAGAGGGGAGAGAGACAGACAGGTGTTACACTAGACCAACGGGAGAGAGGGGAGAGAGACAGACAGGTGTTACACTAGACCAACGGGAGAGAGGGGAGAGAGAGACAGACAGGTGTTACACTAGACCAACGGGAGAGAGGGGAGAGAGACAGACAGGTGTTACACTAGACCAACGGGAGAGAGGGGAGAGAGACAGACAGGTGTTACACTAGACCAACGGGAGAGAGGGAGAGAGACAGACAGGTGTTACACTAGACCAACGGGAGAGAGGGGAGAGAGGGAGAGAGACAGACAGGTGTTACACTAGACCAACGGGAGAGAGGGAGAGAGACAGACAGGTGTTACACTAGACCAACGGGAGAGAGGGGAGAGAGAGACAGACAGGTGTTACATTAGACCAACGGGAGAGAGGGGAGAGAGACAGACAGGTGTTACACTAGACCAACGGGAGAGAGGGAGAGAGAGACAGGTGTTACACTAGACCAACGGGAGAGAGGGAGACAGGTGTTACACTAGACCAACGGGAGAGAGGGAGAGAGACAGACAGGTGTTACACTAGACCAACGGGAGAGAGGGAGAGAGACAGACAGGTGTTACACTAGACCAACGGGAGAGAGGGAGAGAGACAGACAGGTGTTACACTAGACCAACGGGAGAGAGGGAGAGAGACAGACAGGTGTTACACTAGACCAACGGGAGAGAGGGGAGAGAGACAGACAGGTGTTACACTAGACCAACGGGAGAGAGGGGAGAGAGACAGACAGGTGTTACACTAGACCAACGGGAGAGAGGGGAGAGAGACAGACAGGTGTTACACTAGACCAACGGGAGAGAGGGGAGAGAGACAGACAGGTGTTACACTAGACCAACGGGAGAGAGGGGAGAGAGGGAGAGAGACAGACAGGTGTTACACTAGACCAACGGGAGAGAGGGGAGAGAGACAGACAGGTGTTACACTAGACCAACGGGAGAGAGGGGAGAGAGACAGACAGGTGTTACTCTAGACCAGTTCAGGAGCATCTCTCTCACATGTCAGGTTTCACTTTAGGGAGGGAAAGACAGGGCCATGCCTCTGGTTTCACTGGCCTTGTTCTATGGGACTTCAGGAAATTAACTGTATACTTTTTTTGTAGGATTTGTTATGCATTTCCTTTTGAATGCAGCTAGCCTGTTCATCAGCCTCAGACACTATCCTGTTAAAGTAGCTTGCTAGCCAGAATCCGACTAGACGTTCATTACGCGAAACGCGGCTACGCCATGATCAGGACAGCGCGGCGCGAGATATAGCTCGGAAAACGTGCCTCAATCCAGGGATGGGAGATGGCAGTGTACAAAGGGGAGTTGGTCCCCCCTTTGCTGCTATAACATCCTCCACTCTTCTGGGAAGGTTTTCCACTAGATGTTGGAACATTGCTGCGGGGACTTGCTTCCATTCAGACACAAGAGCATTAATGAGGTCGGGCACTGATGTTGGGTGATTAGGCCTGGCTCACAGTCTGCATTCCAATTCATTCCAAAGGTGTTCGATGGGGTTGAAGTCAGGGCTCTGTGCAGGCCAGTCAAGTTCTTCCACACTGATCTCGACAAATCATTTCTGTATGGACCTCACTTTGTGCACGGGGGCATTGTCATGCTGAAACAGGAAAGGGCCTTCCCTAAACCTTTGCCACAAAGTTGGAAGCACAGAATCGTGCTTCCAACTCTGGAACTAAGGGGCCTAACCCGAACCATGAAAAACTGCCCCAGACCATTATTCCTCCTCCACCAAACTTCACAGTTGGCACTATGCATTCGAGCAGGTAGAGTTCTCCTGGCATCCGCCAAACCCAGATTCTTCCGTCGGACTGCCAGATGGTGAAGCGTGATTCATCACTCCAGAGAACGTGTTTCCACTGTTCCAGAGTCCAATGGCGGCGAACTTTACACCACTCCAGCCGAAGCTTGGCATTGCACATGGTGATCTTAGGCTTGTGTGTGGCTGCTCGGCCATGGAAACCCATTTTATGAAGCTCCCAGACGAACAGTTCTTGTGCTTCCAGAGGCAGTTTGGAACTCGGTAGTGAATGTTGCAACCAAGGACAGACGATTTTTACACGCTACGTGCTTCAGGACTCGGCGGTCTCGTTCTGTGAGCTTGTGTGGCCTACCACTTCGCGGCTGAGCCGTTGTTGCTCCTAGACGTTTCCACTTCACAATAACAGCACTTACAGTTGACCGGGGCAGCTCTAGCAGGGCAGCAATTTGACGAACTGACTTGTTGGAAAGGTGACATCCTATGATGGTGCTCTTCAGTACGGGCCATTCTACTGCCAATGTTTGCATGGCTGTGTGCTCGATTTTATACACCTGTCAGCAGCGGGTGTGGCTGAAATAGCTGAATCCACTCATTTGAAGGGTCCACATACTTTTATATACAGTACCAGTCAAAAGTTTGAACACACCTACTCATTCAAGGGGGTGGCTACTTTGAAGAATCTCAAATATAAAATATACTTTGATTTGTTTAACACTGTTTTGGTTACTACATGATTCCATATGTGTTATTTCATCGTTTTGATGTCTTCACTATTATTCTACAATGTAGAAAATAGTAAAAATAAAGAAAAACCCTGGAATGAGTAGGTGTGTCCAAACTTTTGACTGGTCCTGTATATAGTGTATTTCTGCTACTTTCTACGATGTATCCTGTTGCCTAGTCACTTTACCCTATAGCGCAATGTCGCCTATTCTCGGATGCTATTTACCTGAAACCGAAGTAAATTAATGTGGCTAAAAAGATTAGACACGTTTTACTGCCCATTGCATACCTGATTGTTGAAGGTGAAGGTGTCCTATAACATTGTGCCAAATGACAATTTTCTCTAACATATTTGATGCGTGGTCGGCTGCTGGACACAAATGGTTATCTAACCTCGGACACTTGGTCTCTAGTTTTCTGTTTTATTAATGCAACGTGTTCCTGGTTACAATGGTGATTTACACTGACCTGCTAAGGGTGACAGCTTCTCATATCAGGTCAATACCACACTGACCTGCTAAGGGTGACAGCTTCTCATATCAGGTCAATACTGCCATCTACTGGTCATTAAAGGTCAAACGTGTCTACTGCACCATGAATGGCATTTAAACAAGAGGGAATCAATTAAATCAAATGGAAATCATGTGTAATGCATCAAAGTAATGCATTGAATTCGTATTGGTTTAATGTGTCAACATTTATTGATCTTGAATCCATTTATTGATCTTGAATCGCATCACAATATCTGCATATGATTCCAAATCCGTCAGCTGAGAAACGCATTTTATCATTCCGCTAAGGATCTCTGTCTACCAGCAGGAAAACTAATTTCTTAATTTGATCCTCGTTGGCTTCCGTAGGTATGGGTGTCATGGAAACTAAATCAACAAATGCTTGCCTCCATGACCTAAATGGAGATTTGAGGTGATGAGTGAGGAGCGGGCAGGAGCCGGTCAGGGCGAGTTCATCATTGAAGAGCTTAAACTGGACATTTGGTCACATGTAGAAGTGAGGCCGTCTTTATATCACTAAATATGCACGTAGAGTCGTGAAATTGTGCATTTGTACTGTTGAATACAGTGCCTTCGGAAATACTTTTCCCGCATTTTGTTATGTTACAGACATATTCTAAAATGGATTACATCGTTTTTCCCCCTCATCAATCTACACACAATACCCCATAATGACAAAGCAAAAACAGGTTTTTAGAAATGTTTGCTAATTTAAAAAAAATTAAAACGGAAATTTCACATTTACACAAGTATTCAAACCCTTTACTCAGTACTTTGTTGAAGTACCTTTGGCAGCGATTACAGCCTCGAGTCTTCTTTGGTATGACGCTACAAGCTTGGCACACCTGTATTTGGGGAGTTTCTCCCATTCTTCTCTGCAGATCCTCTCAAGCTCTGTCAGGATGGATGGGGAGCGTTGCTGCATAGCTATTTTCAGGTCTCTCCAGAGATGTTTGATCCGGGCTCTGGCTGGGCCACTCAAGTCTGGGCTCTGGCTGGGCCACTCAAGGACATTCAGAAACTTGTCCCGAAGCCACTCCTGCATTGTCTTGGCTGCGTGCTTAGGGTCATTGTCCTGTTGGAAGGTGAACCTTCGCCTCAGTCTGAGGTCCTGAGCGCTCTGCAGCAGGTTTTCATCAAGGATCTCTCGGTTCATCTTTGCCTCAATCTTGACTAGTCTCCAAGTCCCTGCCGCTGAAAAACATCCCCACAGCATGATGCTGCCACCACCATGCTTCACCTTAGGGATGGTGCCAGGTTTCCTCCAGACGTGACACTTGGCATTCAGGCCAAATAGTTCAATCTTGGTTTAATCAGACCAGAGAAACTTGTTTATCATGGTCTGAGAGTCCTTTAGGTGCCTTTTTGGCAAACTCCAAGTGGGCTGTCATGTGCTTCCGTCTGGCCACTCCACCATAAAGGCCTGATTGGTGGAGTGCAGCAGAGATGGTTGTCCTTCTGGAAGGCTCTCCCATCTCCACAGAGGAACTCTGGAGCTCTGTCAGAGTGACCATCGGGTTCTTGGCCACCTACCTGACCAAGGCCCTTCTCCCCTAATTGCTCAGTTTGAACTCTTTATTTTATATACATTTGTAAAAATGTATAAAAACCTGTTTTGGCTTTGTCATTATAGGGTATTGTTTGTAGATTGATGAGGATTCTATATATTTGTATCAAAAGGTCAAGGGGCCTGAATACTTTCCGAATGCGCTGTACGTGCCCTGTCCGAGCATAGAAGACGTAACATTTTAACATGGAAATAGCTGTTCTATCATTCAGCCTACAGTAGCAGCCAATGGGTGGTGTTCAATGTAGGGCTACATTCCATGAGACCTTTGGAAAACAACATGCAGGGCTTGACATTAACCTGTTTATCCACTGGTCCTTCAGACAAGGAGGGGACTGAAAATGTTAAGTTGTTTGATGCAAGAAACCCCTTTACAAAATAAAATGCATTATTCTGTACATATCTACCTCCATTTCCTCGTACCCCTGCACATCGACGCGGTACTGATACCCCGTGTATATAACCTAGCTATCATTGCTCATTGTGTATTTATTCCTCGTATTAGTATTTTAAAAAATGGTATTCTGCATTGTTTGGGAGGGCCTGTAAGTAAGCATTTCAATGTTAGTCTACGCTTGTTTACGAAGCATGTGACAATTAAAATGTGACGTGACTAGAGAGAGAATGTAATGAACGTCTATTCGGATTATGGCTACCAGCTAACCAGCTAACCAGCTAACTAACTAACTAGCCAGGTCATTTGCTAAATCAGCAGTAGCGGTGTGTATAATCACCGGGGAAGCCAATCCAGAAGAAAATTCCATATTACAACGTATGTGTTGTGATCAATGTTCCCTCTAAGCGGCGAGTGCACCCTGGTACTGCTGCGCAGAAGAAATATCAGCCCGCGCAGAGAAGCACGAGATTGAACTTCACACTAAAGTTTCTAGTTTTCCCCCTTAGTTAACACGGTCAACGTTCCCCTCTACTGTGGGAATTGTGATCGAATCAATGCACTATTAGCCACTTTCAATGCAACATACCGAAACAAAACTAACTATGCAAGAGATTTTGTTGTAGGCAGAACGCATCAGTTGGATTCTATTGCATTGACACTCATGACTCAGCCCTTCTCTACACAGACCGGTCCGGCATAACCAATCAGAGCTGCAGTAGGCCTATATGCAAATTGACTATTGCCATTTATGGAGCTGGTCCATTCACTTTGATCTGGACTGTGTTTACAGCATGAGCGGTCGTGAGTAGATGCGCTTGTTCTGAGATCAAAGCAAAAGTTGCATGTCCACAGCCTCTCAAGTGGTGCAGCGGTCTAAGTCACTGCATTCCAGTGCTGGAGGCGTCACTACAGACCCGGGTTCAATCCCAGGCTGTATCACAACCGGTGTGATCGGGAGTCCCACAGGGCGGCGCACAATTGGCCCAACGTCGCCCGGGACGAAAGTAGGCCGTCATTGTAAAGAAAAATCTGTTCTTAACCGACTAGTTAAATAAATGCAGCCACGTGTGGACATGTGTTCATATCCTCTGCTAGTTAGTGAGTTATTATCCCAGTTATAGATCATTTGTTCATATCCTCTGTGAGTTATTAGCCCAGTTATAGATCATTTGTTCATATCCTCTGCTAGTTAGTGAGTTATTATCCCAGTTATAGATCATTTGTTCATATCCTCTGCTAGTTAGTGAGTTATTAGCCCAGTTATAGATCATTTGTTCATATCCTCTGCTAGTTAGTGAGTTATTAGCCCAGTTATAGATCATTTGTTCATATCCTCTGCTAGTTAGTGAGTTATTAGCCCAGTTATAGATCATTTGTTCATATCCTCTGCTAGTTAGTGAGTTATTAGCCCAGTTATAGATCATTTGTTCATATCCTTAGCTAGTTAATGAGTTATTATCCCAGTTATAGATCATTTGTTCATATCCTCTGCTAGTTAGTGAGTTATTATCCCAGTTATAGATCATTTGTTCATATCCTTAGCTAGTTAGTGAGTTATTAGCCCAGTTATAGATCATTTGTTCATATCCTCTGCTAGTTAGTGAGTTATTAGCCCAGTTATAGATCATTTGTTCATATCCTCTGCTAGTTAGTGAGTTATTAGCCCAGTTATAGATCATTTGTTCATATCCTCTGCTAGTTAGTGAGTTATTAGCCCAGTTATAGATCATTTGTTCATATCCTCTGCTAGTTAGTGAGTTATTAGCCCAGTTATAGATCATTTGTTCATATCCTCTGCTAGTTAGTGAGTTATTAGCCCAGTTATAGATCATTTGTTCATATCCTCTGCTAGTTAGTGAGTTATTATCCCAGTTATAGATCATTTGTTCATATCCTCTGCTAGTTAGTGAGTTATTATCCCAGTTATAGATCATTTGTTCATATCCTCTGCTAGTTAGTGAGTTATTAGCCCAGTTATAGATCATTTGTTCATATCCTCTGCTAGTTAGTGAGTTATTAGCCCAGTTATAGATCATTTGTTCATATCCTCTGCTAGTTAGTGAGTTATTAGCCCAGTTATAGATCATTTGTTCATATCCTCTGCTAGTTAGTGAGTTATTAGCCCAGTTATAGATCATTTGTTCATATCCTCTGCTAGTTAGTGAGTTATTATCCCAGTTATAGATCATTTGTTCATATCCTCTGCTAGTTAGTGAGTTATTAGCCCAGTTATAGATCATCTGTTCATATCCTCTGCTAGTTAGTGAGTTATTAGCCCAGTTATAGATCATTTGTTCATATCCTCTGCTAGTTAATGAGTTATTATCCCAGTTATAGATCATTTGTTCATATCCTCTGCTAGTTAGTGAGTTATTAGCCCAGTTATAGATCATTTGTTCATATCCTTAGCTAGTTAGTGAGTTATTAGCCCAGTTATAGATCATTTGTTCATATCCTTAGCTAGTTAGTGAGTTATTAGCCCAGTTATAGATCATTTGTTCATATCCTCTGCTAGTTAGTGAGTTATTATCCCAGTTATAGATCATTTGTTCATATCCTTAGCTAGTTAGTGAGTTATTAGCCCAGTTATAGATCATTTGTTCATATCCTTAGCTAGTTAATGAGTTATTATCCCAGTTATAGATCATTTGTTCATATCCTTAGCTAGTTAATGAGTTATTATCCCAGTTATAGATCATTTGTTCATATCCTCTGCTAGTTAGTGAGTTATTAGCCCAGTTATAGATCATTTGTTCATATCCTTAGCTAGTTAGTGAGTTATTAGCCCAGTTATAGATCATTTGTTCATATCCTCTGCTAGTTAGTGAGTTATTAGCCCAGTTATAGATCATCTGTTCATATCCTCTGCTAGTTAGTGAGTTATTAGCCCAGTTATAGATCATTTGTTCATATCCTCTGCTAGTTAATGAGTTATTATCCCAGTTATAGATCATTTGTTCATATCCTCTGCTAGTTAGTGAGTTATTATCCCAGTTATAGATCATTTGTTCATATCCTTAGCTAGTTAGTGAGTTATTATCCCAGTTATAGATCATTTGTTCATATCCTTAGCTAGTTAGTGAGTTATTAGCCCAGTTATAGATCATTTGTTCATATCCTTAGCTAGTTAATGAGTTATTATCCCAGTTATAGATCATTTGTTCACATCCTTTGCTAGTTAGTGAGTTATTATCCCAGTTATAGATCATTTGTTCATATCCTCTGCTAGTTAGTGAGTTATTAGCCCAGTTATAGATCATTTGTTCATATCCTCTGCTAGTTAGTGAGTTATTATCCCAGTTATAGATCATTTGTTCATATCCTTAGCTAGTTAGTGAGTTATTAGCCCAGTTATAGATCATTTGTTCATATCCTCTGCTAGTTAGTGAGTTATTAGCCCAGTTATAGATCATTTGTTCATATCCTCTGCTAGTTAATGAGTTATTAGCCCAGTTATAGATCATTTGTTCATATCCTCTGCTAGTTAGTGAGTTATTATCCCAGTTATAGATCATTTGTTCATATCCTCTGCTAGTTAGTGAGTTATTAGCCCAGTTATAGATCATTTGTTCATATCCTCTGCTAGTTAGTGAGTTATTAGCCCAGTTATAGATCATTTGTTCATATCCTCTGCTAGTTAGTGAGTTATTATCCCAGTTATAGATCATTTGTTCATATCCTTAGCTAGTTAGTGAGTTATTAGCCCAGTTATAGATCATTTGTTCATATACTTAGCTAGTTAATGAGTTATTATCCCAGTTATAGATCATTTGTTCACATCCTTTGCTAGTTAGTGAGTTATTATCCCAGTTATAGATCATTTGTTCATATCCTCTGCTAGTTAGTGAGTTATTAGCCCAGTTATAGATCATTTGTTCATATCCTCTGCTAGTTAGTGAGTTATTAGCCCAGTTATAGATCATTTGTTCATATCCTTAGCTAGTTAGTGAGTTATTAGCCCAGTTATAGATCATTTGTTCATATCTTTTGCTAGTTAGTGAGTTATTATCCCAGTTATAGATCATTTGTTCATATCCTTAGCTAGTTAATGAGTTATTATCCCAGTTATAGATCATTTGTTCATATCCTTAGCTAGTTAATGAGTTATTAGCCCAGTTATAGATCATCTGTAGTCAGCAATAGGGGAGTGATTGCTTCCTACAATAGCTTTTTTGTCTTAAAGGGGCAGTGTTGTATTTTGAGATAGGCTTGAATAAACTAAGTAGCCAATAGGCAGAGGGTAGCATAATTTGTCTGATTCTCTGTAATAATGGTATGGGAATAATAATGCATTTTACTTTGTAAAGTGGTTTCTTGCATCAAACAACACAATATTTTCAGTCACCTCCTTGTCTGAAGGACAAGTGGATAAACAGGTTAATGTCAATAGTTTTTTCTAAAGTCTCATGGAATGTAGCCCTACATTGAACACCACACATTGGCTGCTACTGTAGGCTGAATGATAGAACAGCTATTTCCATGTTAAAATGTTATAGGATGCATTTTCTCCATAGTTTTTGATGGTAGGCCACTCTGGTAGGCCTACATTATGATCAAATAGCCACAGTAGCCTACTTGGCCACAGTTAAAACTGTAACTTAAAACAGGTACAGCCTCAGTGTTCACAGTAAACATGCGCTGGAAGTTGCACCGAATTTTCACAACATTCAAGTTCGCACTCAGCAGCCCTGAAATTTGCTCAATGGCCAAAAAAATTAGAGGGAACATTGGTTGTGATAATTGCGTTGTTAAGGTCGAGACAATAAGAAGACACAGTGGCAGAATAAATTCAACCACACCTTTGTTTCATTACAAAATGGAGATCAAGTCCACAAAGCATATTACATATAACAAACAGTTACATGACCTACAGCACGGTCAAGCAAGTTCATGTTTCCAACATTTTCGGACCACTAAACAACTATTGATTTAGAACCACAGAGAGTTACTGCAAGTCGCAAAGAAAACAGGAGCTGCCTCCACTATTCCAGCACCATTTCCACATCATCTAATCACCTCTGCTTAGTCTAATACAGTGACAACTAAAATCAATCAACGTAGGCTAAATATAATGTGGCTGTCCATGGTGGTGATTTATGTGTGTTTGTGTGTGCGTGCAAATAGAAAAAAATCATTTTTCAACCTTTTATAATAATAATAATAATAATAATAATGTGGTCCTCTGTAGCTCAGCTGGTAGAGCATGGCGCTTGTAACGCCAGGGTAGTGGGTTCGATCCCCGGGACCACCCATACACAAAAATTTATGCACGCATGACTGTAAGTCGCTTTGGATAAAAGCGTCTGCTAAATGGCATATTATTATTATTATAAGCCATTTAGCAGACGCTTTTATCCAAAGCGACTTACAGTCATGTGTGCATACATTTTTACGTATGGGTGGTCCCGGGGATCGAACCCACTACCCTGGCGTTACAAGCACTGTGCTCTACCAATTGCTCTACCACATGTAGTTTTGTTGCCCTAGGCTACCTGGCTACCTACTTGCTCGCTAGCCTAACTTCCTTTCATGGGCAATGATACACCAGGCCAGCTAGTTAACATTAGCATACTACCTCTAGCCACATGTTGAACTTCCATCCTCTCAGGCCAGGGGTACAATGTATGAATTTATGGTTGGATCAGAATCATGGGAGGGAATGGCCGGCAGGGATGTAGCTCAGTTGGTAGAGCATGGCGTTTGCAACGCCAGGGTTGTGGGTTCGATTCCCAAGGGGGGCCAGTATGAAAAAATAAAAATAAAATATGTATGCACTCACTAACTGTAAGTCGCTCTGGATAAGAGTGTCTGCTAAATGACAAAAAATGTACATGTAAAAAAATGGGTGTCAACAATGTCATACTCTTTCTGACCAGACAGCATCAGATAGATACGCTACACATACTGAGACAGAGGGGCGCTGTTTCGTTCGCTTTTCTACGGCGAGATATTTTTATTTTGTATATTTTTTTCTTGGTCAATTTTTTGGGGAAGCATGGCTTCCCTTGGCATCCATAAATACACGCCACACTGTAAACCATCAGAAGCGTGAACTACAAATTTAACTTTAAAATTAAACACTGAGCAAATGTAATTGAATTACTAGCTAACTAGCGTTAGCTTGTTCAATAACGTTCAAGTACAGACCAACGTTAGCCTGCTACCTCGGGTAATCTGCTGGCTAACTGTGTAGCTAACGCGTAGCTAGCTAAATTAGCTAGCTAGCTCAAAATGTGGTGTCAGGATTGTGTTCCCCTATCTTATTATGAAGTTGTCTTGTATATTTCTAGACAGATGTTAGAATGTACCAGAATGTCTTTCATTTTCCTAATGAATAGCCAGTCAACTTACATGGTATTTATGGAGATGTGCTGCGCAGCGGAAGAAGCCGTTAACTGAGTCGCCAGGATTCTACCAGCAGCACAAACGATGACGTCAGTTGTATGGTAATGAGGAAATCTTCCAAATAAAAGCTCTCATTTCAAAACATTTCAATGTCGATAACTAATTGAAAATATATTGATTTTTTTTTTAATCAATGGCCACTTCTGTTGTGGCAACAAGGAAATGTAATTAGTAATTTATACCAATAATGAAAACGTTGACATTGGTATGTTGAGAATATTGGGGCTGTAGAGAACTTTTCTACCTGTCTCAGCTAAAGCGGGTGGGAAATAAATCAGTAAGGTCTCTACTAACCAATTATGTGGTTTTTGGAGGGGGACTGTGTCGTCCATAACCAGCAGCACTTTGTTCTCAGTCCCCTCTATAGCTGCACTCAATGCATTATGGTGCTATAGGCTACCCAAATCACTGTATGGTGCTATAGGCTACCCAAATCACTGTAAGTGAGGACTTGGTGGACTGTATATTCTTTAGGTTTAACTGTATGTGTTCTCTCCCGTGTGCTGGTAAGGGCACAGATGACAGACAGGATTCCAGTTGAGGTGGTTTAATAATGCTGAATATGCACAGGCACGGAACAGCACCGCACAGTGTATATTGTATGGATGGGCCAAGGCACTTAGTGGTCTGGCAACTTGCTTTAATCAAAGTGTGTGTGTGTGTGTGTGTGTGTGTGTGTGTGTGTGTGTGTGTCTGCAAGTAAAGAGAGAAATTAAGATACAATAGTGAATGACAGAATACAATCTCCAATTCACATTTCTTATAAACAATATGCATGGCTATAACATGACTATGATGACTTAATGCTGTACAGGGCCAGACAGAGCATTACAACATGACTGTGACTGACTGTGACTGACTGTGACTGACTGTGACTGCACTGTGACTGCACTGTGACTGACTGTGACTGCACTGTGACTGACTGTGACTGACTGTGACTGCACTAATTTGAGATCAAATGGATGCCCCTGCACGTGTACTACAAAGCATAGCACCATCATCTTCAGTATAGGGCTACAACTGCACAATGAACAGTGAAATACAATGTAATCCCCATATAATGATGCACCATACACCTATAAAATTACAGGGCATATAAACAATGCACTGGGGGGACATTATCCTTTACAAATACAGGGTTAAATGTCCGAAATTATATGACAACCAAACCAGAGCTAGCCAGCTCACAATAGCTAGCTCGCAGTATAAACTACAAATTAGCATAACCATAAATATGACATTATCGTCACAGTGTGCATCTTCAGACATAAACACCTGAAAGATATGAAATATGTACTTACATATCAACAAGGATGCACCCTGGCCTTGGCTAACACCATGGAAGCTAACTGGTGGGAAAACACGAGGATGGCTGGAGCTTTCTCTCGCTTGACTTCTCTCCAGCTGATCTTCTTCTCTGAGCTGGAGCTCGTCCAGCATGCTCTGCTCCACTTCAGCGGTGCGCGGAGCTCCAGCTCTGATATGATGAACTAACATTACTGATACGATTAAATACAAATACTTCACAGCCTTTTGTACAGCCACCCCTGAATTCACTATGTTAATTCACTCCTAAGAAAGTCAAGTTAAGTATTGAGCCTATCTTAACTCTTACTTACATATACATTTTACATTTTTAGTCATTTAGCAGACGCTCTTATCCAGAGCGACTTACATGAGCAATTAGGGTTAAGTGCCTTGCTCAAGGGCACATCGATCGATTTTTCACCTAGTCGGCTCAGGGATTAGAACCAGCGACCTTTCGGTTACTGGCACAACGCTCTTAACCACTAATCTACCTGCCGCAACCTTTTGTACAGTCACGTTCATTTAGTTCAAGTAGACAGTTATCAATGTTTCTTTGCTATTGTCTTTAGTCATTCGAAGTGTACAGGCCTACATTTTGTAAAATAAATAAAAATCATGGTCCTGTTTTGTTCTAGTTTCATGAGGAGTCACCCTCACTAATCACTTGGCAAATTGTGCTGTTCTAGTGATATGTACAGTCGTGGTCAACAGTTTTGATAATGACACATTAATTTTCACAAATTCTGCTGCCTCAGTTATGATGGCAATTTGCATATACTCCAGAATGTTATGAAGAGTGATCAGATGAATTGCAAAGTCCCTCTTTGCCATGAAAATGAACTTAATCCCCCCAAAACATTTCCACTGCATTTCAGCCCTGCCACAAAAGGACCAGCTGACATCATGTCAGTGATTCTCTCGTTAACACAGGTGAGAGTGTTGACGAGGACAAGGCTGGAGAGCACTCTGTCATGCTGGTTGAGTTAGAATAACAGACTGGAAGCTTTAAAAGGAGGGTGGTGCTTGAAATCATTGTTCTTCCTCTGTTAACCATGGTTACCTGCAAGGAAACACGTGCCGTCATCATTGCTTTGCACAAAAAGGGCTTCACAGGCAAGGATATTGCTGCTTGTAAGATTGCACCTAAATCAACCATTTATCAGATCATCAAGAACTTCAAGGAGAGAGGTTCAATTGTTGTGAAGAAGGCTTCAGGGTGCCCAAGAAAGTCCAGCAAGCGCCAGGACCGTCTCCTAAAGTTCATTCAGCTGCGGGATCGGGGCACCACCAGTGCAGAGCTTGCTCAGGAATGGCAGCAGGCAGGTGTGAGTGCATCTGCACGCACAGTGAGGCGAAGACTTTTGGAGGATGGCCTGGTGTCAAGAAGGGCAGCGAGGAAGCCACTTCTCTCCAGGAAAAACATCAGGGACAGACTGATATTCTGCAAAAGGTACAGGGATTGGACTGCTGAAAAGTCATTTTCTCTGATTAATCCCCTTTCCGATTGTTTGGGGCATCCGGAGAAGACAAGGTGAGCGCTACCATCAGTCCTGTGTCATGCCAACAGTAAAGCATCCTGAGACCATTCATGTGTGGGGTTGCTTCTCAGCCAAGGGAGTGGGCTCACTCACAATTTTGCCTAAGAACACAGCCATGAATAAAGAATGGTACCAACACATCCTCCGAGAGCAACTTCTCCCAACCATCCAAGAACAGTTTGGTGACGAACAATGCCTTTTCCAGCATGATGGAGCACCTTGCCATAAGGCAAAAGTGATAACTAAGTGGCTAGGGGAACAAAACATCGGAAATCTGGGTCCATGGCCAGGAAACTCCCCAGACCTTAATCCCATTGAGAACTTGTGGTCGATCCTCAAGAGGCGGGTGGACAAACAAAAACCCACAAATTCAGTCAGGATGTGGTCCAGAAGTTAATTGACAGCATGCCAGGGCGGATTGCAGAGGTCTTGAAAAAGAAGGATCAACACTGCAAATATTGACTCTTTGCATAAACTTAATGTAATTGTCAATAAAAGCCTTTGCCACTTACTGAAGTATAATTACAAGCATTCAATATACCATAGTAACATCTGACAAAAATATCTAAAAAACACTGAAGCAGCGAACTTTGTGAAGACCAATACTTGTGTCATTCTCAAAACTTTTGACCATGACTGTAGGCCCAGATCATATTACATTTCATCTTTCAGTCATACCAGACTTGCTGTATGCTTATGGTTTCGCCATAGTGAAACACAGTCCCCCTTCAAAACTATACATATGTGGTTAGTAGATACCCTACTGAGTATTTCCCAGTCCACTTTAGCTGAGACAGGAAGACATGTTCTCTCTCTACAAGCCAATAAATATCCCTTATACCCTGTTTTGCGTTGCAGTGAAAGTGGGTGGAGTAAAGAGTCACCAGTACTCTGTCAGCACAAGAGACCCATTTACGTTTTGCAGATAATTCCAGTAATATTTTTGTATTTTATTAAAAGTGTATTTCTTTAAAATATAGCCTACCCAATAGCTTTCAACATACCAGTATTTGTGTAAACTTATATAAATAAAATAAATTCTGGTATAAATAATACAATATTACAAATAAAAGACGTCAAATTACCCATTGACTTTTTCCCCAGAGGTGGTTGCAATGTTGTGAAAAACAGTTGTACTGCACTGGAGTGCAAAAAAAATATCGATATTCCCAAATGTAGCTTGTCTTTGCACAGGGGGTCTTATTTTGAAGAATAAAAAATCCGCGATTGTGCTGCCAGAATAATACCCTGCTGCTATGGGAACGGTAATATTCGGTGCGCATGTTTTCGAGCCGGTCACCCTGCCCCAATCCGATTGGTCCAAACAATGTCTTCTTCTTCTTTGGGTTTGTTGGCGAACTACACGCAAAATGTTAATTGTCGCTCCCAACTGGACGGGGGTGAAAATAATCACTAAAGTAAATTATACTACAGGGAGGAGAAAATTAACATTAATTTACTGAAAATATATATATTCCCGCTCCTTCAGTCATTCGAAACTTCAGATCCCCTGTTCAGGCTCTGGAACCTGCACAAGTCAGTAATGCGTGCAGCTCCTCAGATCTTTAGTCTTTTAATCCCAGAAATAGCTCAGCTAAACTAAACAACGTCACACGCTTGGCTGATTTTTAACCACAACAAAAACCCTGGCCTTCTCTGGTTTGGGGAAAAGTCCATCCTCTGCCGTCTCTCCTCCGTGACCCGGAAACCGATGAGTGGTCGAGGAGAGTCTGGCCTTCTGCATACTCCTAGTCCTCATTCTCAAACTCCATTGGATGAGAAAGTCAGAGGTCCCGCAGGAGGAGGAGAGAGGACACGAGGAGTTGAGAAAAGGAGGAGAGAGGACACGAGGAGTTGAGAAAAGGAGGAGAGAGGACACGAGGAGTTGAGAAAAGGAGGAGAGAGGACACGAGGAGTTGAGAAAAGGCCCCACTGTCCGAATCAAGAGGATCTGTAAATTCTCCAAATTAGATCTTAAAATACAACAAATTTAACCACAGGATTCTATTCCCTATATTTCACAATCAACCTTGGTTACCATTTTATCAGGAGAATATCTTTATTAAGTATTTTAAACCTATAACAAAAAAACAAAAAAAATGACTCAAATCAAATGATTTTATTTTTTCAACATAGAAAATATAGCTGAATCCATTTGGCCTCTTTCCTATACATTAACAATTCCTATATTGAATGGTCAGTATTAACAGACGGTTGTGCATGCCACCCGCCACAAGAGTATCCAGGAGACAGCAGATGGACAGGTCTCACCTCTGTAGCTCAGCTGGTAGAGCATGGCGCTTGTAACGCCAGGGTAGTGGGTTCGATCCTCGGGACCACCCATACGTAAAAATGTATGCACGCATGACTGTAAGTCGCTTTGGATAAAAGCGTCTGCTAAATGGCATATTATTATTATCTGTCCTGTTTGACACTAGGCCCAGTCCCAAAATGGACCCTAGGCCCTAGTAGAGATCTGTAATCAATATGGAAAAAGGCTCCAACTTGCCCTTTGATAGGTAGAAGTTTCACCGTATTGCTTATACCAATCAAATTATCTCAGATCTCCACAAGTGCATATCGCGTAGGGTCCATTTGGGACTCGGCCTAGAAAGACAGAAGGCACCAGTGAAGTGAAGTCTCCTAGGATGTGTTTAAACAGGCAGCCCAATTCTGATCTTTTTTTTCTTCACTAATTGGTCTTTTGACCAATCAGATCAGCTCTGAAAGATATCTGATGTGAAAAGATATGATTGGTCAAAAATATCAATTAGTGGGAAAAATATCAGAATTGGGCTGCCTGTGTAAACGCAGCCTTAGCAGCAGGTCAGAGTGGAAGAGATGGAGGATCCAGCAGCGTCTGAAGCTGGGGTGTATTCACTAGGAACCAAATGGAACAAACCTGTAGCTCAGCTGGTAGAGCACGGCGCTTGTAACGCCAAGGTAGTGGGTTCGATCCCCGGGACTACCCATACAAAAAAAATAAAATGTATGCACGCATTACTGTAAGTCGCTTTGGATAAAAGCGTCTGCTAAATGGCATATTATTATTAATATTAAACCTACCTACATTTGTCTAATAGTAATTCTTATTTTCATTGGGAAACGTTTTCCTACAGTTTCGCACTAATGAACACACCCCAGATCTGTCAGAGATCCTTCATTTCTCCCATATCGTCGCCCACCGCACCACTCAATCACTTGTCTTTGTCTTCCTGTGCTCCAGTCTTGTCCACTAGTCCACTCTGGGCTCTCAGTGCCTGGCTGCTGGCTGAGATGAAGCTGATCCAGTGCTGCAGATCCTCAGGGTAGTCGGGACACTCCACCTGAACAAACACACAGAGAAGAAGACTGAGTGATATCCCATGCATCAAAGGCCCATCATATCCCCCCCCCCCTCCTTCCCTTCCCCTCTCCTCCCTTTCCCCTCTCCCTCCCCCCCACCTCCTACCTTTCTCTTGCAGAGGTACTGCAGTATCTTATCAGGGCTGCTGCGCATGACGTTCTGTTTACACCACATGACAGCTGCCACCAGACCGTCCCTGGAACAGAAAATAATCATACTGTTATATCATATATCATCATATCATATCATATCATATCATATACTGATTCACATGGATGTAATACATGAAGCCAAAACAGGTTGAAAAGTAGGATTGTCTTCATGTCTGAACTCCATAAGGCATTACACCCAGCAGACACACCCACCCAGCAGACACACCCACCCAGCAGACACACCCACCCAGCAGACACACCTGCAGGAGACGAAACGCTGCTCAAGGTAAAAGGCCTTCTCGTCCCAGACCACGATTCTGGTGCGCAGCTCAAATGCTTCCCCCAGGCACAGGGCCCGGCGCAGGCGGATAGTAGTGGCTCCCACCACCATGGTGGCCCTCAGGGCACGGCAAGCCTTAAACACCCCGTTACGACTGTACAGGGAGAACCTGGGAGAGGAGAACATTACACACCATCATCATCATCACACCCCCCCTGAAGATGGAGAACCTGGGGAAGTACAGGACGTTGCACACACATCATCCTCCAGGGGTTAGGAGCTACTGAGGTAAAGGAATCATCTAGGGGAATATGTTAAAACCAACAGAGAACTCAGCATCCTCCCTGCCCTGGGACCCATCTAACCTGGCGAAGTCACACTCCCGGAGGTATCTGGCGTTGTTCATGTGTCCCAGGTCGATATCGTGAAGCAGGACGCGTCCCGACACACTCTGTTCCCCGAGGACGTCCCACACCGGCTTCTGGAACCAGGCCCTGACCACCACCACCGCCCCCCGCAGGAAGTACCAGACATCCAGACAGGAGAAGAGCAGCAGCAGCAGCAGCAGCAGGCCCCCCAGAGCCCACAGCAACATCTCTCTGGGAGGGGAGGGGAAGAGGTAGAGTTACACTACAGCAACATCTCCCTGGAGGGGGAGGGGAAGAGGTAGAGTTACACTACAGCAACATCTCCCTGGGAGGGGAGGGGAAGAGGTAGAGTTACACTACAGCAACATCTCTCTGGGAGGGGAGGGGAAGAGGTAGAGTTACACTACAGCAACATCTCCCTGGGAGGGGAGGGGAAGAGGTAGAGTTACACTACAGCAACATCTCTCTGGGAGGGGGTGGGGAAGAGGTAGAGTTACACTACAGCAACATCTCCCTGGAGGGGAGGGGAAGAGGTAGAGTTACACTACAGCAACATCTCCCTGGAGGGGGAGGGGAAGAGGTAGAGTTACACTACAGCAACATCTCCCTGGGAGGGGAGGGGAAGAGGTAGAGTTACACTACAGCAACATCTCTCTGGGAGGGGAGGGGAAGAGGTAGAGTTACACTACAGCAACATCTCTCTGGGAGGGGGTGGGGAAGAGGTAGAGTTACACTACAGCAACATCTCCCTGGAGGGGAGGGGAAGAGGTAGAGTTACACTACAGCAACATCTCCCTGGAGGGGGAGGGGAAGAGGTAGAGTTACACTACAGCAACATCTCCCTGGGAGGGGAGGGGACGAGGTAGAGTTACACTACAGCAACATCTCTCTGGGAGGGGAGGGGAAGAGGTAGAGTTACACTACAGCAACATCTCCCTGGGAGGGGGAGGGGAAGAGGTAGAGTTACACTACAGCAACATCTCTCTGGAGGGGGAGGGGAAGAGGTAGAGTTACACTACAGCAACATCTCCCTGGAGGGGGTGGGGAAGAGGTAGAGTTACACTACAGCAACATCTCTCTGGAGGGGGAGGGGAAGAGGTAGAGTTACACTACAGCAACATCTCCCTGGAGGGGGAGGGGAAGAGGTAGAGTTACACTACAGCAACATCTCCCTGGGAGGGGAGGGGAAGAGGTAGAGTTACACTACAGCAACATCTCTCTGGAGGGGGAGGGGAAGAGGTAGAGTTACACTACAGCAACATCTCTCTGGGAGGGGAGGGGAAGAGGTAGAGTTACACTACAGCAACATCTCCCTGGGAGGGGAGGGGAAGAGGTAGAGTTACACTACAGCAACATCTCCCTGGAGGGGGAGGGGAAGAGGTAGAGTTACACTACAGCAACATCTCTCTGGAGGGGGTGGGGAAGAGGTAGAGTTACACTACAGCAACATCTCCCTGGAGGGGGTGGGGAAGAGGTAGAGTTACACTACAGCAACATCTCCCTGGGAGGGGGAGGGGAAGAGGTAGAGTTACACTACAGCAACATCTCTCTGGAGGGGGAGGGGAAGAGGTAGAGTTACACTACAGCAACATCTCCCTGGAGGGGGTGGGGAAGAGGTAGAGTTACACTACAGCAACATCTCTCTGGAGGGGGAGGGGAAGAGGTAGAGTTACACTACAGCAACATCTCCCTGGAGGGGGAGGGGAAGAGGTAGAGTTACACTACAGCAACATCTCCCTGGGAGGGGAGGGGAAGAGGTAGAGTTACACTACAGCAACATCTCTCTGGGAGGGGAGGGGAAGAGGTAGAGTTACACTACAGCAACATCTCCCTGGAGGGGGAGGGGAAGAGGTAGAGTTACACTACAGCAACATCTCTCTGGAGGGGGTGGGGAAGAGGTAGAGTTACACTACAGCAACATCTCTCTGGAGGGGGTGGGGAAGAGGTAGAGTTACACTACAGCAACATCTCTCTGGAGGGGGTGGGGAAGAGGTAGAGTTACACTACAGCAACATCTCTCTGGAGGGGGTGGGGAAGAGGTAGAGTTACACTACAGCAACATCTCCCTGGAGGGGGAGGGGAAGAGGTAGAGTTACACTACAGCAACATCTCCCTGGAGGGGGTGGGGAAGAGGTAGAGTTACACTACAGCAACATCTCCCTGGAGGGGGTGGGGAAGAGGTAGAGTTACACTACAGCAACATCTCCCTGGAGGGGGTGGGGAAGAGGTAGAGTTACACTACAGCAACATCTCTCTGGAGGGGGTGGGGAAGAGGTAGAGTTACACTACAGCAACATCTCCCTGGAGGGGTGGGGAAGAGGTAGTTACACTACAGCAACATCTCTCTGGAGGGGGAGGGGAAGAGGTAGAGTTACACTACAGCAACATCTCTCTGGGAGGGGAGGGGAAGAGGTAGAGTTACACTACAGCAACATCTCTCTGGGAGGGGAGGGGAAGAGGTAGAGTTACACTACAGCAACATCTCCCTGGAGGGGGAGGGGAAGAGGTAGAGTTACACTACAGCAACATCTCTCTGGGAGGGGAGGGGAAGAGGTAGAGTTACACTACAGCAACATCTCTCTGGGAGGGGAGGGGAAGAGGTAGAGTTACACTACAGCAACATCTCTCTGGAGGGGGAGGGGAAGAGGTAGAGTTACACTACAGCAACATCTCCCTGGAGGGGGAGGGGAAGAGGTAGAGTTACACTACAGCAACATCTCCCTGGAGGGGGAGGGGAAGAGGTAGAGTTACACTACAGCAACATCTCTCTGGAGGGGGAGGGGAAGAGGTAGAGTTACACTACAGCAACATCTCTCTGGGAGGGGAGGGGAAGAGGTAGAGTTACACTACAGCAACATCTCTCTGGGAGGGGAGGGGAAGAGGTAGAGTTACACTACAGCAACATCTCTCTGGGAGGGGGTGGGGAAGAGGTAGAGTTACACTACAGCAACATCTCTCTGGAGGGGGAGGGGAAGAGGTAGAGTTACACTACAGCAACATCTCCCTGGAGGGGGTGGGGAAGAGGTAGAGTTACACTACAGCAACATCTCTCTGGAGGGGGAGGGGAAGAGGTAGAGTTACACTACAGCAACATCTCCCTGGAGGGGGTGGGGAAGAGGTAGAGTTACACTACAGCAACATCTCCCTGGGAGGGGGTGGGGAAGAGGTAGAGTTACACTACAGCAACATCTCTCTGGGAGGGGGAGGGGAAGAGGTAGAGTTACACTACAGCAACATCTCCCTGGAGGGGGAGGGGAAGAGGTAGAGTTACACTACAGCAACATCTCCCTGGAGGGGGTGGGGAAGAGGTAGAGTTACACTACAGCAACATCTCCCTGGAGGGGTGGGGAAGAGGTAGAGTTACACTACAGCAACATCTCTCTGGAGGGGGAGGGGAAGAGGTAGAGTTACACTACAGCAACATCTCCCTGGGAGGGGAGGGGAAGAGGTAGAGTTACACTACAGCAACATCTCCCTGGAGGGGGTGGGGAAGAGGTAGAGTTACACTACAGCAACATCTCCCTGGAGGGGGTGGGGAAGAGGTAGAGTTACACTACAGCAACATCTCTCTGGGAGGGGAGGGGAAGAGGTAGAGTTACACTACAGCAACATCTCCCTGGAGGGGGTGGGGAAGAGGTAGAGTTACACTACAGCAACATCTCTCTGGGAGGGGGAGGGGAAGAGGTAGAGTTACACTACAGCAACATCTCTCTGGAGGGGGAGGGGAAGAGGTAGAGTTACACTACAGCAACATCTCTCTGGGAGGGGAGGGGAAGAGGTAGAGTTACACTACAGCAACATCTCTCTGGAGGGGGAGGGGAAGAGGTAGAGTTACACTACAGCAACATCTCTCTGGAGGGGGAGGGGAAGAGGTAGAGTTACACTACAGCAACATCTCCCTGGAGGGGGTGGGGAAGAGGTAGAGTTACACTACAGCAACATCTCTCTGGGAGGGGAGGGGAAGAGGTAGAGTTACACTACAGCAACATCTCTCTGGGAGGGGGAGGGGAAGAGGTAGAGTTACACTACAGCAACATCTCCCTGGAGGGGGTGGGGAAGAGGTAGAGTTACACTACAGCAACATCTCTCTGGAGGGGGAGGGGAAGAGGTAGAGTTACACTACAGCAACATCTCCCTGGAGGGGGTGGGGAAGAGGTAGAGTTACACTACAGCAACATCTCCCTGGGAGGGGTGGGGAAGAGGTAGAGTTACACTACAGCAACATCTCTCTGGGAGGGGAGGGGAAGAGGTAGAGTTACACTACAGCAACATCTCCCTGGAGGGGGAGGGGAAGAGGTAGAGTTACACTACAGCAACATCTCCCTGGAGGGGGTGGGGAAGAGGTAGAGTTACACTACAGCAACATCTCCCTGGAGGGGTGGGGAAGAGGTAGAGTTACACTACAGCAACATCTCTCTGGAGGGGGTGGGGAAGAGGTAGAGTTACACTACAGCAACATCTCTCTGGGAGGGGAGGGGAAGAGGTAGAGTTACACTACAGCAACATCTCTCTGGGAGGGGGTGGGGAAGAGGTAGAGTTACACTACAGCAACATCTCCCTGGAGGGGGAGGGGAAGAGGTAGAGTTACACTACAGCAACATCTCTCTGGAGGGGGAGGGGAAGAGGTAGAGTTACACTACAGCAACATCTCCCTGGGAGGGGAGGGGAAGAGGTAGAGTTACACTACAGCAACATCTCCCTGGAGGGGGTGGGGAAGAGGTAGAGTTACACTACAGCAACATCTCCCTGGAGGGGGTGGGGAAGAGGTAGAGTTACACTACAGCAACATCTCTCTGGGAGGGGAGGGGAAGAGGTAGAGTTACACTACAGCAACATCTCCCTGGAGGGGGTGGGGAAGAGGTAGAGTTACACTACAGCAACATCTCTCTGGGAGGGGGAGGGGAAGAGGTAGAGTTACACTACAGCAACATCTCCCTGGAGGGGGTGGGGAAGAGGTAGAGTTACACTACAGCAACATCTCTCTGGGAGGGGAGGGGAAGAGGTAGAGTTACACTACAGCAACATCTCTCTGGGAGGGGGAGGGGAAGAGGTAGAGTTACACTACAGCAACATCTCTCTGGGAGGGGAGGGGAAGAGGTAGAGTTACACTACAGCAACATCTCTCTGGAGGGGGAGGGGAAGAGGTAGAGTTACACTACAGCAACATCTCTCTGGGAGGGGGAGGGGAAGAGGTAGAGTTACACTACAGCAACATCTCTCTGGGAGGGGGAGGGGAAGAGGTAGAGTTACACTACAGCAACATCTCCCTGGAGGGGGAGGGGAAGAGGTAGAGTTACACTACAGCAACATCTCTCTGGAGGGGGAGGGGAAGAGGTAGAGTTACACTACAGCAACATCTCCCTGGAGGGGGTGGGGAAGAGGTAGAGTTACACTACAGCAACATCTCTCTGGGAGGGGAGGGGAAGAGGTAGAGTTACACTACAGCAACATCTCCCTGGAGGGGGTGGGGAAGAGGTAGAGTTACACTACAGCAACATCTCCCTGGAGGGGGTGGGGAAGAGGTAGAGTTACACTACAGCAACATCTCCCTGGAGGGGGTGGGGAAGAGGTAGAGTTACACTACAGCAACATCTCTCTGGAGGGGGAGGGGAAGAGGTAGAGTTACACTACAGCAACATCTCTCTGGGAGGGGTAGGGGAAGAGGTAGAGTTACACTACAGCAACATCTCCCTGGAGGGGGTGGGGAAGAGGTAGAGTTACACTACAGCAACATCTCCCTGGAGGGGGTGGGGAAGAGGTAGAGTTACACTACAGCAACATCTCCCTGGAGGGGGTGGGGAAGAGGTAGAGTTACACTACAGCAACATCTCCCTGGAGGGGGAGGGGAAGAGGTAGAGTTACACTACAGCAACATCTCCCTGGAGGGGGAGGGGAAGAGGTAGAGTTACACTACAGCAACATCTCTCTGGAGGGGGTGGGGAAGAGGTAGAGTTACACTACAGCAACATCTCTCTGGGAGGGGAGGGGAAGAGGTAGAGTTACACTACAGCAACATCTCCCTGGAGGGGGTGGGGAAGAGGTAGAGTTACACTACAGCAACATCTCCCTGGAGGGGGAGGGGAAGAGGTAGAGTTACACTACAGCAACATCTCCCTGGAGGGGGTGGGGAAGAGGTAGAGTTACACTACAGCAACATCTCCCTGGAGGGGGAGGGGAAGAGGTAGAGTTACACTACAGCAACATCTCTCTGGAGGGGGAGGGGAAGAGGTAGAGTTACACTACAGCAACATCTCTCTGGGAGGGGGAGGGGAAGAGGTAGAGTTACACTACAGCAACATCTCTCTGGGAGGGGAGGGGAAGAGGTAGAGTTACACTACAGCAACATCTCCCTGGAGGGGGTGGGGAAGAGGTAGAGTTACACTACAGCAACATCTCCCTGGAGGGGGTGGGGAAGAGGTAGAGTTACACTACAGCAACATCTCTCTGGAGGGGGAGGGGAAGAGGTAGAGTTACACTACAGCAACATCTCTCTGGAGGGGGAGGGGAAGAGGTAGAGTTACACTACAGCAACATCTCTCTGGAGGGGGAGGGGAAGAGGTAGAGTTACACTACAGCAACATCTCCCTGGAGGGGGAGGGGAAGAGGTAGAGTTACACTACAGCAACATCTCCCTGGAGGGGGTGGGGAAGAGGTAGAGTTACACTACAGCAACATCTCCCTGGAGGGGGTGGGGAAGAGGTAGAGTTACACTACAGCAACATCTCCCTGGAGGGGGAGGGGAAGAGGTAGAGTTACACTACAGCAACATCTCCCTGGAGGGGGAGGGGAAGAGGTAGAGTTACACTACAGCAACATCTCTCTGGGAGGGGAGGGGAAGAGGTAGAGTTACACTACAGCAACATCTCTCTGGGAGGGGAGGGGAAGAGGTAGAGTTACACTACAGCAACATCTCTCTGGAGGGGGAGGGGAAGAGGTAGAGTTACACTACAGCAACATCTCCCTGGAGGGGGAGGGGAAGAGGTAGAGTTACACTACAGCAACATCTCCCTGGAGGGGGTGGGGAAGAGGTAGAGTTACACTACAGCAACATCTCTCTGGGAGGGGAGGGGAAGAGGTAGAGTTACACTACAGCAACATCTCTCTGGGAGGGGAGGGGAAGAGGTAGAGTTACACTACAGCAACATCTCCCTGGAGGGGGTGGGGAAGAGGTAGAGTTACACTACAGCAACATCTCCCTGGAGGGGGTGGGGAAGAGGTAGAGAGTTACACTACAGCAACATCTCTCTGGGGGGGAGGGGAAGAGGTAGAGTTACACTACAGCAACATCTCTCTGGGAGGGGAGGGGAAGAGGTAGAGTTACACTACAGCAACATCTCTCTGGAGGGGGAGGGGAAGAGGTAGAGTTACACTACAGCAACATCTCCCTGGAGGGGGTGGGGAAGAGGTAGAGTTACACTACAGCAACATCTCTCTGGAGGGGGAGGGGAAGAGGTAGAGTTACACTACAGCAACATCTCTCTGGGAGGGGAGGGGAAGAGGTAGAGTTACACTACAGCAACATCTCTCTGGGAGGGGAGGGGAAGAGGTAGAGTTACACTACAGCAACATCTCTCTGGAGGGGGAGGGGAAGAGGTAGAGTTACACTACAGCAACATCTCCCTGGAGGGGGTGGGGAAGAGGTAGAGTTACACTACAGCAACATCTCCCTGGAGGGGGTGGGGAAGAGGTAGAGTTACACTACAGCAACATCTCCCTGGAGGGGGAGGGGAAGAGGTAGAGTTACACTACAGCAACATCTCTCTGGGAGGGGAGGGGAAGAGGTAGAGTTACACTACAGCAACATCTCTCTGGGAGGGGAGGGGAAGAGGTAGAGTTACACTACAGCAACATCTCTCTGGATGGGGAGGGGAAGAGGTAGAGTTACACTACAGCAACATCTCTCTGGAGGGGGAGGGGAAGAGGTAGAGTTACACTACAGCAACATCTCCCTGGAGGGGGTGGGGAAGAGGTAGAGTTACACTACAGCAACATCTCTCTGGGAGGGGAGGGGAAGAGGTAGAGTTACACTACAGCAACATCTCTCTGGGAGGGGAGGGGAAGAGGTAGAGTTACACTACAGCAACATCTCTCTGGGAGGGGAGGGGAAGAGGTAGAGTTACACTACAGCAACATCTGTCTGGAGGGGGAGGGGAAGAGGTAGAGTTACACTACATTAACATCTCCCTGGAGGGGGTGGGGAAGAGGTAGAGTTACACTACAGCAACATCTCTCTGGGAGGGGAGGGGAAGAGGTAGAGTTACACTACAGCAACATCTCTCTGGAGGGGGAGGGGAAGAGGTAGAGTTACACTACAGCAACATCTCCCTGGAGGGGGTGGGGAAGAGGTAGAGTTACACTACAGCAACATCTCCCTGGAGGGGGAGGGGAAGAGGTAGAGTTACACTACAGCAACATCTCTCTGGAGGGGGAGGGGAAGAGGTAGAGTTACACTACAGCAACATCTCCCTGGAGGGGGTGGGGAAGAGGTAGAGTTACACTACAGCAACATCTCTCTGGAGGGGGAGGGGAAGAGGTAGAGTTACACTACAGCAACATCTCTCTGGGAGGGGAGGGGAAGAGGTAGAGTTACACTACAGCAACATCTCTCTGGGAGGGGAGGGGAAGAGGTAGAGTTACACTACAGCAACATCTCTCTGGAGGGGGAGGGGAAGAGGTAGAGTTACACTACAGCAACATCTCCCTGGAGGGGGTGGGGAAGAGGTAGAGTTACACTACAGCAACATCTCCCTGGAGGGGGTGGGGAAGAGGTAGAGTTACACTACAGCAACATCTCCCTGGAGGGGGAGGGGAAGAGGTAGAGTTACACTACAGCAACATCTCTCTGGAGGGGGAGGGGAAGAGGTAGAGTTACACTACAGCAATATGGTTCTAGAGAGAGAGACCGCAGCACTGACCAGTACGAGCCAGAGAGATTAATAGTTTCAGCAGGTAGGCGGGGTCACCAGAGTGTAGCCAACTACACAGACCCTGATGGACCTGATGGGCCTGGCTGCCTGATGGGCCTGGCTGCCTGATGGACCTGATGGGCCTGGCTGCCTGATGGACCTGATGGGCCTGGCTGCCTGATGGACCTGATGGGCCTGGCTGCCTGATGGGCCTGGCTGCCTGATGGGCCTGGCTGCCTGATGGACCTGATGGGCCTGGCTGCCTGATGGACCTGATGGGCCTGGCTGCCTGATGGACCTGATGGACCTGATGGGCCTGGCTGCCTGATGGGCCTGGCTGCCTGATGGGCCTGGCTGCCTGATGGACCTGATGGGCCTGGCTGCCTGATGGACCTGATGGACCTGGCTGCCTGATGGACCTGATGGGCCTGGCTGCCTGATGGGCCTGGCTGCCTGATGGGCCTGGCTGCCTGATGGACCTGATGGGCCTGGCTGCCTGATGGGCCTGGCTGCCTGATGGACCTGATGGGCCTGGCTGCCTGATGGACCTGATGGGCCTGGCTGCCTGATGGACCTGATGGGCCTGGCTGCCTGATGGGCCTGGCTGCCTGATGGGCCTGGCTGCCTGATGGGCCTGGCTGCCTGATGGACCTGGCTGTGTTTTTTCTACATTGTAGAATAATAGTGAAGACATCAAAACTATGAAATAACACATATGGAATCATGTAGTAACCAAAAAAGTCTGAAAGAAATCAAAATATATTTTATATTTGAGATTCTTCAAATAGCCACTCTTTGCCTTGATGACAGCTTTGCACACTCTTGGCATTCTCTCAACCAGCTTCACCTGAAATGCTTTCCCAACAGTCTTGAAGGAGTTCCCACATATGAGCACTTGTTGGCTGCTTTTCCTTCACTCTGCCGTCCGACTCATCCCAAATCATCTCAATTGAGTTGAGGTCGGGGGATTGTGGAGGCCAGGTCATCCGATGCAGCACTCCATCACTCTCCTTCTTGGTAAAATAGCCCTTACACAGCCTGGAGGTGTGTTGGGTCATTGTCCTGTTGAAAAACAAATGATAGTCCCACTAAGCCCAAACCAGATGGGATAGCATATCGCTGCAGAATGCTCTGGTAGCCATGCTGGTTAAGTGTGCCTCGAATTCTAAATAAATCACAGACAGTGTCACCAGCAAAGCACCCCCACACCATAACACCTCCTCCTCCATGCTTTACGGTGGGAACTACACATGCGGAGATCATCCGTTCACCTTCACGCGTCTCACAAAGACACGGCGGTTGGAACCAAAACTCCAGACCAAAGGACATTTCCACCGGTCTAATGTCCATTGCTCGTGTTTCTTGGCCAAAGCAAGTCTCTTCTTCTTATTGGTGTCCTTTAGTAGTGGTTTCTTTGCAGCAATTCGACCATGAAGGCCTGATTCACACAGTATCCTCTGAACAGTTGATGTTGAGTTGTGTCTGTGACTTGAACTCTGTGAAGCATTTATTTGGGCTGCAATTTCTGAGGCAGGTAACTCTAATGAACTTATCCTCTGCAGCAGAGGTAACTCTGGGTCTTCCATTCCTGTGGCAGTCCTCATGAGAGCCAGTTTCATCATAGCGCTTGATGGTTTTTGCGACTGCACTTGAAGAAACTTTCAAAGTTCTTGAAATGTTCCGTATTGACTGACCTTCATGTCTTAAAGTAATGATGGACTGTCATTTCTCTTTGCTTATTTGAGTTGTTCTTGCCATAATATGGACTTGGTCTTTTACCAAATAGGGCTATGTTCTGTATACCCCCCCCCCCCCCACCTTGTCACAACACAACTGATTGGCTCAAAAGCATTAATTCCACAAATTAACATTTAACAAGGCACATCTGTTAATTGAAATGCAGTGGTCCTCTGTAGCTCAGCTGGTAGAGCACGGCGCTTGTAACGCCAAGGTAGTGGGTTCGATCCCCGGGACCACCCATACACAAAAAAAAAAATGTATGCACGCATGACTGTAAGTCGCTTTGGATAAAAGCGTCTGCTAAATGGCATATTATTATTATTATTTTATTATTATGCATTCCAAGTGACTACCTCATGAAGCTGGTTGAGAGAATGCCAAGAGTGTGCAAAGCTGTCATCAAGGCAAAGGGAGGCTACTTTGAAGAATCTCAAATATATTTTGATTTCTTTAAGACTTTTTTTGGTTACTACATGATTCCATGTGTGTTATTTCATAGTTTTGATGTCTTCACTATTATTCTACAATGTAGAAAATAGTTTAAAAAAATAAAGAAAAACCCTTGAATGAGTAGGTGTGTCCAAACTTTTGACTGGTAGTGTAACTAAGAACAGGTTCAGCTTGAAAGGTGGGTCGGAGAATGAGAATGATTCATGGACCCGTTTAGCTGGAACAGAGTGTAAACCCATCGCCCCACAACTTGGACAGGATACTGGTGTCGAGGTCTAGAAAACGGGCTAATATATCTTCAGCTGAAGATAGATATAAAAATATCACAGTTTAGCCTCTTACTGATAGCATATACATTCATCAAATCATATCTCCTAGTTTAGATTAGCTCTCAAGAACCCGAGTGGGGCATACCCAGCTTACAGCCGGCCCACCTGGAGTTCTCAGCTGACGGTACCGATCACAGCTGGCCCACCTGGAGTTCTCAGCTGACGGTACCGATCACAGCCGGCCCACCTGGAGTTCTCAGTTCTCAGCTGACGGTACCGATCACAGCCGGCCCACCTGGAGTTCTCAGCTGACGGTACCGATCACAGCCGGCCCACCTGGAGTTCTCAGCTGACGGTACCGATCACAGCCGGCCCACCTGGAGTTCTCAGCTGACGGTACCGATCACAGCCGGCCCACCTGGAGTTCTCAGCTGACGGTACCGATCACAGCCGGCCCACTCGCAGTGGTGTAAAGTACTTCAGTAAAAAGCAGTTAAGTAGATTTTGGGGGTATCTGTCCCATTAATACAGCCAGTCCACCCTGACTAGGGATGGTTTCATTCTGCAGTGATCTATAGCTATATACCGTATTTAGCTTCTATTTAGAAACCCGTTTTAAAATTCCACATCAAATAGTCTAACAATGAGGGAAAAAGTAGTCATCTGGAGGATAAATTCAGCCACTATTGTTAAACTCAGCAGGTTGTCTGGCTAATTGTCTACACAAATGCAATATTCAACGTCAATTAAATCAAACCCAACTTGAGACTCCCCTGGTCTCCTGAAGTCCTTTTTTGTGTGCAAATGTTTTCACCACTGCCTGTAGGTCCACGTTGCAGGCCCAACTTTTCTATACTGACGACCCAGACATTGTGAATTACATGTCCATTGCTCTGCACACAATTTAAACAGTCTTGAATGATGCATGCAAAGATCTACCAGAGATAAAGGACTGTTGATATTGCAACCACAGTATGAACAAAATATATATATATTTTTTAAGCCCTCAATAACTTGTCCACTAAAGATTATAATCTGTTTATCTGCCAATGTATTCTGTCCAGATGATTTGTCCCCAGAGCTTCTTATACAGTTAATGTCTTTCAATAACGTGTTGAGGCAATTAAGGATAATGAAAGGCTCAATTAAACACAATTGCTGTATTTGAAGCAACGATTCCACCTTTTTCATTGTCAATAATTCCATTTTGCCCATATTCTTGAAGAATGTTAAGGTCACTGGTTTGAGACCACTAAATCAACCACTCCCGTTAAATACTGTGATTGAAGAAAAATAGTTCAGAGGTTAAATTATTTAAAAAAAAACATAGGTTCATTATCATTTTTACACACTTTCTACCTGGGTTTAGTCATTTTAGTTCAGACTGGAGAATTTTTCATTTAAAAAATAAATAAATTGAGTTGCACCCCCCTTTGCCCTCAGAACAGCCCTCTACAAGGTGTCAAAAGCATTCCAAAGGGATGCTGGCCCATGTTGACTTCAATGCTTCCCACAGTTGTGTCAAGTTGGCTGGATGTCCTTTGGGTGGTCGACCATTCTTGAAACTGTTGAGCATGAAAAACCCAGCAGCATTGCAGTTCTTGACTCTCTAACTGGCACCTACTACCATACCCCGTTCAAAAGTACTTACATCTGTTGTCTTGCCCTTTCACCCTCTGAATGGCACACATACACAATCCATGTCTCAAGGCTTAAAAATCATTCTTTAACCTGTCTCCTCCCCTTCATCTACACTGATTGAAGTGGATTTAACAAGTCACATCAATAAGGGATCATAGCTTTCACCTGGATTCACCTGGTCAGTCTGTCGTGGAAAGAGCCGGTGTTCCTAATGTTTTTCACACTCACTTTATATTTGAATGGGGAAAATGTGGCATAGTAGAGACGTTAGTCTTCAAAACCTGAATTAGATATTAACAAATTTACGCAAACTTTGAAGTTACATGAACTCTCACTGTGGACAACACAGACCAACGTTCAAGCGAAGTTACAACACACTTACATGACTGTTTTGATGAGAAACTTGCTGGCTGAAATCAGCAGTGCACGTTGGGACTTCTTAGCCTGAAACTCTGGTCTGGAGTTCTGTTGCTCTACAATGTCGTGATTCTGCGAAACACCTACAGAAATAGATTGGAAGAGCAGATCTTTAGCTATCGCTCTCCGTCGAGCAAACTATCCAGTCCAAACTTCCCAAGTCAATTAAAACCTATGCTAACTTTAAATAGTGATGTTACATTTGATACCGGAGCTCCGAGGTATGCTGCGAACTCACTAAGCACTTTATTTCGAAACAGTCTTCTTCATCTTCTTGTTCTTCAGTGGTGTTTATCGGCGGTTGGCATCCAACATTATGGTGCATTACCGCCACCTATCGTACTGGAGTGTGGGCCAGAGACAGGGAGAAACTAAATCCTACCTGCCAGCCCCGTTGCACTTAAAAAAGATAGCAAAATATTTGAGACTATATCTAATGACGTTCTGCTCAATATACTCTTTAAACTAATTTCCTGTATCCCCTTCTCCCTCATACTAGATCTCATCCTCTCTCTTTCCCTCTGATACTGCCCACACTGTAGCAATACATGCTCCACGGTCTCTATTTCCTGACAATAATCACACTTTCCTGATGGATGCTTTCCTATCACATTTAATGTCTTATTCAGCTGGCTGTGTCCCACCCTTAATCTTGTAAAAATAGCCTCCTCTCTTCTGTCCCTTCCTGCCGTCCTCCCCTCCTCGACTTTCCTCTGTACTTGAAATAAATCCCTTTCCTTATTATCTCTATTCCACTGCTCCTGCCATCTCTGCACCATCACTGTATATATCAGTATTTTTGCCTTGCTCATTGAAACGTCAACATCAACATCCCCACTACTAAGTGCTTGTTTAACCTGTTCATCTACTGCCTCGTTCTCCTCCCCCCCACATGGGCTGGGACCCACATAAATCTTATCTGAATACCCATCTGTTTAATCCTGCCATGGGTTTGTAGCACCTCATAAAGCAGGTCTTGTCTGCTACGTGAGCTAAAGGACTGGAGGCTCATTAACACTGCACATGAATCAGAGCAAATAACTACTCTGTCTGGCTTAATTTCCTCCACCCACTGCAAGGCCAACAGTATGGCCATCAGCTCCGCCGTATATACAGCCAGATGATCTGTAATACGTTTCCTGACTTCCACCCCACATTCCTGCACTACAAATGCTGACCCAGTACGTCCTGTCCTTGGATCTTTTGAACCATCAGTGTAAATAGCCACACAATCCTGATACACAGTTTCCAGACGTCTCTTAAACAAATCTGATGGATCAACCCCCTCCCTATCTTTCTGTAGTCTCTCCAACACTTCTAGATCAACTACTGGAGGCGGGAGTAGCCATGGTGGATTTACAGGAATAACTACCGTTGGACTAAACTCCCTTCCATCCAGCCCCATGTCCTTCGCCTGGGTATTACCCACCCACCCAAAGCTCGTGTTCTGTCTTCGCTCATGTTCCCAGCATGCCTGTAAAATCCCTTTCACAGGATGAGACACCCCATGTCCTTGTAGGTTGACCCAGTAATTCATTGCCAGCTGCTGTCTCCTAATCTGCAATGGCATGTCCCCCATCTCCACCTGTAATGCAGCCACTGGGGAGGTCCGAAACGCCCCACTACATATTCTGAGTCCTTGCCCCCGTATGACATCTAGCCTTTCCAGTGAGGTCCGGGCTGCCGAACCATACGCTATACTGTCATAGTCTATTACAGATCAGATCAATGCAACATACATGGTCCTCAATGAGGAACGCCCAGCCCCCCACTCCTTCCCCGCCAGACAGACAGCGCATCACATTTAGCACCTTCTTACACTTTCCCACCACTCTCTCAATGTGTCCTGCCCAGGTCAGTCTAGTACCAAAGTATACCCCGAGGAACCTGAAGGCCCCCACCCTCTCCAAGTTTCTCCCATATAACCTCAAGCATACCTCATCTCCCACCTTCCTCCTGGTAAAGAACACTGTTTAAGTTTTCTCTACAGAGAACCTGAATCCCCACATTAATGCCCACCGCTCTACCTCATCAATTGCTTCCTGTACCTTCCTGACCATGTATGGCACATTTCTTCCCCTCTTCCATAAGGCCCCATCATCTGCAAATAACGACCTCCCTATATCCGGATGTACCTGAGAGTAAACATCATTGATCATGATTGAGAACAACAGAGGACTAATCACTAATCACCCTGTGGTGTACCATTATCCACCAGGTAGCTGCCTGATAAAGACTTCCCCACCCTCACCTGGATAGACTTTCCAAACAGGAAGTCCTTTATCCAGTTGTACATTCTTCCTCCTACCCCCACAAAATCAAGCTTGATTAACAACCCCTCCTTCCACATCATATCATACGCCTTCTCCACATCAAAAAAGACAGTTACAACAGTTTCCTTGTTCACCTGAACCTTCCTGACCTCTGCTTCTAAGCAGAGCACTGGATCCATAGTTCCCCTACCCTTCCTGAACCGGCGATACTAGCCCTCTGCTCTCCAGGAAGTAAGTTAGCCTCTCCGTGATCATACGTTCCATAATCTTATATACATGTGATGTTAAAGCTATTGGCCAATAGCATGTTGGCTTCGTTGGATCCTTCCCGGGCTTCTGGATCGGTCCCTCTACTGCCTCCTTCCAACTGCCTGTTAGTTTCCCCTCCTCCCACACTCTGTTGTACAACACCAATACCTTATCATTTTACATTTTAGTCATTTAGCAGACGCTCTTATCCAGAGCGACTTACAGTTAGTGAGTGCATACATTATTTTTTTATTTTTCATACTGAAATGATGGGACATCACCACTTAACACTCCCTGTAACTCTTCTGATGTCAAGTCTCGGCCACCCAAATACCGCTCTGCAGCTGCCAACACAACCTCGATTTTCTCCGACTTATGTTCCATCCCTGCAGTACAGTTGATAACCATTGTTATAAACGCTAAAAATCCAATCTTACTGAAACATATATCACTTGTTGGTTTATCCCTCTGTACTGGTACAGATCTACTACTCCCACCACTCCTCTCAGGATCCCTCCCCCTTGACCCATCTTCCTCTACTTTATTCACTGCCTCAGCATATGACAACTTCTTCTCTACTCTTACCCTGCAAACCTCAACCTGCCTCTCTCGCACTGGACATGTCTGATCCCCAGCCCCATGGCCACCCCTACAATTAGCACATACCACCACTTTCCCTACTGCTTCACACTCCTTAGTCTCATGCCCTTCTGCACACTTCTCACACCTTGGAATCTCCCTCCTACATACTGCTGCCACATGCCCATAAGTTTGACACCTGTAACATCGTAATGTACTCGGCACATAAGCTCGCACAGGATAACTTATATATCCTAATTTCACTTTGTCAGGCAAAGACTCAACTTCAAAACTCAAAAGAACAGACAACGACTCTTCTGTTTCATCACTCACGCCACCCTGTTTGCGTCGCACCAAACGACAAGCATCACAAACACCGGGAATCTTCCCCTTCAGTTGGTCCACTTTTACATTTACCGCTACCCCAGTAATCACACCTTTCAATGGCGCCCTTTTCCTGAGATGGAAACAATTCACAATTCTTTCCCCCATCTGTTTAACTCTGAGTGCCTTCTCCCTCTACCCAACAGAAACACAAACAATTATCACTAGACCACTTCTGGTAACCCTCACCCTCGTCCTCCTGCTAGATATAAAGGGACGTTCTCATCACTGTTCCCTACTTTGCTCCTTTTTCCATTCTTTTGAACAATACTCCATTCCTCCTTGATTCTACCGCCATTAGATTCCACTTCATCGTCCGCCTCCGCCATCTTTTCTAATCTGTCGTACCCTCAACTGTCACACCCACTCCTCGAGTTTCTCCATCGGTCTCGAAGCAGTGTTCCAACGCTTGTATCGCTTTATCAGAAGCACATGATCAAATGATGTCCGAAGCTTCGTTTTATAGAACAACCACATGATTGGTTTAGTATTGGTTTCCATAGGCTACACTGAACACGCGCTACGGGGTGTGGGACGTCATCTATAATCATTTGGCTACTCTAAATTCTTTTGACCAGCAGGGGCCACTAGTGTACACTGTGCTGATCAAAGCCTTGAGTAATGAACCTGTTTTGGACACAATTGTCTGTAAATGCTCAATGCTTCAGGAAGCTTCGTTTCCCCATCACTGAACTTACGATGTCTCCATATTTAGATCTCTTCAGTCCAGTGCTGGTTCTTGTTCCCATCAGCGTCTCGTCAGCAACACCGCTATGAAGCACAGCAAACCGAAATACATAATTCCTTCGGGGAAGCTCCCAAGCCATCATAGGCCCACCCACTTGGGAGCAAGGCCCAGCCAATCAGAATGAGTTTTTTCCCCCACAACTTTATTACAGACAGAAATACTCCTCAGTTTCATCAGCTGTCCGGGTGGCTGGTCTCAGACGATCCCGCAGGTGAAGAAGCCGGATGTGGAGGGGCTGGCGTGGTTACACGTGTTCTGTGGTTGTGAGGCCGGTTGGACGTAATGCCAAATTCTATAAAACGACGTTGGCTTATGATAGAAACATTAACATTAAATTCTCTGGCAACAGCTCTGGTGGAATTTCCTGCAGTCAGCATTCCAAACTGGAGACATCTGTGGCATTGTGCTGTGTGACAAAATTTAGAGTGGCCTTTTATTGTCCCCAGCACAAGGTGCATCTGTGTAATGATCATGCTGTTTAATCAGCTTCTTGATATGCCACACCTGTCAGGTGGATGGATTATCTTGGCAAAGGAGAAATGCTCACTAACAGGGATGGAAACACATTTGGGCACAACATTTGAGAGAAATAAGCCTTTTGTGCATATGAAACATTTCTAGGATCTTTTATTTCAGTGCATGAAACATGGGACCAATACTTTACATGTTGCGTTTATATTTTTGTTCAGTATAGACATGGTTACGAGTAGCATTGCTTGTTTCCAGATACAAAAATAGAGCTAAAGTTGCATCATTGACATTGTAATAAAATGCAAATCAAAAATGCAAATTAATTGCAATAAAATGCAATTAATTTGCAAATTAATTACTTAAAAATCATACAATGTGATTATCTGGATTTTGGTTTTAGATTCCGTCTCTCACAGTTGAAGTGTACCTATGATAAAAATTACAGACCTCAACATGCTTTGTAAGTAGGAAAACCTGCAAAATCGGCAGTGTATCAAATACTTGTTCTCCCCACTGTATATATTCTGAGATCCTGTGACAGATCATGTGACACTTAGATTGCACACAGGTGGACTTTATTTAACTAATTTTGTGACTTATGAAGGTAATTGGTTGCACCAGATCTTATTTAGGGGCTTCATAGCAAAGGGGGTGAATACATACGCACGCACCACTTTTCCATTATTTATTTTTTAGAATTCTTTGAAACAAGTAATTTTTTTCATTTCACTTCACCAATTTGGACTATTTTGTGTATGTCCATTACATGAAATCCAAATAAAAATCAATTTAAATTACAGGTTGTAATGCAACAAAATAGGAAAAATGCCAAGGGGGATGAATACTTTGGCAAGGCACAGTATCTGGCTATGATGTGTTCATCTGATCCCTTCCAGAATGTCAACACAATTACTTTAATTCCAATAGTGTGTGAATGTCCTTCCATATAAAACAGCCCCAGTATCATGAAAGGTGATAGGTAATTGACCTAATGGTAAACTCTGAAATATTGTCATGTCTAGCATACAAAGGTATTAAAGTTATTATATTAACGCCACTTTGACATTTATGTTTCCATCGTTTCAAGACGTCTTAATTAAAGCGTCAATCAGCAGTAGAAACAAAAACAAAGTGGTGTCCCCGCCCCGTACGGTGAAAGACTGAGGGATGGGCCTGGAGAAATTATACCACTCTCAAATTCATAGACAGAGCCATGGATACAAGGACTGACCATCCATGATATCAAGATAATAGTTTGCTACAGCCCGTCTGGTGTTCAACCTTCCCAAGTTCTCTCACGTCACCCCGCTCCCCCGCACACTCCACTGGCTTCCAGTTGAAGCTCGCATCCGTTACAAGACCATGGTGCTTGCCTATGGAGCTGTGAGGGGAACGGCACCTTCGTACCTTCAGGCTCTGATCAGTCCCTACACCCAAACGAGGGCATTGCGTTCATCCACCTCTGGCCTGCTGGCCCCCCTACCTCTGCGGAAGCATAGCTCCCGCTCAGCCCAGTCAAAACTGTTCGCTGCTCTGGCACCCCAATGGTGGAACAAGCTCCCTCACGACGCCAGGACAGCGGAGTCACTCACCACCTTCCGGAGACATTTGAAACCCCACCTCTTTAAGGAATACCTGGGATAGGATAAAGTAATCCCCCCCCCCCCAAAAAAAAACTGATTTCCCCTTTAATGGATGCCGAGCAGTTGCCATACCAGGCGGTGATGCAACTGGTCAGGATGCTCTCGATGGTGTAGCTGTAGAACTTTTTGAGGATTTGGGGACCCATGCCAAATCTTTTCAGTCTCCTGAGGGGGAATAGGCATTGTCGTGCCCTCTTCACGACTGTCTTGGTGTGTTTGGACCATGATAGTTTGTTGGTGATGTGGACATCAAAACTATGAAATAACACATATGGAATCATGTAGTAAGCAAAAAAGTGTTAAACAAATCAAAATGTATGTTATATTTGAGATTCTTCAAATAGCCACCCTTTGCCTTGATGACATCTTTGCACACTCTTGGCATTCTCTCCACTAATTTGTCCAATAATTTGAAGGGGTGTCCACATACTTTTGTATATATAGTGTATATCACTGTGACCTGCTGCTGCTGTCTATCAGACTGTTTCTGAGTGAGTGAGAGAGAGAGAGAGACGTTGGGAGGCCAGAGGGGAGTGTGTATGTTGAGACTGAGCGCTGCAGCAGGAAGCCAGTTTCTGAGTGAGTGAGAGGAGACAGGGCAGCACGTACAGGTGCTGGCAACTTGTTACCAGTAACTTGTTACCAGTAACTTGTTACCAGTTGTAGGCTTTTTAGATTGTCGTTATGGAGACACCTATTTCCAACCCTTTTCCACAAAACACATTAATGCGCTTGAACTGATGCGCATCAAGAAATAACGGTGACAAAGCACAGGAAAACGACTTTAGGCGCTCTAGAGCGCATTAGATAAATTTGCTCAGAGGTGCTTTAAACTGTATTCTAATGTCAGCTTTGCTTATAGAAAACCATATCAAGCGATGGGTTTTATGCATAGTTCTTGGTCCTCGCACCGTGCGCGATTGGAAATTTCAAATGGAAGTTATGGAATTCCCTTGCGTGCTTCTGTTATGGGGAAAAGTCCACAATGAAACTGACATTAACTGTGGAGAATGATACATCTGTTGGCCATCAAGTAGCTTATTAATTTCCATGCCGTTGTAGACTAATGTAGCCTACCATTTTATACAATAAATATGTTGAAATGACCATATCACTGGAGTCAATGCAAATCAATTTGTGCCACTTGTGTAGCCTACCCGGAGCTGTCAAACTGATTTAATAAATAGCCTATAACTTCAGTTTACTGTTGTTGCAGCCTTGTGTGATTATGCAATTATTAATGGCCATTTTTAGTTAATTAAATTGGAAGTTATCAATTGTGATCATGGTCACAGTTCAATCGCACCCGCTGATCAGCTGTTGTTAAGAAAGAGAAAAGGAAAGTGGGATACCTGGTCATAGTCATCTAGTCTTAGTCACCTGGTCATAGAAGGCATTAGATTGAAGGTAACAGGTCAGATTAGGCTGCAGGTTAAAATAAACAAGCCTATTCAGTTCATATCCATATTTTAATATTTGATTCAGTGATTGAAATTATGAACCCATCCTCAATAGCCTTTTATTTTTTAAATGTTTTAATTTAACCTTTATTTAACTAGGCAAGTCATTATTAACCTTTTACAGCAGGCTATTGGGTAATGGAAGCACTTATTACCTTGAAATCGCCTCGCTGTACATGTTGAATAAATTACTCTGTCAATTTGAACTAAGCAAGCTGCTAAATTGTTCATCTTAACATCTTGACTAGGCTCCTTACTGTAGGCCTACCAGGGTCTATAGGCCACCTTTATCTAGCTAACTAAACCATAGCAAAGTTGAACTACAATCATAAACCCAGATTTCAGTCAGGCCTAACCTATGTCTATTATAATGACCAGTCAATCTATAACGGTTTGTAGTCTCAACATCTGGCACATAATAACAGCACAATTGCCAGAAAATAGTCTAACATTTGTTTTTTTAAAAGTTTAATAAGGAGGAATTATCTTTTCTCTTGTGACATATTCACATTCCTTTATTGTTGGTCACATTAGCTGGCAATAATTATTATTTTGATGGAAAACTGAATTTTGCTTTTTAGGTTGATCAGAAGTTAAGTGGAGATTCCTTCTTAATTCGCTCGGTAACGTTATGGAAACAGGGTTTATTGGCTAAATGTGTCAACTCCTATCTTGCTGCGAAATAAAAAGGGCCTTGTGGGCGTGTTTTGAGTAGTCATTGGCCTAGACATTTTTGCTGCACCTGGCAACCCTGTTCTGGATTCATGTTCATCAGCAACCCACTTGAGGAGCATGGCCAGCTTGCTATGCATTGAATACCAGTTTTCTGTAACTTTTCCAAAGATTAAGAGCCAGTATAATTTCAGAAATTGTGTACAGTGCAATATGTCTGCTCAATGTAACACTGAACGCTACAAAAAACAGACACTAGATGGGGTAATTGTTCCAAGTGAAATGTTTTCATGAATATGTTTATCTTTTAATTATTTAGAGTCTAAGGGGGGGGGGGGGGGGTAAACTGACATATGGAAATGTTTTAAGATGGTCATAATATGGATCATATATCCTGGTGCCGACGAAGATGGTGGCCTCGGGACTAGCTCTTAGGAAACTTTGCGGTTTTTTGTTTTTTTATGTAGTATTTTTTACATTATTAGCTCAGAAAGTGTTTTGTAACATTACCTACAGCCGGGAAAAACGTTTCGATATCAGAGCGACGGTAACTCACCAACATTACGACCAGGAATACGACTTTCCCGAAGCAGATCCTTTGTTTGCTCTCCCCAGGGCAATTGAACTGATTCCAGCGGATGACCCAAAACATCGCCGGCGGAGGAGAGGCACTCGGAGCGGCCTGCTGGTTCGATTTAGGAGGCGCGCACACCACCCACCGCTAAACAAGCTAAACAAGCTAAACACCTTCTTCACCCGCTTTGAGGACAACACAGTGCCACTGACGAGGCCCACTACCAAGGACTGTGGCCTCTCCTTCTCCACTGCCCTATCCCATCTGGACAAGAGGAATACCTATGTAAGAATGCTGTTCATTGACTATAGCTCAACATTCAACACCATAGTACCCTCCAAGCTCATCATTAAGCTCAAGGCTATGGGTCTGAACCCCGCCCTGTGCAACTGGGTCCTGGACTTCCTGACGGGCCGCCCCCAGGTGGTGAAGGTAGGAAACAACATCTCCACTTCGCTGATCCTCAACACAAGAGTGCATGCTCAGCCCCCTCCTGTACTCCCTGTTCACCCATGACTGCGTGGCCAAGCACGCCTCCAACTCAATCATCAAGTTTGCAGACGACACAACAATAGTAGGCTTGATTACCAACAATGACGAGACAGCCTACAGGGAGGAGGTGAGGGCTCTCAGAGTGTGGTGCCAGGAAAATAACCTCTCACTCAACGTCAACAAAACAAAAGGAGAGGATCGTGGACCTCAGGAAACAGTAGAGGGAGCACCCCCCCTATCCACATCAACGGGACCGCAGTGGAGAAGGTGGAAAGCCTCAAGTTCCTTGGCGTACACATCACTGACAAACTGAAATGGTCCACCCACACAGACAGTGTGGTGAAGAAGGTCCCTAAGACCCTCACAAACATTTACAGATGAGAGAGCATCCTGTCGGGCTGTATCACCACCTGGTATGACAACTGCACCGCCCGCAACCGCAGGGCTCTCCAGAGGGTGGTGCGGTCTGCCGAACGCATTACCGGGGACAAACTACCCACCCTCCAGGACACCTACAGCACCCGATGTCACAGGATGGCCAAAAAGATCATCAAGGATATCAACCACCCGAGCCACTGCCTGTTCACCCCGCTATCATCTAGAAGGCGAGGTCAGTACAGGTGAATCAAAGCTGGGACCGAGAGAATGAAAAACAGCTTCTATCTCAAGGCCATCAGGCTGTTAAATAGCCATCACTAGCACATTAGAGGCTGCTGCTGCCTATTGAAATCACTGGCCACTTTAAGAAATGGAACACTAGTCACTTTAATAATGTTTCCATATCTTGCACTACTCATCTCATATGTATATACTGCATTCTATTCTATAATATTCTACTGTATCTTAGTCCATGCCGCTCTGTCATTTCTTGTCCATATATGTATATATTCTTAAATTCAATTCCTTACTTAGATTTGTGTGTATTGGGTATATGTTGTGAAATTGTTAGATATTACTTGTTAGATATTACTGCACTGTCGGAGCTAGAAGCACAAGCATTTCGCTACACCCACAATAACATCTGCTAAACACGTTTATTTGACAAATACAGTCGAGGTCAAAAGTTTTGAGAATGACACAAGTATTGGTCTTCACAAAGTTTGCTGCTTCAGTGTTTTTAGATATTTTTGTCAGATGTTACTATGGTATACTGAAGTATAATTACAAGCATTCCATAAGTGTCAAAGGCTTTTATTGACAATTACATTCCGTTTATGCAAAGAGTCAATATTTGCAGTGTTGACCCTTCTTTTTCAAGACCTCTGCAATCCTCCCTGGCATGCTGTCAATTAACTTCTGGACCACATCCTGACTGATGGCAGCCCATTCTTGCGTAATCAATGCTTGGAGTTTGTCAGAATTTGTGGGTATTTGTTTGTCCACCCGCCTCTTGAGGATCGACCACAAGTTCTCAATGGGATTAAGGTCTGGGGAGTTTCCTGGCCATGGACCCAAAATGTTGATGTTTTGTTCCCCGAGCCACTTAGTTATCACTTTTGCATTATGGCAAGGTGCTCCATCATGCTGGAAAAGGCATTGGTTGTCACCAAACTGTTCTAGGATGGTTGGGAGAAGTTGCTCTCGGAGGATGTGTTGGTACCATTCTTTATTCATGGCTGTGTTCTTAGGCAAAATTGTGAGTGAGCCCACTCCCTTGGCTGAGAAGCAACCCCACACATGAATGGTCTCAGGATGCTTTACTGTTGGCATGACACAGGACTGATGGTAGCGCTCACCTTGTCTTCTCCGGACAAGGTGTTTTCCGGATGCCCCAAACAATCGGAAAGGGGATTAATCAGAGAAAATGACTTTACCCCAGTCCTCAGCAGTCCAATCCCTGTACCTTTTGCAGAATATCAGTCTGTCCCTGATGTTTTGATGATGACGGCATGTGTTTCCTTGCAGGTAACCATGGTTAACAGAGGAAGAACAATGATTTCAAGCACCACCCTCCTTTTAAAGCTTCCAGTCTGTTATTCTAACTCAATCAGCATGACAGAGTGATCTCCAGCCTTGTCCTCGTCAACACTCTCACCTGTGTTAACGAGAGAATCACTGACATGATGGCAGCTGGTCCTTTTGTGGCAGGGCTGAAATGCAGTGGAAATGTTTTTTTTGGGGATTAAGTTCATTTTCATGGCAAAGAGGGCTAGGCTAGTTAGCACTGCCTTGTGTAAAAAGAGAGCTTATATTTCCAGCTAGCTACCAGCAGCAAAACAAATGACTCGTTTGTCATTTGCCCTCCTGAGTCCTGTTCCAGCTGGTCTAGGCCGCTGCTTGCTGGTTTCACAATTATTTTTCTCACTGTCTCAACTCTTCTTCAGTGTATTCCGGCTCAAATAAATATGGCTATGTTCCTATGTCAATCAATCAATCAAATGCATTTATAAAGCCCTTTTTACATCAGCAGTTGTCATAAAGTGCTTATACAGAAACCGAGTAATGCAGATGTAGAAGCACGTTAGAAGGAAAAACTCCCTAGAAAGGCTGGAACCTAGGAAGAAACCTAGAGAGGAACCAGGCTCTGAGGGGTGGCCAGTCCTCTCCTGGCTGTGCCGGGTGGAGATGTTAAGAGTACATAGACGACCAGCAGGGTCAAATAATAATCACAGTGGTTGTAGAGGGTGCAGCAGGTGCGGTAGAGGGAGAGGGAGAGGGAGAGGGAGAGGGAGAGGGAGAGGGAGAGGGAGAGGGAGAGGGAGAGGGAGAGGGAGAGGGAGAGGGAGAGGGAGAGGGAGGGTTGAAACAGCAGGTCCGGGACAAGGTAGCGGCAGGCAGAACAGCAGAAACTGGATCAGCAACACGACCAGGTGGACTGGGGACAGCCAGGAGTTGTCAGGCCAGGTAGTCCTGAGGCATGGTCCTAGGGCTCAGGTCCTCTGGGAGGGGAGAGAGAGAGAGATGGGAGAATTACACCAGATATAGACAGACTGACCCTAGCCCCCCGGCACATAGACTACTGCGACATAGATACTGGAGACTGAGACAGCGGGGGTATGGGGACACTGTGGCCCTGTCCAGAATTACCCCTGGACTGGGCCAATCAGGCAGGATATAACCCCACCCACTTTGTCAAAGCTCCCATACCACCAGAGGGATATCAACAGACCACCAACTTACTACCCTGAGACAAGACCGTGTATAGCCCACGAAGATCTCCTCCACCACACGAGCCCGAGGACAAAAAGGAAGATCACATCAGTGACTCAACCCACTCAAATCGAGTATAGTGGAAAAAGACTGGCACGACGTGCTGCACCCCTCCTAGGGACGGTTTGGAGAGCGCGAGAAAGCCCGTAATCGAGTCAGAGGCTGAGAATCCCAGTGGAGAGAGGGGAGCCGGCCAGGCAGAGACAGCAAGGGCACCTTCGCACCCCTGGGCCAGACTACACTCAATCATAGGACCAAATGAGATGAGTCTTCAGTAAAGACTTAAAGGTTGAGACCGAGTCTCACATGGATCGGCAGACCATTCCATAAATTGGAGCTCTATAGGAGAAAGCCCTGCCTCCAGCTGTTTGCTTAGAAATTCTAGGGACAATGAGGAGGCCTGCGTCTTGTGACCATAGCGTACGTGTAGGTATGTACTGCAGGACCAAATGAATTAGCTTTTCTGCATCATTTTTGGACAAAGTTTCTGATTTTTGCAATGTTACGAAGATGGAAAAAGGCTGCTCTTTAAATACGTTAGACAAAAAAGAGATCAGGGTCCAGAGTAGCGCCGAGGTCATTCAGAGTTTTGTTTGAGACGACTATACAACCATCGATGTTCATTGTCAGATCAATGGAGATTTTTTGAATGGAGATTCGATATAGGCAGATAGTTTCTTAAATTTTCTGGGTCAAGGTTTGACTTTTTCAGGAGAGGCTTTATTACTGCCACTTTTAGTGAGTTTGTTACCCATCCGGATGATAGGAAGACATTTATTATCTGGAACATATGATCGCCAAGCACAGGAAGTAGCTCTTTCAGTAGTTTAGTTGGAATTGGGTCCAGTAGCTGGAAGATTTAGAGGCCATGATTTTCTTCGTGAATGTGTCAAGAGATTCAAGATAAAACAACTTGAGTGTCGGGACTTCCCGAGTGGCCCAGTGGTCTAAGGCACTGCATCGCAGTGCTAGAGGCGTCACTACAGACCTGGGTTCGATCCCGGGCTGTATCACAACCGGCCGTGATCGGTAGTCCCATAGGGCAGCGCACAATTGGCCCAGCGTCGTCTGGGTTAGGGGAGGGTTTGGCCAGGGGGGCTTCACTTGGCTCATCGCACTCTAGCGACTCCTTGTGTCGGGCCGGGCGCCTGCAGGCTGTCGTCAGTTGAACAGTGTTTCCTCCGACACATTGGTGCGGCTGGCTTCCGGGTTAAGCGGGCGGGTGTTAAGAAGCGCGGTTTGGCGGGTCATGTTTCGGAGGATGCATGACTCGACCTTCACCTCCCGAGCCTGTTGGGGAGTTGCGGCGATGAGACAAGATCGAAAAAGGGGGTAAAATATATATATATATATATATATTTTTTTTTTTTATTAACTTGAGTGTCTCCATTGATCCTAGGTCCAGGCTGTTCTTTGCAGACTCAGGACAACTGAGTTTTGAAGAAATACGCATTTTAAGTTTATTAAAAATAATAATAATTATGATCTTGATATTTTCGTCAAAGTTGTTCTTGAATTCATCACTGCTGAAGTTAAGGCCATCCTCACTTGGGAAATGCTGCTTTTTAGTTGGCTTTGCAGCAGTATGAAAAATAAATGTTGGATAGTTTTTATTCTCCTCAATCAGTTTGGAAAAGTAGGCTGTTAAAACATCAGTAAGGGCTTTTCAATATTGCACTGTCTTTCCAAGCTAGTCAGAAGACTTCTAATTTGGTGGAGCATAATTTCCATTCAATTTTCTGGAAGCTTTCTTCAGGGCTCGGGTATTTTCTGTATACCAGGGAGCTAATTTCTTGTGATTTAGCTTTTTTGTTTTTTAGCGGTAAGACTGCATCTAGGGTATAACACAAGGTTAAGTTTAGATCTTTGGTTAGGTGGTTGTCTGAGAATTTATAGCACAGCTTTTGATGATCCTTGGTTGGGGTCTGAGCAGATTATTTGTTGCGATTGCAAACGTAATAAAATGTTCGAGGCACAGACACGGTCTCAGTGGAGAAAGCTGAGCTGACTACACTGACTGTGCTAGTGGCAGACTGTCACGACTTCCTCCGAAGCTGCCTCCTCTCCTTGTTCGGGCAGGCTTCGGCGTTCGTCGTCACCGGCCTTCTAGTCACTGCCGCTCCTCATCTCATCATTCCATTTGTTTTGTCTTGTCTGAACACAAATGGTTCATATCCCCTCATTAGTACGTGTATAAGTGTTCCCTCTGCCCCCTTGTCCTTGTGGGTGATGTTTATTGTGAGGAGAGTGTAGCTCGGTTGAGCTCCGTGTATTTTGTATTGCCGGGGTATATTTTCCCTGTGTGCCTGTTTAGTTCCAGTGCGCCTGTTTTGCACACTTGACTGTTTGATGCATTTCTGCGTGACACTGTATTCCGGAATAAGCTCTGTATTCTGTGATTTACCCTTCTGCGCCTGACTCCTTCAAATCACCCATCACACAGACTCCACTAAGCTGTCAGGCTGGCTAACAGCCTGCTGCCTGGCCTGCACCCTGTCTCATTGGGCTGGCTAACAGCCTGCTGCCTGGCCTGCACCCTGTCTCATTGGGCTGGCTAACAGCCTGCTGCCTGGCCTGCACCCTGTCTCATTGGGCTGGCTAACAGCCTGCTGCCTGGCCTGCACCCTGTCTCATTGGGCTGGCTAACAGCCTGCTGCCTGGCCTGCACCCTGTCTCATTGGGGAGGCTAACAGCCTGCTGCCTGGCCTGCACCCTGTCTCATTGTGGAGCTAGAGGAGTTAGAGCCCTGTCTATGTTGGTAGATAAGATGAGAGCACCCCTCCAGCTAGGATGGAGTCCGTCACTCCTCAGCAGGCCAGGCTTGGTCCTGTAGCACCCCTCCAGCTAGGATGGAGTCCATCACTCCTCAGCAGGCCAGGCTTGGTCCTGTAGCACCCCTCCAGCTAGGATGGAGTCCATCACTCCTCAGCAGGCCAGGCTTGGTCCTGTAGCACCCCTCCATCTAGGATGGAGTCCGTCACTCCTCAGCAGGCCAGGCTTGGTCCTGTAGCACCCCTCCAGCTAGGATGGAGTCCATCACTCCTCAGCAGGCCAGGCTTGGTCCTGTAGCACCCCTCCAGCTAGGATGGAGTCCATCACTCCTCAGCAGGCCAGGCTTGGTCCTGTAGCACCCCTCCAGCTAGGATGGAGTCCATCACTCCTCAGCAGGCCAGGCTTGGTCCTGTAACACCCCTCCATCTAGGATGGAGTCCATCACTCCTCAGCAGGCCAGGCTTGGTCCTGTAGCACCCCTCCAGCTAGGATGGAGTCCATCACTCCTCAGCAGGCCAGGCTTGGTCCTGTAGCACCCCTCCAGCTAGGATGGAGTCCATCACTCCTCAGCAGGCCAGGCTTGGTCCTGTAACACCCCTCCAGCTAGGATGGAGTCCGTCACTCCTCAGCAGGCCAGGCTTAGTCCTGTAGCACCCCTCCAGCTAGGATGGAGTCCATCACTCCTCAGCAGGCCAGGCTTGGTCCTGTAGCACCCCTCCAGCTAGGATGGAGTCCGTCACTCCTCAGCAGGCCAGGCTTGGTCCTGTAGCACCCCTCCAGCTAGGATCGGTCCATCACTCCTCAGCAGGCCAGGCTTGGTCCTGTAGCACCCCTCCAGCTAGGATGGAGTCCATCACTCCTCAGCAGGCCAGGCTTGGTCCTGTAACACCCCTCCGGCTAGGATGGAGTCCGTATGTGGACACCTGCTCGTTGACCATGCCATCTACGGGAGGACGTCCGAAGGGAGCTAGCCTGCCGGGACACCATGTTGTCCTTCACTCAACTGGTGGACATGGCCATCCGGTTGGACAACCTGCTGGCGGCCAGAGGACGTCCTGGAGGGGGCCTGCCCGTTCCAACCCCGCCCGACCCGGATCACGAGTTGATGGAGCTGGGTGGAGTAGCGATCCGGGAGAGCGGAGGACGACAGCACCAGTGTCACTCTGGTGGCACGAGAGGACATTTGACTGCACAATGTCGTCAGCGTTCTTTTGGGTCTGGAGGCAGCAGGCAGGGCACTCTCACGTCACCCCAGGTATCGAACACCCACACTCTGCTGCGCAATGTACCCTACCCATCCACTTTCCTGGTTACATTGTAGTTCCCCAGTGTAAGGCGCTGGTCGATTAAGGCGCAGCTGGGAACATTATGGACAGGTCATTTTCACACAGTCTAGGCATTACATTGGTTCCCCTATCCATTCCACTCCCCATCAGAGCACTTGACAGTCGATCATTAGGGTCCGGGTTCATTAGGGAGGTTACAGCACCAGTCACTATGGTTACGCACGAGACTCATCGCGAGCAAGTCACTTTTTTGATTATTGAGTCTCCTGCTTTCCCTGTTGTGTTAGGTATTCCCTGGTTAACCCCACCTTTTCATGGCCGCAGAGGGTTCTCACGGGGTGGTCGCCACAGTGTCAGTGTAGGTGTCTCGGGGTTTCCGTTGGTGCAACCACGGTGGAAAGTCCAGACAGTACCTCCACCGTGCGCATTCCCCCCGAATACCTCGATTTGGCGCACGCGTTTTCCAAAACGTAGGCGACCAAATTACCACCTCATCGGGCGGGGTATTGTGTGATAAACCTCCGGGTAGACGCTGTGCCTTCCAGGAGTCATGTGTATCCCCTGTCACAGGCTGAAATGGAGTGTCAGTGTTGATGTGGATGCGGTTGAGGAGTCAGACGCAGGACGCATAGGCTGAGTCAAACAAGACTTTACTAACTGTATAAACAATACAAAATAAAGGGCCTCAAAACAAGGAGGCGAGCGACAACGCAACACAGTGCGTCACAATAAACAAAGTCCAGAGTACTGCACAGGTGACACCAACGGACAGGCAGACAATAACACACAAACTAATGAAAACAACACAGGAAACTTATAGGGCACATAATCAGACCCAAACGGACACAGGTGTAACAGACAGACCCAACCAAACGCACATCGAAACATTCAACGGTGGCAGCTAGTACTCCGGGGACGACGAACGCCGAAGCCTGCCCGAGCAAGGAGGAGGAGCAGTCTCGGCAGAATTCGTGACATGGAGGCTATGGAGACATACGTCTCCGAGTCCCTGCACCAGGGGTATATACGTCCCTCCACTTCGCCCGCCTCCTCAAGTTTCTTTTTTGTGAAGAAGAAAGACGGCGGTCTGTGCCCTTGCATTGATTACCAATCACTGAACAAGGTGACGATACAATTTAGATATTCTCTACCCCTCATTCCATCTGTGATCGCTTCTTCACAAAATTAGATCTCTGGAGTGTGTACAACCTGGTTCGTGTCCGAGAGGGGGACGAGTGAAAGAGAGCATTCAGCACAACCACGGGGCATTACGAATACCTGGTGATGCCCTACGGTTTGATGAATGCTCCATCCGTCTTCCAGTCCTTTGTGAACAAGGTGTTTCGGGACATGCTTGGGCGTGGTGTAGTGGTCTACATCGGTGACATTCTGGTGTATTCCGCTACGCGTGCCGAGCATGTGTCCCTTGTTCGTAAAGTGCTGGCCCGACTGTTGGAACATGACTCTTTATAAGAAGGCAGAAAAGTGTCTGTTTTTCCAACAGTCCGTCTCCTTCCTCTGATAACGCATTTCCACCTCAGGTGTGGAGATGGAGGGAGATCGCATTTCAGCCGTGCGTAATTGTCAGACTCCAACCACGGTAAAGGAGGTGCAGCGCTTTATTAGCTTTGCCAACTACTATCGGAGGTTTATCCGGGGCTTTGGCAAGGTCGCAGCTCCCATCACATCTCTGTTGAAGGGTGGGCCGTCCCGGCTCTGCTGGTCTGTTGAGGCTGACAGGGCCTTCAGTAACCTGAGGGGTCTGTTCACCTCAGCCCCGGTACTGGCCCAACCCGATCCATCACTACCGTTCGTAGTGGAGGTGGATTTGTCCAAAGCAGGGATAGGCGCGGTCCTATCTCAACGTTCGGTCACGCCACCCAAGCTCCGCCCCTGTGCTTTCTTCTCCAAGAAGCTCAGCCTGGCAGAGCAGAACTATGACGTTGGTGATCGGGAGCTGTTGGCTGTTGTCCGAGCCCTGACCGTGTGGAGGCACTGGCTCGAAGGGGCGAAACACCCTTTTCTCGTCTGGACGGACCACTGTAACCTGGAGTACATCCGGGCAGCGAGGAGGCTGAACCCTCGCCAGGCCAGGTGGGCCCTATTCTTCACTCGGTTTGATTTTACTCTGTCATACATCCTGGGTACGAGGAACGTGAAGGCAGACACACTGTCACGGCTGTACGACACAGAGGAGAGGCCCAGAGACAACACCCCCATACTCCCGGCCTCCTGCATTGTGGTGCCAGTAGAATGGGCGATGGACGCGGATATAGAGCAGGCATTACGCACAGATCCATCACCACCGCAGTGTCCAGCTGGGCTGCAGTACGTGCCTGCTCTTATCCGTGATCGTCTGATCTACTGGGCACACACGTCCCCCTCCTCTGGTCACCCAGGTATCGGTCATACAGTGCGCTGCCTGACCGGAAAGTACTGGTGGCCGACCTTGGCTAAGGACGTGAGGGTGTATGTCTCCTTCTGCTCGGTGTGCGCCCAGAGTAAGGCACCTAGGCACCTCCCAGCGGGTAAGTTACAACCTTTACCAGTTCCACAACGGCCATGGTCTCACCTGAGTATTGATTCCCTTACTGATCTTCCCCCCTCCCAAGGTAACACCACCATCCTGGTCGTTGTTGACTGCTTTTCCAAAGCCTGCCGCCTCCTTCCTCTGCCCGGTCTCCCCACGGCCCTGCAGACTGCGGAGGCCCTGTTTACACACGTCTTCCGGCACTACGGGGTACCAGAGGATATAGTGTCTGACCGGGGTCCCCAGTTCACATCCAAGGCCTGGAAAGCGTTCATGGAACGTCTGGGGGTCTCGGTCCACCCCGAGTCTAATGGGCAGGTGGAACGGGTGAATCAGGAGCAGGTGGAACGGGTGAATCAGGATGTGGGTAGGTTCCTGCGGTCCTACTGCCAGGACCAGCCGGGGGAGTGGTCGGTGTTCCTGCCATGGGTCGAATATGCCCAGAACTCTCTCCGTCACTCCTCCACTAACCTAACGCCATTCCAATGTGAGAGAGAGAGAGAGAGAGAGAGAGAGACAGAGAGAGAGAGAGAGAGAGAGAGAGAGAGAGAGAGAGAGAGAGACAGAGAGAGAGAGAGAGAGAGAGAGAGAGAGAGAGAGAGAGAGAGAGAGAGAGAGAGAGAGAGAGAGACTTCGTGTCTGACATAGTAATGCATTTACTGTGGAAGGAAACACTGACGAGAAGCTTCTGGGGATATCTGGTGTGAGTGTGTGAGTGTGTGTGTGTGTGTGTGAGAGTGTGAGTGTGTGTGTGTGAGTGTGTGTGAGTATGTGTGTGTGAGTGTGTGTGTGTGTGTGAGTGTGTGTGTGTGTGTGTGTGTGTGTGTGTGTGTGAGTGTGTGTGTGTGTGTGTGAGTGTGTGTGTGAGTGTGTGTGTGTGTGTGAGTGTGTGTTTGTGTTTGTGTGTGTGTGAGTGTGTGTGTGTGTGAGAGTGTGTTTGTGTTTGTGTGTGTGTGAGT
>CM062486.1:52322480-52324980 GCA_031479575.1 Coregonus ussuriensis
GCAGATTTTCATCAAGGATCTCTCTGTACTTTGCTCCGTTCATCTTTCCCTCGATCCTGACTAGTCTCCAAGTCCCTGCCACTGAAAAACATCCCCACAGCATGATGATGCCACCACCATGATTCACCGTAGGGATGGCGCCAGGTTTCCTCCAGACGTGACTCTTGGCATTCAGACCAAATAGTTCAATCTTGGTTTCATCAGACCAGAGAATCTTGTTTCTCATGGTCTGAGAGTCCTTTAGGTGCCTTTTGGCAAACTCCAAGCGGGCTGTCATGTGCCTTTTACTGAGGAGTGGCTTCCGTCTGGCTACTCTACCATAAAGGCCTGATTGGTGGAGTGCTGCAGAGATGGTTGTCCTTCTGGAAGGTTCTCCCATCTCCACAGAGGAACCCTGGAGCTCTGTCAGAGTGACCATCAAAACACGTTTTCTGTGCAATATTTCTGCAATGGTTGCACTGGTCACATCTAAAAGAGCCCTTGGGTTTGTGGTCAGAAAAAGTATTTTGTTGACACAGCTTCCAAAATGGAGTATTACGTCAAGCATTTCATTAACTGCAAAACCACTCATGTCATCTATAGATTGGAATGTCCACAGTGCAAGGTGTTCTACATTAGATGGACAAAGAGATGCCTTCCAGACCGCTTAGCGGAACACAAGTACGCCATACGGGTAGGCAATGAAGACTACCCCATGGCAAGGCACTACAAGTCCTTACACCATGGTAACCCTGCCTCCCTACAAGCTATGGGTATTGATCATATTCCGGCCTCTATTAGAAAAGGGGACCGTCTGAAACAGTTAAACCAAAGGGAAAGTTTTTGGATTTACAAACTACAGGCCACTAAATACCCTGGTTTAAATGAATATATGGATTTCTCCCCCTTCCTGTAGGGTTGTGATAGGTCCATTTGCTGCCATCTAGTGGACATTGTGCTCAATTGCCCTCAGCTGTGTTTAGACTGTTGTTGTTCATGTTTTGCTGGTTTCTAGTGTACTACGGAATATATTTCCTTCTTATTATTGACACTTTTCCCCAGTCATATTTAAGGTTAGAACTGTCTTTCTGGGTGTTCTGATACTTCTAACTTGGAGTTGTATTTGTATGATAACATAGTTACAGTATTTCACTTTTTAATGTGTATAGTATTGCTTACTAAGTGTGTCCAATCAACTTTGTAACCACTCCCTCTTCAAATTAGGGCTAATTGGAAAAGCTGTTCAAAAGAGGACATTGTATTATTTATTTGTACTCCCTGACGAAGGCCATGCAGCCGAAACACGTCGGATTTAAAAAAAAACGTATTTCTATTGAACATGCCAGATTAATAAAGGCATTTAAATTAATTATATGAAGAGTGCCTTGGTCCTCCTTTCTTTTTGATGACCAATTCACCCCTTTGACCAAAGAGCACCTTCTGTCTACCAACATCTACTACTGTGTACCTTAGTAGCGCTTCCCTTCCTCCTCTTTCTACTAGAATAGTTAAACTGTAGAATTAAACAGTAGAGTTAAACAGTAGAATTAAACAGTAGAGACTGTAGAGTTAAACAGTAGAGTTAAACAATAGAGTTAAACAGTAGAATTAAACAGTAGGAGACAGTAGAGTTAAATGGTAAAGTTAAACGATAGCGTTAAATGGTGGCATTAGCCAGTAGCGCTAAACAGTAGAGACAGTAGAGTTAAACAATAAATGTATGCGTTCCAACGCTACATTATACAATGACATTCTAGACTATTCTGTGTTTCCAACTTTGTGGCAACAGTTTGGGGAAGGCCTTTTCCTGTTTCAGCATGATGCCTACGTGCACAAAGCGAGGTCCATACAGAAATGGTTTGTCGAGATCGGTGTGGAAGAACTTGACTGGCCTGCACAGAGCCCTGACCTCAACCCCATCAAAAACCTTTGGAATGAATTGGAACGCGGACTGCGAGCCAGGCCTAATCGCCCAACATCAGTGCTCCAATGTTCCAACATCTAGTGGAAAGCCTTCCCAGAAGAGTGGAGGCTGTTATAGCGGCAAAGGGGGGACCAACTCCATATTAATGCCCATGATTTTGAAATGAGATGTTCGACGGTCATGTAGTGTAGCTAGCTAAGTTAGTTAGCTAGCTAGCTGGCCATCTTATATTAACCAGTAATACAAAATGTGCCCAAACGTTTTAAAACATTAGCTCTCACCTTGAGGCTTGATAGGGGGTAAAAAAAAATCCCTGAATGGAAGGAAATGTTGTTATTTGTTAGCTAGCTAGGCTACCAGTTAGCTTTTACCCTACTGGCTGGCCAAATTAGCTAACGTTCTTGATTCTAGTTACTTAGATCAATTAAACATCTCAAACTAGCTACTCACTTTAGCGTTAACTTATTTGAGGTATTTTCTGAACAGCTTCTCACTTCTTTGTTTCTGCAGTTGTCAGTTCGACCACACACCGTTTACAAACTCATTTGTGGCGCCCCAATAAAAAAATTACAGTTGGAACTCCACAGCAGAAAGGAG
>CM062486.1:52329980-52477480 GCA_031479575.1 Coregonus ussuriensis
TGACTTGGTAGACTGGTAGACTATAGCAGCTTAGCTCTCCTCAGTGTAGTAATGACTTGGTAGACTATAGCAGCTTAGCTCTCCTCAGTGTAGTAATGACTTGGTAGACTATAGCAGCTTAGCTCTCCTCAGTGTAGTAATGACTTGGTAGACTGGTAGGCTATAGCAGCTTAGCTCTCCTCAGTGTAGTAATGACTTGGTAGGCTATAGCAGCTTAGCTCTCCTCAGTGTAGTAATGACTTGGTAGACTGGTAGACTATAGCAGCTTAGCTCTCCTCAGTGTAGTATTGACTTGGTAGACTGGTAGGCTATAGCAGCTTAGCTCTCCTCAGTGTAGTAATGACTTGGTAGACTATAGCAGCTTAGCTCTCCTCAGTGTAGTAATGACTTGGTAGGCTATAGCAGCTTAGCTCTCCTCAGTGTAGTAATGACTTGGTAGGCTATAGCAGCTTAGCTCTCCTCAGTGTAGTAATGACTTGGTAGACTATAGCAGCTTAGCTCTCCTCAGTGTAGTAATGACTTGGCAGACTGGTAGGCTATAGCAGCTTAGCTCTCCTCAGTGTAGTAATGACTTGGTAGGCTATAGCAGCTTAGCTCTCCTCAGTGTAGTAATGACTTGGTAGACTGGTAGGCTATAGCAGCTTAGCTCTCCTCAGTGTAGTAATGACTTGGTAGACTATAGCAGCTTAGCTCTCCTCAGTGTAGTAATGACTTGGTAGGCTATAGCAGCTTAGCTCTCCTCAGTGTAGTAATGACTTGGTAGACTATAGCAGCTTAGCTCTCCTCAGTGTAGTAATGATTTGGTAGACTATAGCAGCTTAGCTCTCCTCAGTGTAGTAATGACTTGGTAGGCTATAGCAGCTTAGCTCTCCTCAGTGTAGTAATGACTTGGTAGACTGGTAGGCTATAGCAGCTTAGCTCTCCTCAGTGTAGTAATGATGTGGTAGGCTATAGCAGCTTAGCTCTCCTCCGTGTAGTAAGGACTTGGTAGGCTATAGCAGCTTAGCTCTCCTCAGTGTAGTAATGACTTGGTAGGCTATAGCAGCTTAGCTCTCCTCAGTGTAGTAATGACTTGGTAGGCTATAGCAGCTTAGCTCTCCTCAGTGTAGTAATGACTTGGTAGGCTATAGCAGCTTAGCTCTCCTCAGTGTAGTAATGACTTGGTAGGCTATAGCAGCTTAGCTCTCCTCAGTGTAGTAATGACTTGGTAGACTTGTAGGCTATAGCAGCTTAGCTCTCCTCAGTGTAGTAATGACTTGGTAGACTATAGCAGCTTAGCTCTCCTCAGTGTAGTAATGACTTGGTAGACTATAGCAGCTTAGCTCTCCTCAGTGTAGTAATGACTTGGTAGACTATAGCAGCTTAGCTCTCCTCAGTGTAGTAATGACTTGGTAGACTATAGCAGCTTAGCTCTCCTCAGTGTAGTAATGACTTGGTAGGCTATAGCAGCTTAGCTCTCCTCAGTGTAGTAATGACTTGGTAGGCTATAGCAGCTTAGCTCTCCTCAGTGTAGTAATGACTTGGTAGACTATAGCAGCTTAGCTCTCCTCAGTGTAGTAATGACTTGGTAGACTGGTAGACTATAGCAGCTTAGCTCTCCTCAGTGTAGTAATGACTTGGTAGACTGGTAGGCTATAGCAGCTTAGCTCTCCTCAGTGTAGTAATGACTTGGTAGGCTATAGCAGCTTAGCTCTCCTCAGTGTAGTAATGACTTGGTAGACTATAGCAGCTTAGCTCTCCTCAGTGTAGTAATGACTTGGTAGGCTATAGCAGCTTAGCTCTCCTCAGTGTAGTAATGACTTGGTAGACTAAAGCAGCTTAGCTCTCCTCAGTGTAGTAATGACTTGGTAGGCTATAGCAGCTTAGCTCTCCTCAGTGTAGTAATGACTTGGTAGACTATAGCAGCTTAGCTCTCCTCAGTGTAGTAATGACTTGGTAGACTGGTAGGCTATAGCAGCTTAGCTCTCCTCAGGGTAGTAATGACTTGGTAGGCTATAGCAGCTTAGCTCCCCTCAGTGTAGTAATGACTTGGTAGGCTATAGCAGCTTAGCTCTCCTCAGTGTAGTAATGACTTGGTAGGCTATAGCAGCTTAGCTCTCCTCAGTGTAGTAATGACTTGGTAGACTATAGCAGCTTAGCTCTCCTCAGTGTAGTAATGACTTGGTAGGCTATAGCAGCTTAGCTCTCCTCAGTGTAGTAATGACTTGGTAGACTATAGCAGCTTAGCTCTCCTCAGTGTAGTAATGACTTGGTAGACTGGTAGGCTATAGCAGCTTAGCTCTCCTCAGTGTAGTAATGACTTGGTAGACTATAGCAGCTTAGCTCTCCTCAGTGTAGTAGTGACTTGGTAGACTATAGCAGCTTAGCTCTCCTCAGTGTAGTAATGACTTGGTAGACTATAGCAGCTTAGCTCTCCTCAGTGTAGTAATGACTTGGTAGACTATAGCAGCTTAGCTCTCCTCAGTGTAGTAATGACTTGGTAGGCTATAGCAGCTTAGCTCTCCTCAGTGTAGTAATGACTTGGTAGGCTATAGCAGCTTAGCTCTCCTCAGTGTAGTAATGACTTGGTAGACTATAGCAGCTTAGCTCTCCTCAGTGTAGTAATGACTTGGTAGACTGGTAGACTATAGCAGCTTAGCTCTCCTCAGTGTAGTAATGACTTGGTAGACTGGTAGGCTATAGCAGCTTAGCTCTCCTCAGTGTAGTAATGACTTGGTAGGCTATAGCAGCTTAGCTCTCCTCAGTGTAGTAATGACTTGGTAGACTATAGCAGCTTAGCTCTCCTCAGTGTAGTAATGACTTGGTAGGCTATAGCAGCTTAGCTCTCCTCAGTGTAGTAATGACTTGGTAGACTAAAGCAGCTTAGCTCTCCTCAGTGTAGTAATGACTTGGTAGGCTATAGCAGCTTAGCTCTCCTCAGTGTAGTAATGACTTGGTAGACTATAGCAGCTTAGCTCTCCTCAGTGTAGTAATGACTTGGTAGACTGGTAGGCTATAGCAGCTTAGCTCTCCTCAGTGTAGTAATGACTTGGTAGGCTATAGCAGCTTAGCTCCCCTCAGTGTAGTAATGACTTGGTAGACTATAGCAGCTTAGCTCTCCTCAGTGTAGTAATGACTTGGTAGACTATAGCAGCTTAGCTCTCCTCAGTGTAGTAATGACTTGGTAGACTATAGCAGCTTAGCTCTCCTCAGTGTAGTAATGACTTGGTAGACTATAGCAGCTTAGCTCTCCTCAGTGTAGTAATGACTTGATAGGCTATAGCAGCTTAGCTCTCCTCAGTGTAGTAATGACTTGGTAGGCTATAGCAGCTTAGCTCTCCTCAGTGTAGTAATGACTTGGTAGACTATAGCAGCTTAGCTCTCCTCAGTGTAGTAATGACTTGGTAGACTGGTAGACTATAGCAGCTTAGCTCTCCTCAGTGTAGTAATGACTTGGTAGACTGGTAGGCTATAGCAGCTTAGCTCTCCTCAGTGTAGTAATGACTTGGTAGGCTATAGCAGCTTAGCTCTCCTCAGTGTAGTAATGACTTGGTAGACTGGTAGGCTATAGCAGCTTAGCTCTCCTCAGTGTAGTAATGACTTGGTAGGCTATAGCAGCTTAGCTCTCCTCAGTGTAGTAATGACTTGGTAGACTATAGCAGCTTAGCTCTCCTCAGTGTAGTAATGACTTGGTAGGCTATAGCAGCTTAGCTCTCCTCAGTGTAGTAAGTGACTTGGTAGACTAAAGCAGCTTAGCTCTCCTCAGTGTAGTAATGACTTGGTAGGCTATAGCAGCTTAGCTCTCCTCAGTGTAGTAATGACTTGGTAGACTATAGCAGCTTAGCTCTCCTCAGTGTAGTAATGACTTGGTAGACTGGTAGGCTATAGCAGCTTAGCTCTCCTCAGTGTAGTAATGACTTGGTAGGCTATAGCAGCTTAGCTCCCCTCAGTGTAGTAATGACTTGGTAGGCTATAGCAGCTTAGCTCTCCTCAGTGTAGTAATGACTTGGTAGGCTATAGCAGCTTAGCTCTCCTCAGTGTAGTAATGACTTGGTAGACTATAGCAGCTTAGCTCTCCTCAGTGTAGTAATGACTTGGTAGGCTATAGCAGCTTAGCTCTCCTCAGTGTAGTAATGACTTGGTAGACTATAGCAGCTTAGCTCTCCTCAGTGTAGTAATGACTTGGTAGACTGGTAGGCTATAGCAGCTTAGCTCTCCTCAGTGTAGTAATGACTTGGTAGACTGGTAGGCTATAGCAGCTTAGCTCTCCTCAGTGTAGTAATGACTTGGTAGACTGGTAGGCTATAGCAGCTTAGCTCTCCTCAGTGTAGTAATGACTTGGTAGGCTATAGCAGCTTAGCTCTCCTCAGTGTAGTAATGACTTGGTAGGCTATAGCAGCTTAGCTCTCCTCAGTGTAGTAATGACTTGGTAGGCTATAGCAGCTTAGCTCTCCTCAGTGTAGTAATGACTTGGTAGGCTATAGCAGCTTAGCTCTCCTCAGTGTAGTAATGACTTGGTAGACTATAGCAGCTTAGCTCTCCTCAGTGTAGTAATGACTTGGTAGACTATAGCAGCTTAGCTCTCCTCAGTGTAGTAATGACTTGGTAGGCTATAGCAGCTTAGCTCTCCTCAGTGTAGTAATGACTTGGTAGACTGGTAGGCTATAGCAGCTTAGCTCTCCTCAGTGTAGTAATGACTTGGTAGACTATAGCAGCTTAGCTCTCCTCAGTGTAGTAATGACTTGGTAGGCTATAGCAGCTTAGCTCTCCTCAGTGTAGTAATGACTTGGTAGACTGGTAGGCTATAGCAGCTTAGCTCTCCTCAGTGTAGTAATGACTTGGTAGACTGGTAGTCTATAGCAGCTTAGCTCTCCTCAGTGTAGTAATGACTTGGTAGGCTATAGCAGCTTAGCTCTCCTCAGTGTAGTAATGACTTGGTAGGCTATAGCAGCTTAGCTCTCCTCAGTGTAGTAATGACTTGGTAGACTGGTAGGCTATAGCAGCTTAGCTCTCCTCAGTGTAGTAATGACTTGGTAGGCTATAGCAGCTTAGCTCTCCTCAGTGTAGTAATGACTTGGTAGGCTATAGCAGCTTAGCTCTCCTCAGTGTAGTAATGACTTGGTAGACTATAGCAGCTTAGCTCTCCTCAGTGTAGTAATGACTTGGTAGGCTATAGCAGCTTAGCTCTCCTCAGTGTAGTAATGACTTGGTAGACTATAGCAGCTTAGCTCTCCTCAGTGTAGTAATGACTTGGTAGGCTATAGCAGCTTAGCTCTCCTCAGTGTAGTAATGACTTGGTAGGCTATAGCAGCTTAGCTCTCCTCAGTGTAGTAATGACTTGGTAGACTGGTAGACTATAGCAGCTTAGCTCTCCTCAGTGTAGTAATGACTTGGTAGGCTATAGCAGCTTAGCTCTCCTCAGTGTAGTAATGACTTGGTAGACTATAGCAGCTTAGCTCTCCTCAGTGTAGTAATGACTTGGTAGACTGGTAGGCTATAGCAGCTTAGCTCTCCTCAGTGTAGTAATGACTTGGTAGGCTATAGCAGCTTAGCTCTCCTCAGTGTAGTAATGACTTGGTAGACTGGTAGACTATAGCAGCTTAGCTCTCCTCAGTGTAGTATTGACTTGGTAGACTGGTAGGCTATAGCAGCTTAGCTCTCCTCAGTGTAGTAATGACTTGGTAGACTATAGCAGCTTAGCTCTCCTCAGTGTAGTAATGACTTGGTAGGCTATAGCAGCTTAGCTCTCCTCAGTGTAGTAATGACTTGGTAGGCTATAGCAGCTTAGCTCTCCTCAGTGTAGTAATGACTTGGTAGACTATAGCAGCTTAGCTCTCCTCAGTGTAGTAATGACTTGGTAGACTGGTAGGCTATAGCAGCTTAGCTCTCCTCAGTGTAGTAATGACTTGGTAGGCTATAGCAGCTTAGCTCTCCTCAGTGTAGTAATGACTTGGTAGACTGGTAGGCTATAGCAGCTTAGCTCTCCTCAGTGTAGTAATGACTTGGTAGACTTTAGCAGCTTAGCTCTCCTCAGTGTAGTAATGACTTGGTAGGCTATAGCAGCTTAGCTCTCCTCAGTGTAGTAATGACTTGGTAGGACTATAGCAGCTTAGCTCTCCTCAGTGTAGTAATGACTTGGTAGACTATAGCAGCTTAGCTCTCCTCAGTGTAGTAATGACTTGGTAGGCTATAGCAGCTTAGCTCTCCTCAGTGTAGTAATGACTTGGTAGACTGGTAGGCTATAGCAGCTTAGCTCTCCTCAGTGTAGTAATGACTTGGTAGGCTATAGCAGCTTAGCTCTCCTCAGTGTAGTAATGACTTGGTAGGCTATAGCAGCTTAGCTCTCCTCAGTGTAGTAATGACTTGGTAGGCTATAGCAGCTTAGCTCTCCTCAGTGTAGTAATGACTTGGTAGGCTATAGCAGCTTAGCTCTCCTCAGTGTAGTAATGACTTGGTAGGCTATAGCAGCTTAGCTCTCCTCAGTGTAGTAATGACTTGGTAGACTATAGCAGCTTAGCTCTCCTCAGTGTAGTAATGACTTGGTAGACTGGTAGGCTATAGCAGCTTAGCTCTCCTCAGTGTAGTAATGACTTGGTAGACTATAGCAGCTTAGCTCTCCTCAGTGTAGTAATGACTTGGTAGACTATAGCAGCTTAGCTCTCCTCAGTGTAGTAATGACTTGGTAGACTATAGCAGCTTAGCTCTCCTCAGTGTAGTAATGACTTGGTAGACTATAGCAGCTTAGCTCTCCTCAGTGTAGTAATGACTTGGTAGGCTATAGCAGCTTAGCTCTCCTCAGTGTAGTAATGACTTGGTAGGCTATAGCAGCTTAGCTCTCCTCAGTGTAGTAATGACTTGGTAGACTATAGCAGCTTAGCTCTCCTCAGTGTAGTAATGACTTGGTAGACTGGTAGACTATAGCAGCTTAGCTCTCCTCAGTGTAGTAATGACTTGGTAGACTGGTAGGCTATAGCAGCTTAGCTCTCCTCAGTGTAGTAATGACTTGGTAGGCTATAGCAGCTTAGCTCTCCTCAGTGTAGTAATGACTTGGTAGACTATAGCAGCTTAGCTCTCCTCAGTGTAGTAATGACTTGGTAGGCTATAGCAGCTTAGCTCTCCTCAGTGTAGTAATGACTTGGTAGACTAAAGCAGCTTAGCTCTCCTCAGTGTAGTAATGACTTGGTAGGCTATAGCAGCTTAGCTCTCCTCAGTGTAGTAATGACTTGGTAGACTATAGCAGCTTAGCTCTCCTCAGTGTAGTAATGACTTGGTAGACTGGTAGGCTATAGCAGCTTAGCTCTCCTCAGTGTAGTAATGACTTGGTAGGCTATAGCAGCTTAGCTCCCCTCAGTGTAGTAATGACTTGGTAGGCTATAGCAGCTTAGCTCTCCTCAGTGTAGTAATGACTTGGTAGGCTATAGCAGCTTAGCTCTCCTCAGTGTAGTAATGACTTGGTAGACTATAGCAGCTTAGCTCTCCTCAGTGTAGTAATGACTTGGTAGGCTATAGCAGCTTAGCTCTCCTCAGTGTAGTAATGACTTGGTAGGCTATAGCAGCTTAGCTCTCCTCAGTGTAGTAATGACTTGGTAGACTGGTAGGCTATAGCAGCTTAGCTCTCCTCAGTGTAGTAATGACTTGGTAGACTATAGCAGCTTAGCTCTCCTCAGTGTAGTAATGACTTGGTAGACTATAGCAGCTTAGCTCTCCTCAGTGTAGTAATGACTTGGTAGACTATAGCAGCTTAGCTCTCCTCAGTGTAGTAATGACTTGGTAGACTATAGCAGCTTAGCTCTCCTCAGTGTAGTAATGACTTGGTAGGCTATAGCAGCTTAGCTCTCCTCAGTGTAGTAATGACTTGGTAGGCTATAGCAGCTTAGCTCTCCTCAGTGTAGTAATGACTTGGTAGACTATAGCAGCTTAGCTCTCCTCAGTGTAGTAATGACTTGGTAGACTGGTAGACTATAGCAGCTTAGCTCTCCTCAGTGTAGTAATGACTTGGTAGACTGGTAGGCTATAGCAGCTTAGCTCTCCTCAGTGTAGTAATGACTTGGTAGGCTATAGCAGCTTAGCTCTCCTCAGTGTAGTAATGACTTGGTAGACTATAGCAGCTTAGCTCTCCTCAGTGTAGTAATGACTTGGTAGGCTATAGCAGCTTAGCTCTCCTCAGTGTAGTAATGACTTGGTAGACTAAAGCAGCTTAGCTCTCCTCAGTGTAGTAATGACTTGGTAGGCTATAGCAGCTTAGCTCTCCTCAGTGTAGTAATGACTTGGTAGACTATAGCAGCTTAGCTCTCCTCAGTGTAGTAATGACTTGGTAGACTGGTAGGCTATAGCAGCTTAGCTCTCCTCAGTGTAGTAATGACTTGGTAGGCTATAGCAGCTTAGCTCCCCTCAGTGTAGTAATGACTTGGTAGACTATAGCAGCTTAGCTCTCCTCAGTGTAGTAATGACTTGGTAGACTATAGCAGCTTAGCTCTCCTCAGTGTAGTAATGACTTGGTAGACTATAGCAGCTTAGCTCTCCTCAGTGTAGTAATGACTTGGTAGGCTATAGCAGCTTAGCTCTCCTCAGTGTAGTAATGACTTGGTAGGCTATAGCAGCTTAGCTCTCCTCAGTGTAGTAATGACTTGGTAGACTATAGCAGCTTAGCTCTCCTCAGTGTAGTAATGACTTGGTAGACTGGTAGACTATAGCAGCTTAGCTCTCCTCAGTGTAGTAATGACTTGGTAGACTATAGCAGCTTAGCTCTCCTCAGTGTAGTAAATGAGCTGTAGCTATAGCAGCTTAGCTCTCCTCAGTGTAGTAATGACTTGGTAGGCTATAGCAGCTTAGCTCTCCTCAGTGTAGTAATGACTTGGTAGACTATAGCAGCTTAGCTCTCCTCAGTGTAGTAATGACTTGGTAGGCTATAGCAGCTTAGCTCTCCTCAGTGTAGTAATGACTTGGTAGACTATAGCAGCTTAGCTCTCCTCAGTGTAGTAATGACTTGGTAGGCTATAGCAGCTTAGCTCTCCTCAGTGTAGTAAGTGACTTGGTAGACTAAAGCAGCTTAGCTCTCCTCAGTGTAGTAATGACTTGGTAGGCTATAGCAGCTTAGCTCTCCTCAGTGTAGTTATGACTTGGTAGACTATAGCAGCTTAGCTCTCCTCAGTGTAGTAATGACTTGGTAGACTGGTAGGCTATAGCAGCTTAGCTCTCCTCAGTGTAGTAATGACTTGGTAGGCTATAGCAGCTTAGCTCCCCTCAGTGTAGTAATGACTTGGTAGGCTATAGCAGCTTAGCTCTCCTCAGTGTAGTAATGACTTGGTAGGCTATAGCAGCTTAGCTCTCCTCAGTGTAGTAATGACTTGGTAGACTAAAGCAGCTTAGCTCTCCTCAGTGTAGGAATGACTTGGTAGGCTATAGCAGCTTAGCTCTCCTCAGTGTAGTAATGACTTGGTAGACTATAGCAGCTTAGCTCTCCTCAGTGTAGTAATGACTTGGTAGACTGGTAGGCTATAGCAGCTTAGCTCTCCTCAGTGTAGTAATGACTTGGTAGGCTATAGCAGCTTAGCTCCCCTCAGTGTAGTAATGACTTGGTAGGCTATAGCAGCTTAGCTCTCCTCAGTGTAGTAATGACTTGGTAGGCTATAGCAGCTTAGCTCTCCTCAGTGTAGTAATGACTTGGTAGGCTATAGCAGCTTAGCTCTCCTCAGTGTAGTAATGACTTGGTAGACTATAGCAGCTTAGCTCTCCTCAGTGTAGTAATGACTTGGTAGGCTATAGCAGCTTAGCTCTCCTCAGTGTAGTAATGACTTGGTAGACTATAGCAGCTTAGCTCTCCTCAGTGTAGTAATGACTTGGTAGGCTATAGCAGCTTAGCTCTCCTCAGTGTAGTAATGACTTGGTAGACTATAGCAGCTTAGCTCTCCTCAGTGTAGTAATGACTTGGTAGACTATAGCAGCTTAGCTCTCCTCAGTGTAGTAATGACTTGGTAGACTGGTAGGCTATAGCAGCTTAGCTCTCCTCAGTGTAGTAATGACTTGGTAGGCTATAGCAGCTTAGCTCTCCTCAGTGTAGTAATGACTTGGTAGGCTATAGCAGCTTAGCTCTCCTCAGTGTAGTAATGACTTGGTAGACTATAGCAGCTTAGCTCTCCTCAGTGTAGTAATGACTTGGTAGGCTATAGCAGCTTAGCTCTCCTCAGTGTAGTAATGACTTGGTAGACTATAGCAGCTTAGCTCTCCTCAGTGTAGTAATGACTTGGTAGACTATAGCAGCTTAGCTCTCCTCAGTGTAGTAATGACTTGGTAGACTGGTAGGCTATAGCAGCTTAGCTCTCCTCAGTGTAGTAATGACTTGGTAGGCTATAGCAGCTTAGCTCTCCTCAGTGTAGTAATGACTTGGTAGGCTATAGCAGCTTAGCTCTCCTCAGTGTAGTAATGACTTGGTAGACTGGTAGGCTATAGCAGCTTAGCTCTCCTCAGTGTAGTAATGACTTGGTAGACTATAGCAGCTTAGCTCTCCTCAGTGTAGTAATGACTTGGTAGGCTATAGCAGCTTAGCTCTCCTCAGTGTAGTAATGACTTGGTAGGCTATAGCAGCTTAGCTCTCCTCAGTGTAGTAATGACTTGGTAGACTGGTAGGCTATAGCAGCTTAGCTCTCCTCAGTGTAGTAATGACTTGGTAGACTATAGCAGCTTAGCTCTCCTCAGTGTAGTAATGACTTGGTAGACTATAGCAGCTTAGCTCTCCTCAGTGTAGTAATGACTTGGTAGGCTATAGCAGCTTAGCTCTCCTCAGTGTAGTAATGACTTGGTAGGCTATAGCAGCTTAGCTCTCCTCAGTGTAGTAATGACTTGGTAGGCTATAGCAGCTTAGCTCTCCTCAGTGTAGTAATGACTTGGTAGGCTATAGCAGCTTAGCTCTCCTCAGTGTAGTAATGACTTGGTAGGCTATAGCAGCTTAGCTCTCCTCAGTGTAGTAATGACTTGGTAGGCTATAGCAGCTTAGCTCTCCTCAGTGTAGTAATGACTTGGTAGGCTATAGCAGCTTAGCTCTCCTCAGTGTAGTAATGACTTGGTAGGCTATAGCAGCTTAGCTCTCCTCAGTGTAGTAATGACTTGGTAGGCTATGGCAGCTTAGCTCTCCTCAGTGTAGCAATGTGACTCAGAGTCTGTAATAATGTCAGCCTGTCCCTCTGCTCCTCCCAGACAATCTTCCTGCAGGATAATGCTTTAGTCCACATCCGTGGTTTGGACCTGTCAGGTCTGGGCCGGCTGCTCTACCTCTACCTCCAGAACAACAGCATCTCAGCCTTGGAGCCAGGGGCTTTCCTGGCTCAGGGGCCCCTGCTAGAGTTAGCCCTCAACGGGAACCTCATCCACCTGCTCACCCCCGACACCTTCACCGGCCTGGACCACCTCCGTATCCTCTACCTGGCAGCCAATCAGATCACACGGCTGCATGATCACACCTTTACTGGGCTGCAGGTCAGTCTCAAACCTTGACCCTTGACCTATAACCCCTGAACCCTACACAGCCATGACCTGTATAGGTCTGCAGATCAGTAAGAAACACTACCCTTGGCCCTTAACCCTTGGCCTATAACCCCTGAACCCTACACAGCCATGACCTGTATAGGTCTGCAGATCAGTAAGAAACACTACCCTTGGCCCTTAACCCTTGGCCTATAACCCCTGAACCCTACACAGCCATGACCTGTATAGGTCTGCAGATCAGTAAGAAACACTACCCTTGGCCCTTAACCCTTGGCCTATAACCCCTGAACCCTACACAGCCATGACCTGTATAGGTCTGCAGATCAGTAAGAAACACTACCCTTGGCCCTTAACCCTTGGCCTATAACCCCTGAACCCTACACAGCCATGACCTGTATAGGTCTGCAGATCAGTAAGAAACACTACCCTTGGCCCTTAACCCTTGGCCTACAATGGTCGCGCTCCTCTGGAAATTTAATTAACATAATAAAGAAATCCCCATCAAAATATCATATTATAAAATCCGTCAGTTTATGCTAGAGATATCTAAATCAAATAGCTAAATGATCCTTGGTATGACCATCTTAAAACAATTCCATAAGTTAGCTTAGAACTTGCTCATCCAGAGGTGGTGCTCCTAGTGGCCGGGGACTTTAATGCAGGGAAACTTAAATCAGTTTTACCTAATTTCTACCAGCATGATAAATGTGCAACCAGAGGAAAAAAATCTCTAGACCACCTTTACTCCACACACAGAGACACGTACAAAGCTCTCCCTCGCCATCCATTTGGCAGACTGCATATCTGACCATAATTCTATCATCCTGATTCCTGCTTATAAGCAAAAACTAAAGCAGGAAGTACCAGTGACTCGGTCAATACAGAAGTGGTCAGATGACGTGGATGCTACGCTACAGGACTGTTTTGCTAGCACAGACTGGAATATGTTCAGGGATTCTTATGATGGCATTGAGGAGTACACCACATCAGTCACTGGCTTCATGAATAAGTGCATCGATGACGTCGTCCCCACAGTGACCATATGTATATACCCCAACCAGAAGCCATGGATTACAGGAATCATCCGCACTGAGCTAAAGGGTAGAGCTCCCGCTTTCAAGGAGCGGGACTCTAACCCGGACGGTTATAAGAAATCCCGCTATGCCCTCTGGTGAACTATCAAGCAGGCAAAGCGTCAATACGGGACTAAGATTGAATCGTACTACACCGGCTTCGACGCTCGTCGGATGTGGCAGGGCTTGCAAACTATTACGGACTACAAAGGGAAGCACAGCCTGCAAGCTGCCCAGTGACACGAGACCACCAGACGAGCTAAATTACTTCTATGCTAGCTTCGAGGCAAGCAACACTGAAGCATGCATGAGAGCATCAGCTGTTCCGGATGACTGTGTGATCACGCTCTCCATAGCCGATGTGAGTAAGACCTTTAAACTGGTCAACATTCACAAGGCTGCGGGGCCAGACGGATTACCAGGACGTGTATTCCGAGCACGCGCTGACCAACTGGCAAGTGTCTTCACTGTCATTTTTAACATGTCCCTGACTGAGTCTGTAATACCAACATGTTTCAAGCAGACCACCATAGTCCCCGTGCCCAAGGACACTAAGATAACCTGCCTAAATGACTACCGACCCGTAGCACTGACGTCTGTAGCCATGAAGTGCTTTGAAAGGCTGGTCATGGCTCACATCAACACCATTATCCCAGAAAACCTAGACCCACTCAAATTTGCATACGGCCCCAACAGATCCACAGATGATGCAATCTCTATTGCACTCCACACTGCCCTTTCCCACCTGGACAAAAGGAACACCTACATGAGAATGCTATTCATTGACTACAGCTCAGTGTTCAACACCATAGTGCCCTCAAAGCTCATCACTAAGCTAAGGACCCTGGGACTTAACACCTCCCTCTGCAACTGGATCCTGGACTTCCTGACGGGCCACCCAAGGTGGTAAGGGTAGGTAACAACACATCTGCCACGCTGATCCTCAACACGGGGACCCCTCAGGGGTGCGTGCTCAGTCCCCTCCTGTACTCCCTGTTCACCCATGACTGCATAGCCAGGCACGATTCCAACACTATCATTAAGTTTGCCAACGACACAACAGTGGTAGGCCTGATCACCGACAACGATGAGACAGCCTATTGGGAGGTGGTCAGAGACCTGGCCGTGTGGTGCCAAGATAACAACCTCTCCCTCAACGTGACCAAGACAAAGGAGATGATTGTGGACTACAGGAAAAGGAGGACAGAGCACATCCCCATTCTCATCGACGGGGCTGTAGTGGAACAGGTTGAGAGCTTCAAGTTCCTTGGTGTCCACATCACCAACGAGCTATCATGGTCCAAACACACCAAGACAGTCGTGAAGAGGGCACGCCAAAACCTATTCCCCCTCAGGAGACTGAAAAGATTTGACATGTGTCCCCAGATCCTCAAAAGGTTCTACAGCTGCACCATCGAGAGCATCCTGACTGGTTGCATCACCGCCTGGTATGGCAACTGCTCTGCCTCCGACCGCAAGGCACTACAGAGGGTAGTGTGTATGGCCCAGTACATCACTGGGGCCAAGCTTCCTGCCATCTAGGACCTCTATTATAGGCGGTGTCAGAGGAAGGCCCTAGAAATTGCCAAAGACTCCAGTCACTCTAGTCATAGACTGTTCTCTCTGCTACCGCACGGCAAGCGGTACTGGAGCGCCAAGTCTAGGTCCAAAAGGCTTCTTAACAGCTTATAATCCCAAGCAATAAGACTCCTGAACAGCTAATAAAATGCCTACCCGGACTATTTGCATTGTCCAGACCAATAGATGAGGGAGGGGGATATTGGACATGGTCCAGACCAATAGATGAGGGAGGGGGATATTGGACATGGTCCAGACCAACAGATGAGGGAGGGGGATATTGGACATGATCCAGACCAGCAGATGAGTCACAGAGTCTACGTCTCTAACCTCTAAACTCTAACCCCCCCACAGAGCCTACACATGATCCCTGACCTCTAACCTCTAACCCCCCCACAGAGCCTACACATGATCCCTGACCTCTAACCTCTAACCCCCCCACAGAGCCTACACATGATCCCTGACCTCTAACCTCTAACCCCCCCCCCACAGAGCCTACACATGATCCCTGACCTCTAACCTCTAACCCCCCCACAGAGCCTACACATGATCCCTGACCTCTAACCTCTAACCCCCCCACAGAGCCTACACATGATCCCTGACCTCTAACCTCTAACCCCCCCCCACAGAGCCTACACATGATCCCTGACCTCTAACCTCTAACCCCCCCACAGAGCCTACACATGATCCCTGACCTCTAACCTCTAACCCCCCCACAGAGCCTACACATGATCCCTGACCTCTAACCTCTAACCCCCCCACAGAGCCTACACATGATCCCTGACCTCTAACCTCTAACCCCCCCACAGAGCCTACACATGATCCCTGACCTCTAACCTCTAACCCCCCCCACAGAGCCTACACATGATCCCTGACCTCTAACCTCTAACCCCCCCCACAGAGCCTACACATGATCCCTGACCTCTAACCTCTAACCACCCCCCCACAGAGCCTACACATGATCCCTGACCTCTAACCTCTAACCCCCCCACAGAGCCTACACATGATCCCTGACCTCTAACCTCTAACCCCCCCACAGAGCCTACACATGATCCCTGACCTCTAACCTCTAACCCCCCCACAGAGCCTACACATGATCCCTGACCTCTAACCTCTAACCCCCCCCCACAGAGCCTACACATGATCCCTGACCTCTAACCTCTAACCCCCCCACAGAGCCTACACATGATCCCTGACCTCTAACCTCTAACCCCCTCACAGAGTCTACAGGAACTACACCTCCAGGAGAACAGCATAGAGGTGCTGGGTGACCAGGCTCTGGCCGGACTCTCCTCTCTGGCTCTCTTGGACCTCAGCAGGAACCAGATCCACAGCCTCGGACCAGCCTCCCTACAGCCCCTCATTAGCCTGCAGGTCCTCCGAGTCACAGGTACGGGGAAGGGCATGCCCTAAGCTCCCTCTGTAGCTAGCTTGTAAAATGTTGCCAGTGGTGCTATCCAATCGGATCCTTTTCTATAGCACAAGTGGTTGGTACGTTGTCCAGGAGGGTGGTCACGTGTGTTTGTGATCAGAGGACCACTGGTTGGATCCCAGGTGTGTTTGTGATCAGAGGACCACTAGTTGGATCCCAGGTGTGTTTGTGATCAGAGGACTACTGGTTGGATCCCAGGTGTGTTTGTGATCAGAGGACTACTGGTTGGATCCCAGGTGTGTTTGTGATCAGAGGACTACTGGTTGGATCCCAGGTGTGTTAGTGATCAGAGGACCACTAGTTGGATCCCAGGTGTGTTAGTGATCAGAGGACCACTAGTTGGATCCCAGTAAGGGGACAGGGACAGTGAAGGAAGCGAAGGCTGTTAGCAGCACACTGACGATTTCACTAATGACAAAACAGGTGGACTGGAACTTCATGTTAAATACAACTGAGTGTGAACTGTAACCTGAGAGTATGACAAAACAGATGGGACTGAACCCCCCCCCCCCCCACCCCCCTCTACAGAGAACCCGTGGCGGTGTGACTGTGCGCTCCACTGGCTGCGGTCGTGGATTGATGCTGAGGGTCAGAGGTTTCTGAGCTGGTCCGAGCGTCGTCTGCTGTGTGCCGAACCCCCCCGCCTGGCATACCTCAGTCTGATGGAGGTAGCAGCTAACAGCCTGGTCCGTACCATACACACACACACCTGTACACACACACACCTGTACACACACACACCTGTACACACACACACCTGTACACACACACACACCTGTACACACACACACATACACACACACACCTGTACACACACACACCTGTACACACACACACCATACACACACACACACACCTGTACACACACACACACCTGTACACACACACACCTGTACACACACACACCTGTACACACTCACACCTGTACACACACACACATACACACACACACCTGTACACACACACACCTGTACACACACACACATACACACACACACCTGTACACACACACACATACACACACACACCTGTACACACACACACCTGTACACACACACACCTGTACACACACACACCTGTACACACTCACACCTGTACACACACACACACATACACACACACACCTGTACACACACACACCTGTACACACACACACATACACACACACACCTGTACACACACACACATACACACACACACCTGTACACACACACCTGTACACACACACACCTGTACACACACACACCTGTACACACACACACCTGTACACCAGTGGAGGCTCCCCAGAGGAGGAAGGGGAGGACCATCCTCAGAGGAGGAAGGGGAGGACCATCCTCAGAGGAGGAAGGGGAGGACCATCCTCAGTGAATGTCATAAAAATTGAAATAGTGAAACATTAACAAAGGTATCCTTTTTATATAAAACTATACTAAATATATTCACGGCACCAAATCATTGATTAAAACACATTGTTTTGCAATGAAGGTGTACAGTAGCCTCAACAGCACTCTGTAGGGTAGCACCATGGTGTAGCCAGAGGACAGCTAGCTTCCATCCTCCTCTGGGTACATTGACTTCAATACAAAACCTAGGAGGCTCATGGTTCTCACCCCATTCCATTGACTTACACGGTAACTATGACAACTTCCGGAGGACATCCTCCAACCCATCAGAGCTCTTGCAGCACGAACTGACATGATATTTTGGTCCAGACAGCATCAGACACATGGTCTACACATACTGAGACAGAGAGGTGCTGTTCCACTGTCCAGACAGCATCAGACACATGGTCTACACATACTGAGACAGAGAGGTGCTGTTCCACTGTCCAGACAGCATCAGACACATGGTCTACACATACTGAGACAGAGAGGTGCTGTTCCACTGTCCAGACAGCATCAGATACATGGTCTACACATACTGAGACAGAGAGGTGCTGTTCCACTGTCCAGACAGCATCAGATACATGGTCTACACATACTGAGACAGAGAGGTGCTGTTCCACTGTCCAGACAGCATCAGACACATGGTCTACACATACTGAGACAGAGAGGTGCTGTTCCACTGTCCAGACAGCATCAGACACATGGTCTACACATACTGAGACAGAGAGGTGCTGTTCCACTGTCCAGACAGCATCAGACACATGGTCTACACATACTGAGACAGAGAGGTGCTGTTCCACTGTCCAGACAGCATCAGACACATGGTCTACACATACTGAGACAGAGAGGTGCTGTTCCACTGTCCAGACAGCATCAGACACATGGTCTACACATACTGAGACAGAGAGGTGCTGTTCCACTGTCCAGACAGCATCAGATACATGGTCTACACATACTGAGACAGAGAGGTGCTGTTCCACTGTCCAGACAGCATCAGACACATGGTCTACACATACTGAGACAGAGAGGTGCTTTCAGACGATGATGAGGATGATGAAGATGATGAAGATGATGATGCTTTAACTGAGATTGATGTGTCTTTCTGTCGGCGCGCGTCTCGGTCCAATTAATTATCAAAATTTCTATATTTTATTTGGACGGGCAAGGAGGTACAGTAGGGGAGGCCCAGCTGAGAGGAGGAGAGAGTTTAGATAGATGTGAGAAGGAATTATACATACACAGAGCAAAGTGTGGCTGCTATGAAAGTGAACTGTTTGCATGTGATCAGGGGTGTATTCATTCCGCCGATTCTGTTGAAAAATGTTTCTTAAACGGAAGCAAACGGAACGAAACGGGGATAAACATATCTTAATTTGTGCAAAGAAACTCGTTTGCAAATGTTGGACTAATGATTACACCCTAGATCAGCTAGATACAGGCGAGAGAGTGAAAGGCGGTATTGAATGTGTCACTGTAAACTTTCATTCACAGGTTGTAGCAGCCTCATGATGGGTAAAGGGAAGATTAGAGTATCGTGTAGTAGCCTAAACCTATCGCTGTTACATTGAGCTGGTTGGAATATGAATGACAGTCATCCAATATGCTCTAATAGAAATAAGGTCATGAAAACGTTTTTTGTCCTCCCTCATCATTAACCACACTGATATACACACACACACACACACACACACACAAACACACACACACACACACACACACACACACACACACACACACACACACACACACCCACACACACACACAAACACACACACACACACACACACACACACACACACACACACACACACACCTACACACACACACACACACACACACACACACACACACACACACACCTATACACACACACACACACACACACACCCACACACACACACACAAACACACACACACACACACACACACACACACACACACACACACACACACACCTATACACACACACACACACACACACACACACACACACTCCTATACACACACACACACACACACACACACCTATACACACATCTGTTCACACACACCTGTACACACACACCTGTACACACACACCTGTACACACACACACACACCTATACACACACACCCCTGTACACATCCCAGCACACACACACACCTGTACAGGTTCCTCCACATGTCATCTGTAGCTCAGCTGGTAGAGCACGGCGCTTGTAACGCCAAGGTAGTGGGTTCGATCCCCGGGACCACCCATACACACAAAAAAAAAACATGTATGCACGCATGACTGTAAGTCGCTTTGGATAAAAGCGTCTGCTAAATGGCATATTATTATTATTATTATTATTATGGTGGTCTGTTCCTACAGGTTTGTATCCCCCCTGTGTTACACCTGGAGCCCAGCCACCTCACCGTGCAGCTGGGAGAGAGTCTCAGGGTGACCTGTCAGGCCTCTGGATACCCGCAGCCCCTGGTCACCTGGAGAAAGACCTCACAGGGCAGGGCACTGCTAGGGCCCAGAGGACTACTGCAGGAGCTGGGAGGAGGGGGGGACATGAGGAGACAGGAGAGGGGAGGAGAGGGGGACATGAGGAGACAGGAGAGGGAGAGGAGAGGGGGACATGAGGAGACAGGAGCTGGGAGGAGGGGGGGACATAAGGAAACAGGAGAGGGGAGGAGAGGGGGACATGAGGAGACAGGAGCTGGGAGGAGGGGGGGACATGAGGAGACAGGAGAGGGGAGGAGAGGGGGTGAAGAGGAGAGAAGGAAGAGGAGGAGGGGTAGCAAGGGATGTGCTGGGGTCAGTGGGCGGGGTGACAGAGGAGGAAGTGGAGGGGGGAGAGAGGGAGAGCTTCGACCCGGACACAGGAAGTGGAATGCTGTTCCTAAGCAACGTGACGGTAGCTCACGCCGGGCGCTACGAGTGCAAGGCCTTGAACCCTGGGGGCGTGGCCCACATGACCTTTCACCTCGCCATCAACATGACATCATCAACCGCACTCTGGCCTCGGCTACACTCTTCCTCCTCGTCATCCCTCTATCTGGGGGAGGTGGTGGGGGTCAGCCAGGAGCCCCTGTATGAAATGGAGAGTATGGACTTCTCAGCTCTGGGCCCGGCCACTCAGACAGTCATCGCAGTGGGCATCTCTCTGCTGGCTCTGATCGCTCTGCTGCTACTCATTATGATCTACAGCCGCCAGCAGCAACACAAACAGGTCTGGACACACCTCACTACTCAATACACCCTTCAGTATGTACTACTAGCTGGATACTACTCAATACACCCTTCAGTATGTACTACTAAGCTGGATACTATTCAATACACCCTTCAGTATGTACTACTAGCTGGATACTATTCAATACACCCTTCAGTATGTACTACTAGCTGGATACTACTCAATACACCCTTCAGTATGTACTACTAAGCTGGATACTACTCAATACACCCTTCAGTATGTACTACTAGCTGGATACTATTCAATACACCCTTCAGTATGTACTACTAGCTGGATACTACTCAATACACCCTTCAGTATGTACTACTAGCTGGATACTATTCAATACACCCTTCAGTATCGTACTACTTGATGTACTACTAGCTGGATACTACTCAATACACCCTTCAGTATGTACTACTAGCTGGATACTATTCAATACACCCTTCAGTATGTACTACTAGCTGGATACTACTCAATACACCCTTCAGTATGTACTACTAGCTGGATACTACTCAATACACCCTCAGTATGTACTACTAGCTGGATACTATTCAATACACCCTTCAGTATGTACTACTAGCTGGATACTACTCAATACACCCTTCAGTATGTACTACTAAGCTGGATACTATTCAATACACCCTTCAGTATGTACTACTAAGCTGGATACTACTCAATACACCCTTCAGTATGTACTACTAGATGGATACTATTCAATACACCCTTCAGTATGTACTACTAGCTGGATACTACTCAATACACCCTTCAGTATGTACTACTAGCTGGATACTATTCAATACACCCTTCAGTATGTACTACTAGCTGGATACTACTCAATACACCCTTCAGTATGTACTACTAGCTGGATACTACTCAATACACCCTTCAGTATGTACTACTAGCTGGATACTATTCAATACACCCTTCAGTATGTACTACTAGCTGGATACTACTCAATACACACTTCATTATGTACTACTAGCTGGATACTACTCAATACACCCTTCAGTATGTACTACTAGCTGGATACTACTCAATACACCCTTCAGTATGTACTACTAAGCTGGATACTACTCAATACACCCTTCAGTATGTACTACTAGCTGGATACTACTCAATACACCCTTCAGTATGTACTACTAGCTGGATACTACTCAATACACCCTTCAGTATGTACTACTAGCTGGATACTACTCAATACACCCTTCAGTATGTACTACTAAGCTGGATACTACTCAATACACCCTTCAGTATGTACTACTAGCTGGATACTACTCAATACACCCTTCAGTATGTACTACTAGCTGGATACTACTCAATACACCCTTCAGTATGTACTACTAGCTGGATACTATTCAATACACCCTTCAGTATGTACTACTAAGCTGGATACTACTCAATACACCCTTCAATATGTACTACTTAATGTATGAATGTGTGTTGTGTTAATGTTTGGTGTGTTAATGTGTTAATGTGTGTTGTGTTAATGTGTGTTGTGTTAATGTGTTAATGTGTGTTGCGTTAATGTGTTAATGTGTGTTGTGTTAATGTGTTAATGTGTGTTGTAATAATGTGTTAATATGTGTTTTGATAATGTGTTAACATGTGTTGTGTTTGTGTGTTGTGTTAATGTGTGTTGTGTTAATGTGTTAATGTGTGTTGTGTGAATGTGTTAATATGTGTTGAGTTTGTGTGTTGTGTTAATGTGTTAATATGTGTTGTGTTAATGTGGTAATGTGTGTTGTGGTAATGTTTGGTGTGTTAATGTGTTAATGTGTGTTTTGTTAATGTGTTAGTATGTGTTGTGTTAATGTGTGTTGTGCTAATGTGTTATTATGTGGTGTGTTAATGTGTGTTGTGTTAATATGTGTCGTGGTAATGTTTGGTGTGTTAATGTGTGTTGTGTTAATGTATTAATGTGTGTTTTGTTAATGTACGTTGTGTTAATATGTGTCGTGCTAATGTGTTAATATGTTATGTTGTTGTATTATCAGCCAGACGACAGCAGTAAGGAGGAGAGGATCCTGCACGTTAATAACTACTCAGACGGTCCCACCACCGCCTCTCAGCTGGAAGAGTACTGTGACGACGCCGGACACGAGATGTATGTCCTCAACTGCTCCCGCTCCGGCCCCGCCCTGCCAACACACGCTGGACTCCTGGCCAATCAGCATGCAGCTAGCCTGGCCAATCAGCATACAGGAGTCCTAGCCAATCAGCAGGGGGTGCTGGTACTACAGGAAGGTATTCATGCCCAGGTTTGGAAGGTAAAGAACCTCTTACATTCTGCAAAATAAAATCCAATAAATGACTGTAAATAGGATTGTTAAACACTTTATTTGGACAGTAGAGCTAAAACCTTTCATTTGGTGCTATACTCCAGCATTTTGGATTTAAGATCAAATGTTTTATATGAGGTGACAGTACAGAATATCACCTTTTATTTTAGGGTATTTTCTTACATATGTATTTTACCGTTTAGAAATGAATGCACTTTATGCATCTAGTCCCCCCATTTGAAGGTGTCATAAGTCTTTTGAAATTGTATTTATAGTGTTTTGCATTTAGTCAAAAGTTTAGTATTTGGTCCCATATTTCTAGCACGCAATGACTACATCAAGCTTGTGACTCTACAAACTTGTTGGATGCATTTGCAGTTTGTTTTGGTTGTGTTTCAGATTACGTTGTGCCCAATAGAAATGAATGGTAAATAATGTATTGTGTAATTTTGGAGTACATTTTATTATAAATAAGAATATAATATGTTTCTGAACACTTCTACATAAATATGGTTACAGATAATCATGAATGAATTGTGAATAATGATGAGTGAGAACGTTACAGATGCACAAAGACCATGCCTCCAAAACGTGCTAACCTCTCACCATTAGCATTTATATATCATACCCCCAAAACATGCTAACCTCTCACCATTACCAATAACAGGGGAGATTAGCATTTTATATCATACCTCCAAAACATGCTAACCTCTCACCATTACCAATAACAGGGGAGATTAGCATTTTATATCATACCTCCAAAACATGCTAACCTCTCACCATTACCAATAACAGGGGAGATTAGCATTTTATATCATACCTCCAAAACATGCTAACCTCTCACCATTACCAATAACAGGGGAGATTAGCATTTTATATCATACCTCCAAAACATGCTAACCTCTCACCATTACCAATAACAGGGGAGATTAGCATTTTATATCATACCTCCAAAACATGCTAACCTCTCACCATTACCAATAACAGGGGAGATTAGCATTTTTGCGGGGATGAGATAAAAAAAATTGTTTATTTGGATCCCCATTAGCTTTTTGCAGAAGCAGCAGCTACTCTTCCTGGGGTCCACAAAAAACACAAAACAAGATAAGTAACAAAACACTGATAGACGAGGACAGTCACACTAATGTAAAATACAGATATACAAACAACACAACTAAACAATTATGTGTGTCATAGAGTGTGTCTGTGTGTCTGTGTGTCTGTGTGTGTGTGTGTTTTGTTTGTTTGTGTGTCCCCTAGAAGTCCCAGCCGTTCCATGAGTTGTTGTCTTTTAAAGGTCATTTTGCTGTTTGCTTGAGTAATTGGAGATGGAAGGGAGTTCCATGTTATCATGGCTCTGTATAAAACTGTGCGTAGCTGTGAATTAGTTTTGGACTTGGGGACTGTGAAGAGACCCATGGTGGCATGTCTTGTGGGGTACAGTGGGGAGAAAAAGTATTTGAAACACTGCCGATTTTGCAGGTTTTCCTACTTACAAAGCATGTAGAGGTCTGTAATTTTTATCATAGGTACACTTCAACTGTGAGAGACGGAATCTAAAACAAAAATCCAGAAAATCACATTGTATGATTTTTAAGTAATTAATTTGCATTTTATTGCATGACATAAGTATTTGATCACCTACCAACCAGTAAAAATTCCGGCTCTCACAGACCTGTTAGTTTTTCTTTAAGAAGCCCTCCTGTTCTCCACTCATTACATGTATTAACTGCACCTGTTTGAACTCGTTACCTGTATAAAAGACACCTGTCCACACACTCAATCAAACAGACTCCAACCTCTCCACAATGGCCAAGACCAGAGAGCTGTGTAAGGACACCAGGGATAAAATTGTAGACCTGCACAAGGCTGGGATGGGCTACATTTACATTACATTTTAGTCATTTAGCAGACGCTCTTATCCAGAGCGACTTACAGGAGCAATTAGGGTTAAGTGCCTTGCTCAAGGGCACATTAACGTCATTTAGCAGACGCTCTTAGCCAGAGCGACTCACAAATTGGTGCGTTCACCCTATAGCCAGTGGGATAACCACTTTACAATTTGGGGCGGGGGGGGGGGGGGGGGGGGGGGGTTAGAAGGAATACTTTATCCTATCCCAGGTATTCCTTAAAGAGGTGGGGTTTCAAATGTCTCCGGAAGGTGGTGAGTGACTCCGCTGTCCTGGCGTCGTGAGGGAGCTTGTTCCACCATTGGGGTACCAGAGCAGCGAACAGTTTTGACTGGGCTGAGCGGGAGCTATGCTTCCGCAGAGGAAGGGGAGCCAGCAGGCCAGAGGTGGATGAACGCAATGCCCTCGTTTGGGTGTAGGGACTGATCAGAGCCTGAAGGTACAGAGGTGCCGTTCCCCTCACTGCTCCATAGGCAAGCACCATGGTCTTGTAGCGGATGCGAGCTTCAACTGGAAGCCAGTGGAGTGTGCGGAGGAGGGGGGGTGACGTGAGAGAACTTGGGAAGGTTGAACACCAGACGGGCTGCGGCATTCTGGATGAGTTGTAGGGGTTTAATGGCACAGGCAGGGAGGCCAGCCAACAGCGAGTTGCAGTAGTCCAGACAGGAGATGACAAGTGCCTGGATTAGGACCTGTGCCGCTTCCTGTGTAAGGCAGGGTCGTACTCTCCGAATGTTGTAGAGCATGAACCTGCAGGAGCGGGATCACCGCCTTGATGTTGGCGGAGAACGACAGGGTGTTGTCCAGGGTCACGCCTAGGTTCTTCGCACTCTGGGAGGAGGACACAGCGGAGTTGTCAACCGTGATGGCGAGATCATGGAACGGGCAGTCCTTCCCCGGGAGGAAGAGCAGCTCCGTCTTGCCAGGGTTCAGCTTGAGGTGGTGATCCGTCATCCATACTGATATGTCTGCCAGACATGCAGAGATGCGATTCGCCACCTGGTTATCAGAAGGGGGAAAGGAGAAGATTAGTTGTGTATCGTCAGCGTAGCAATGATAGGAAAGGCCATGTGAGGATATGACAGAGCCAAGTGACTTGGTGTATAGGGAGAAAAGGAGAGGGCCTAGAACTGAGCCCTGGGGGACACCAGTGGTGAGAGCACGTGGTGCGGAGACAGCTTCTCGCCACACCACTTGGTAGGAGCGACCGGTCAGGTAGGACGCAATCCAGGAGTGAGCCGCGCCGGAGATCCCCAGCTCGGAGAGGGTGGAGAGGAGGATCTGATGGTTCACAGTATCAAAGGCAGCAGACAGGTCTAGAAGGACAAGAGCAGAGGAGAGAGAGTTAGCTTTAGCAGTGCGGAGAGTCTCCGTGACACAGAGAAGAGCAGTCTCAGTTGAATGACCAGTCCTGAAACCTGATTGGTTTGGATCAAGAAGGTCATTCTGAGAGAGATAGCAAGAGAGTTGGCTAAAGACGGCACGCTCAATAGTTTTGGAAAGAAAAGAAAGAAGGGATACTGGTCTGTAGTTGTTGACATCAGTGGGGTCGAGTGTTGGTTTTTTGAGAAGGGGAGCAACTCTCGCTCTCTTGAAGACGGAAGGGACATGGCCAGCGGTCAAGGATGAGTTGATCAGCGAGGTGAGGTAGGGGAGAAGGTCACCGGAGATGGTCTGGAGAAGGGAGGAGGGGATGGGGTCAAGCGGGCAGGTTGTTGGGCGGCCTGCAGTCACAAGTCGCAGGATTTTATCTGGAGAGAGAGGGGAGAAAGAAGTCAAAGCAAAGGGTAGGGCAGTGTGAGCAGGACCAGCAGTGTCATTAGACTTAACAAACGAGGATCGGATGTCGTCAACCTTCTTTTCAAAGTGGTTGACGAAGTCATCCACAGAGAGAGAGGAGGGGGTGGGGGGGGGGGGGGGATTCAGGAGGGAGGAAAATGTGGCAAAGAGCTTCCTAGGGTTAGAGGCAGATGCTTGGAATTTAGAGTGGTAGAAGGTGGCCTTAGCAGCAGAAACAGATGAAGAAAATGTAGAGAGGAGGGAGTGAAAAGATGCCAGGTCGGCAGGAGTTTAGTTTTCTTCCATTTCCGCTCCGCTGCCCGGAGCTCTGTTCTGTGAGCTCGCAATGAGTCATCAAGCCACGGAGCTGGAGGGGAGGACCGAGCCGGCCGGGAGGATAGGGGACACAGAGAGTCAAAGGATGCAGAAAGGGAGGAGAGGAGGGTTGAGGAGGCAGAATCAGGAGATTGGAGGGAGAAGGATTGAGCAGAGGGAAGAGATGATAGGATGGAAGAGGAGAGAGTAGTGGGAGAGAGAGAGCGAAGGTTGCGGCGGCGCATTACCATCTGTGTAGGGGCAGAGTGAGTAGTGTGGGAGGAGAGCGAGAGAGAAAAGGAAACAAAGTAGTGGTCGGAGACATGGAGGGGAGTTGCAGTGAGATTAGTAGAGGAGCAGCATCTAGTGAAGATGAGGTCAAGCGTATTGCCTGCCATGTGAGTAGGGGGGGACGGTGAGAGGGTGAGGTCAAAAGAGGAGAGGAGTGGAAAGAAGGAGGCAGAGAGAAATGAGTCAAATGTGGACATAGGGAGGTTGAAATCCCCCAAAACTGTGAGGGGTGAGCCATCCTCAGGGAAGGAACTTATCAAGGCGTCAAGCTCATTGATGAACTCTCCAAGGGAACCTGGAGGGCGATAGATGACAAGGATATTAAGCTTAAATGGGCTAGTGACTGTGACAGCATGGAATTCAAATGAGGAGATAGACAGATGGGTTAGGGGAAAAATTGAGAATGTCCACTTGGGAGAGATGAGGATTCCTGTACCACCACCCCTCTGACCAGATGCTCTCGGGGTATGCGAGAACACATGGTCAGACGAGGAGAGAGCAGTAGGAGTAGCAGTGTTTTCAGTGGTGATCCATGTTTCTGTCAGCGCCAGGAAGTCGAGGGACTGGAGGTTGGCATAGGCTGGGATGAAGTCAGCTTTGTTGGCAGCAGAACGGTAGTTCCAGAGGCTGCCTGCGACCTGGAACCCCACGTGGGTGGTGTGTGCAGGGACCACCAGGTTAGAGAGGCAGCAGCCACGCGGTGTGGTGCGTTTGTGTAGCCTGTGCAGAGAGGAGAGAACAGGGATAGGCAGAGGCATAGTTGACAGGCTGTAGCAAATGGCTACAAAAATGCAGAGGAGATCGGAATGAAATGAGCTAAGCATCTGGGAGCGGAGAGAGCAGGGCCTCCCTCACCAAAAACTTCTACCTCAGAAACTAAAATTGTTTCACTGAACCACCCGAACAAAAACTCTCCCAACTTCCGCCTTTAGAAATCAGAATTGTTGTGAACCACAGCGGTTCAATGTTTAAAGGAATAGACTCAACCCACTTTATTCATTTACATTTACATTTACATTTTAGTCATTTAGCAGACGCTCTTATCCAGAGCGACTTACAGTTAGTGAATACATGTTTTTTTTATACTGGCCCCCCGTGGGAATCGAACCCGCAACCCTGGCGTTGCAAACGCCATGCTCTATCAACTGAGCTACATCCCTGCCGGCCATTCCCTCCCCTACCCTGGACGACGCTGGGCCAATTGTGCGCCGCCCATGAGTCTCCTGGTCGCGGCCGGCTGCGACAGAGCCTGGATTCGAACCAGGATCTCTAGTGACACAGTTAGCACTGCGATGCATTGCCTTAGACCACTGCGCCACTCAGGAGACATTATTCAGCTAGCCAACTATGACACCATAGCTAACTAGCAAGCTAGCATCCAATAACAATAACACACCGTTTAGCACCAACACTTGGTCACAACAAACCACCAATAGTATGATAACACACTAAACAGATCATTCGTGTCTGTGTCAAGTTCCTTTCATGACGCAGCAATGATTAGACGTTGGCTAGCTAGGACAAGTATATTGTATTTAGCTACTACCGTACAGTTAGCTGGTCGTGTTGGGTAGCTAGCAATGGCCACTGTGTTGACTTTGTTTGAAGAACGGCTAGCTAGCTAGCTTCGTGCTACACCCGGCACACAATGGCTATTGTGTTGACTCTGACTCTGTTCGAAAAAACGGCTAGGTAGCTCGCTTCGTGCTACAGCCGGCACTGCCAAGACACAGTAACTACACACAACAACCCACGATGCCTAGCTATGACGCCGTAGCTAACTTGCAAGCTAGCATCCATTAACACACAATTTAGCATCAATACTTGGTTACAACAAACTGCCAAGAGTGTGTTAGCACACTAAACAGATAATTCAAGTCCGTGTCTAGTTCCTTTCATAACGCATAACGCAGCAAAAAATTAAACGTTGGCTAGCAGCACATTAACATTGGAACCAGCTCTCCAGCGTTGCTAATCGTTACCAGTAGCTACCCGCTAGCTAGCTAGCCTCGTGCTTCGATACTAACCTACAATTACCTACGGAAACCTACAATAACAACATTACTAACCTATAATAAATACAATACCTAACTATGGCTAACTACCTACATACGATCTAATACATGGTTAAGCAAAAAATTAAACGTTGGCTAGCACTACATTAACATTGGAACCAGCTCTCCAGCGTTGCTAATCGTTACCAGTAGCTACCCGCTAGCTAGCTAGCCTCGTGCTTCGATACTAACCTACAATTACCTACGGAAACCTACAATAACAACATTACTAACCTATAATAAATACAATACCTAACTACAGCTAACTACCTACCTACGATCTAATACATGGTTAAGCTTTACTCAACACCATATGAGAAGCTTACCTCCTGCTTACCTCCAGCTAGAGAAAAACACGACCTCTCCCGACAACCGTCACCAACCGTCACCATGTTATCAACCATGGACTGAGCATTGAGGATGGGTCGTGGCTACAGGACAATAGGCAAGCAGCTTGGTGAGAAGGCAACAACTGTTGGCGCAAATATTAGAAAATAGAAGAAGTTCAAGATGATGGTCAATCACCCTCGGTCTGGGGCTCCATGCAAGATCTCACCTCGTGGGGCATCAATGATCATGAGGAAGGTGAGGGATCAGCCCAGAACTACACGGCAGGACCTGGTCAATGACCTGAAGAGAGCTGGGACCACAGTCATTAAACCATTAGAAAACCATTAGTAACACACTACGCCGTCATGGATTAAAATCCTGCAGCGCACGCAAGGTCCCCCTTCTCATGCCAGCGCATGTCCAGGCCCGTCCAGGCTCTGTCGCAGCCGGCCGCGACCGGGAGACTCATGGGCGGCGCACAATTGGCCCAGCGTCGTCCAGGGTAGGGGAGGGAATGGCCGGCAGGGATGTAGCTCAGTTGATAGAGCATGGCGTTTGCAACGCCAGGGTTGTGGGTTCAATTCCCACAGGGGGCCAGTATAAAAAAAAAATATGTAAGTCGCTCTGGATAAGAGCGTCTGCTAAATGACTAAAATGTAAAAATGTAAAATGTCTGAAGTTTGCCAATGACCATCTGGATGATCCAGAGGAGGAATGGGAGAAGGTCATGTGGTCTGATGAGACAAAAATAGAGCTTTTTGGTCTAAACTCCACTCGCCGTGTTTGGAGGAAGAAGAAGGATGAGTACAACCCCAAGAACACCATCCCAACCGTGAAGCATGGAGGTGGAAACATCATTCTTTGGGGATGCTTTTCTGCAAAGGGGACAGGACGACTGCACCGTATTGAGGGGAGGATGGATGGGGCCATGTATCGCGAGATCTTGGCCAACAACCTCCTTCCCTCAGTAAGAGCATTGAGGATGGGTCGTGGCTGGGTCTTCCAGCATGACAACGACCCAAAACACACAGCCAGGGCAACTAAGGAGTGGCTCCGTAAGAAGCATCTCAAGGTCCCGCAGTATTAGACTTAAAACGAATCACCCAGCGATCATACACTGTTTACCAGGGGGCAGGGCTACCGACGTTAAGGCTAATCTAAAGATGGTGCTGGCTAAAGCTAAAACTGGCGAGTGTAGAGAGTATAGAGATATTGTTATCCACGTCGGCACCAACGATGTTAGGATGAAACAGTCAGAGGTCACCAAGTGCAACATAGCTTCAGCGTGTAAATCAGCTAGAAAGATGTGTCGGCATCGAGTAATTGTCTCTGGCCCCCTCCCAGTTAGGGGAAGTGACGAGCTCTACAGCAGAGTCTCAGCACTCAATCGCTGGTTGAAAACTGTTTTCTGCCCCTCCCAAAAGATAACATTTGTGGATAATTGGCCCTCTTTCTGGGACTCACCCACAAACAGGACCAAGCCTGACCTGCTGAGGAGTGACGGACTCCATCCTAGCTGGAGGGGTGCTCTCCTCTTATCTACCAACATAGATAGGGCTCTAACTCCTCTAGCCCCACAGTGAAATAGGGTGCAGGCCAGGCAGCAGGCTGTTAGCCAACCTGCCAGCTTAGTGGAGTCTGCCAATAGCATAGTCAGTGTAGTCAGCTCAGCCATACCCATTGAGACTGTGTCTGTGCCTCGACCTAGGTTGGGCAAAACTAAACATGGCGGTGTTCACCCCAGCAATCTTATTAGGATAAAGACCTCCTCCATTCCTGCCATTATTGAAAGAGATCGTGATACCTCACATCTCAAAATAGGGTTACTTAATGTTAGATCCCTCACTTCAAAGGCAGTCATAGTCAATGAACTAATCACTGATCATAATCTTGATGTGATTGGCCTGACTGAAACATGGCTTAAGCCTGATGAATTTGCTGTGTTAAATGAGGCCTCACCTCCTGGTTACACTAGTGACCATATTCCCCGTGCATCCCGCAAGGGCGGAGGTGTTGCTAACATTTACGATAGCAAATTTCAATTTACCAAAAAAAAAAATGGCGTTTTCATCTTTTGAGCTTCTAGTCATGAAATCTATGCAGCCTACTCAATCACTTTTTATAGCTACTGTTTACAGGCCTCCTGGGCCATATACAGCGTTCCTCTCTGAGTTTCCTGAATTCCTATCAGACCTTGTAGTCATAGCAGATCATATTCTAATTTTTGGTGATTTTAATATTCACATGGAGAAGTCCACAGACCCACTCCAAAAGTCTTTCGGAGCCATCATCGACTCAGTGGGTTTTGTCCAACATGTCTCTGGACCTACTCACTGCCACAGTCATACTCTGGACCTAGTTTTGTCCCATGGAATAAATGTTGTAGATCTTAATGTTTTTCCACAAAATCCTGGACTATCGGACCACCATTTTATTACGTTTGCAATCGCAACAAATAATCTGCTCAGACCCCAACCAAGGAGCATCAAAAGTCGTGCTATAAATTCTCAGACAACACAAAAATTCCTTGATGCCCTTCCAGACTCCTTCTGCCTACCCAAGGACGTCAGAGGACAAAAATCAGTTAACCACTTAACTGAGGAACTCAATTTAACCTTGCGCAATACCCTAGATGCAGTTGCACCCCTAAAAACGAAAAACATTTGTCATAAGAAACTAGCTCCCTGGTATACAGAAAATACCCGAGCTTTGAAGCAAGCTTCCAGGAAATTGGAACGGAAATGGCGCCACACCAAACTGGAAGTCTTCCGACTAGCTTGGAAAGACAGTACCGTGCAGTACCGAAGAGCCCTCACTGCTGCTCGATCATCCTACTTTTCCAACTTAATCGAGGAAAATAAGAATAATCCAAAATTTCTTTTTGATACTGTTGCAAAGCTAACTAAAAAGCAGCATTCCCCAAGAGAGGATGGCTTTCACTTCAGCAGTAATAAATTCATGAACTTCTTTGAGGAAAAGATCATGACCATTAGAAAGCAAATTACGGACTCCTCTTTGAATCTGCGTATTCCTCCAGGGCTTAGCTGTGCTGGATCTGCACAGCTCTGCGAGGGCCTGGGATCGGGAGAGACACTTAAGTGTTTTAGTACTATATCTCTTGACACAATGATGAAAATAATCATGGCCTCTAAACCTTCAAGCTGCATACTGGATCCTATTCCTACTAAACTGCTGAAGGAGCTGTTTCCTGTGCTTGGCCCTCCTATGTTGAACATAATAAACAGCTCTCTATCCACCGGATGTGTACCAAACTCACTAAAAGTGGCAGTGATAAAGCCTCTCTTGAAAAAGCCAAACCTTAACCCGGAAAATATAAAAAACTATCGGCCTATATCGAATCTTCCATTCCTCTCAAAAATTTTTGAAAAAGCTGTTGCGCAGCAACTCACTGCCTTTCTGAAGACAAACAATGTATACGAAATGCTTCAGTCTGGTTTTAGACCCCATCATAGCACTGAGACTGCACTTGTGAAGGTGGTAAATGACCTTTTAATGGCGTCAGACCGAGGCTCTGCATCTGTCCTCGTGCTACTAGACCTTAGTGCTGCCTTTGACACCATCGATCACCACATTCTTTTGGAGAGACTGGAAACCCAAATTGGTCTACACGGACAAGTTCTGGCCTGGTTTAGATCTTACCTGTCGGAAAGATATCAGTTTGTCTCTGTGAATGGTCTGTCCTCCGACAAATCAACTGTACATTTCGGTGTTCCTCAAGGTTCCGTTTTAGGACCACTATTGTTTTCACTATATATTTTACCTCTTGGGGATGTTATTCGAAAACATAATGTTAACTTTCACTGCTATGCGGATGACACACAGCTGTACATTTCAATGAAACATGGTGAAGCCCCAAAATTGCCCTCGCTAGAAGCCTGTGTTTCAGACATAAGGAAGTGGATGGCTGAAAACTTTTTACTTTTAAACTCGGACAAAACAGAGATGCTTGTTCTAGGTCCCAAGAAACAAAGAGATCTTCTGTTAAATCTGACAATTCATCTTGATGGTTGTAAAGTCGTCTCAAATAAAACTGTGAAGGACCTCGGCGTTACTCTTGACCCTGATCTCTCTTTTGACGAACATATCAAGACTGTTTCAAGGACAGCTTTTTTCCATCTACGTAACATTGCAAAAATCAGAAATTTTCTGTCCAAAAATGATGCAGAAAAATTAATCCATGCATTTGTTACTTCTAGGTTAGACTACTGCAATGCTCTATTTTCCGGCTACCCGGATAAAGCACTAAATAAACTTCAGTTAGTGCTAAATACGGCTGCTAGAATCCTGACTAGAACCAAGAAATTTGATCATATTACTCCAGTGCTAGCTTCCCTACACTGGCTTCCTGTTAAGGCAAGGGCTGATTTCAAGGTTTTACTGTTAACCTATAAAGCGTTACATGGGCTTGCTCCTACCTATCTTTCCGAGTTGGTCCTGCCGTACATACCAATACATACGCTACGGTCACAAGACGCAGGCCTCCTAATTGTCCCAAGAATTTCTAAGCAAACAGCGGGAGGCAGGGCTTTCTCCTATAGATCTCCATTTTTATGGAACAGTCTGCCTACCCATGTGAGAGACGCAGACTCGGTCTCAACCTTTAAGTCTTTACTGAAGACTTATCTCTTCAGTAGGTCATATGATTGAGTGTAGTCTGGCCCAGGAGTGTGAAGGTGAACGGAAAGGCTCTGGAGCAACGAACAGCCCTTGCTGTCTCTGCCAGGCCGGTTCCCCTCTCCACTGGGGTTCTCTGCCTCTAACCCTGTTGCAGGGGCTGAGTCACTGGCTAGCTGGTGCTCTTTCATGCCGTCCCTGGGAGGGGTGCGTCACTTGAGTGGGTTGAGTTACTGACGTGATCTTCCTGTCTGGGTTGGCGCCCCCCCTTGGTTTGTGCTGTGGTGGAGACCTCTGTGGGCTATACTCGGCCTTGTCTCAGGATTGTAAGTTGGTGGTTGAGGATATCCCTCTAGTGGTGCGGGGGCTGTGCTTTGGCAGAGTGGGTGGGGTTATATCCTTCCTGTTTGGCCCTGTCCGGGGGTTTCTTCGGATGGGGCCACAGTGTCTCCGGACCGCTCCTGTCTCAGCCTCCAGTATTTATGCTGCAGTAGTTTATGTGTCGGGGGGCTGGGGTTAGTTGGTTATACCTGGAGTACTTCTCCTGTCTTATCCAGTGTCCTGTGTGAATTTAAGTATGCTCTCTCTAATTCTCTCGTTCTCTCTTTCTCTCTGAGAACCTGAGCCCTAGGACCATACGTCAGGACTACCGGGCATGATGACACCTTGCTGTCCCCAGTCCGCCTGGCCTTGCTGCTATTCCAGTTTCAACTGTTCTGCCTGCGGTTACGAAACCCCTACCTGTCCCAGACCTGCTGTTTTCAACTCTTAATGATCGGCTATGAAAAGCCAACTGAGAGACCTGAGCCCTAGGACCATACGTCGGGACTACCGGCCGTGGTGACTCCTTGCTGTCCCCAGTCCGCCTGGCCTTGCTGCTATTCCAGTTTCAACTGTTCTGCCTGCAGTTATGGAACCCCTACCTGTCCCAGACCTGCTGTTTTCAACTCTTAATGATCGGCTATGAAAAGCCAACTGAGATTTATTCCTGATTATTATTTGACCATGCTTGTCACTTATGAACATTTTTGAACATCTTGGCATGGTTCTGTTATAATCTTCACCCAGCACAGCCAGAAGAGGACTGGCCACCCCTCATAGCCTGGTTCCTCTCTAGGTTTCTTCCTAGGTTTTCGCCTTTCTAGGGAGTTTTTCCTAGCCACCGTGCTTCTACACCTGCATTACTAGCTGTTTGGGGTTTTAGGCTGGGTTTCTGTACAGCACTTCGAGATATTAGCTGATGTAAGAAGGGCTATATAAAATAAAATTGATTGAAATTGATTGATTGGCCTAGCCAGTCTACAGACCTGAACCCAATAGAAAATCTTTGGAGGGAGCTGAAAGTCCGTATTGCCCAGCGACAGCCCCGAAACCTGAAGGATCTGGAGAAGGTCTGTATGGAGGAGTGGGCCAAAATCCCTGCTGCAGTGTGTGCAAACCTGGTCAAGATCTACAGGAAACGTATGATCTCTATAATTGCAAACAAAGGTTTCTCTACCAAATATTAAGTTCTGCTTTTCTGATGTATCAAATATTTATGTCATGCAATAAAATGCAAATGAATTACTTAAAAATCATACAATGTGATTTTCTGTTGATGTTAGTTATGTATGTGCAGTTAAGGGCAAGGCGTGATGCTCTGGTTTGAGCCAGTTGCAGCTTTGCTAGGTCTTTCATTACTGCACCTGACCATATTACCAGACAGTTATCAAGATTGGACAAGATCAGAACCTGAACAACTAGTACAGTTGATTTCTGTGTCAAAAACACAGAACGTCTTTTCATAACAGACATACCTCTCCCCATATTTACAACAACTTTGTCAATATGACTTGACCATGATAACTGACCATCCAATGTTACATCAACTTTAAAGAATGATGGAGATTAATTGGGTTTTCTCCCATGATATCATTTAATGTTCTCCAAAGTCCTTTTCCATTTTGTTTTATGTCATTTATCTTTGTTTGGTAATATAATTTATTGTTTTTGTTAAGTTTAGTCACAACATTTCTCTATTTACAGCTGAGCAGCCTGACTTGTTGGCCACCTCTTTTGCATGATTTCTTTGAACCATTGTTCAGTTCATCAATCCAGAGGGCTCTAAGAGTTCACAGTTAGTGTCTTAACAGGTGCATGCTGGTCAATTATTGGCATGAATACTTTTTACAAATACGTCCAGTGCTGCATCTGGATTCACTTCCTCATACACATCAGACCAACACAAATGTTTCACATCTTCAATAAAAGAGTACTGATTTGTTTTGTGTCTTATGAATAACTTTAGGCCCTGCTTTGGTTCTTTGGCTTTCCTTGTTATTGCCACAATGTTATGGTCACTATAGCCAATGGGAACTGATATTGCTTTGGAGCAAAGCTCTGCAGCGTTGGTGAAGATATGATCAATACAAGTGGATGTCACAGATCCAACACTATTGATATACACTCTAGTTGGTTGAGTGATAACCTGGGTCATATTACAGGCATTAGTCACAGTTAGAAGCTCTTGAAAGGACAGTTAGTTGCTAAACAGTCAATGTCCAGGTCACCCAGAAAATAGCACATTATCAAGCATTACACACATATTATCCAGATACTGACTGTTAGAACTTGGTGGCCTGTATCAGCACCCCAAAAGAAGAGGCTTTAGATGAAGCAGACGAACAACATTTGACATGAGATCCTCTCTAAGCTTTACATTAATATGGCTCTGAACATATACAGCAACACCTCCCCTACAGGCATTCCTGTCTTTTCTGTAGATGTTATATCCCTGTACTCCTACTGCTGTATCATCAAAGCTATTATCTAAGTGAGTTTCAGAGATGGCCAGTATATGAACGTTATCCAATGTTAGCAAGTTATTGATTTCATTAACCTTATTTCATATATTAATATGGCTATTCTTAGCCCTTTTCTTGATGATGAAGATGAGGATGATGAAGATGAGGATGATGAGGATGATGATGATTGTATTATGTATTAAAAATAGTTTCCTAAATGTCCATCTGTATTTTGAAAGGTGCTTATAAATTGTAACTAAAACTTATGTAGGTCCATATTATTATCATTATTATCATTATTATCATTATTATCATTATTATTATTATTATCATCATTATTATCGTTATCATTATCATTGCTATTATTATTACTATTTAAAAATAATAATAATGATTACTATTATTATTATTATTATTATTATTATTATTATTATTATTATTATTATTATTATTATTATTGTTCTCCAGGACAATGGCAGGCTGGAGGACTGGGGCATAGTAGGGCCCCTGTAGAGGGACTAGAAGGGCACTACGAGATCCACTGCTGAGAGGACATCTACTGAGGGGAGGAGATCCGCTGAGGGGATGAGATCCACTGCTGGGAGGAGATCCACTGAGGGGAGAGATTCACTGAGGAGAGGAGATCCACTGATGGGAGGAGATCCACTGAGGGGAGAGATTCACTGAGGAGAGGAGATCCACTGAGGGGAGAGATCCATTGATAGGGACAGGAGGATATCTAGTGCTGAGAGTAGATTTTTGAAGAGATGTGACTGTTTCTCTCTCTAAACCACACCCTGAAGAACAATAATGGTTAACTATATAAATAAATCCAGCCTCAGGATATGCGGTTTCCAGTTTTTACTAATTCCAGTGACAATCACCAAATAAAATTATCTTGGGAGGTAATGCAGTCGGCATTTGATGGTGAGGTATTCCTGATCGAGAGAACAAAAGGACTTGAGTTCCTGTTCGTTACCACAATCACACCATGAGTAAGTTAATCATGAGACATACCCCTCCACCTTTCTTTTTCCCAGAGAGCTCTTTCTTCCTGTCCGCGCAATGAACCCCGCTGGCTGTATGGACGTGGACAGTATATCCGGAGAGAGCCATGATTCCATAAAACTGAGTATGTTACAGTCCCTGACTTCTCCTCCCTCTTCTCCTCCCACTTCTCCTCCCTCTTTTCCAGAGTTGATGTTTCTCTGTAGCACCTGGGATAAATGGGACTGCTTTCAAACAAAGCGTCCAGGTCAGGGAAGTCATATTTCTGGTGAGTGACCGCCGATCTAATATTCAAAAGTTATTTTTGGCTGTAATAATACAGGAAACTTTCTGAGCAAATAATGTAAGAAATAAGACACACAAAAAAAAACATACTGCAAAGTTGTCAAGGAGCTAGAAACAGGGTGACCGTGTCTGTCAGTGCCATCATGTTACCCACTTCATATGTATATATTGCATTCCAGTCATGGTTCATCCTATATAACTACTGCTGTCCACTTCATATGTATATATTGCATTCCAGTCATGGTTCATCCTATATAACTACTGCTGTCCTCTTCATATGTATATACTGTATTCTAGTCATGGTTCATCCTATATAACTACTGCTGTCCACTTCATATGTACAGTGGGGAAAAAAAGTATTTAGTCAGCCACCAATTGTGCAAGTTCTCCCACTTAAAAATATGAGAGAGGCCTGTAATTTTCATCATAGGTACACGTCAACTATGACAGAGAAAATGAGGAAAAAAAATCCAGAAAATCACATTGTAGGATTTTTTATGAATTTATTTGCAAATTATGGTGGAAAATAAGTATTTGGTCAATAACAAAAGTTTCTTAATACTTTGTTATATACCCTTTGTTGGCAATGACACAGGTCAAACGTTTTCTGTAAGTCTTCACAAGGTTTTCACACACTGTTGCTGGTATTTTGGCCCATTCCTCCATGCAGATCTCCTCTAGAGCAGTGATGTTTTGGGGCTGTCGCTGGGCAATACGGACTTTCAACTCCCGCCAAAGATTTTCTATGGGGTTGAGATCTGGAGACTGGCTAGGCCACTCCAGGACCTTGAAATGCTTCTTACGAAGCCACTCCTTCGTTGCCCGGGCGGTGTGTTTGGGATCATTGTCATGCTGAAAGACCCAGCCACGTTTCATCTTCAATGCCCTTGCTGATGGAAGGAGGTTTTCATTCAAAATCTCATGATACATGGCCCCATTCATTCTTTCCTTTACACGGATCAGTCGTCCTGGTCCCTTTGCAGAAAAACAGCCCCAAAGCATGATGTTTCCACCCCCATGCTTCACAGTAGGTATGGTGTTCTTTGGATGCAACTCAGCATTCTTTGTCCTCCAAACACGACGAGTTGAGTTTTTACCAAAAAGTTATATTTTGGTTTCATCTGACATTCTCCCAATCCTCTTCTGGATCATCCAAATGCACTCTAGCAAACTTCAGACGGGCCTGGACATGTACTGGCTTAAGCAGGGGGACACGTCTGTACTGCAGGATTTGAGTCCCTGGCAGCGTAGTGTGTTACTGATGGTAGGCTTTGTTACTTTGGTCCCAGCTCTCTGCAGGTCATTCACTAGGTCCCCCCGTGTGGTTCTGGGATTTTTGCTCACCGTTCTTGTGATCATTTTGACCCCACAGGGTGAGATCTTGCGTGGAGCCCCAGATCGAGGGAGATTATCAGTGGTTTTGTATGTCTTCCATTTCCTAATAATTGCTCCCACAGTTGATTTCTTCAAACCAAGCTGCTTACCTATTGCAGATTCAGTCTTCCCAGCCTGGTGCAGGTCTACAATTTTGTTTCTGGTGTCCTTTGACAGCTCTTTGGTCTTGGCCATAGTGGAGTTTGGAGTGTGACTGTTTGAGGTTGTGGACAGGTGTCTTTTATACTGATAACAAGTTCAAACAGGTGCCATTAATACAGGTAACGAGTGGAGGACAGAGGAGCCTCTTAAAGAAGAAGTTACAGGTCTGTGAGAGCCAGAAATCTTGCTTGTTTGTAGGTGACCAAATACTTATTTTCCACCATAATTTGCAAATAAATTCATTAAAAATCCTACAATGTGATGTTCTGGATTTTTTTCCCTCATTTTGTCTGTCATAGTTGACGTGTACCTATGATGAAAATTACAGGCCTCTCTCATCTTTTTAAGTGGGAGAACTTGCACAATTGGTGGCTGACTAAATACTTTTTTTCCCCACTGTATATACTGTATTCTAGTCATGGTTCATCCTATATAACTACTGCTGTCCACTTCATATGTATATACTGTATTCTAGTCATGGTTCATCCTATATAACTACTGCTGTCCACTTCATATGTATATACTGTATTCTAGTCATGGTTCATCCTATATAACTACTGCTGTCCACTCCATATGTATATACTGTAGTCTAGTCATGGTTCATCCTATATAACTACTGCTGTCCTCTTCATATGTATATACTGTATTCTAGTCATGGTTCATCCTATATAACTACTGCTGTCCTCTTCATATGTATATACTGTATTCTAGTCGTGGTTCATCCTATATAACTACTGCTGTCCACTCCATATGTATATACTGTATTCTAGTCATGGTTCATCCTATATAACTACTGCTGTCCTCTTCATATGTATATACTGTATTCTAGTCATGGTTCATCCTATATAACTACTGCTGTCCGCTTCATATGTATATACTGTATTCTAGTCATGGTTCATCCTATATAACTACTGCTGTCCACTCCATATGTATATACTGTATTCTAGTCATGGTTCATCCTATATAACTACTGCTGTACATAACTTTGTAGCTTAGTTGGTAGAGCGTGGCGCTTGTAACGCCAGAGTAGTGGGTTCCATTCCCAGGAATGTAAGTCGATTTGGATAAAAGCATCTGCTAAATTGCATATATTCTATTGATATGCTGTACATATACACCATTCACATACATTTATATATACATATACACCATATACACCATATACACCATATACACCATATACACCATATACACCATATACACCATATACACCATATACACCATTCACATACATTTATATTCCACACTCTGGTTCAGAAGCTACTTTCCTGCAATTCTATCGATTTTGCCATGTTTTTTTTTAACTAAGTATTTATATACTGTATTCTCGACATAGCTCATTCTAATATTTCTACTACTGTATATTGCATTTTAGTTACACTGTTTATACACACCACATATTTATTCATATACTGGATTCTTGACATAGCTCACTGTAATATATCTACTGCTGTACATATTCTTACTGTATCTTGTGTCAATTAATCTGGTATATATATATATACAGTGAGGGAAAAAAGTATTTGATCCCTGCTGATTTTGTACGTTTGCCCACTGACAAAGAAATGATCAGTCTATAATTATAATGGTAGGTTTATTTGAACAGCGAGAGACAGAATAACAACAAAAAAATCCAGAAAAACGGATGTCAAAAATGTTATAAATTGATTTGCATTTTAATGAGGGAAATAAGTATTTGACCCCCTCTCAATCAGAAAGATTTCTGGCTCCCAGGTGTCTTTCATACAGGTAACGAGCTGAGATTAGGAGCACACTGGGGACAAGATTGTAGACCTACACAAGGCTGGAATGGGCTACAAGACCATCGCCAAGCATCTTGGTGAGAAGGTGACAACAGTTGGTGCGATTATTCGCAAATGGAAGAAACACAAAAGACGTGTCAATCTCCCTCGGCCTGGGGCTCCATGCAAGATCTCACCTCGTGGAGTTGCAATGATCATGAGAATGGTCAGGAATCAGCCCAGAACTACACGGGAGGATCTTGTCAATGATCTCAAGGCAGCTGGGACCATAGTCACCAAGAAAACAATTGGTAACACACTACGCCGTGAAGGACTGAAATCCTGCAGCGCCCGAAAGGTCTCCCTTCTCAAGAAAGCACATATACATGCCTATCTGAAGTTTGCCAATGAACATCTGAATGATTCAGAGGAGAACTGGGTGAAAGTGTTGTGGTCAGATGAGACCAAAATGGAGCTCTTTGGCATCAACTCAACTCGCCGTGTTTGGAGGAGGAGGAATGCTGCCTATGACCCCAAGAACACCATCCCCACTGTCAAACATGGAGGTGGAAACATTATGCTTTGGGGTGTTTTTCTGCTAAGGGGACAGGACAACTTCACTGCATCAAAGGGACGATGGACGGGGCCATGTACCGTCAAATCTTGGGTGAGAACCTCCTTCCCTCAGCCAGGGCATTGAAAATGGGTCGTGGATGGGTATTCCAGCATGACAATGACCCAAAACACACGGCCAAGGCAACAAAGGAGTGGCTCAAGAAGAAGCACATTAAGGTCCTGGAGTGGCCTAGCCAGTCTCCAGACCTTAACCCCATAGAAAATCTGTGGAGGGAGCTGAAGGTTCGAGTTGCCAAACGTCAGCCTCAAAACCTTAATGACTTGGAGAAGATCTGCAAAGAGGAGTGGGACAAAATCCCTCCTGAGATGTGTGCAAACCTGGTGGCCAACTACAAGAAACGTCTGACCTCTGTGATTGCCAACAAGGGTTTGCCACCAAGTACTAAGTCATGTTTTGCAGAGGAGTCAAATACTTATTTCCCTCATAAAAATGCAAATCAATTTATAACATTTTTTACATGCATTTTTCTGGATTTTGTTGTTGTTATTCTGTCTCTCACTGTTCAAATAAACCTACCATTAAAATTATAGACTGATCATGTCTTTGTCAGTGTGCAAACGTACAAATTCAGCAAGGGATCAAATACTTTTTGAGATTGCATTTGGATTACTGTTACAGTCCTATTTGGGTTGTTAATTGGATTACTGTGACAGTGCTATTTGGGTAGTTAATTGGATTCGTTTCGACGTTTCTTGATATTTTTTTTGTCATTACATATATTTTTTTGTCATGAACTTGTTTGACATTTTACTGCAATGTTAGGAGCTAGTAACATAAGCATTTTGCTGCACCTGCAATAACATCTGCTAAACTGTGTACATGAACAATAAACTTTGATTTGATTTTGATATGACTCCGTTAACTCTGTCTGTCTGTCTGTCTGTCTGTCTGTCTGTCTGTCTGTCTGTCTGTCTGTCTGTCTGTCTGTCTATCTGTCGCACCTTGTGAAGGACTGTTGGTTAACTCTGTCTGTCGTACCTTGTGAAGAACTGTTGGTTAACTCTGTCTGTCTGTCGTACCTTGTGAAGGACTGTTGGTTAACTCTGTCTGTACCTTGTGAAGGACTGTTGGTTAACTCTGTCTGTCGTACCTTGTGAAGAACTGTTGGTTAACTCTGTCTGTCTGTCGTACCTTGTGAAGGACTGTTGGTTAACTCTGTCTGTCGTACCTTGTGAAGGACTGTTGGTTAACTCTGTCTGTCGTACCTTGTGAAGGACTGTTGGTTAACTCTGTCTGTCTGTCGTACCTTGTGAAGGACTGTTGGTTAACTCTGTCTGTCATACCTTGTGAAGGACTGTTGGTTAACTCTGTCTGTCTGTCTGTCTGTCTGTCTGTCTGTCTGTCTGTCTGTCTGTCTGTCTGTCTGTCTGTCTGTCTGTCTGTCTGTCTGTCTGTCTGTCTGTCTGTCTGTCTGTCTGTCTGTCTGTCTGTCTGTCTGTCTGTCTGTCTGTCGTACCTTGTGAAGGACTGTTGGTTAACTCTGTCTGTCTGTCGTACCTTGTGAAGGACTGTTCAGTAAACCACAGTCCTTTCTATCTGTCTTGACTTGAGCTATTGCTAGTGAAGTGCAACATTGTATCAAATCATCAACTGGATGGAAGCTGTTGCTTGTATGAACTAGCCTATTACGGGCCCTCAGAAACCCGAGCAAGTGAGCTCGGGACAGACAGCAGTTTTTTATGACTTTTCCACTGAGTATACAGTGCCTTTTTCCACATTTTGTTACGTTACAGCCTTATTCTAAAATTAATTAAATCAATAAAAATCCTCAGCAATCTACAAACAATACCCCAAAATTACAAAACGAAAACAGGTGTTTTGAAATTGTACCAAATTTATTAAAAATCGAAAACAGAAATACCTTATTTACATAAGTGTTCAGACACTTTGGTATGAGACTCGAAATTGAGCTCAGGTGCATCCTCTTTCCATTGATCATCCTTGAGATGTTTCTACAACTTGATTGGAGAGAAGGGCCTTGGTAAGGGAGGTGGTCTACAGAGAGGTGCTGTTTCCCTGTCCAGACAGTGTGTTCCCTGGGTTATCAGCCCCCGCTCTTCCCGGAGCAAGAGGAAGAGGTCGGCATACCCTGAACCCGGTCGGCTCTTCTCAAGACCACCTCCAGGTATCGATGACAAGTGGACCGCCACCGAACCTCAGCTCCCCGGTATCATCTCGGGCAGAGGGTATGGCTGTCCACTAGAGATCAGCCCCTCCGGATGGAGTCCCGCAAACGTTCCCCCCGTTTAATCGGCCATTTCCCCATCATCGGCCCTTCTGCTGTTCGTCTTCTGTCGCCCCGTACCCTCCCTTTTTCATGTGTCTAGGATTAAACCCATGTCTCACAGCCCTTTGTCTCCTGTTTCCAGGCTATCGAACGGATCCCAGAGCCCAGCCACAACATCTCTCAAGGAGGCCACCAAACGGATCCCAGAACCCAGCCACAACATCTCTCAAGGAGGCTACCAAACTGATCCCAGAGCCCAGCCACAACAAATGAACAGCGTTAGACAGGTCCAGTTGGACTGTCTGAAGTACAGTACTTGTATTCTGAAAAATGTGGAGTATTGTGTTTCACAAGTTACAAAGAAAAGCAATCTCAAGTTGATCAATTTCAGGATATAGAGCGTTAGAGCCTTGTTACACGTGGCCAGAGTTAGATTTTCGTCCTCAGCTACTTCTAGAAGAGACTGACTAACATTGGCATAATTGTGGCATAATGCTTTTTTTTTTACTTGTGCGTAGGCAGACCACCTCGTACCGGAAAGAGATTTCAGGGTTTCAGTTCTACTGTTTTCATTTGGTTGTAAACCTGATATAACCATCTGCCATCGCCAAGTGGATTTGGAGCAAAAGTTAAATATTGTATTGACTGAACAAACGTGAAAAACTAATCTCAAGGCAGCAGTTCACAGTATTTACCCAAACCAAATTCAGAGTATGTGCAGCGCAAGGCTCTGGGTTGATCTCTGGGTTGATCTCTCGTATGCTTGATTGCAGGCCTTTGGTTGTCAGTTGTCCTCTCTGTCTTTGTGTTGTGCAGAAACTCCTGTTGTTGTTTTATTTTCTGTTATTTTCTTTTATGGGCCCCACTCAAGCCACTCCCACTCAAGCCACTCCCACTCAGGCCATTCTCCCTCAGGCCACTCCCACACAGGCCACTCCCACACATGCCACTCCCACTCAGGCCACTCCCACACATGCCACTCCCACTCAGGCCACTCCCACACAGGCCACTCCCACTCAGGCCACTCTCATTTATGCTACTCTCACTTGTCCCCACCATTTCCAGTCGGCTAGCTAGCAAGTATTTTGTAACCACGTTACACCACGTACATGTCACATGCCATATTTGGTAACAAGTCGAAGGAATTGTCCGTAGAGCTCCGAGACAGGATTGTGTCGAGACACAGATCTGGGGAAGGGTACCAAAAAATTTCTGCAGCATTGAAGGTCCCCAAGAACACAGTGGCCTCCAAACTATTTATTATGGATCCCCATTAGTTCCTGCCAATGCAGCAGCTACTCTTCCTGGGGTTTATTATGGATCCCCATTAGTTCCTGCCAAGGCAGCGGCTACTCTTCCTGGGGTTTATTATGGATCCCCATTAGTTCCTGCCAAGGCAGCAGCTACTCTTCCTGGGGTTTATTATGGATCCCCATTAGTTCCTGCCAATGCAGCAGCTACTCTTCCTGGGGTTTATTATGGATCCCCATTAGTTCCTGCCAAGGCAGCGGCTACTCTTCCTGGGGTTTATTATGGATCCCCATTAGTTCCTGCCAAGGCAGCAGCTACTCTTCCTGGTGTTTATTATGGATCCCCATTAGTTCCTGCCAAGGCAGCAGCTACTCTTCCTGGGGTTTATTATGGATCCCCATTAGTTCCTGCCAAGGCAGCAGCTACTCTTCCTGGGGTTTATTATAGATCCCCATTAATTCCTGCCAAGGCAGCAGCTACTCTTCCTGGGGTTTATTATGGATCCCCATTAGTTCCTGCCAAGGCAACAGCTACTCTTCCTGGGGTTTATTATGGATCTCAATTAGTTCCTGCCAAGGCAACATATTAAGTGTGTTCCCTCAGGCCTCTACTCTACTACAACATATCTACAACACAAAATCCATGTGTACGTGTGTGTATAGTGCGTATGTTATCGTGTGTGTGTATGTATGTGTCTGTGTCTATGTTTGTGTTGCTTCACAGTCCCTGCTGTTCCATAAGGTGTATTTTTATCTGTTTTTTAAATCTGATTTTACTGTTGGCATGCGTTACCTGATGTGGAATAGAGTTCCATGTAGTCATGGCTTTATGTAGTACTGTGCGCCTCCCATAGTCTGTTTTGGACTTGGGGACTGTGAAGAGACCTCTGGTGGTATGTCTTGTGGGGTATGCATGGGTGTCTGAGCTGTGTGTTAGGAGTTTAAACAGACAGCTCGGTGCTTTCAACATGTCAATACCTCTCACAAATACAAGTAGTGATGAAGTCAACCTCTCCTCCACTTTGAGCCAGGAGAGATTGACATGCATATTATTAATATTAGCTCTCTGTGTACATCCAACGGCCAGCCGTGCTGCCCTGTGCCGCTTTAGCAGCAGAAACAGAGGAAGAGAATGTAGAGAGGAGGGAGTGAAAAGATGACAGGTCCGCAGGGAGTCTAGTTTTCCTCCATTTCCTCCTGTTCTGTGAGCTCGCAATGAGTCGTCAAGCCACGGAGCAGGAGGGGAGGACTGAGCCGGCCGGGAGGATAGGGGACATAGAGAGTCAAAAGATGCAGAAAGGGAGGAGAGGAGGGTTGAGGAGGCAGAATCAGGAGATCAGAGGTCAGTGGTCGGAGACTTGGAGGGGAGTTGCAGTGAGATTAGTAGAAGAACAGCATCTAGTAAAGATGAGGTCAAGCGTATTGCCTGCCTTGTGAGTAGGGGGGGGGGGGGGGGGGGGGGTGGGGTCAAAAGAGGAAAGGAGTGGAAAGAAGGAGGCAAAGAGAAATTAGTCAAAGGCAGACGTAGGGATGTTAAAGTCACCCAGAGCTGTGAGGGGTGAGCCATCCTCAGGAAAGGAACTTATCAAGGCGTCAAGCTCATTGATGAACTCTCCAAGGGAACCTGGAGGGCGATAAATGATAAGGATGTTAAGCTTGAATGGGCTAGTGACTGTGACAGCATGGAATTCAAATGAGGAGATAGACAGATGGGTCAGGGGAGAAAGAGAGAATGTCCACTTGGGAGAGATGATTGATTCTACAATTGGCTTCCTGCTAGCCAGAGATAAACAAGCTTTATGTCTATAGAAGAAACCCACTTTATATTTAAGCTTCTGAACAAGATAATTTGTCTGTTTCTTAAACGATAGATAATTTGTCTGTTTCTTAAACGATAGATCATTTGTCTGTTTCTTAAACAATAGATCATTTGTCTGTTTCTTAAACGATAGATCATTTGTCTGTTTCTTAAACGATAGATAATTTGTCTGTTTCTTAAACAATAGATCATTTGTCTGTTTCATAAACGATAGATCATTTGTCTGTTTCATAAACGATAGATCATTTGTCTGTTTCTTAAACGATAGATCATTTGTCTGTTTCTTAAACGATAGATCATTTGTCTGTTTCTTAAACGATAGATCCTTTGTCTGTTTCTTAAACGATAGATCATTTGTCTGTTTCTTAAACGATAGATAATTTGTCTGTTTCTTAAACGATAGATCATTTGTCTGTTTCTTAAACGATAGATCATTGGTCTGTTTCTTAAACGATAGATCATTGGTCTGTTTCTTAAACGATAGATCATTTGTCTGTTTCTTAAACGATAGATCATTGGTCTGTTTCTTAAACGATAGATCATTGGTCTGTTTCTTAAACAATACATCATTGGTCTGTTTCTTAAATGATAGATCATTGGTCTGTTTCTTAAACGATAGATCATTGTCCATCCCAATACCAGGGACTTGTTATTACAGAACCATTCAGGGAGTGAAGATGTAACCCAACTGGGATACCTTTACGAGAATTTGAAAACAGCATGTATTTAGTTGTGCCTGTATTATGTACAAGCTTTATATTCATAAGGGCTTCCTGAACAGCTGCGAAATCAGACAGAACCTTGACACAGCTAAATCAACAGCCGGAGCAATAGCATACATAATGGTATCATCCGCATACAAATGAAGATCACAATTTTTAACAGATTGACCAATAGCATTTATGTAAATCATAAAAAGAACAGGTCCTAATATTGATCCCTGTGAAACACCTTTATGTACCTCAAGAAAATCAGACTTAACTCCATCCAACACAATGGCCTGAGTTCTGTCTCTAAGATAGTCACGAAACCAAGAACCTGCAGCGGAGCCAAGGCCTATCGATGCCAGTTTCTTCAACAGAATACCAGATCAACAGTATCAAAGGCCTTACACAGGTCTATAAACACCGAATACCAGATCAACAGTATCAAAGGCCTTACACAGGTCTATAAACACCGAATACCAGATCAACAGTATCAAAGGCCTTACACAGGTCTATAAACACCGAATACCAGATCAACAGTATCAAAGGCCTTACACAGGTCTATAAACAAAGCAGCACAACTCATCTTAGCATTTACAAGGTCATTCACAACTAATGTGGTGGCTGTAGTGGTGTTATGCCCTGGTATAAACCCTGATTGGTTTACATTTAAAATACATTTCTCAGTCAAAAAAGAACGAAGCTGCACATTTACCAATGACTCAAGAATCTTAGCTAGACAAGGAAGCCTAGAAATCGGTCGGTAATGGTCAAGGTCACTACTATCACCACCCTTACAGAGTGGCAACACATTGGCAGATTTCCATCCTTTGTGAATAATTCCTGAAGACAATGTCACATTTAAAATGTGAGTAACTGAGGCAGCAATGAGGGTCGCTGCACACTTTAGCAGACCAGAGCTCTATAAATTAACGATGTGTTTTCGAAGGTAGGTAGGGGTATTGGGGCTTCCCTATATGCTGATGATGGAGCTGTTTGGAAGAGGGGAAGGAATGTCTCTCATGTGATCAAATCTATTCAACAAGCTATAGTGGATGTTGAAAGATGGTTGATTGACTGGGGTTTTAAATTGTCAGTGGTGAAGTCTTGTTCTTCTCGAAGAAGAAAGTTGCTGATAATATCCAGTTGTTTCTGTTCTGTATGGACAGCCTATGGGGAGGGTTTCTAAGTACAAATATTTGGGTTTATGGTTCAACGAGCGATATACATGGAAAGATCATGTCAGGGGAGGGAATGGCCGGCAGGGATGTAGCTCAGTTGGTTAGAGCATGGTGTTTGCAACGCCAGGGTTGTGGGTTCGATTCCCACTGGGGGCCAGTATGAAGACATTTTTTGGGGGGATGTACTCACTAACTGTAAGTCACTCTGGATAAGAGTGTCTGCTAAATGACTAAACATTTTTAAAAAAAAATGTTGAAACAAAGTGTAAGAAGGTGGTGACTCTTATGCGCTCGAACTCTGTTTATGAATGGGGTGCTGACAGACAATCGTTGATGGATATTTATAGAGCTCTGATCAGGATGACAATTGATTACTGGTGTACAGTTTATGGAACAGAGGTAAAGACTTGGCTTCAGAAGCTGGACAGAATCCAGTATATAGCTTTGAGGATATGTATCGGTGCATTTAAATCAACATCTGTACTTTACTAGTGGAGGCAGGTGAGATGCTTTTGGATATTCGGCGTAAAAAATTGTCATTAGCTTATTGGGTAAGGATGAAAGGCTGTGAGGTTGAGCATCCCACTGCTACTGTTCTAGATGACTGTTGGGAATACACTAGCAGACAAGGCAGTGGTTTTGGTTGGACAGTTGGAAAGCTTGCTGATGAGAGTGGTTTGAGGGAGCTGGAGGTTGGCCCTTCTGTGGTGATAGGGGACATTCCTCCATGGTCACTCCCAGACCCTGTTGTTGATCTAACCTTTGTAGAGAAATGGAAAGACTGGTCAGAAGTCAGTGATAAAACTGGAAACTGGTTGACAATTACATTGGTATAAGTTTTTATGCATTTTTACCGCTTTTCACAGATGGATCCAAGGACCCAGATAGTGGGCTCACAGGAGCAGGCGTTTACGTTCCTAAATTTGATGTGCAGATATGTAGAAGACTAACAGATGAACTGTCAGTATACTCAGTTGAACTGTTGGTGATAGTAGTTGCCCTCCAGAGGGTGGAGGACGTACAACCTGGTAGAATTATAGTATGTTCAGATTCTCTGTCTGTATTGAATAGTTTATCATCTGCTAGCCCCCCTACCGCTACGGAAGCACAGTTCGCGCTCAGCCCAGTCAAAACTATTCGCTGCTCTGGCACCCCAATGGTGGAACAAGCTCCCCCACGACGCCAGGACAGCGGAGTCACTGACCACCTCCCGGAGACACTTGATACCCTACCTCTTTAAGGAATACCTGGAATAGTATAAAGTAATCCTTCTTCCCCCACAAAAAATTAAATTTTAAAAAAGGTGGTTGTCCCACTGGCTATCATAAGTTGAATGCACCAATTTGTAAGTCGCTCTGGATAAGAGCATCTGCTAAATGATGTAAATGTAAATGTAATAGGAGTGACCTACTATTGGAGGTATTCATGTTATTATGGAGAATTGAGAGACTGGGTGTAGTAGTGAGATTCTGCTGGGTCCCAGCCCATTCGGGTGTGGAAGGGAATGAAATTGTAGACCAGTTAGCCAAAAGAGCTTTGAAACTAGATATAATTTATATTAATGTTCCACTGGGTAGAGGTGAGGGATGGGGGAGGGTCTATTAGAAGTTAGTAGTATTCTTTATTTTCTCAGAAGTACTGAGTTAGGGAGGAGGATTTAGAAATGTTGTGAACCGAGATTGACCACACACTCCAGCGCAGCAGGTGGCAGCATGCACCTTTAACGTTGGTTTGTGGACCACCATGATATCCTAGAAGAAGAAGTTCGTTGTGTCACTCGCAGCCGTTGGCTTCCGCCTTCTTCTGACGACATCCCCACAGATCACACCCACCGGATCTTCCTCCACTTCCTGTAAACAAAGCTCGTCTCTTTAAGTCGTTGCTGCTGCTGTTTCTGTTCGGGAAAATGGCTCAAGCTGGACTCTTCCTCGACCAAGACCAATTTAACTGTTCGATATGTCTGGATGTGCTGAGGGATCCTGTGACCATCCCGTGCGGACACAGCTACTGTTTGGTCTGTATTAAAGGCTACTGGGACCAGGACGATTATATGGGTGTTTACGGTTGTCCGCAGTGCCGCCAGAGCTTCAACCCGAGGCCTCTACTCGGCAGAAACACCATGCTAGCCGAGGTGGTGGACAAGTTCAAGAAGACTGGACTCCAAGCTGCTCCCCCGCCACAGTGCCACGCCGGACCGGAGGACGTGGAATGTGACGTGTGCACCGGGAGGAAGAACCGAGCCGTCAAGTCCTGTCTGGTGTGTCTGGCCTCCTACTGCGACTCACACCTCCTGCCTCACTACGAATCAGCTGCTTTTAAGAAACACAAGCTGGTCCAGGCCTCCAAGAAACTACAGGAGACGATCTGTCCCCACCACGACAAGCTGCTGGAGGTGTACTGTCGGACCGACCAGCAGTGTATATGCTACCTGTGCATGACGGCGGAGCATAAGGGTCATGACACAGTCCTGGCGGAGACTGAGATCCAGCAAAAACAGGTAGGCTGGGATTAACTGCTCTTTGTTGTGTTGTCTCGATTCACCCAAGTCAAGCTTATAGGTTTGATCTAACCACGGAATTAGGAATTAGAATATGATAATGGACAAGAACCTTCTTATGACGGGATAGAGGTCAGATATTTTGGTCAGGGAGTTGGTCAACCATAGCACTTAATAATTACTCTGTTCCATTACGTTACACACGAAGCCCAAATCACACGGAGAGACGGCGTCAAAATGTGCGTGCAAGAGTAGAGAGCGTCAATTCACGTAGCATATGCCAACTTCATTGTCATGAGAATCCATAATAAACAGTTGTATTTGTTATGTTCGCTATGTAGCCCTTAGTGTTGTGTGTGCCTTTTGACTCACCTTATATGTCCTATGGGTGCCACCGTACCTGCCTGCTCTAAACAGTTATGATGTTAGTTCACAGAATGAGAGGACGTAACTAATACAGTGTAGTTTAGTAGGATGGAGGCCCCATAGCTGTATGGATCTGTAACTGCTACAGTGTAGTTTAGTAGGATGGAGGCACCATAGCTGTATGGATCTGTAACTGCTACTGTTTAGTTTAGTAGGATGGAGGCTCCATAGCTGTATGGATCTGTAACTGCTACAGTGTAGTTTAGTAGGATGGAGGCACCATAGCTGTATGGATCTGTAACTGCTACAGTGTAGTTTAGTAGGATGGAGGCACCATAGCTGTATGGATCTGTAACTGCTACAGTGTAGTTTAGTAGGATGGAGGCACCATAGCTGTATGGATCTGTAACTGCTACAGTGTAGTTTAGTAGGATGGAGGCACCATAGCTGTATGGATCTGTAACTGCTACAGTGTAGTTTAGTAGGATGGAGGCACCATAGCTGTATGGATCTGTAACTATAGTGTAGTTTAGTAGGATGGAGGCTCCATAGCTGTATGGATCTGTAACTGCTACAGTGTAGTTTAGTAGGATGGAGGCACCATAGCTGTATGGATCTGTAACTGCTACAGTGTAGTTTAGTAGGATGGAGGCCCCATATCTGTATGGATCTGTAACTGCTACAGTGTAGTTTAGTAGGATGGAGGCCCCATAGCTGTATGGATCTGTAACTATAGTGTAGTTTAGTAGGATGGAGGCTCCATAGCTGTATGGATCTGTAACTGCTACAGTGTAGTTTAGTAGGATGGAGGCACCATAGCTGTATGGATCTGTAACTATAGTGTAGTTTAGTAGGATGGAGGCCCCATATCTGTATGGATCTGTAACTGCTACAGTGTAGTTTAGTAGGATGGAGGCCCCATAGCTGTATGGATCTGTAACTATAGTGTAGTTTAGTAGGATGGAGGCTCCATATCTGTATGGATCTGTAACTGCTACAGTGTAGTTTAGTAGGATGGAGGCCCCATAGCTGTATGGATCTGTAACTATAGTGTAGTTTAGTAGGATGGAGGCTCAATAGCTGTATGGATCTGTAACTGCTACAGTGTAGTTTAGTAGGATGGAGGCACCATAGCTGTATGGATCTGTAACTGCTGTGTAGTTTAGTAGGATGGAGGCCCCATAGCTGTATGGATCTGTAACTGCTACAGTGTAGTTTAGTAGGATGGAGGCACCATAGCTGTATGGATCTGTAACTGCTACAGTGTAGTTTAGTAGGATGGAGGCCCCATAGCTGTATGGATCTGTAACTGCTACAGTGTAGTTTAGTAGTATGGAGGCCCCATAGCTGTATGGATCTGTAACTGCTACAGTGTAGTTTATTAGGATGGAGGCCCCATAGCTGTATGGATCTGTAACTGCTACAGTGGAGTTTAGTAGGATGGAGGCCCCATAGCTGTATGGATCTGTAACTGCTACAGTGTAGTTTAGTAGGATGGAGGCCCCATAGCTGTATGGATCTGTAACTGCTACAGTGTAGTTTAGTAGGATGGAGGCCCCATAGCTGTATGGATCTTTAACTATAGTGTAGTTTAGTAGGATGGAGGCTCCATAGCTGTATGGATCTGTAACTGCTACAGTGTAGTTTAGTAGGATGGAGGCTCCATAGCTGTATGGATCTGTAACTGCTACAGTGTAGTTTATTAGGATGGAAGCCCCATAGCTGTATGGAACTGTAACTGCTACAGTGGAGTTTAGTAGGATGGAGGCCCCATAGCTGTATGGATCTGTAACTGCTACAGTGTAGTTTAGTAGGATGGAGGCCCCATAGCTGTATGGATCTGTAACTGCTACAGTGTAGTTTAGTAGGATGGAGGCCCCATAGCTGTATGGATCTGTAACTATAGTGTAGTTTAGTAGGATGGAGGCTCCATAGCTGTATGGATCTGTAACTGCTACAGTGTAGTTTAGTAGGATGGAGGCACCATAGCTGAATGGATCTGTAACTGCTACAGTGTAGTTTAGTAGGATGGAGGCCCCATATCTGTATGGATCTGTAACTGCTACAGTGTAGTTTAGTAGGATGGAGGCCCCATAGCTGTATGGATCTGTAACTATAGTGTAGTTTAGTAGGATGGAGGCTCCATATCTGTATGGATCTGTAACTGCTACATTGTAGTTTAGTAGGATGGAGGCCCCATAGCTGTATGGATCTGTAACTGCTACAGTGTAGTTTAGTAGGATGGAGGCCCCATAGCTGTATGGATCTGTAACTGCTACAGTGTAGTTTAGTAGGATGGAGGCACCATAGCTGTATGGATCTGTAACTGCTACAGTGTAGTTTAGTAGGATGGAGGCCCCATAGCTGTATGGATCTGTAACTGCTACAGTGTAGTTTAGTAGGATGGAGGCCCCATAGCTGTATGGATCTGTAACTGCTACAGTGTAGTTTAGTAGGATGGAGGCTCCATAGCTGTATGGATCTGTAACTGCTACAGTGTAGTTTAGTAGGATGGAGGCACCATAGCTGTATGGATCTGTAACTGCTACAGTGTAGTTTAGTAGGATGGAGGCCCCATAGCTGTATGGATATGTAACTGCTACAGTGTAGTTTAGTAGGATGGAGGCACCATAGCTGTATGGATCTGTAACTGCTACAGTGTAGTTTAGTAGGATGGAGGCCCCATAGCTGTATGGATCTGTAACTGCTACAGTGTAGTTTAGTAGGATGGAGGCCCCATAACTGTATGGATCTGTAACTGCTACAGTGTAGTAGGATGGAGGCTCCATAGCTGTATGGATCTGTAACTGCTACAGTGTAGTTTAGTAGGATGGAGGCCCCATAGCTGTATGGATCTGTAACTGCTACAGTGTAGTTTAGTAGGATGGAGGCACCATAGCTGTATGGATCTGTAACTGCTACAGTGTAGTTTAGTAGGATGGAGGCCCCATAGCTGTATGGATCTGTAACTGCTACAGTGTAGTTTAGTAGGATGGAGGCACCATAGCTGTATGGATCTGTAACTGCTACAGTGTAGTTTAGTAGGATGGAGGCACCATAGCTGTATGGATCTGTAACTGCTACAGTGTAGTTTAGTAGGATGGAGGCCCCATAGCTGTATGGATCTGTAACTGCTACAGTGTAGTTTAGTAGGATGGAGGCTCCATAGCTGTATGGATCTGTAACTGCTACAGTGTAGTTTAGTAGGATGGAGGCCCCATAGCTGTATGGATCTGTAACTGCTACAGTGTAGTAGGATGGAGGCCCCATAACTGTTTTAGGATTCTTTCTCTCTGATGAAAGATAAGGGCCATATGCGTAGAAAGCCGTATCGCAAGCGATTATTGTACATTTCTAAACGTTAAAACACAGCGTCGGTATTGTAGTTAACACGAGTCAGTTGTGGGTGAAGCTAATGGCTGAAAACTCTAGGAAGAAGGCAGAATGCCGCCTAGAGTTTTCAAGAGCTAGGTTTGCCAGTGCTGTGATGATATTGTGTAAAATAATGAATTTGAAGAATTTATCTGCACTGCATGTTTGTTAGCTAGCCTGCCAGTTTTAGAGGAATGATTCCAATTATTGTTGTAATTAACTGCCAAAATGCCAACGTTCCATTCAAACAATGCAGTCAATCCACAGCCAAACACGGGCTGAAATCACAGTCAATCCACAGCCAAACACAGGCTGAAATCACAGTCAATCCACAACCAAACACGGACTGAAAACAGTCAATCCACAGCCAAACACTGGTTGAAATCAGTTAATGATGGGACTTAGACAAGTTGTAAATGCAACAAGTACTGATATTGTATCATATAATAACACTCACTGCGTTACAAGAACACTGAGACATTTATGATCTGTATCTACAAAGAACATTTATATAAAACCCATAGAAACTGTATTTATAATTATATGACAATATTTCAGGCTGACTAATTCCATTACATAATTTCTGATATATCACATGCCTTTTATTTTCCTGCATAGTAAAATAACCTCCAGAGTGGCGCAGTGGTCTAAGGCACTGCATCGCAGTGCTAGCTGTGGCACTAGAGATCCTGGTTCGAATCCAGGCTCTGTCGTAGCCGGCCGTGACCGGGAGACCCGTGGGGCGGCGCACAATTGGCCCAGCGTCGTCCAGGGTAGGGGAGGGAATGGCCGGCAGGGATGTAGCTCAGTTGGTAGAGCATGGCGTTTGCAACACCAGGGTTGTGGGTTCGATTCCCACGGGGGTATGAAAAATAATGTATGCACTAACTTTAGTCATTTAGCGTCTGCTAAATGACTAACATTTAAATCAGGATTATGCTCATTCCAATTAGACTGGTTTGGATTTCTCCCTGACCAGTATGGCTGCCATTATCACCCATTCTGGAACATTGACATAGCCCCTCAAGTAATTTCATCTGCAGTTGAAGTCGGAAGTTTACATACACCTTAGCCAAATACATTTAAACTCAGTTTTTCACAATTCCTGACATTTAATCCTAGTAAAAATTCCCTGTTTTAGGTCAGTTAGGATCACCACTTTATTTTAAGAATGTGAAATGTCAGAATAATAGTAGGGAGAATGATTTATTTCAGCTTTTATTTCTTTCATCACATTCCCAGTGGGTCAGAAGTTTACATACACTCAATTGGTATTTGGTAGCATTGCCTTTAAATTGTTTAACTTGGGTCAAATGTTTCGGGTAGCCGTCCACAAGCTTCCCACACTAAGTTGGGTGAATTTTGTCCCATTCCTCCTGACAGAGCTGGTGTAACTGAGTCAGGTTTGAAGGCCTCCTTGCTCGCACATGCTTTTTCAGTTCTGCCCACACATTTTCTGTAGGATTGAGGTCAGGGCTTCGTGATGGCCACTCCAATACCTTGACATTGTTGTCCTTAAGCCATTTTGACACAACTTTGGAAGTATGCTTGGGGTCATTGTCCATTTGGAAGACCCATTTGCAACCAAGCTTTAACTTCCTGACTAATGTCTTGAGATGTTGCTTCAAAATATCCACATACTTTTCCTTCCTTATGATGGCATCTATTTTGTGAAGTGCACCAGTCCCTCCTGCAGCAAAGCACCCCCACAGCATGATGCTGCCACCCCCGTGCTTCACGGTTGGGATGGTGGTCTTTGGCTTGCAAGCTCCCCCTTTTTCCTCCAAACATAACGGTGGTCATTATGGCCAAACAGTTCTATTTTTGTTTCATCAGACCAGAGGACATTTGTCCAAAAAGTACGACCTTTGTCCCCATGTGCAGTTGCAAACCGTAGTCTGGCTTTTTTATGGCGGTTTTGGAGCAGTGGCTTCTTCCTTGCTGAGCGGCCTTTCAGGTTATGTCGATATAGGACTCGTTTTACTGTGGATATAGATACTTTTGTACATGTTTCCTCCAGCATCTTCACAAGGTCCTTTGCTGTTGTTCTGGGATTGATTTGCACTTTTCATCTGTAGGAGACAGAACGCGTCTCCTTCCTGAGCGGTATGACGGCTGCGTGGTCCCATGGTGTTTATACTTTACATTTACGTAATTTAGCAGACGCTCTTATCCAGAGCGACTTACAGTTAGTGAGTGCATACATTATTATTTATTTTTTCATACTGCCCACCCTGTGGGAATCGAACCCACAACGCCATGCTCTACCAGCTGAGCTACATCCCTGCCGGCCATTCCCTCCCCTACCCTGGATGACGCTGGGCCAATTGTGCACCACCCCATGAGTCTCCCGGTCACGGCCGGCTACGACAGAGCCTGGATTCGAACCAGGATCTCTAGTGGCACAGCTAGCACTGCGATGCAGTGCCTTAGACCACTGCGCCACTCATCTTGCATACTATTATTTGTACAGATGAACGTGGTACCTTCAGGCATTTGGAAATTGCTCCCAAGGATGAACCAGACTTGTGGAGGTCTACCATTTTTTTTCTGAGGTCTTGGCTGATTTCTTTTGATTTTCCCATGATGTCAAGCTAAGAGGCACTGAGTTTGAAGATAGGCCTTGAAATACATCCACAGGTACACCTCCAATTGACTCAAATGATGTCAATTAGCCTATCAGAAGCTTCTAAAGCCATGACATCATTTTCTGGCATTTTCCAAGCTGTTTAAAGGCACAGTCAACTTAGTGTATGTAAACTTCTGACCCACTGGAATTGTGATACAGTGAAATATAAGTGAAAGAATCTGTCTGTAAACAATTGTTGGAAAAATTACTTGTGTCATGCACAAAGTAGATGTCCTAACCGACTTGCCAAAACTATAGTTTGTTAACAAGAAATGTGTGGAGTGGTTGAAAAAACGATTTTTAATGACTCCAACCTAAGTGTATGTAAACTTCCGACTTCAACTGAATGTCCTAATGAGTAAAATACTATCAACAATTCTAATCTGCTTTGAGACCAATGTGAATCAGTTGAAGGTGCAATCTTCATGGTACGGTAAAGAGCTGAGGGGATGGGGGTGAAGACAGTGGCTATATAACATGGCATTATAGCATTAATTTAAAGTCCTAAAAGGGATTATCAGTCCCAGACTACCCTTTAAAGTTATAGTTCAAATCAATGTTTATATCGTGAAGCTAATGATCTTTTCTGTCTGTCTCTCTGTCCATCTATCCACTTCTCTTCAGAGCCAGCTGGGGGAGCTGAAGAGGGGGTTTCAGCAGAGGATCCAGGAGAGGGAGAAGGACGTGCAGGAACTGAGACAAGCCATCAGCGCTCTCACTGTGAGTATCTGTCTGTCTGAGACAGGCCATCAGCGCTCTCACTGTGAGTATCTGTCTGTCTGAGACAGGCCATCAGCACTCTCACTGTGAGTATCTGTCTGTCTGAGACAGGCCATCAGCTCTCTCACTGTGAGTATCTGTCTGTCTGAGACAGGCCATCAGCTCTCTCACTGTGAGTATCTGTCTGTCTGAGACAGGCCATCAGCTCTCTCACTGTGAGTATCTGTCTGTCTAACGATGACAGAAAGCCATTGCAGGTTCTCCTGAGTACCAATATGGGGAACAGACTGGGCCACACCAGGCTTGATACTAAACTGCTGTCTATTTCTGTTAGTATTGATTTAACGTATTTGATCATTAAAATATTTACATTTACATTTACAAATTGGTGCATTCACCTTATGATAGCCAGTGGGACAACCACTTTACAATTTTTTTTTTTTTTTAATATTGAGTATATTTTTTATTTTCATTTGTTTTATATATTTTTATTTATTATTATTTTATTTTATTTATTGTTATTTTATTTTTTTGGGGGTGGTGTGGTTGGGGGGGTAGGAGGATTACTTTTATACTATCCCAGGTATTCCTTAAAGAGGTGGGGTTTCAAGTGTCTCCGGAAGGTGGTGAGTGACTCCACTGTCCTGGCGTCGTGAGGGAGCTTGTTCCACCATTGGGGTGCCAGAGCAGCGAATAACTTTGACTGGGCTGAACGGGAACTGTGCTTCCGCAGAGGAAGGGGAGCCAGCAGGCCAGAGGTGGATGAACGCAATGCCCTCGTTTGGGTGTAGGGACTGATCAGAGCCTGAAGGTACGGAGGTGCCGTTCCCCTCACTGCTCCGTAGGCAAGCACCATGGTCTTGTAGTAGATGCGAGCCTCAACTGGAAGCCAGTGGAGTGGGCGGAGGAGCGGGGTGGCGTGAGAGAACTTGGGAAGGTTGAACACCAGACGGGCTGCAGCGTTCTGGATGAGTTGTAGGGGTTTAATGGCACAGGCAGGGAGCCCAGCCAACAGCGAGTTGCAGTAATCCAGACGGGAGATGACAAGTGCCTGGATTAGGACCTGTGCCGCTTTCTGTGTAAGGCAGGGTCGTACTCTGTGAATGTTGTAGAGCATGAACCTACAGGATCGGGTCACCGCCTTTATGTTAGTGGAGAACGACAGGGTGTTGTCCAGGGTCACGCCAAGGCTCTTTGCACTCTGGGAGGAGGACACAACAGAGTTGTCAACCGTGATGGCGAGATCATGGAGCGGGCAGTCCTTCCCCGGGAGGAAGAGCAGCTCCGTCTTGCCAAGGTTCAGCTTGAGGTGGTGATCCAACATCCACACTGATATGTCTGCCAGACATGCAGAGATGCGATTCGCCACCTGATTATCAGAAGGGGGAAAGGAGAAGATTCATTGTGTGTCGTCTGCGTAGCAATGATAGGAGAGACCATGTGAGGATATGACAGAGCCAAGTGACTTGGTGTATAGCAAGAATAGGAGAGGACCTAGAACTGAGCCCTGGGGGACACCAGTGGTGAGAGCACGTGGTGCGGAGACAGATTCTCGCCACGCCACCTGGTAGGAGCGACCTGTCAGGTAGGACGCAATCCAAGAGTGAGCAGCGCCGGAGATGCCCAGCTCGGAGAGGGTGGAGAGGAGGATCTGATGGTTCACAGTATCAAAGGCAGCAGACAGGTCTAGAAGGACAAGAGCAGAGGAGAGAGAGTTAGCTTTAGCAGTGCAGAGAGCCTCCGTGACACAGAGAAGAGCAGTCTCAGTTGAATGACCAGTCTTGAAACCTGACTGGTTTGGATCAAGAAGGTCATTCTGAGAGAGATAGCAGGAGAGTTGGCTAGAGACGGCACGCTCAAGAGTTTTGGAGAGAAAAGAAAGAAGGGTTACTGGTCTGTAGTTGTTGACATCGGAGGGATCGAGTGTAGGTTTTTTGAGGAGGGGTGCAACTCTCGCTTTCTTGAAATGTATAATGTAAAATATATAATGAGGCTTCAGACTTAGACAATATTACATTAGTACATTATATATATTCAGGAGCTATAGAGACGTCTGCTGTCCCTCTGTGTCCCCCTCCAGCGTTCAGCGCGGTCGGCCGTGGAGGACAGTGAGAGGGTGTTTACAGAGCTGATCCGCTCCATGGAGCTGAAGAGGTTCGAGGTGAGGGAGCTGATCAGAGCCCAGGAGAAGACTGCTGTCAGCCAAGCTGAAGGACTTCTGGCCAAACTGGAGCAGGAGATGTCTGAGCTGAGGAGGAGAGACGCTGAGCTGGAGCAGCTGTCACACACTGAGGACCACATCTTCTTCCTCCAGGTAACTGATGCAGAGGAGGTCCTGTCAATGCCACCCTCAGCCAGAGACGACTGAATGCAGAGTAGGTCCTGTCAATGCCACCCTCAGCCAGAGACGACTGAATGCAGAGTAGGTCCTGTCAATGCCACCCTCAGCCAGAGACGACTGAATGCAGAGTAGGTCCTGTCAATGCCACCCTCAAACAGAGACGACTGAATGCAGAGTAGGTCCTGTCAATGCCACCCTCAGCCAGAGACGACTGAATGCAGAGTAGGTCCTGTCAATGCCACCCTCAGCCAGAGACGACTGAATGCAGAGTAGGTCCTGTCAATGCCACCCTCAGCCAGAGACGACTGAATGCAGAGTAGGTCCTGTCAATGCCACCCTCAGCCAGAGACGACTGAATGCAGAGTAGGTCCTGTCAATGCCACCCTCAGCCAGAGACGACTGAATGCAGAGTAGGTCCTGTCAATGCCACCCTCAGCCAGAGACGACTGAATGCAGAGTAGGTCCTGTCAATGCCACCCTCAGCCAGAGACGACTGAATGCAGAGTAGGTCCTGTCAATGCCACCCTCAGCCAGAGACGACTGAATGCAGAGTAGGTCCTGTCAATGCCACCCTCAGCCAGAGACGACTGAATGCAGAGTAGGTCCTGTCAATGCCACCCTCAGCCAGAGACGACTGAATGCAGAGTAGGTCCTGTCAATGCCACCCTCAGCCAGAGACGACTGAATGCAGAGTAGGTCCTGTCAATGCCACCCTCAGCCAGAGACGACTGAATGCAGAGTAGGTCCTGTCAATGCCACCCTCAGCCAGAGACGACTGAATGCAGAGTAGGTCCTGTCAATGCCACCCTCAGCCAGAGACGACTGAATGCAGAGTAGGTCCTGTCAATGCCACCCTCAGCCAGAGACGACTGAATGCAGAGTAGGTCCTGTCAATGCCACCCTCAGCCAGAGACGACTGAATGCAGAGTAGGTCCTGTCAATGCCACCCTCAGCCAGAGACGACTGAATGCAGAGTAGGTCCTGTCAAGGCCACCCTCAGCCAGAGACGACTGAATGCAGAGTAGGTCCTGTCAATGCCACCCTCAGCCAGAGACGACTGAATGCAGAGTAGGTCCTGTCAATGCCACCCTCAGCCAGAGACGACTGAATGCAGAGTAGGTCCTGTCAATGCCACCCTCAGCCAGAGACGACTGAATGCAGAGTAGGTCCTGTCAATGCCACCCTCAGCCAGAGACGACTGAATGCAGAGTAGGTCCTGTCAATGCCACCCTCAGCCAGAGACGACTGAATGCAGAGTAGGTCCTGTCAATGCCACCCTCAGCCAGAGACGACTGAATGCAGAGTAGGTCCTGTCAATGCCACCCTCAGCCAGAGACGACTGAATGCAGAGTAGGTCCTGTCAATGCCACCCTCAGCCAGAGACGACTGAATGCAGAGTAGGTCCTGTCAATGCCACCCTCAGCCAGAGACGACTGAATGCAGAGTAGGTCCTGTCAATGCCACCCTCAGCCAGAGACGACTGAATGCAGAGTAGGTCCTGTCAATGCCACCCTCAGCCAGAGACGACTGAATGCAGAGTAGGTCCTGTCAATGCCACCCTCAGCCAGAGACGACTGAATGCAGAGTAGGTCCTGTCAATGCCACCCTCAGCCAGAGACGACTGAATGCAGAGTAGGTCCTGTCAATGCCACCCTCAGCCAGAGACGACTGAATGCAGAGTAGGTCCTGTCAATGCCACCCTCAGCCAGAGACGACTGAATGCAGAGTAGGTCCTGTCAATGCCACCCTCAGCCAGAGACGACTGAATGCAGAGTAGGTCCTGTCAATGCCACCCTCAGCCAGAGACGACTGAATGCAGAGTAGGTCCTGTCAATGCCACCCTCAGCCAGAGACGACTGAATGCAGAGTAGGTCCTGTCAATGCCACCCTCAGCCAGAGACGACTGAATGCAGAGTAGGTCCTGTCAATGCCACCCTCAGCCAGAGACGACTGAATGCAGAGTAGGTCCTGTCAATGCCACCCTCAGCCAGAGACGACTGAATGCAGAGTAGGTCCTGTCAATGCCACCCTCAGCCAGAGACGACTGAATGCAGAGTAGGTCCTGTCAATGCCACCCTCAGCCAGAGACGACTGAATGCAGAGTAGGTCCTGTCAATGCCACCCTCAGCCAGAGACGACTGAATGCAGAGTAGGTCCTGTCAATGCCACCCTCAGCCAGAGACGACTGAATGCAGAGTAGGTCCTGTCAATGCCACCCTCAGCCAGAGACGACTGAATGCAGAGTAGGTCCTGTCAATGCCACCCTCAGCCAGAGACGACTGAATGCAGAGTAGGTCCTGTCAATGCCACCCTCAGCCAGAGACGACTGAATGCAGAGTAGGTCCTGTCAATGCCACCCTCAGCCAGAGACGACTGAATGCAGAGTAGGTCCTGTCAATGCCACCCTCAGCCAGAGACGACTGAATGCAGAGTAGGTCCTGTCAATGCCACCCTCAGCCAGAGACGACTGAATGCAGAGTAGGTCCTGTCAATGCCACCCTCAGCCAGAGACGACTGAATGCAGAGTAGGTCCTGTCAATGCCACCCTCAGCCAGAGACGACTGAATGCAGAGTAGGTCCTGTCAATGCCACCCTCAGCCAGAGACGACTGAATGCAGAGTAGGTCCTGTCAATGCCACCCTCAGCCAGAGACGACTGAATGCAGAGTAGGTCCTGTCAATGCCACCCTCAGCCAGAGACGACTGAATGCAGAGTAGGTCCTGTCAATGCCACCCTCAGCCAGAGACGACTGAATGCAGAGTAGGTCCTGTCAATGCCACCCTCAGCCAGAGACGACTGAATGCAGAGTAGGTCCTGTCAATGCCACCCTCAGCCAGAGACGACTGAATGCAGAGTAGGTCCTGTCAATGCCACCCTCAGCCAGAGACGACTGAATGCAGAGTAGGTCCTGTCAATGCCACCCTCAGCCAGAGACGACTGAATGCAGAGTAGGTCCTGTCAATGCCACCCTCAGCCAGAGACGACTGAATGCAGAGTAGGTCCTGTCAATGCCACCCTCAGCCAGAGACGACTGAATGCAGAGTAGGTCCTGTCAATGCCACCCTCAGCCAGAGACGACTGAATGCAGAGTAGGTCCTGTCAATGCCACCCTCAGCCAGAGACGACTGAATGCAGAGTAGGTCCTGTCAATGCCACCCTCAGCCAGAGACGACTGAATGCAGAGGAGGTCCTGTCAATGCCACCCTCAGCCAGAGACGACTGAATGCAGAGGAGGTCCTGTCAATGCCACCCTCAGCCAGAGACGACTGAATGCAGAGTAGGTCCTGTCAATGCCACCCTCAGCCAGAGACGACTGAATGCAGAGTAGGTCCTGTCAATGCCACCCTCAGCCAGAGACGACTGAATGCAGAGTAGGTCCTGTCAATGCCACCCTCAGCCAGAGACGACTGAATGCAGAGTAGGTCCTGTCAATGCCACCCTCAGCCAGAGACGACTGAATGCAGAGTAGGTCCTGTCAATGCCACCCTCAGCCAGAGACGACTGAATGCAGAGTAGGTCCTGTCAATGCCACCCTCAGCCAGAGACGACTGAATGCAGAGTAGGTCCTGTCAATGCCACCCTCAGCCAGAGACGACTGAATGCAGAGTAGGTCCTGTCAATGCCACCCTCAGCCAGAGACGACTGAATGCAGAGTAGGTCCTGTCAATGCCACCCTCAGCCAGAGACGACTGAATGCAGAGTAGGTCCTGTCAATGCCACCCTCAGCCAGAGACGACTGAATGCAGAGTAGGTCCTGTCAATGCCACCCTCAGCCAGAGACGACTGAATGCAGAGTAGGTCCTGTCAATGCCACCCTCAGCCAGAGACGACTGAATGCAGAGTAGGTCCTGTCAATGCCACCCTCAGCCAGAGACGACTGAATGCAGAGTAGGTCCTGTCAATGCCACCCTCAGCCAGAGACGACTGAATGCAGAGTAGGTCCTGTCAATGCCACCCTCAGCCAGAGACGACTGAATGCAGAGTAGGTCCTGTCAATGCCACCCTCAGCCAGAGACGACTGAATGCAGAGTAGGTCCTGTCAATGCCACCCTCAGCCAGAGACGACTGAATGCAGAGTAGGTCCTGTCAATGCCACCCTCAGCCAGAGACGACTGAATGCAGAGTAGGTCCTGTCAATGCCACCCTCAGCCAGAGACGACTGAATGCAGAGTAGGTCCTGTCAATGCCACCCTCAGCCAGAGACGACTGAATGCAGAGTAGGTCCTGTCAATGCCACCCTCAGCCAGAGACGACTGAATGCAGAGTAGGTCCTGTCAATGCCACCCTCAGCCAGAGACGACTGAATGCAGAGTAGGTCCTGTCAATGCCACCCTCAGCCAGAGACGACTGAATGCAGAGTAGGTCCTGTCAATGCCACCCTCAGCCAGAGACGACTGAATGCAGAGTAGGTCCTGTCAATGCCACCCTCAGCCAGAGACGACTGAATGCAGAGGAGGTCCTGTCAATGCCACCCTCAGCCAGAGACGACTGAATGCAGAGTAGGTCCTGTCAATGCCACCCTCAGCCAGAGACGACTGAATGCAGAGGAGGTCCTGTCAATGCCACCCTCAGCCAGAGACGACTGAATGCAGAGGAGGTCCTGTCAATGCCACCCTCAGCCAGAGACGACTGAATGCAGAGTAGGTCCTGTCAATGCCACCCTCAGCCAGAGACGACTGAATGCAGAGGAGGTCCTGTCAATGCCACCCTCAGCCAGAGACGACTGAATGCAGAGGAGGTCCTGTCAATGCCACCCTCAGCCAGAGACGACTGAATGCAGAGTAGGTCCTGTCAATGCCACCCTCAGCCAGAGACGACTGAATGCAGAGTAGGTCCTGTCAATGCCACCCTCAGCCAGAGACGACTGAATGCAGAGTAGGTCCTGTCAATGCCACCCTCAGCCAGAGACGACTGAATGCAGAGTAGGTCCTGTCAATGCCACCCTCAGCCAGAGACGACTGAATGCAGAGTAGGTCCTGTCAATGCCACCCTCAGCCAGAGACGACTGAATGCAGAGTAGGTCCTGTCAATGCCACCCTCAGCCAGAGACGACTGAATGCGGAGTAGGTCCTGTCAATGCCACCCTCAGCCAGAGACGACTGAATGCGGAGTAGGTCCTGTCAATGCCACCCTCAGCCAGAGACGACTGAATGCGGAGTAGGTCCTGTCAATGCCACCCTCAGCCAGAGACGACTGAATGCGGAGTAGGTCCTGTCAATGCCACCCTCAGCCAGAGACGACTGAATGCGGAGTAGGTCCTGTCAATGCCACCCTCAGCCAGAGACGACTGAATGCGGAGTAGGTCCTGTCAATGCCACCCTCAGCCAGAGACGACTGAATGCGGAGTAGGTCCTGTCAATGCCACCCTCAGCCAGAGACGACTGAATGCAGAGTAGGTCCTGTCAATGCCACCCTCAGCCAGAGACGACTGAATGCAGAGTAGGTCCTGTCAATGCCACCCTCAGCCAGAGACGACTGAATGCAGAGTAGGTCCTGTCAATGCCACCCTCAGCCAGAGACGACTGAATGCAGAGTAGGTCCTGTCAATGCCACCCTCAGCCAGAGACGACTGAATGCAGAGTAGGTCCTGTCAATGCCACCCTCAGCCAGAGACGACTGAATGCAGAGTAGGTCCTGTCAATGCCACCCTCAGCCAGAGACGACTGAATGCAGAGTAGGTCCTGTCAATGCCACCCTCAGCCAGAGACGACTGAATGCAGAGTAGGTCCTGTCAATGCCACCCTCAGCCAGAGACGACTGAATGCAGAGTAGGTCCTGTCAATGCCACCCTCAGCCAGAGACGACTGAATGCAGAGTAGGTCCTGTCAATGCCACCCTCAGCCAGAGACGACTGAATGCAGAGTAGGTCCTGTCAATGCCACCCTCAGCCAGAGACGACTGAATGCAGAGTAGGTCCTGTCAATGCCACCCTCAGCCAGAGACGACTGAATGCAGAGGAGGTCCTGTCAATGCCACCCTCAGCCAGAGACGACTGAATGCAGAGTAGGTCCTGTCAATGCCACCCTCAGCCAGAGACGACTGAATGCAGAGTAGGTCCTGTCAATGCCACCCTCAGCCAGAGACGACTGAATGCAGAGTAGGTCCTGTCAATGCCACCCTCAGCCAGAGACGACTGAATGCAGAGTAGGTCCTGTCAATGCCACCCTCAGCCAGAGACGACTGAATGCAGAGTAGGTCCTGTCAATGCCACCCTCAGCCAGAGACGACTGAATGCAGAGTAGGTCCTGTCAATGCCACCCTCAGCCAGAGACGACTGAATGCAGAGTAGGTCCTGTCAATGCCACCCTCAGCCAGAGACGACTGAATGCAGAGTAGGTCCTGTCAATGCCACCCTCAGCCAGAGACGACTGAATGCAGAGTAGGTCCTGTCAATGCCACCCTCAGCCAGAGACGACTGACTGCAGAGTAGGTCCTGTCAATGCCACCCTCAGCCAGAGACGACTGAATGCAGAGTAGGTCCTGTCAATGCCACGACCCCTGAACTGTTAGGCTTGAGGTCGATTTGTAATTCAGTATTAATGGTAACTTTATAGAATGGCACCAGAGTTTGGGTATCCACCTGGCCATGCTATGTCCTTCTGATATTTAGGATTAGCACATCAACAGTGTTTGATGACTCTCTAACCTGTCTATGTTGTTGTAGAGCTGTCAGTCTCTGAACTCCTCTCCTGTGATTGGAGGCCTGCCATCCGTGACCTTCGACCCCAACTTCACCTTTAACATGGTGATGTCATCAGTAGCTGACTTCAGAGGGCTCCTGGAGGAAGTGTGTCAGGGGAGCTTCATCAGCATCTACGAGAAAGGTACAGAACCATTCATCTACTGAGAAAGGTACAGAACCATTCGTCTACTGAGAAAGGTACAGAACCATTCCTCTACTGAGAAAGGTACAGAACCATTCGTCTACTGAGAAAGGTACAGAACCATTCGTCTACTGAGAAAGGTACAGAACCATTCGTCTACTGAGAAAGGTACAGAACCATTCGTCTACTGAGAAAGGTACAGAACCATTCGTCTACTGAGAAAGGTACAGAACCATTCGTCTACTGAGAAAGGTACAGAACCATTCCTCTACTGAGAAAGGTACAGAACCATTCGTCTACTGAGAAAGGTACAGAACCATTCGTCTACTGAGAAAGGTACAGAACCATTCCTCTACTGAGAAAGGTACAGAACCATTCGTCTACTGAGAAAGGTACAGAACCATTCGTCTACTGAGAAAGGTACAGAACCATTCGTCTACTGAGAAAGGTACAGAGCCATTCGTCTACTGAGAAAGGTACAGAACCATTCGTCTACTGAGAAAGGTGACAGAGAGAACCTCTTCTTTAACTTGAAGTTAAACAGAGAGAAAAGTAAAGTGGGGACTTAAAAAAAATATGTATATTGTATATAGTTATTTTTTCGCACACTAAAAACATTTGATACTGGACGTTAACCAGAAATAGTCAGCACCTGTCCTCAAAGGATAGGCCTTATTGATTGATTGATTATTCTGAGAACTATGCAGGGGTCATACAGTACCCTGAGCAAAAACAGCAGACTGGGGAACTAATAATATAATAATAATATGCCATTTAGCAGACGCTTTTATCCAAAGCGACTTACAGTCATAGACAACTGTTCTTTTATACCTAAGATACTGTCAACACTGTCTGTGTTCCAGTGAGAGAGGTGTCTATAGTAGAGTCTCCAGAACCCCCCAGCTGCTTCCAGACTGATCCAACACAACCAACAGCATGTGAGTTACTGTGCACCTCTAATCTACCTCCAATCTACCTCCAATCTACCTCCAATCTAGATTAGAGGTACAGTGAGGGAAGAAAGTATTTGATCCCCTGCTGATTTTGTACGTTTGCCCACTGACAAAGAAATTATCAGTCTATAATTTTAATGGTAGGTTTATTTTAACAGCGAGAGACAGAATAACAACAAAAAAATCCAGAAAAACGCATGTCAAAAATTTTATAAATTGATTTGCATTTTAATGAGGGAAATAAGTATTTGACCCCTCTGCAAAACATGACTTAGTACTTGGTGGCAAAACCCTTGTTGGCAATCACAGAGATCAGACGTTTCTTGTAGTTGGCCACCAGGTTTGCACACATCTCAGGAGGGATTTTATCCCACTCCTTTTTGCAGATCTTCTCCATGTCATTAAGGTTTCGAGCCTGACGTTTGGCAACTCGAACCTTCAGCTCCCTCCACAGATTTTCTATGGGATTAAGGTCTGGAGACTGGCTAGGCCACTCCAGGACCTTAAAGTGCTTCTTCTTGAGCCAATCCTTTGTTGCCTTGGCCGTGTGTTTTGGGTCATTGTCATGCTGGAATACCCATCCACAACCCATTTTCAATGCCCTGGCTGAGGGAAGAAGGTTCTCACCCAAGATTTGACGGTACATGGCCCCGTCCATCGTCCCTTTGATGCGGTGAAGTTGTCCTGTCCCCTTAGCAGAAAAACACACCCAAAGCATAATGTTTCCACCTCCATGTTTGACGGCGGGGATGGTGTTCTTGGGGTCATAGGCAGCATTCCTCCTCCTCCAAACACGGCGAGTTGAGTTGATGCCAAAGAGCTCGATTTTGGTCTCATCTGACCACAACACTTTCACCCAGTTCTCCTCTGAATCATTCAGATGTTCATTGGCAAACTTCAGACGGCCTGTATATGTGCTTTCTTGAGCAGGGGGACCTTGCGGACGCTGCAGGATTTCAGTCCTTCACGGCGTAGTGTGTTACCAATAGTTTTCTTGGTGACTATGGTCCCAGCTGCCTTGAGATCATTGACAAGATCCTCCCGTGTAGTTCTGGGCTGATCCCTCACCGTTCTCATGATCATTGCAACTCCACGAGGTGAGATCTTGCATGGAGCCCCAGGTCGAGGGAGATTGACAGTTCTTTTGTGTTTCTTCCATTTGCGAATAATCGCACCAACTGTTGTCACCTTCTCACCAAGCTGCTTGGTGATGGTCTTGTAGCCCATTCCAGCCTTGTGTAGGTCTACAATCTTGTCCCTGACATCCTTGGAGAGCTCTTTGGTCTTGGCCATGGTGGAGAGTTTGGAATCTGATTGATTGATTGCTTCTGTGGACAGGTGTCTTTTATACAGGTAACAAGCTGAGATTAGGAGCACTCCCTTTAAGAGTGTGCTCCTAATCTCAGCTCGTTACCTGTATAAAAGACACCTGGGAGCCAGAAATCTTTCTGATTGAGAGGTGGTTAAATATGTATTTCCCTCATTAAAATGCAAATCAATTTATAACATTTTTGACATGCGTTTTTCTGGATTTTTTTGTTGTTATTCTGTCTCTCACTGTTAAAATAAACCTACCATTAAAATTATAGACTGATCATTTCTTTGTCAGTGGGCAAACGTACAAAATCAGCAGGGGATCAAATACTTTCTTCCCTCACTGTACCTCTAATCTACCTCCAATCTACTTTCTATCTCTAATGTAATGATTGAACCACTTCTGATCTACATGCAGTGCTTAGGTCAGTTGGTTCTGTGTTTCTGGCACTGGGCCTAGCAGTTGTTTCTGGACTCGTCTGTTTGGCACTGGGCCTAGCAGTTGTTTCTGGACTCGTCTGTTTGGGACTGGGCCTAGCAGTTGTTTCTGGACTCGTCTGTTTGGCACTGGGCCTAGCAGTTGTTTCTGGACTCGTCTGTTTGGCACTGGGCCTAGCAGTTGTTTCTGGACTCGTCTGTTTGGCACTGGGCCTAGCAGTTGTTTCTGGACTCGTCTGTTTGGCACTGGGCCTAGCAGTTGTTTCTGGACTCGTCTGTTTGGCACTGGGCCTAGCAGTTGTTTCTGGACTCGTCTGTTTGGCACTGGGCCTAGCAGTTGTTTCTGGACTCGTCTGTTTGGCACTGGGCCTAGCAGTTGTTTCTGGACTCGTCTGTTTGGCACTGGGCCTAGCAGTTGTTTCTGGACTCGTCTGTTTGGCACTGGGCCTAGCAGTTGTTTCTGGACTCGTCTGTTTGGCACTGGGCCTAGCAGTTGTTTCTGGACTCGTCTGTTTGGCACTGGGCCTAGCAGTTGTTTCTGGACTCGTCTGTTTGGCACTGGGCCTAGCAGTTGTTTCTGGACTCGTCTGTTTGGCACTGGGCCTAGCAGTTGTTTGTGGGCGTTGCCTATGTTCTGACTGTTCTGTCTCCTCCTACCTAGTGGTGGCTCCTCCCCCAGCTACGGCTGCAGTAGAGCAGAGCTCCAGCGGGGGTGGTCTCAACCCCTTCCTCAGCCCCGGAGCTGCAGTCCCCACATTCGGGGGCTTCGCCTTCTCACCCTTCGGTAAGTAGAAACCACATAGTAGATAATACTGAAACCAACCTCACCAGGACTGGATGGTTTTACTCTGATGTGAAGACTTGCTCTACCCCTTTTGTTCGAGGGAGACCTGTCAGATAAACCTGAAAGGTAGTTGTAGGAGCTAGTTGTAGGAGTTAGTTGTAGGAGTTAGTTGTAGGAGTTAGTTGTAGGAGCTAGTTGTAGGAGCTAGTTGTAGGAGCTAGTTGTAGGAGCTAGTTGTAGGAGCTAGTTGTAGGTCTACAGTATTGGAACATGACTCAGCCATCCCCTACAGCAGTGTTTCTCAACTCCAGTCCTCCAGGACCCCCAACAGCTCAACTCCAGTCCTCCAGTACCCCCAACAGCCCAACTCCAGTACACCAACAGCACAACTCCAGTCCTCCAGGACCCCCAACAGCCCAACTCCAGTCCTCCAGGACCCCCAACAGCCCAACTCCAGTCCTCCAGGACCCCCAACAGCCCAACTCCAGTCCTCCAGTATCCCCAACAGCCCAACTCCAGTCCTCCAGGACCCCCAACAGCCCAACTCCAGTCCTCCAGTACCCCAACAGCACAACTCCAGTCCTCCAGTACCCCCAACAGCCCAACTCCAGTACCCCCAACAGCCCAACTCCAGTACCCCCAACAGCCCAACTCCAGTACCCCCAACAGCCCAACTCCCCCCAACAGCCCAACTCCAGTCCACCCAACAGCCCAACTCCAGTCCCCCCAACAGCCCAACTCCAGTCCTCTAGTCCCCCGAACAGCCCAACTCCAGTCGCCCAACTCCAGTCCCCCCAACAGTCCAACTCCAGTCCTCCAGTACCCCCCAACAGCCCAACTCCAGTCCCCCCAACTCCAGTCCTCCAGGACCCCCAACAGCCCAACTCCAGTCCTCCAGTACCCCCAACAGCTCAACTCCAGTCCTCCAGTACCCCCAACAGCTCAACTCCAGTCCTCCAGTACCCCCAACAGCTCAACTCCAGTCCTCCAGTCCCCCCAACAGCCCAACTCCAGTCCCCCCAACAGCCCAACTCCAGTCCCCCCAACAGCCCAACTCCAGTCCTCCAGTATCCCCAACAGCCCAACTCCAGTCCTCCAGTACCCCCCAACAGCCCAACTCCAGTCCCCCCAACAGCCCAACTCCAGTACCCCAACAGCCCAACTCCAGTCCTCCAGGACCCCCAACAACCCAACTCCAGTCCTCCAGTACCCCAACAGCCCAACTCCAGTCCTCCAGGACCCCCAACAGCCCAACTCCAGTCCTCCAGTGCCCAACTCCAGTCCTCCAGGACCCCCAACAGCCCAACTCCAGTCCTCCAGGACCCCCAACAGCATACATATTTGTTTGTAACCCCTGAAAAACGCACCTGATTCTACTCATTGAGGGCTTATTGACAAGTTGAATCAGGTGGGCTGTTGGGGGTACTGGAGGACTGGAGTTGGGCTGTTGGGGGTACTGGAGGACTGGAGTTGGGCTGTTGGGGGTCCTGGAGGACTGGAGTTGGGAAACACTACCCTAGGGCTCCCGAGTGGCGCAGCGGTCTAAGGCACTGCATCTCAGCGGTCTAAGGCACTGCATCTCAGTGGTCTAAGGCAGTGGTCTAAGGCACTGCATCTCAGTGGTCTAAGGCACTGCATCTCAGTGGTCTAAGGCAGCGGTCTAAGGCACTGCATCTCAGCGGTCTAAGGCACTGCATCTCAGCGGTCTAAGGCACTGCATCTCAGCGGTCTAAGGCACTGCATCTCAGCGGTCTAAGGCACTGCATCTCAGCGGTCTAAGGCACTGCATCTCAGCGGTCTAAGGCACTGCATCTCAGCGGTCTAAGGCACTGCATCTCAGCGGTCTAAGGCACTGCATCTCAGCGGTCTAAGGCACTGCATCTCAGCGGTCTAAGGCACTGCATCTCAGCGGTCTAAGGCACTGCATCTCAGCGGTCTAAGGCACTGCATCTCAGCGGTCTAAGGCACTGCATCTCAGCGGTCTAAGGCACTGCATCTCAGCGGTCTAAGGCACTGCATCTCAGCGGTCTAAGGCACTGCATCTCAGCGGTCTAAGGCCCTGCATCTCAGCGGTCTAAGGCCCTGCATCTCAGCGGTCTAAGGCCCTGCATCTCAGCGGTCTAAGGCCCTGCATCTCAGCGGTCTAAGGCCCTGCATCTCAGCGGTCTAAGGCCCTGCATCTCAGCGGTCTAAGGCCCTGCATCTCAGCGGTCTAAGGCACTGCATCTCAGCGGTCTAAGGCACTGCATCTCAGCGGTCTAAGGCACTGCATCTCAGCGGTCTAAGGCACTGCATCTCAGCGGTCTAAGGCACTGCATCTCAGCGGTCTAAGGCACTGCATCTCAGCGGTCTAAGGCACTGCATCTCAGCGGTCTAAGGCACTGCATCTCAGCGGTCTAAGGCACTGCATCTCAGCGGTCTAAGGCACTGCATCTCAGCGGTCTAAGGCCCTGCATCTCAGCGGTCTAAGGCCCTGCATCTCAGCGGTCTAAGGCCCTGCATCTCAGCGGTCTAAGGCCCTGCATCTCAGCGGTCTAAGGCCCTGCATCTCAGCGGTCTAAGGCCCTGCATCTCAGCGGTCTAAGGCACTGCATCTCAGCGGTCTAAGGCCCTGCATCTCAGCGGTCTAAGGCACTGCATCTCAGCGGTCTAAGGCACTGCATCTCAGTGCTTGAGGCGTCACTACAGACCCCCTGGTTCGATTCCAGGCTGTATCACAACCGGCCGTGATTGGGAGTCCCATAGGGCGGTGCACAATTGGCCCAGCGTCGTCCCGGTTTGGCCGGTGTAGGCCGTCATTGTGAATAAGAATTTGTTCTTAACTGACTTGCCTAGTTAAATAAAGGTAAAATAAATATGATACCTCTCTGTCCCAGGTTGGGGGTAGTTCTACAGTAAAGTGAAGACGTCACTATACCTCTCTGTCCCAGGTTCTCCGAGAGTTATGCTGAGTAACTCTTCTGTCGTCTCAGGATCCAAGCTCTCCTCCAACGGCTCCAGACAGAGGATGATGCAGCGCAAGTCACACCCACGCAGGAAGCTGTAACTCAGGCAGAGAGAAGGGATCTGCAGAGGAGAGTGAGAGGGGAGACCTAAGCAGAGGGTGTGACTGTGTTGACTGGAAGACCGATGGGAGAGAACCAGACCTCTCTCTGTCAGACATAATGTATTCACCTGATCAATCAGTGCCTGTTACTTTCAACACATACAGTAATACAGTATGACCTTTTTAAAGACATAATTTACACACAAACATTCAGAGATCTGTAATCATAATAAATCAGTCTGTAATGAATGCTTTTAACAGTGACAGGATGAAATACAAACACATTTGCTTTTAAACTCTTGTCTGTCTTCTTTCTTGTGGTGTATTCATTAGTGGGACACTGTTGCTAAATGTTTAGGTCTGTTTGCTTCTGTTTGGTTCCTAGTGAATACAACTTGTGTTTTACTATAGCTGGCATCACAACAATGCTAGAATCTAAAAAGCACTTCTATAGACATCAAAATACAGGTTGGTTCCATACAGGTTGGTTCCATACAGGTTTCCATAGAGAGACTTGAGAGTTGCTGCTGCAGTTACATTAGATTATTACTCACAGAATGAAAATGTCCAACAGGTTGATTAGTATTAACTGGTTGTCACAGTTTCCAAGTTGGTTAGTGGTAAAAGAAAGGACACCCAGCATCATAACACTGTTCTGGACACCCAGCATCATAACACTGTTCTGGACACCCAGCATCATAACACTGTTCTGGACACCCAGCATCATAACACTGTTCTGGACACCTAGCATCATAACACTGTTCTGGACACCCAGCATCATTACACTGTTCTGGACACCCAGCATCATAACACTGTTCTGGACACCCAGCATCATTACACTGTACTGGACACCCAGCATCATTACACTGTTCTGGACACCCAGCATTATAACACTACTGGACACCCAGCCTCATTACACTGTTCTGGACACCCAGCATCATTACATTGTTCTGGACACCCAGCATCATTACACTGTTCTGGACACCCAGCATCATAACACTACTGGACACCCAGCCTCATTACACTGTACTGGACACCCAGCATCATTACACTGTTCTGGACACCCAGCATCATTACACTGTTCTGGACACCCAGCATCATTACACTGTACTGGACACCCAGCATCATATCACTGTTCTGGACACCCAGCATCATTACACTGTTCTGGACACCCAGCATCATTACACTGTTCTGGACACCCAGCATCATAACACTGTTCTGGACACCCAGCATCATAACACTGTTCTGGACACCCAGCATCATAACACTACTGGACACCCAGCATCATTACACTGTTCTGGACACCCAGCATCATTACACTGTACTGGACACCCAGCATCATTACACTGTTCTGGACACCCAGCATCATTACACTGTTCTGGACACCCAGCATCATTACACTGTACTGGACACCCAGCATCATTACACTGTTCTGGACACCCAGCATCATTACATTGTTCTGGACACCCAGCATCATTACACTGTTCTGGACACCCAGCATCATTACACTGTTCTGGACACCCAGCATCATAACACTACTGGACACCCAGCATCATTACACTGTTCTGGACACCCAGCATCATAACACTACTGGACACCCAGCATCATTACACTGTTCTGGACACCCAGCATCATTACACTGTACTGGACACCCAGCATCATTACACTGTTCTGGACACCCAGCATCATTACACTGTTCTGGACACCCAGCATCATTACACTGTTCTGGACACCCAGCATCATATCACTGTTCTGGACACCCAGCATCATTACATTGTTCTGGACACCCAGCGTCATTACACTGTTCTGGACACCCAGCATCATTACACTGTTCTGGACACCCAGCATCATAACACTACTGGACACCCAGCATCATTACACTGTTCTGGACACCCATCATCATTACACTGTACTGGACACCCAGCATCATTACACTGTTCTGGACACCCAGCATCATTACACTGTACTGGACACCCAGCATCATTACACTGTTCTGGACACCCAGCATCATTACACTGTTCTGGACACCCAGCATCATTACACTGTACTGGACACCCAGCATCATATCACTGTTCTGGACACCCAGCATCATTACATTGTTCTGGACACCCAGCATCATTACACTGTTCTGGACACCCAGCATCATTACACTGTTCTGGACACCCAGCATCATAACACTACTGGACACCCAGCATCATTACACTGTTCTGGACACCCATCATCATTACACTGTTCTGGACACCCATCATCATTACACTGTACTGGACACCCAGCATCATTACACTGTTCTGGACACCCAGCATCATTACACTGTTCTGGACACCCAGCATCATAACACTACTGGACACCCAGCATCATTACACTGTTCTGGACACCCAGCATCATTACACTGTACTGGACACCCAGCATCATTACACTGTTCTGGACACCCAGCATCATTACACTGTTCTGGACACCCAGCATCATTACACTGTTCTGGACACCCAGCATCATTACACTGTTCTGGACACCCAGCATCATAACACTGTTCTGGACACCCAGCATCATAACACTGTTCTGGATGGTCATATGATGGTCATAATGCTTCTTGACAGTGTCATAAAGTGTATTTTCTACAAGTTATTTAAAATATGATGAAAAAAAAACATGACTAAAGAATTCATAACAACAACAAAGGATTTAAGACACAAACTTTCAGACGAAAGGAAACTTCTTGGCAGGAAAAAAAACGAATTTGAATAAATGTGGGTTTTGACAATCTTATGTAGGCGTTATAACCAGTCATAAAATAACGCAATATATGTCACAACAGGTGTAAATTTATGGGTCATGATGTTATGACCACATTATGACAGGTTATGACAATTCCATAATGTGTTATGACACCGGGTGTCAAGTAAAGTGTTACCAAGAAAGCAGTAATCCAGATGAGGTTAAACAGGTTCATATTAACGGCAAAAAGGTCAAATCCACACAAATAATAAAGTGGATGGCAACTGAATCCGCAGAAAACTGGTTTCTTCCAGTTCTTATCAGGTCCCAAAGACCTGTCCTAATAGAGCACCACCATATGAGTCAAAATACCCATAAAACCTAGCGGTCAAACAGGGAAATGCTTCCAATCGTTTTTCCATCATTAATTTTTCCCATAGGGAATTTTAGAAACACTTAACATAAGAGCTGTGTTTCGTGTAGTCTTACCCTGGCATGATGTGTGTATATATATATATATATATATATATATATATATATATATATATATGGGGGTAGATCAGCTTTAATATTGCAGATAGATTGTAACTTCCATCAATGTAATTGTCTGCATCACTTCCAATCCCCCATATGTTTTTCCCCCGCATATATATATATATATATATACACACACACTACCATTCAAAAGTTTGGAGTCACTTAGAAATGTCCTTGTTTTCGAAAGAAAAGCAATTTTTGTCCATTAAAATAACATCAAGAAATACAGTGTAGACATTGTTAATGTTGTAAATGGCTATTGTAGCTGGAAACGGCTGATTTTTAATGGAATATCTACATAGGCGTACAGAGGCCCATTATCAGCAACCATCAGTCCTGTGTTCCAATGGCACGTTGTGTTTGCTAATCCAAGTTTATCATTTTAAAAGGCTAATTGGTCATTAGAAAACCCTTTTGCAATTATGTTAGCACAACTGAAAACTGTTGTGCTGATTAAAGAAGCAATAAAACTGGCCTTCTTGAGACTAGTTGAGTATCTGGAGCATCAGCAATTGTGGGTTCGATTACAGGCTAAAAATGGCCAGAAACAAAAAGCTTTCTTCTGAAACTCGTCAGTCTATTCTTGTTCTGAGAAATGAAGGCTATTCCATGCGAGAAATTGCCAAGAAACTGAAGGTCTCGTACAACGCTGTGTACTACTCCCTTCACAGAACAGCGCAAACTGGCTCTAACCAGAATAGAAAGAGGAGTGGGAGGCCCCGGTGCACAACTGACCAAGAGGCACATTTATTTATTTCACCTTTATTTAACCAGGTAAGCCAGTTGAGAACAAGTTCTCATTTACAACTGCGACCTGGCCAAGATAAAGCAAAGCAGTGCGATAAAAACAACAACACAGTTACATATGGGGTAAAACAAAACAAAGTCAAAAATACAACAGAAAATATATACACAGTGTGTGCGAATGTAGTAAGTTATGGAGGTAAGGCAATAAATAGCCATAGTGCAAAAATAGTTACAATTTCATAATTAACTCTGGAATGTGCAAAAGATGATGTGCAAATAGAGATACTGGGGTGCAAATTAGCAAAATAAATAACAATATGGGGATGAGGTAGTTGGGTGGGCTAATTTCAGAATGGCTGTGTACAGGTGCAGTGATCAGTAAGCTGCTCTGACAACTGACGCTTAAAGTTAGTGAGGGAGATAAGAGTTTCCAGCTTCAGAGATTTTTGCAGTTCGTTCCAGTCATTGGCCAACGTCTAATCATTGCTGCGTCATGAAAGGAACTTGACACAGACACGAATGATCTGTTTAGTGTGTTATCACACTACTGGTGGTTTGTTGTGACCAAGTGTTGGTGCTAAACGGTGTGTTATTGTTATTGGATGCTACCTTGCTAGTTAGCTATGGTGTCATAGTTGGCTAGCTGAATGAAGTGGGTTGAGTCTATTCCTTTAAACATTGAACCGCTGTGGTTCACAACAATTCTGATTTCTAAAGGCGGAAGTTGGGAGAGTTTTTGTTCGGGTGGTTCAGTGAAACAATTTTAGTTTCTGAGGTAGACGTTTTTGGTGAGGGAGGCCCTGCTCTCTCCGCTCCCAGATGCTTAGCTCATTTCATTCCGATCTCCTCTGCATTTTTGTAGCCATTTGCTACAGCCTGTCAACTATGTCTCTGCCTATCCCTGTTCTCTCCTCTCTGCACAGGCTACACAAACGCACCACACCGCGTGGCTGCTGCCTCTCTAACCTGGTGGTCCCTGCACGCACCACCCACGTGGAGTTCCAGGTCGCAGGCAGCCTCTGGAACTGCCGTTCTGCTGCCAACAAAGCTGACTTCATCCCAGCTATGCCAACCTCCAGTCCCTCGACTTCCTGGCGCTGACGGAAACATGGATCACCACTGAAAACACTGCTACTCCTACTGCTCTCTCCTCGTCTGACCATGTGTTCTCGCATACCCCGAGAGCATCTGGTCAGAGGGGTGGTGGTACAGGAATCCTCATCTCTCCCAAGTGGACATTCTCAACTTTTCCCCTAACCCATCTGTCTATCTCCTCATTTGAATTCCATGCTGTCACAGTCACTAGCCCATTTAAGCTTAATATCCTTGTCATCTATCGCCCTCCAGGTTCCCTTGGAGAGTTCATCAATGAGCTTGACGCCTTGATAAGTTCCTTCCCTGAGGATGGCTCACCCCTCACAGTTTTGGGGGATTTCAACCTCCCTATGTCCACATTTGACTCATTTCTCTCTGCCTCCTTCTTTCCACTCCTCTCCTCTTTTGACCTCACCCTCTCACCGTCCCCCCCTACTCACAAGGCAGGCAATATGCTTGACCTCATCTTCACTAGATGCTGCTCCTCTACTAATCTCACTGCAACTCCCCTCCATGTCTCTGACCACTACTTTGTTTCCTTTTCTCTCTCGCTCTCCTCCCACACTACTCACTGCCCCTACACAGATGGTAATGCGCCGCCGCAACCTTCGCTCTCTCTCTCCCACTACTCTCTCCTCTTCCATCCTATCATCTCTTCCCTCTGCTCAATCCTTCTCCCTCCAATCTCCTGATTCTGCCTCCTCAACCCTCCTTTCCTCCCTTTCTGCATCCTTTGACTCTCTGTGTCCCCTATCCTCCCGGCCGGCTCGGTCCTCCCCTCCAGCTCCGTGGCTTGATGACTCATTGCGAGCTCACAGAACAGAGCTCCGGGCAGCGGAGCGGAAATGGAAGAAAACTAAACTCCCTGCCGACCTGGCATCTTTTCACTCCCTCCTCTCTACATTTTCTTCATCTGTTTCTGCTGCTAAGGCCACCTTCTACCACTCTAAATTCCAAGCATCTGCCTCTAACCCTAGGAAGCTCTTTGCCACATTTTCCTCCCTCCTGAATCCCCCCCCCCCCCCCCCCCCCCCCCCCCCCCCCCCCCCCTCCTCTCTCTCTGTAGATGACTTCGTCAACCACTTTGAAAAGAAGGTTGACGACATCCGATCCTCGTTTGTTAAGTCTAATGACACTGCTGGTCCTGCTCACACTGCCCTACCCTATGCTTTGACTTCTTTCTCCCCTCTCTCTCCAGATAAAATCCTGCGACTTGTGACTGCAGGCCGCCCAACAACCTGCCCGCTTGACCCCATCCCCTCCTCCCTTCTCCAGACCATCTCCGGTGACCTTCTCCCCTACCTCACCTCGCTGATCAACTCATCCTTGACCGCTGGCCATGTCCCTTCCGTCTTCAAGAGAGCGAGAGTTGCCCCCCTTCTCAAAAAACCAACACTCGACCCCACTGATGTCAACAACTACAGACCAGTATCCCTTCTTTCTTTTGATACTGTGAACCATCAGATCCTCCTCTCCACCCTCTCCGAGCTGGGCATCTCCGGCGCGGCTCACTCCTGGATTGCGTCCTACCTGACCGGTCGCTCCTACCAAGTGGCGTGGCGAGAAGCTGTCCCCGCACCACGTGCTCTCACCACTGGTGTCCCCCAGGGCTCAGTTCTAGGCCCTCTCCTTTTCTCCCTATACACCAAGTCACTTGGCTCTGTCATATCCTCACATGGCCTTTCCTATCATTGCTACGCTGACGATACACAACTAATCTTCTCCTTTCCCCCTTCTGATAACCAGGTGGCGAATCGCATCTCTGCATGTCTGGCAGACATATCAGTATGGATGACGGATCACCACCTCAAGCTGAACCCTGGCAAGACGGAGCTGCTCTTCCTCCCGGGGAAGGACTGCCCGTTCCATGATCTCGCCATCACGGTTGACAACTCCGCTGTGTCCTCCTCCCAGAGTGCGAAGAGCCTAGGCGTGACCCTGGACAACACCCTGTCGTTCTCCGCCAACATCAAGGCGGTGACCCGCTCCTGCAGGTTCATGCTCTACAACATTCGGAGAGTACGACCCTGCCTTACACAGGAAGCGGCACAGGTCCTAATCCAGGCACTTGTCATCTCCCGTCTTGACTACTGCAACTCGCTGTTGGCTGGCCTCCCTGCCTGTGCCATTAAACCCCTACAACTCATCCAGAATGCCGCAGCCCGTCTGGTGTTCAACCTTCCCAAGTTCTCTCACGTCACCCCCCTCCTCCGCACACTCCACTGGCTTCCAGTTGAAGCTCGCATCCGCTACAAGACCATGGTGCTTGCCTATGGAGCAGTGAGGGGAACGGCACCTCTGTACCTTCAGGCTCTGATCAGTCCCTACACCCAAACGAGGGCATTACGTTCATCCACCTCTGGCCTGCTGGCTCCCCTTCCTCTGCGGAAGCATAGCTCCCGCTCAGCCCAGTCAAAACTGTTCGCTGCTCTGGCACCCCAATGGTGGAACAAGCTCCCTCACGACGCCAGGACAGCGGAGTCACTCACCACCTTCCGGAGACATTTGAAACCCCACCTCTTTAAGGAATACCTGGGATAGGATAAAGTGTTCCTTCTAACCCCCCCCCCCCCCCCCCAAATTGTAAAGTGGTTATCCCACTGGCTATAGGGTGAACGCACCAATTTGCGAGTCGCTCTGGCTAAGAGCGTCTGCTAAATGACGTTAATGTGCCCTTGAGCAAGGCACTTAACCCTAATTGCTCCTGTAAGTCGCTCTGGATAAGAGCGTCTGCTAAATGACTAAAATGTAAAATGTAAAAAAAATTGGCAGCAGAGAACTGGAAGGAATGGCGGCCAAAGGAGGTGTTGGCTTTGGGGATGACCAGTGAGATATACCTGCTGGAGCGCAGACTACGGGTGGGTGTTGCTATGGTGACCAGTGAGCTAAGATAAGACAGGGATTTGCCTAGTGTAATGAATACTCCGTGACACAGAGAAGAGCAGTCTCAGTTGAATGACCAGTCCTGAAACCTGACTGGTTTGGATCAAGAAGGTCATTCTGAGAGAGATAGCAAGAGAGTTGGCTAAAGACGGCACGCTCAATAGTTTTGGAAAGAAAAGAAAGAAGGGATACTGGTCTGTAGTTGTTGACATCAGTGGGATCGAGTGTTGGTTTTTTGAGAAGGGGTGCAACTCTCGCTCTCTTGAAGACGGAAGGGACATAGCCAGCGGTCAAGGATGAGTTGATCAGCGAGGTGAGGTAGGGGAGAAGGTCACCGGAGATGGTCTGGAGAAGAGAGGAGGGGATGGGGTCAAGCGGGCAGGTTGTTGGGCGGCCTGCAGTCACAAGTCGCAAGATTTTATCTGGAGAGATATTTCCAATTTCCAATTTCCTGGTTGACCCGTTCTGTCTGCCCATTGGCCTGGGGATGATATCCGGAGGTGAGGCTCACCGAGATGCCCAAGCGTTCGCAGAAGGCCTTCCATACCCGGGATACAAACTGGGGTCCCCGGTCGGAAACAATATCCTCCGGAACACCAAACTGCCGGAACACCTGGTTAAACATAGTCTCAGCCATCTGAGTGGCGTTAGGTAAACGGGTCATGGGTACTAACCGGCACATCTTGGAGAATCGATCGATGACCACGAGAATTACAGTATGGCCCTCTGATTCTGGTAGATCTGTAACAAAGTCCATCGCAATGTGCGACCAGGGTCGTTGAGGAGTTGGCAATGGCATCAGCTTACCCTCCGGTAGTGCACGAGGCGCCTTGGACTGAGCACATACTGGGCAGGATAATACATAGTCTCTGACGTCATCTGTGAGGGAATCCCACCAGTATTTTCGGCTGATGAGTCGTGTAGTTCGAGTGATTCCGGGATGACCAGATCCCAGCGACGTGTGGCACCATTCCATCAGTTGAGGTCGAAGCGGAGCTGGTACAAACACCTTAGACACCGGGGTTTCTGGAGGGGCTGGTTCCGCTTGTAGGCTCTCCTGAATAGTGTCATCGATAGCCCACCTCACAGGACCAGCACGGCAACTCATGGGGAGGATAGGTTCTGGTTCCACGGGTCTTTCTGCGCGCTCGAACCGTCGGGAAAGCGCGTCCGCCTTACCATTCTTGGACCCGGGGATATAAGAGACAGTGAATTGGAAACGGTTGATGAACAAAGACCACCTTGCCTGTCGGGAGTTCAGTCGTTTAGCACTGTGAAGATACTCCAGGTTGCGGTGGTCCGTGAGCACTTGGAATGGATGCTCTGCTCCCTCCAGCCAATGTCTCCACTCCTCCAGTGCTAACTTCACCGCCAGTAATTCACGATTACCCACGTCGTAGTTCTGCTCGGCCGAATTCAGTTTCCTTGAAAAGAAAGCACAGGGTCGTGATTTAGGCGGCTCACCTTGGCGTTGGGATAACACGGCTCCAACTCCAACCTCCGAGGCGTCCACTTCCACGATAAACGGCAAGGTAGGGTCCGGCTGACATAAAATAGGAGCGGTGGTAAAGCGTTGTTTCAACGTCTCAAACGCACGCACTGCCCCCTCCGTCCAGTTCAGACCGCGACCCTTGTAGCTGGTCATCGCCGACAGGGGAGCTGCGGTTGTGCTGAAATTACGCACGAACCGTCTATAGTAATTGGCAAACCCTAAGAATCTCTGGAGCTCTTTCACCATCTGGGGTTGAGGCCAGTCTCGTACCGCTTGCACCTTGGATTCATCCAGTTTTACCCCGTCGGGAGTGAGTATGGCCCCAAGGAAGGAAATCGTCGTGACATGGAATTCACTCTTTTCGGCCTTCACGAACAGAGAGTGTTGTCGGAGTCGGTCCAGAACCTGGCGTACATGGGACACATGTTCACTCAGAGAGTTAGAGTAGATTAGGATGTCATCAATGTACACTATGACAAAGCGATCAATCAAGTCCCTGAAAATGTCATTCATGAACGCCTGGAACACAGAGGGCGCGTTAGTAAGTCCATAGGGCATGACACAATATTCATAATGTCCTCGATGCGTGATGAAGGCGGTCTTCCATTCATCCCCTTCTCTAATGCGCAACAGATTGTACGCACTCCTGAGTTCCAGTTTACTGTATATGGAGGCCTGCCCCACCTGCTCGAGGGCTGCTGGAATCAAATGAAGAGGGTAACGATTTTTGATGGTAATATCGTTCAAACCTCGATAGTCTATACAAGGACACAGTCCGCCATCCTTTTTCTTAACGAAGAAAAAACTGGATGCAGCGGGAGACGTAGATGGGCGAATGGCCCCTTGCTGTAGCGCCTCATCAATATACTTGCTCATCGATTCTCGTTCCGGCTGTGACAAAGGGTAGATTCTTCCACGAAGAGGTGTAGCCCCGGATAGCAGATCAATCGCACAGTCCCAGGCCCGATGAGGTGGTAACACGGTAGCCCTCTCCTTGGAGAACACCTGCGCGTAATCCTGGTATTCTGTAGGGACCACAGTAGACACTGCACCCTGCGCATCCTCCACAGTAGACATTTTGCACGGTAAATTGAGGCACTCTGCCCTACATACCTCACTCCAAGCAGTGATATCGCCAGATTTCCAGGAGATGACCGGATCATGGAGGACGAGCCAGGGGTGGCCGAGAACTAGCGGCTCCCGTGGAGCGGAGATGACGAACAGAATGATGTTCTCATGGTGTATGGAGCCCACTTGTAACTTTATTACCTCTGTCCGGTGCGTAATGAACCCAGTGCCCATGGGCTCACCGTCTAGTGCGTTGACTCGCAGGGGAGGTTGAATTGGGATAAGTTGAACTCCCAATTCCTCAGCGAGACCCATATCCATAAAACTGGCAGCCGCCCCGGAATCAATAAGACCTTCCAACCTGCGCACTCTCTCTCCGACAGATAAGGTAACTGGCACATACATTTGTTTAGATGTAATGTTGAAAACTTGAGTCTCACTCACCGGTTTGGCAGTTCCGAGGCGATATTCTGGGGTACGGTTTGGTCTTACCGGACATTGACGAATGAAATGACCCGACTGACCACAATACAGGCATAGTCCGTCTTGCCGACGTTGTTGTCTCACCGAACTTTGTAAGGGCGACCGTCCCAGTTGCATGGGTTCCTCCTCAGATTCTCTCCTCCGCTCTGTCGATTGCTTAGGACCTGTGACCGAGGGCTCCCGGACTGCGGATACCTTGTGTTGCACTATCAAATTATCAATAGAGATGGCTATGTCGATAAATTCATGTAGCGCAGTGATATCTCCCCGACAGGCCAACTCAGTCTGTACTTCTTTGCGCAGCCCTCTTCGGAAAACGGTGAGCATAGCAGTCTCGCTCCAGCCGCTACCAGCTGCTATAGTCCGAAACTCTAATGCGTAATCGGCTACTGTGCGACGGCCCTGCTGAAGTTCACATAGTTGGTCTCCCACGCTACGCCCAGATACTGGGTGGTCGAACACCTCTCGGAACAGTCTCTTAAACTGAACTTCCACATTTAACTCGGGGACCTCAGCTGCCCATAGCGCAGTAGCCCAATCCAGTGCTCTTCCCGTTAGCAGAGAAATCATGAAATCCACCCTGCTACGGTCATCGGAAAACATAGTACGATTATAGGACATATACAGGGATGTCTGGAGTAGAAACCCCTGACATTTGCCAGGTCCCCCATCGTACTTAGTCGGTAGAGAAATCGGAGGTGCATGACGAGGACTGACCGTGCTCGGGGTGGTGCCTTCAGTCGCACCAGCGTTGAGTAGTTGCAGGAGTTCATCCATTCGTTTCTCCTGTATCTCCCATCGCCTCTGTAATTCCGCTGGATCCATGGTTGAGGCGAGGTATTCTGTAATGAATACTCGGACAGAGTGGTAAGATCCAATCGCAGAATTGCGATGCTTTATTAGAGTACAGACAAGGGAATAGCTAAATCGTGGTCTGGCGAGCTGTGGTCAAAACCGGGCAAGGCAGAGACAGGCAGAGGTACCAAGGGAGCGGGCGTAGTCGTAGTCGAGGGCATGGGCACAGGTTCAGAGTACGGAAATCACTGGGATAGACAAGCAGAGGATTAAGCAATACGGGGAGTCAAACAATGAAGCACAGGTCTGGTACACTGGTAATCAAAAACAAACTCTCTCTCTCTCTGAACAAAACGCTTAGCAAGTCACAAAGGAACAATACCTCGCACGGACTGAACTTCTGAGCACACCTTATATCCTACACTAATTACTGACAGGTGTGCTCAGAACTCAGGTGAACCAGATCGAGTCTGATGACTCCCCCTCTCTGTAGATCGGGGAAGTGTCAGACTCTGTCTAGACCCAGCCAACCCCCGATCCCTTACACCTAGCAGTGATTTATAGATGACCTGGAGCCAGTGGGTTTGGCAACGAATATGTAGTGAGGACCAGCCAACAAGAGCGTACAGGTCACAGTGGTGGGTAGTATATGGGGCTTTGGAGACAAAACGGATGGCACTGTGATAGACTACATCCAATTTGCTGAGTAGAGTGCTGGAGGCTATTTTGTAAATGACATCGCCGAAGTCAAGGATCGGTAGGATAGTCAGTTTTACGAGGGCATATTTGGCAGCATGAGTGAAGGAGGCTTTGTTGCGAAATAGGAAGCCGATTCTAGATCTAACTTTTGATTGGAGATGCTTAATGTGAGTCTGGAAGGAGAGTTTACAGTCTAACCAGACACCTAGGTATTTGTAGTTGTCCACATACTCTAGGTCAGACCCGTTGAGAGTGGTGATTCTAGTCGGGTGGGCGGGTGCAAGCAGCGGTCGGTTGAAGAGCAGGCATTTAGTTTTACTAGTGTTTAAGAGCAGTTGGAGGCTACGGAAGCAGTGTTGTATGGCATTGAAGCTCGTTTGGAGGTTTGTTAACACAGTGTCCAATGAAGGGCCAGATGTATACAAAATGGTGTCGTCTGCGTAGAGGTGGATCTGAGCGTCACCAGCAGCAAGAGCGACATCATTGATATACACAGAGAAAAGAGTCGGCCCAAGAATTGAACCCTGTGGCACCCCCATAGAGACTGCCATAGGTCCAGACAACAGGCCCTCCGATTTGACACATTGAACCCCCTTTGAAGAGGCATTCCAATCTCTGGGGATCTCAGACGTTACGAAAGAGAGGTTGAACAGGCTAGTAATAGGGGTTGCGACAATTTCAGCGGCAAATTTTAGAAAGAAAGGGTCCAGATTGTCCAGCCCAGCTGATTTTTCAGCTTTTTCAGGACATTTTTATTTTTTTTCAGGACATCAGTTGTCTGAATTTGTATGAAGGAGATGCGTGGGGGGGCAAGGGCAAGTTGCAGAGCTGGTGGCCGGGGTAGTGGTAGCCAGGTGGAAAGCATGGCCAGCCGTAGCAAAATGCTTGTTGAAATTCTCGATTATTGTAGATTTATCGGTGGTGACAGTGTTTCCTAGCCTCAGTGCAATGGGCAGTTGGGAGGAGGTGCTCTTATTTTCCATGGACTTTCCAAATACATTAGAGTGTCTAGTTTGAGAAACAGACGCCTCACAGGTCCTCAACTGGCACCAGTCTCAACATCAACAGTGAAGAGGTGACTCCGGAGTGCTGACCTTCTAGGCAGAGTTGCAAAGAAAAAGCCATATCTCAGACTGGCCAATAAAAATAAAAGATTAAGATGGGCAGTCTGAGATATGGCTTTTTCTTTGCAACTCTGCCTAGAAGGTCAGCACCCCGGAGTCGCCTCTTCACTGTTGACGTTGAGACTGGTGTTTAGCAAACACAACGTACCATTGGAACACAGGACTGATGGTTGCTGATAATGGGCCTCTGTATGCCTATGTAGATATTCCATTAAATATCAGCCGTTTCCAGCTACAATCGCCATTTACAACATTAACAATGTCTACACTGTATTTCTGATCAATTTGATGTTATTTTAATGGACCAAAAAATAGCTTTTCCTTCGAAAACAAGGACATTTCTAAGTGACCCCAAACTTTTGAACGGTAGTGTGTATACTTATTATGGACACAGTATGTTTTATATTAGTTATTTTGTTGTTATTAGTTGTTATTAGTCCCATCCTTCAGCTCCATTCAATACCTCCCCTCTATCTCTTAACACCATCCATATAGGATTTCTATTTGCCATATATATTTCAACCGTACTGTGATATTTTACAAAAGTTCTGAACCTTTCTATTCTCATTGTTTCTACAGATTCTAAATTGAAAATAAACGTTTTTGCTAAAAGTATTATTATATTATTGATCGATTGACTATGACTTTTCAGATCATCCAGTAGTGCCATCTGCAGGGTTAGCTCCAGGTAAATATTGCAATCCTTCAGCCATTCTTGGACCTGTGACCAAAAACAAGCTACAAATGGACAGTACCAAAACAAATGATCTAATGATTCTGTCTCTTCGCAGCAAAATCTGCAGACCTGGGAAGATTGTATCCCCCATATAAATAATATTCTATTGGTGGCAAGAATTTTGCATAATAATTGAAATGGAAAAATGATACGTTTTGAATCAGTTCATAAACCATTTGCCATGGAATCGGTACGTCAAAAATCTCTTCCAAACTATTTTGCAATCTATATGGGACGGCTGTCAATCCTTTGGTCCTTAAATGAAACTGGTAAACTTTTTTATTTATCACAATTTTCTTTAACCAATTATATTCTTTAATGCAGGGCCGACAGACAAGTTCCTTACTTTTTCCCCGTTCCACTTTCGTCTTCCATTTTTGCGGTAATGCTGCAATTATGTTGGGTAGAGCAGACATTTCCATATGTTTTTGTTAGCTGCATGTGCAACATAACTCCACCAGTCCTACCTATGATATCATTTATGAAGATTATACCTTTTAAAAAAACAATGGTTTTTTATCAAGTAGTATATTTGAGTTTAACCACAATATTTGTTGCATTATTTGTTCTGTTGTTTCTGGAGGAATAATTTAAAATTGCAACCAACTTTCTATGGCTTGTTTTAGAAATAGTGATATTTTGGAGATTATTTCCTTTTCAAATATCTGAAAGTGAGAGGTTGTAATCTGAATAAAGGAAAAAAGGCCATTCTTGAACATGAGTTGAGACAATCTTAGTAATTTGCTAGAGAACCAGTTCGGATTTAAGTATAACTTTTGTATGACTGAAGCTTTTAGTGATAGGTCTAATGCTTTAATATTTAATCATTTCTGTCCTCCGAATTCATATTCATTATATAAATAGGCCCGTTTAATTTTGTCTAGCTTGCCGTCCAAATAAAATGGAATATTTTTTCCTCATATAGTTTAAAAAACTGTTCGCTAGGCGTAGGCAAGACCATAAGCAAATAGGTAAACTGGGATAATACTAAAGAGTTAATCAGGGTGATTTTCCCACAAACAGAGAGGTATTTACCTTTCTTTCTTTTTTTTTTTTTCATTTTAGCAAGGTAACTTTCTATTAAAATATATTGGAGTAAGATTTTTTATTTATTTTGGGATATGTATTCCAGGTATATACACATCACCATCAGACCATTTTATTGGTAAACTATACATTAATGTACATATTTTATTTTTAGTGATCCAATACGTACAGTGAGGGAAAAAAGTATTTGATCCCCTGCTGATTTTGTACGTTTACTCACTGACAAAGAAATGATCAGTCTATAATTTTAATGGTAGGTTTATTTGAACAGTGAGAGACAGAATAACAACAACAAAAATCCAGAAAAACGCATGTCAAAAATTTTATAAATTCATTTGCATTTTAATGAGGGAAATAAGTATTTGACCCCCTCTCAATCAGAAAGATTTCTGGCTCCCAGGTGTCTTTTATACAGGTAACGAGCTGAGATTAGGAGCACACTCTTAAAGGGAGGGCTTCTAATCTCAGCTTGTTACCTGTATAAAAGACACCTGTCCACAGAAGCGATCAATCAATCAGATTCCAAACTCTCCACCATGGCCAAGACCAAAGAGCTCTCCAAGGATGTCAGGGACAATATTGTAGACCTACACAAGGCTGGAATGGGCTACAAGACCATCGCCAAGCATCTTGGTGAGAAGGTGACAACAGTTGGTGCGATTATTCGCAAATGGAAGAAACACAAAATAACTGTCAACCTCCCTCGACCTGGGGCTCCATGCAAGATCTCACCTCGTGGAGTTGCAATGATCATGAGAACGGTGAGGGATCAGCCCAGAACTACACGGGAGGATCTTGTCAATGATCTCAAGGCAACTGGGACCATAGTCACCAAGAAAACAATTGGTAACACACTATGCTGTGAAGGACTGAAATCCTGCAGAGCCCGCAAGGTCCCCCTGCTCAAGAATGCACATATACAGGCCGTCTGAAGTTTGCCATTGAACATCTGAATGATTCAGAGGAGAACTGGGTGAAAGTGTTGTGGTCAGATGAGACCAAATTCGAGCTCTTTGGCATCAACTCAACTCGCCGTGTTTGGAGGAGGAGGAATGCTGCCTATGACCCCAAGAACACCATCTCCACCGTCAAACATGGAGGTGGAAACATTATGCTTTGGGTGCGTTTTTCTGCTAAGGGGACAGGACAAGTTCACCACATCAAAGGGACGATGGACGGGGCCATGTACCGTCAAATCTTGGGTGAGAACCTCCTTCCCTCAGCTAGGGCATTGAAAATGGGTCGTGGATGGGTATTCCAGCATGACAATGACCCAAAACACACGGCCAAGGCAACAAAGGAGTGGCTCAAGAAGAAGCACATTAAGGTCCTGGAGTGGCCTAGCCAGTCTCCAGACCTTAATCCCATAGAAAATCTGCGGAGGGAGCTGAAGGTTCGAGTTGCCAAATGTCAGCCTCGAAACCTTAATGACTTGGAGAAGATCTGCAAAGAGGAGTGGGACAAAATCCCTCCTGAGATGTGTGCAAACCTGGTGGCTAAGTGTCTGACCTCTGTGATTGCCAACAAGGGTTTTGCCACCAAGTACTAAGTAATGTTTTGCAGAGGGGTCAAATACTTATTTCCCTAATTAAAATGCAAATCAATTTATAACATTTTTGACATGCGTTTTTCTGGATTTTTTTTGTTGTGATTCTGTCTCTCACTGTTCAAATAAACCTACCATTCAAATTATAGACTGATAATTTCTTTGTCAGTGGGCAAACGTACAAAATCAGCAGGGGATCAAATACTTTTTTCCCTCACCTTAATATAGTACATTTATCATAATTTGGTTGTAATCCAGAGAGGTTAGAAAATGTATCTAGCATGAAGTTTTGATAACCGTGTAAATCTCTCTCGGACAAGATGACATTTATCAATATATTAGCCTGGATTTATCCCCCAAAGATGAAATGCTAATTAGCTGCTAATGTGGCTATCATAAAGAACTACAAATACCATGATGATCTGGATGAGACTTCCGAATCGAGGCAAAGGTAAGAAACTCTGTATTAACTATCTAATGTTAGCTATATGTACATTTACATTTACATTTTAGTCATTTAGCAGACGCTCTTATCCAGAGCGACTTACAGGAGCAATTAGGGTTAAGTGCCTTGCTCAAGGGCACATTAACGTCATTTAGCAGACGCTCTTAGCCAGAGCGACTCACAAATTGGTGCGTTCACCCTATAGCCAGTGGGATAACCACTTTACAATTTGGGGGGGGGAGAGAGAGGCCAGTTAACAGTACAGTAAGGAGAGGGGAGGGAGAGGCAGGTTAACAGGACACTAAGGAGAGGGGAGAGAGAGGCCGGTTAACAGGACACTACGGAGAGGGGAGAGAGAGGCCGGTTAACAGGACACTACGGAGAGGGGAGAGAGAGGCCGTTTAACAGGACACTAAAGAGAGGGGAGAGAGAGGCAGGTTAACAGGACACTAAGGTGAGGAGAGAGAGACCCAGGTTAACAGGACACAAAGGAGAGGGGAGAGAGAGGCAGGTTAACAGGACACTAAGGAGAGGGGAGAGAGAGGCAGGTTAACAGGACACTGAGAGGGGAGAGAGAGGCAGGTTAACAGGACACTGAGAGGGGAGAGAGAGGCAGGTTAACAGGACACTAAGGAGAGGGGAGAGAGAGGCAGGTTAACAGGACACTGAGAGGGGAGAGAGAGGCAGGTTAACAGGACACAGAGGGGAGAGAGAGGCAGGTTAACAGGACACTGAGAGGGGAGAGAGAGGCAGGTTAACAGGACACTAAGGAGAGGGGAGAGAGAGGCAGGTTAACAGGACACTAAGGAGAGGGGAGAGAGAGGCAGGTTAACAGGACACTAAGGAGAGGGGAGAGAGAGGCAGGTTAACAGGACACTAAGGAGAGGGGAGAGAGAGAGGCAGGTTAACAGGACACTAATGAGAGGGGAGAGAGACGCAGGTTAACAGGACACAAAGGAGAGGGGAGAGAGAGGCAGGATAACAGGACAATAAGGAGAGGGGGAGAGAGAGGCAGGATAACAGGACAGGGGGGGGGGGGGGGGGGTTAGAAGGATTACTTTATCCTATCCCAGGTATTCCTTAAAGAGGTGGGGTTTCAAATGTCTCCGGAAGGTGGTGAGTGACTCCGCTGTCCTGGCGTCGTGAGGGAGCTTGTTCCACCATTGGGGTGCCAGAGCAGCGAACAGTTTTGACTGGGCTGAGCGGGAACTATGCTTCCGCAGAGGAAGGGGAGCCAGCAGGCCAGAGGTGGATGAACGCAATGCCCTCGTTTGGGTGTAGGGACTGATCAGAGCCTGAAGGTACAGAGGTGCCGTTCCCCTCACTGCTCCATAGGCAAGCACCATGGTCTTGTAGCGGATGCGAGCTTCAACTGGAAGCCAGTGGAGTGTGCGGAGGAGGGGGGTGACGTGAGAGAACTTGGGAAGGTTGAACACCAGACGGGCTGCGGCATTCTGGATGAGTTGTAGGGGTTTAATGGCACAGGCAGGGAGGCCAGCCAACAGCGAGTTGCAGTAGTCCAGACGGGAGATGACAAGTGCCTGGATTAGGACCTGTGCCGCTTCCTGTGTAAGGCAGGGTCGTACTCTCCGAATGTTGTAGAGCATGAACCTGCAGGAGCGGGTCACCGCCTTGATGTTGGCGGAGAACGACAGGGTGTTGTCCAGGGTCACGCCTAGGCTCTTCGCACTCTGGGAGGAGGACACAGCGGAGTTGTCAACCGTGATGGCGAGATCATGGAACGGGCAGTCCTTCCCCGGGAGGAAGAGCAGCTCCGTCTTGCCAGGGTTCAGCTTGAGGTGGTGATCCGTCATCCATACTGATATGTCTGCCAGACATGCAGAGATGCGATTCGCCACCTGGTTATCAGAAGGGGGAAAGGAGAAGATTAGTTGTGTATCGTCAGCGTAGCAATGATAGGAAAGGCCATGTGAGGATATGACAGAGCCAAGTGACTTGGTGTATAGGGAGAAAAGGAGAGGGCCTAGAACTGAGCCCTGGGGGACACCAGTGGTGAGAGCACGTGGTGCGGAGACAGCTTCTCGCCACGCCACTTGGTAGGAGCGACCGGTCAGGTAGGACGCAATCCAGGAGTGAGCCGCGCCGGAGATGCCCAGCTCGGAGAGGGTGGAGAGGAGGATCTGATGGTTCACAGTATCAAAGGCAGCAGACAGGTCTAGAAGGACAAGAGCAGAGGAGAGAGAGTTAGCTTTAGCAGTGCGGAGAGTCTCCGTGACACAGAGAAGAGCAGTCTCAGTTGAATGACCAGTCCTGAAACCTGATTGGTTTGGATCAAGAAGGTCATTCTGAGAGAGATAGCAAGAGAGTTGGCTAAAGACGGCACGCTCAATAGTTTTGGAAAGAAAAGAAAGAAGGGATACTGGTCTGTAGTTGTTGACATCAGTGGGGTTGAGTGTTGGTTTTTTGAGAAGGGGAGCAACTCTCGCTCTCTTGAAGACGGAAGGGACATGGCCAGCGGTCAAGGATGAGTTGATCAGCGAGGTGAGGTAGGGGAGAAGGTCACCGGAGATGGTCTGGAGAAGGGAGGAGGGGATGGGGTCAAGCGGGCAGGTTGTTGGGCGGCCTGCAGTCACAAGTCGCAGGATTTTATCTGGAGAGAGAGGGGAGAAAGAAGTCAAAGCATAGGGTAGGGCAGTGTGAGCAGGACCAGCAGTGTCATTAGACTTAACAAACGAGGATCGGATGTCGTCAACCTTCTTTTCAAAGTGGTTGACGAAGTCATCCACAGAGAGAGAGGAGGGGGTGGGGGGGGGGGGGGGATTCAGGAGGGAGGAAATTGTGGCAAAGAGCTTCCTAGGGTTAGAGGCAGATGCTTGGAATTTAGAGTGGTAGAAGGTGGCCTTAGCAGCAGAAACAGATGAAGAAAATGTAGAGAGGAGGGAGTGAAAAGATGCCAGGTCGGCAGGGAGTTTAGTTTTCTTCCATTTCCGCTCCGCTGCCCGGAGCTCTGTTCTGTGAGCTCGCAATGAGTCATCAAGCCACGGAGCTGGAGGGGAGGACCGAGCCGGCCGGGAGGATAGGGGACACAGAGAGTCAAAGGATGCAGAAAGGGAGGAGAGGAGGGTTGAGGAGGCAGAATCAGGAGATTGGAGGGAGAAGGATTGAGCAGAGGGAAGAGATGATAGGATGGAAGAGGAGAGAGTAGTGGGAGAGAGAGAGCGAAGGTTGCGGCGGCGCATTACCATCTGTGTAGGGGCAGAGTGAGTAGTGTGGGAGGAGAGCGAGAGAGAAAAGGAAACAAAGTAGTGGTCAGAGACATGGAGGGGAGTTGCAGTGAGATTAGTAGAGGAGCAGCATCTAGTGAAGATGAGGTCAAGCGTATTGCCTGCCTTGTGAGTAGGGGGGGACGGTGAGAGGGTGAGGTCAAAAGAGGAGAGGAGTGGAAAGAAGGAGGCAGAGAGAAATGAGTCAAATGTGGACATAGGGAGGTTGAAATCCCCCAAAACTGTGAGGGGTGAGCCATCCTCAGGGAAGGAACTTATCAAGGCGTCAAGCTCATTGATGAACTCTCCAAGGGAACCTGGAGGGCGATAGATGACAAGGATATTAAGCTTAAATGGGCTAGTAACTGTGACAGCATGGAATTCAAATGAGGAGATAGACAGATTGGTTAGGGGAAAAATTGAGAATGTCCACTTGGGAGAGATGAGGATTCCTGTCCCACCACCCCTCTGACCAGATGCTCTCGGGGTGTGCGAGAACACATGGTCAGACGAGGAGAGAGCAGTAGGAGTAGCAGTGTTTTCAGTGGTAATCCATGTTTCCGTCAGCGCCAGGAAGTCGAGGGACTGGAGGTTGGCATAGGCTGGGATGCATTAATGAATACATTGGCTAAATGTCTTTAAATTGACAATTCTGTGAACTGTCTTGTGCAAGTTTTAAATTGACACATTACCTGCTAGCATCAGCTAGAGATGACATGCAGGAGCTTGCAGGGATTTGTAGTTTTGCATGATGTCTATGTTGACGCTAATTAGCATTTTCGAATCTGAGAGTAAATAGAGCTGAATATATTGATAAAAGTCACCTTGTCCGAGACAGATTTACATGGTTATCACGCCAGGGTAAGGACACACAAAACACAGCCCTTATTTTAAGTGTTTCTAGGTTGACCTCTAGGTTTTATGACACCTCCTCCACTGTGGGGCTCTTTGAGTTCAAGACTAACAATGCCATGTTACCCATAACCCTCTGCTTCTCTACTAACAAACCCACAGGTGTCCACTAGGTGTCACAGTAGCATTAAAAGGCTTCCAATATACAGATTTACCATAATATACCGTTTCCATACAATGACAAGCAATTCTATATAGTTTCTATACCTTTCTATTCAATAACAAATCAACTAAAATATTCTATATAATTTTAATGCATTTTCTTTTACACATACAAAATGGCTCTTATAGATCTAATCCATATGAATAATATGCCATTTAGCAGACGCTTTTATCCAAAGCGACTTACAGTCATGTGCGCATACATTTTTACGTATGGGTGGTCCCGGGGATCGAACCCACTACCTTGGCGTTCCAAGCGCCACGCTCTACCAGCTGAGCTACAGAGGACCAAGTGCCGTGCTCTACCAGCTGAGCTCCAGAGGACCAAGCACCGTGCTCTACCAGCTGAGCTCCAGAGGACCAAGCACCGTGCTCTACCAGCTGAGCTCCAGAGGACCAAGCGCCGTGCTCTACCAGCTGAGCTACAGAGGACCAAGCACCGTGCTCTACCAGCTGAGCTACAGAGGACCACATATCTATGAATGGACGCCACTAGTGATGTACTGTGATTCTTCCGTAATGCAGCTCCACCTGACAGCCTCCTCAGTGAGAGAGATATATATCCAGTTTCACCACACATTCACTACACACAGAAACCAGCTAGGCACTTCCTGTTTGTATCAGTAGAGACTGGCAACGACCAGCAGACTGGCAGCGCCCAGCAGACTGGCAGCGACCAGCAGACTGGCAGCGCCCAGCAGACTAGCAGCTGGTTGGCAACGACCAGCAGACTGGCAGCGCCCAGCAGACTGGCAGCGCCCAGCAGACTGGCAGCGCCCAGCAGACTGGCAGCGCCCAGCAGACTGGCAGCGCCCAGCAGACTAGCAGCTGGTTGGCAACGACCAGCAGACTGGCAGCGCCCAGCAGACTGGCAGCGCCCAGCAGACTGGCAGCGCCCAGCAGACTGGCAGCGCCCAGCAGACTGGCAGCGCCCAGCAGACTGGCAGCGCCCAGCAGACTAGCAGCTGGTTGGCAACGACCAGCAGACTGGCAGCGACCAGCAGACTGGCAGCGACCAGCAGACTGGCAGCGACCAGCAGACTGGCAGCGCCCAGCAGACTAGCAGCTGGTTGGCAACGACCAGCAGACTGGCAGCGACCAGCAGACTGGCAGCGACCAGCAGCAGTATATCTTTAGATCTGGACCAGTTCAACTGTCCAGTCTGCCTGGAGGTCCTCAGAAAGTCGGTCACCATCCCCTGTGGCCACAGCTACTGTCTAGCCTGTATAGAAGGGTACTGGGACCGCAGACAGAAGGAGTAAGGAGGGTGGGGTGGATTAGCGGGACACTGGTCTGGGGGTGAAATACAAGGAGGGAGGGGTGGATTAGCACTGGTCTGGGGGTGAAATACAAGGAGGGAGGGGTGGATTAGCGGGACACTGGTCTGGGGGTGAAATACAAGGAGGGAGGGGTGGATTAGCGGGACACTGGTCTGGGGGTGAAATACAAGGAGGGAGGGGTGGATTGGCGGGACACTGGTCTGGTGGTGAAATACAAGGAGGGAGGGGTGGATTAGCGGGACACTGGTCTGGGGGTGAAATACAAGGAGGGAGGGGTGGATTAGCGGGACACTGGTCTGGGGGTGAAATACAAGGAGGGAGGGGTGGATTAGCGGGACACTGGTCTGGTGGTGAAATACAAGGAGGGAGGGGTGGATTAGCGGGACACTGGTCTGGTGGTGAAATACAAGGAGGGAGGGGTGGATTAGCGGGACACTGGTCTGGGGGTGAAATACAAGCTGAGCTGGTGGACAGGTTTCAGAAGACTGCTCTCAAACACCGAGGAGGATCACATGTACTTCCTACAGGTAACAACACTGGAGGAGTCCAGTCAACCCTAACCCTATCATTTATATGATATACTTTATTGTTGCCCAGGGGAAATTATACATATAATCAATTAACACTTTAAACATCTAGTGGCTAAATACTGGTAGTAGGAAGTAGTACACTAGCCAATCATATTAACTTTGGGCGGCAGGAAGCCTAGCCATTAAGAGCATTGGGCCAGTAACCAAAGGTCGCTGGTTCGAATCCCCAAGCTGGCTAGGTGAAAAATATGTTGATGTGCCCTTGAGCAAGGCTCTTAAACCTAATTACTCTGGATAAAAGAGTCTGCTAAATGACAAAAAAAATGTAAAACATGTAATTAGATAAATCATTTGCATGGATGCAGATAACTATCTATTTATATATCACTAGTCCCTCAACCCCACCTTCCAGCCACTCATCATTATAGCCATTTATAACCCCACCTTCCAGCCACTCATCATTATAGCCATTTATAACCCCACCTTCCAGCCACTCATCATTATAGCCAAATATAACCCCACCTTCCTTGGTTTTCATATCACAAAACAAAAAATATTACTTACCTCAACAAAAGTCTATAGAAAGTTAGCGAAAATAGACAAGATCCTGCAACCATGTAGAGGTAAATACCTGTCTATTTATGGAAAAATCACATTGATGAACTCTTTGGTCCTATCACAGTTTATTTATTTATTTATGGCGCTGCCTACTCCAGACGATACGTTTTTTAAATCATATGAGCATAAAACATTTCACTTTATTTGGAAAGCTAAGCCAAACAAAATTGAACGTGCCTATTTATATAATGAATATGTGTTTGGGGGGTTGACATTATTAAATATTAAACACTTCCTACAGGTAACATCTAGTAGAATGATAGACCACTTCCTACAGGTAACATCTAGTAGAATGATAGACCACTTCCTATAGGTAACATCTAGTAGAATGATAGACCACTTCCTACAGGTAACATCTAGTAGAATGATAGACCACTTCCTATAGGTAACATCTAGTAGAATGATAGACCACTTCCTATAGGTAACATCTAGTAGAATGATAGACCACTTCCTACAGGTAACATCTAGTAGAATGATAGACCACTTCCTATAGGTAACATCTAGTAGAATGATAGACCACTTCCTATAGGTAACATCTAGTAGAATGATAGACCACTTCCTATAGGTAACATCTAGTAGAATGATAGACCACTTCCTATAGGTAACATCTAGTAGAATGATAGACCACTTCCTATAGGTAACATCTAGTAGAATGATAGACCACTTCCTATAGGTAACATCTACAGTGGCTTGCGAAAGTATTCACCCCCCTTGGCATTTTTCTTATTTTGTTGCCTTACAACCTGGAATTCAAATGGATTTTGGGGGTGTTTGTATCATTTGATTTACACAACATGCCTAATACTTTGAAGATGCAAAAGAAATACAAAAAACCCCAGAAAACTTGGACGTGCATAACTATTCACCCCCCCCCCCCCAAAGTCAAAACTTTGTAGAGCCACCTTTTGCAGCAATTACAGCTGCAAGTCTCTTGGGGTATGTCTCTATAAGCTTGGCACATCTAGCCACTGGGATTTGTGCCCATTCTTCAAGGCAAAACTGCTCCAGCTCCTTCAAGTTGGATGGGTTCCGCTGGTGTACAGCAATCTTTAAGTCATTCCACAGATTCTCAATTGGATTGAGGTCTGGGCTTTGACTAGGCCTTCCAAGACATTTAAATGTTTCCCCTTACACCACTCGAGTGTTGCTATAGCAGTATGCTTAGGGTCATTGTCCTGCTGGAAGGTGAACCTCCGCCCCAGTCTCAAATCTCTGGAAAACTGAAACAGGTTTCCCTCAAGAATTTCCCTGTATTTAGTGTCATCCATCATTCCTTCAATTCTGACCAGTTTCCCAGTCCCTGCCGATGGAAAAACATCCCCACAGCATGATGCTGCCACCACCATGGTTCACTGTGGGGATGGTGTTCTCGGGGTGATGAGAGATGTTGGGTTTGCACCAGATATAGCGTTTTCCTTGATGGCCAAAAAGCTCAATTTAAGTCTCATCTGACCAGAGTACCTTCTTCCATATGTTTGGGGAGTCTCCCACATGCCTTTTGGCGAACACCAAACATGTTTGCTTATTTTTTTCTTCAAGCAATGGCTTTTTTTCTGGCCACTCTTCCGTAAAGCCCAGCTCTGTGGACTATACGGCTTAAAGTGGTCCTATGGACAGATACTCCAATCTCTGCTGTGGAGCTTTGCAGCTCCTTCAGGGTTATCTTTGGTCTCTTTGTTGCCTCTCTGATTAATGTCCTCATTGCCTGGTCTGTGTGTTTTGGTGGGCGGCCCTCTATTGGCAGGTTTGTTGTGGTGCCATATTCTTTCCATTTTTCAATAATGTATTTAATGGTGGTCCATGGGATGTTGAAAGTTTCAGATATTTTTTATAACCCAACCCTGATCTGTATTTCTCCACAACTTTGTCCGAGACCTGGTTTGGAGAGCTCCTTGGTCTTCATGGTGCCGCTTGCTTGGTGGTGCCCCTTGCTTAGTGGTGTTGCAGACTCTGGGGCCTTTCAGAACAGGTGTATATATACTGAGATCATGTGACAGATCATGTGACACTTAGATTGCACACAGGTGGACTTTATTTAACTAATTATGTGACTTCTGAGGGTAATTGGTTGCACCAGATCTTATTTAGGGGCTTCACAGCAAAGGGGGTGAATACATATGCACGCACCACTTTTCCGTAATTTATTTTTTTGAATTTTTTGAAACAAGTTATTTTTTGAATTTCACTTCACCAATTTGGACTTTTTTGTGTATGTCCATTACATGAAATCCAAATAAAAATCCATTTAAATTACAGGCTGTAATGCAACAAAATAGGAAAAACGCCAAGGGGGATGAATACTCCTGAGTGGCGCAGTGGTCTAAGGCACTGCATTGCAGTGCTAACTGTGCCACTAGAGATCCTGGTTCGAATCCAGGCTCTGTCACCGCCGGCCGCGACCGGGAGACTCATGGGCGGTGCACAATTGGCCCAGGGTCGTCCAGGGTAGGGGAGGGAATGGCCGGCAGGGATGTAGCTCAGTTGATAGAGCATGGCGTTTGCAACGCCAGGGTTGTGGGTTCGATTCCCACGGGGTGCCAGTATAAAAAAAAATATGTATTCACTAACTGTAAGTCGCTCTGGATAAGAGCGTCTGCTAAATGACGTAAATGTAATACTTTTGCAAGGCACTGTAGAACTCACATTTCTATGTGAATTTGGTCACGTCGCCCAGAAAGTTACTTACTTTAAACCCGGTAGATTACTAAGAAAGGCTCATCCTTCGTTCAAAACTGGCATTTTAGCCTTTATACAAATTAAAACTTATAATTTTCTGTTAATTGAAAATGAAACCTTGTTTAAAGTATCACCCTTTCTTAAACAAGCCATACACAGCTGGTTAAAATTTAAATTTTATCCTCCAGAAAAGACAGAACAAATATTACAACATATATTATTGTCACGTTCGTTGAATGACGGGTCAGACCAAGGCGCAGCGTGATATACGTACATGTTTATTAACTTATAAACACAACGACAAAACAACAACCGAAACGTGAAGTCCAAGGTAGAACCCACACCACACCACACCAGGTAGGCCTTGAAATACATCCACAGGTACACCTCCAATTGACTCAAATGATGTCAATTAGCCTATCAGAAGCTTCTAAAGCCATGACATCATTTTCTGGAATTTTCCAAGCTGTTTAAAGGCACAGTCAACTTAGTGTATGTAAACTTCTGACCCACTGGAATTGTGATACAGTGAATTATAAGTGTTATTTGAAAAATTACTTGTGTCATGCACAAAGTGGATGTCCTAACCAACTTGCCAAAACTACAGTTTGTGGAGTGGTTGAAAAATTAGTTTTAATGACTCCAACGTAAGTGTGTAAACTTCCGACTTCAACTGTACTTTAAAGCAAGCTAGCAAACACAACACATTTTCTTCAAGAAATGTACTTTTCACTGTTAGCTTATAGAACTACAGCTATCAGTAGGTCTCAGTGGAGGCTCCTCAGTGAATTTCATTTTAAAAAAAAATCTAACATTAAAAGAGTTATCCTTTTTAGATAAAACTATACTAAATATAAATCACGTCACCAAATAATTGATTAAAACACACTATTTTGCAAAGAAGGTCTACATTAGCCTCAACAGCACTCTGTAGGGTAGCACCATCGTGTAGCCGGAGGACAGCTAGCTTTCATCCTCCTCTGAGTACATTGTCTTCAATACAAAACCTAGGAGGCTCATGGTTCTCACCCCCTTCCATAGATATACACAGTAACTATGACAACTTCTGGAGGACATCCTCCAACCTATCAGAGCTCTTGCAGCATGAACTGACATGTTGTCCACCCAATCAAAGGATCAGAGAATGAATCTAGTACTGAAAGCATAAGCTACAGCTAGCTAGCACTGCAGTGCATAACATGTGGTGAGCAGCTGACTCAAAGAGAGAGAAAGACAATAGTTGAACAGTTTTCAACAAATTAATGTATTCCTAAATGAAGGAGAAGCAAGAGAGAAATAGAGAGAGAGATTTTTAAAAATAATGGTCGGATTCGCGTTTATCTTCGAAGGAATGAGCGTTACACCGAGGCCTGTACTCTGGAGCAGGATCGATTTGGAGGTGGAGGGTCCGTCATGGTCTGGGGTGGTGTGTCACAGCATCATCGGACTGAGCTTGTTGTCATTGCAGGCAATCTCAACGCTGTGCGTTACAGGGAAGACATCCTCCTCCCTCATGTGGTACCCTTCCTGCAGGCTCATCCTGACATGACCATCCAGCATGACAATGCCACCAGCCATACTGCTCGTTCTGTGCATGATTTCCTGCTAGACAGGAATGTCATTGTTCTGCCATGGCCAGCGAAGAGCCCGGATCTCAATCCCATTGAGCACGTCTGGGACCTGTTGGGTCGGAGGGTGAGGGCTAGGGCCATTCCCCCCCAGAAATATCTGGGAACTTGCAGGTGCCTTGGTGGAAGAGTGGGGTAACATCTCACAGCAAGAACTGGCAAATCTGGTGCAGTCCATGAGGAGGAGATGCACTGCAGTACTTAATGCAGCTGGTGGCCACACCAGATACTGACTGTTACTTTTAATTTTGACCCCCCCTTTGTTCAGGGACACATTATTCAATTTCTGTTAGTCACATGTCTGTGGAACTTGTTCAGTTTATGTCTCATTTGTTGAATCTTGTTATGTTCATACAAATATTTACACATGTTAAGTTTGCTGAAAATAAACGCAGTTGACAGTGAGAGGACGTTTCTTTTTTTGCTGAGTTTAGATGCGAGAAGGAATACAACGTGGCTGCTATGAAACTGTGAACTGTGTTTATGCGTGATCAGGGATGTATTCATTCTGCCGATTCTGTTGAAAAACGTTTCTTAAACAGAAGCAATCGGAACAAAACGGGGATAAACATATCTGAATTTGTCCAATAGAAACTCTCGTTTGCAACTGTTGGACTAATGATTACACCCACTATCAGCTAGATGCAGGTAAGAGTGTGAAAGGCGGTATTGAATGTCCCTTTCTGACCATGTGTCACTGTTTGTCACGTTTGTCTCTCGACCTGTGTGCTCCTACGTTGTAAACTTTCATTCATAGGTTGTAGCAACCTCATGATGGGTAAAGGGAACATGTGAGTATCATGTAGTAGCCTAAACCTATCGCTGTTACATTGAGCTGGGTGAATGGAATATGAATGACAGTCATCCAATATGCTGCAATAGAAATAAGGCCATGCTCATTAAAAACAATCATCCTCCCTCATCTTTAACGGCACCAACCGCCACTGGTTTTGATGTAGAGTCTTTGCCCAACAAGGTCAAGTTAGGAAGTGTAAGTTATCTCGTGACAGCTTTTATTCATAAAATACTATGGTGTTTTAGGTGTCAAGTCTATGGGCACGTTGCAGCAGTGTGTAGGAGGGAGAGTCCTAGATGTGAGAAGTGTGCAGGAGGGCATGGGACGAAGGAATGTGTGGTATCGGTGGAGAAAGTTGTGTGTGTGTGTGTGTGTGTGTGTGTGTGTGTGTGTGTGTGTGTGTGTGTGTGTGTGTGTGTGTGTGTGTGTGTGTGTGTGTGTGTGTTAGCTGTGGGGGGGATCATGGGGCTGGAGGTCGGAGGTGTCTGGTGAGAGAATGGCAGGTTGAGGTTGCCAGGGTCAGAGTAGTGCAGAAGGTGTCGTATGCCGAAGCAGTGGACAGAGTGGTAGAGGAAGATGGGTACAGGGTGAGGGATCCTGAGAGGATTCCTGTGAGCTGGCAGAGACCAAGAGAGAGTGATGGGAAGAATATGTGCTTCATTAAGGTGGGCCTTTTTAGCATTCATAGCCATGGTTTGCCAATTGTACTGCAGAAATGGATGGAAAGTCACAGAAAATAGAGGTTGTGGTGGCAGCGGCAGAAAAGTACTTGGGATTGTGAAGATTTACTGCAGGGGGTGTTGAGTGTTTATTTTTAATTTTTTAGAAAGGGCTAATAGTTGGCAGGGCAATTTTCCTTTTCCCCAATTTGTATTACCTTATCAATAATTTAATGTAGGTAGGCCGTGAATGGCCTCACACACCAGTACAGTAGGTGGCGGTGTACGCACCTAAAAGTTGGATGCACTCCGCCCACCAAAGCTTGGAAAGGTTATTTCGCCTGTTCACATACAGCTGATGTGTTGTTCATTGAAGTCCACAAGGCGGTATTGAATGTCACTGTCTGTCCATGTGTCACTGTCTGTCACCTCTAATCTTTCTCCCGACCTGTGTGCTCCTACGTTGTAATCTTTCATTCATAGGCCAGGTTGTAGCAACCTCATGATGGGCATAGAGAAAATGGGTAGAGGGGAAATGTGAGTATCGTGTAGTAGCCTAAACCTATCGATGTTACATTGAGTTGAGTGATTTGGAATATGAATGACAGTCATCCAATATGCTGTAATAGAAATAAGGCCATGCTCATTAAAAACAATCATCCTCCCTCATCTGAAATGGCACCAACCGTCTACACACAAATCTATTCTACATAGTGTGACGCCCCTCCCACTCTGTCTGCCGTATTCACACCTGGGCCGGGTGTGTCCCAGCATAAATGGACCTCTTCCACATTCATTGAAGAGACTCTCTCCAGGCAGATACTTTGACTTTGGTTGTGGTATTTTTGTGGCCTTTTTGGTTGTTTGCTTTGGCACCTCTCAACACTTTTCCATATTACATTTATGCATGCAAACACTCACTTACACTACTGATTACTGATTACACACCCCATTGTTATTTGAGTTAGTTTACTTTAGTTAATAAATATATACTTTAAGTATTCCTTGTCTCCACGTGTCTCCCTTTTGTTACGAACTTGAGCCGGTTCGTGACAAGTGGGGGCTCGTCCGGGATCTTGAACTGGTTGTGTTTGGGAGAACGTGGAGTTAATGTCCAATTCTGTAGGTTTTTTTTTTGTACATTTTGTTAGTTTGTTTGAGTTTGATAGGCCCAGTATTGGTTTCCTTTGGGTTGTGTACTGCGTTGGAGGGAGTACATTGGTTAGTTTCCAGTCCCTGCCCAGCCTGGAAACTCTTGCTCTACTCGCTGTTGGGACATCGGTCTGAGGAGGTGAGTACAACGGGCTGTGCACCTCAGTGGGAGATTTGGATAGGGTAGTGACATTTGCTACCCGGAGCTATAGCCTTTTCCCCTGATAGGCTTTCCCCCTGTATATATAGCCTCCCTACTGTCACTTTATTCTATTGTGTATATATAGCCTCCCTACTGTCACTTTATTTTTACTTCTGCTCTTTTTTTCTCAACACTTTTTTTGTTGTTGTTTTATTCTTACTTTTTTTGTTTAAAATTAATGCACTGTTGGTTAAGGGCTGTAAGTAAGCATTTCACTGTAATGTCTGCACCTGTTGTATTCGGCGCATGTGACCAATAAAATTTGATTTGATTTGATTTGATTTGACGTGTTATGTTTTGGAATACGTTGGGCATGGTTAAATGTTTGTTATTTTTGTGTGGTGTCTGTGGACTGAGCAGTTGTCTCGGGGGCACATCCGTGGCTTGGGGGAATCTACCAGCGTGCTGGGGGGGGGGTTTAATTCCTTGCCAGCGGGCTACAGTGCGTAATTACCCACCGCGAATCCACACGAAGACTAGGGTTGAGTTATTGTAGGTTTTGGGGAAGCTCCATATCCCAGCTCTCTTCTGTGGTGCTCGGTGTGATTGTCATTTCTCTTGTGTCTGGTGTGCTCAGCAGAGGGGTTGAGCAAGGTTATTATGATATATATATATATATATATATTTTTTTTTTCTCCTGATTATGGCGTCTAATGTAGACGAGTTCATTCGCTTTCCATCAGAAGAACTGTTAGAATTATGTACTAAAGAACAGCTGTTGAAGGTTGCTGAACACTACAAGGTTGAAATTAGTGATAAACGCCAAAAAAATTCTATTAGGTTAATATTGAAGGCCAATTTGATGGAGAGTGGTATTATGGATGTTACCACTGGGGCAGCCTCTGCTGAGGACACGTTGTCTCCCCGATATGTTACAATGACCGCTCCATCGGTTAGTCATAGTAGTCTTCTTTTTGAACAGCAGAAAGAACTGCTTCTGTTACAGCTAGAGCATGAACAAAATGGACAAAGAGCTAAAATGGAGCATGATCGTGTAAAATATGAAAGGGAATTGGAATTTAAACAGGATATGGAGCGTGCTAAAATCAAGCTGCAACAAGAGCGACTAGAGTTGGTTAGGGAAGGAAAGCTCTCAGGGGAGAGTTTGCTCTGGGAAGGTGACCCAGACCCTCTTCAAACCAAGCTGCTTACCTATTGCAGATTCAGTCTTCCCAGCCTGGTGCAGGTCTACAATTTTGTTTCTGGTGTCATTTGACAGCTCTTTGGTCTTGGCCATAGTGGAGTTTGGAGTGTGACTGTTTGAGGTTGTGGACAGGTGTCTTTTATACTGATAACAAGTTCAAACAGGTGCCATTAATACAGGTAACGAGTGGAGGACAGAGGAGCCTCTTAAAGAAGAAGTTACAGGTCTGTGAGAGCCAGAAATCTTGCTTGTTTGTAGGTGACCAAATACTTATTTTCCACCATAATTTGCAAATAAATTCATTAAAAATCCTACAATGTGATTTTCTGGAAAAAAAAATCTCAATTTGTCTGTCATAGTTGATGTGTACCTATGATGAAAATTACAGGCCTCTCTCATCTTTTTAAGTGGGAGATCTTGCACAATTGGTGGCTGACTAAATAAATAAAAATCCCACTGTACCTAGGGGTCGTTCCTCTTTTGGTCGTAATCCAGACACATTTGATATTGTTGGGAATTTACGGTTGTTGCCCCAGTTTAATGAAAAGGACCCGGAGACATTATTTTCGTTGTTTGAGCGTGCTGCTGACGCTAGGAGTTGGCCTGATTCTGATCGCACTTTAATGTTGCAGTGTGTGCTGACTGGTAAAGCGCAAGAAGCATATTCAGCTCTTAGTGTAGCAGACAGTGTTAGTTATGAGAAGGTTAAAACGGCTGTGTTACAGAGTTATGAATTGGTCCCTGAGGCTTACCGCCAACGATTTAGAACTTTAAAAAGGGATGATCAGCAGACTCGTGTTGAGTTTGCGCGAATATTATCTTCACAGTTCAATCGCTGGTGTTCCGCCTCTGCAGTTATGACTTTCCAAGGGCTGTGTGATCTGATTATGTTAGAACAATTTAAGGACACAATCCCTGATCGTATAGCGACGTACATTAACGAACAAAAAATAAAGACTGTCGCTGAAGCTGCGGTTTTGGCAGATGAATATGTGTTGACTCACAAAAATGTTTTTGCAGAACCCCGTATTCGGAGTGAGTGGGGGCGTTCGCAGAGATTTGGGCCTCGCTCGCCGAGATACTTCGGTTCCCGGGCAGAGTTTCATTCAACTAGGGTTGAGCCTGATACCCGTGGTAAAACTGACGTTGGTCAAGAATGTCACTACTGTCAAGAATTAGGTCATTGGAAAAATGAATGTCCGATTCTTAGGTCTAGGGGTAAATTCAGTACAGGTGCTTATGGCAAATCGAGGCCTGCAGCATTAGCAGCTCCTGTTCCACATCAGTTCACTCCTGACGCATTGTCTCATGCCCAGAGCCAGGTGAAAGGTTATATTGATCCCGACTATTTACCTTTCGTTACGGAGGGTTTTGTGTCTATGGTAGGAAGTAAGAACCTAGTGCCAGTAAAGATCCTAAGAGACACAGGTGCCTCTGAATCATTTGTGTTGGAATCTGTGTTACCCTTCTCTGCGGAGACTGATTCGGGGAATAGTGTTCTAATTAGGGGAATAGGTTTGAACACTCTGTCAGTTCCATTGCATAAACTGATGTTGGATTGTGGACTGGTGAAAGGTGAGGTTGTTGTGGGGGTGCGTCCTTCATTGCCTATTGAGGGTATTGACGTGATCCTTGGAAATAACTTGGCTGGGGAGCGTGTGTGGCCTATCGCGTTTCCATCTTTAGTGGTTTCCACTAAGCCGTCAATTGTAGGGATTCCTGATGAGAGTGCGCAGAATTACCCAGAGTTGATTTCTGCGTGTGCAGTGACGCGTTCTATGATCCATGACGACCTGGTCACGGAGCTGGCTAACGAGAATACCACAAAGAAGTCTGTTACTGTTTTCCCTGTTATCCCGTTATCTATATCCCGCTCCGATTTAATCGAGGCGCAACGGACTGACCCTACATTAGAAGAGTTGCGGGACCAAATTGTGCCTGTGGAACAGTTGGGAGATGTCGCACAGGGCTATTTTCTCCAAGAAGAGGTCCTGATGAGAAAGTGGATGTCTCATGGTAGTTGTTTTCTGGGGGAGGCGATTAGTCAGGTGGTGGTACCAGTTAAGCTTCGTGAGTTGGTGCTAACAACTTCTCACAATGACGTTGCTGGGCATATGGGTGTGAGAAAAACCTACAATCGTATATTACGACATTTCTTTTGGCCAAGATTAAAGAGGGATGTTTCTGATTTCATCAAAACTTGTCACACCTGTCAATTAACTGGTAAACCTAATCAAGCTATTAAGCCGGTACCACTGTTCCCTATTCCTGTACTCAGTAAACCTTTTGAGTATTTGATTATTGATTGTGTTGGTCCTCTGCCTCGTTCTAGAAAGGGTAGTAATTATTTGTTGACTGTGATGTGTCAGACCACTAGGTTTCCTGCTGCCTATCCTCTCCGGTCTATCACGACTAAGGCTGTGTTAAAAGCTTTGACTCAGTTTCTCTCACTGTTTGGAATCCCTAAGGTCATTCAAAGTGATCAAGGATCTAATTTCACCTCTAATCTCTTTGGTCAGGTTCTCCAACAACTCCATATTAAACACAACTTGTCTAGCGCCTATCATGCCCAAAGTCAAGGAGCACTGGAACGTTTCCATCAAACACTTAAGTCTTTGTTGAGAGCTTATTGTACTGAGATGGAAAAGGATTGGGAGGAGGGGTTGCCTTGGTTATTGTTAGCAGCTAGGGAGGTTTCACAGGAGAGCACGGGTTTTAGCCCAAATTACCTTGTGTTTGGACATCGGGTGCGTGGGCTTTTATCTGTTCTCCAGGATGACTGGAAGTCTCCCGAGCCTCCTCAGTCCCTGTTATCATATGTGGGTGATTTTCGGCGACGCTTGTATGCCGCTGGTGAAATGGCTAAAGAGAAGCTATCATCTTCACAGGACAGGATGAAGAGCATATATGATCGCCGAGCTGAGCCTCGTCACTTTAGTCCAGGTGATCAGGTTCTGGCTCTGCTGCCAGTTGTTGGTTCTCCTTTTCAAGCCAAGTTTCAAGGTCCATATACAGTGGTGCGCCAGTACACTGAGCAAAATTATCTAGTTGCCACTCCAGAACGGAGGAAAGCAAACCAACTGTGCCATGTAAATTTGTTAAAACCCTATTATGCACGTTCCTCTGAGACTGAACAGGGGGAGTCTACAGAGGACGGTAAGGCTGTTCTTTTGGCTGATACTGTTTATTCCCTGAGTTCTGGTCATGCTAGGTCTGTGCAGGAGCAGGAAGATGTTTCTGGTCCTGACGATTGCATACTGCAGGGTAGATTGAAAAATTCAGAGACACTGGAGATTTTAGATAGCCTTCTTACGCATCTACCTGTTGATGAGCGGAAAGAGATGGTTGGTTTGATTCAGAGATTTCCAGGGTTGTTTTCTGATACACCTACACGTACAAACTTAATAGAACATGATATTGACATTGGAGATGCTGACCCCATTCGTCAACGGTTCTATAGAGTTTCTTCAGAGAAACTGCGTTGTCTGGATGCTGAGGTCAGGTACATGCTGGAGAGTAAAATAGCCGAGCCTTCTTTCTCCAGTTGGGCTTCTCCCTGTATCTTGGTCAGTAAATCGGATGGAACAAATAGATTTTGTACGGACTACCGTAAGTTAAACGATGTCACTAAGCCGGATTCATTTCCTCTTCCTCGGATGGAGGACTGCGTTGATCAAGTCGGCGCAGCTAAGTTTGTGAGCAAATTTGACCTGTTAAAGGGGTATTGGCAGGTGCCACTGACGAGTAGGGCACGTGAAATCTCTGCCTTTATTACACCTTTTGGTCTGTACTCGTATTCGGTTATGAGTTTCGGACTGCGTAATGCGCCTGCCACTTTTCAGCGACTTATGAACAGGGTTGTCTCTGGTCTGGCCGGGTGCGCTGTTTATCTGGACGATGTAGTGATATATGCAGATACTTGGGAGGAACATCTGTCCCGTATTCAAGCCTTGTTCGGACGTCTGGCTGCGGGTCGCCTCACGATAAATTTGGCTAAATGTGAGTTTGCTCAGGCGACTGTTACATACCTTGGAAAGGTGGTTGGGCAGGGTGAAGTGCGTCCTGTTCGGGCTAAAGTGGTAGCTGTTGATGCTTTTCCACTACCAACTACTAAAAAGGAACTGATGCGTTTCTTGGGAATGATTGGGTATTATCGTGGTTTTTGTAGGAACTTCTCTACTGTGGTCGCTCCCTTGACAGTATTGATGTGACCGACCATTGTTTGATTTTGTCATGTTCTATCTTTCCTGTTTGTCCCCTCCTAGTCTTGGGTTCTTCTTTCCTCTTAAAGGTTGCTTCCTGTGTAAAGGTTGCTGAGGTCTGGAGAGGAGGATGATGGGGTGGGGCAAGTGGAGGTGTGAACATGTACAATTTGTCGGTTTGGGACGCAGGGGCTGGTACGTTGGTCCGGGGTCCTTGTTGGTCCCCGGTCTTATGGGGGGGGGGGGGGGGGGGGGGGGGGGGGTGTGACGACCCTCCCACTCTGTCTGCCGTATTCTCTCTTTGCTCTTGTTTCCTTATTAGGATGCCGGTGGGTGGAGTTGGGAGGGTCGTCAGCTACATGGGAAACACCTGGGCCGGGTGTGTCCCAGCATAAATGGACCTCTTCCACATTCATTGGGGAGACTCTCTCCAGGCAGATACTTTGACTTTGGTTGTGGTATTTTTGTGGCCTTTTTGGTTGTTTGCTTTGGCACCTCTCAACACTTTTCCATATTACATTTATGCAAGCAAACACTCACTTACACTACTGATTACTGATTACACACACCATTGTTATTTGAGTTAGTTTACTTTAGTTAATAAATATATACTTTAAGTATTCCTTGTCTCCACGTGTCTCCCTTTTGTTACGAACTTGAGCCGGTTCGTGACAATAGTTATTCAACTACCATAAAAATACTTTTTTTACAATCTCATCACTAGATGTACCATCATATTTCCCCAAATAATAAAACGTTTTAATCATTATAATTCCATTTACATCTCTTTATCTGAAGCATGAAGGATTCAGAGTTGCTTTGCTTTCCTCTGTCTCTATCTTCATGGGTGCCTTCAGAAAGTATTCAGACCCCTTTACTTTTTCCACATTTTGTTACGTTATTCTAAAATGGATTAAATCGTTTTTTTTTGTCATCAATCTACACCCCATAATGACAAAGCAGAAACAGGTTTTTAGAAATACATTTACATAAGTATTCAGACCCTTTACTCAGTACTTTGTTGAAGTACCTTTGGCAGCGATTACAGCCTGGTGTCTTCTTGGGTATGACGCTACAAGCTTGGCACACCTGTATTTGGGGAGTTTCTCCCATTCTTCTCTGTAGATCCTCTCAAGCTCTGTCAGGTTGGATGGGGAGCGTCGCTGCACAGCTATTTTCAGGTCTCTCCAGAGATGTTCAATCAGGTTCAAGTCTGGGCTCTGAATGGGCCACTCAAGGACCTTCAGAGACTTGTCCCGAAGCCACTCCTGCGTTGTTCTGGCTGTGTGCTTAGGGTCGTTGTCCTGTTGGAAGGTTGAACTTTCACCCCAGTTTGAGGTCCTGAGCGCTCTGGAGCAGGTTTTCATCAAGGATCTCTCTGTACTTTGCTCCGTTCATCTTTCCCTTGATCCTGACTAGTCTCCCAGTCCCTGCCGCTGAAAAACATCCCAACAGCAACTTGCTGCCACCACCATGCTTCACCGTAGGGATGGTGCCCGGTTTCCTCCAAACGTGACACTTGGCATTCAGGCCAAAGAGTTCAATCTTAGTTTCATCAGACCAGATAATCTTGTTTCTCATGGTCTGAGAGTCCTTTAGGTGTCTTTTGGCAAATTCCAAGCGGGCTGTCATGTGCCTTTTACTGAGGAGTGGCTTCCGTCTGGCCACTCTACCATAAAGGCCTGATTGGTGGAGTGCTGCAGAGATGGGAGAACCTTCAAGAAGGACAACCATCTCCACAGAGGAACATTGGCCATTGGATTCTTGGGCACCTCCCTGACCAAGCCCTTCTCCCCCGATTGCTCAGTTTGGCAGGGCAGCCAGCTCTAGGAAGAGTCTTGGTGGTTCCAAACTTCTTCCATTTAAGAATGAGGGAGGCCACTATGTTCTTGGGGACCTTCAATACTGCAGACAATTTTTGGTACCCTTACCCAAATCTGTGCCTCAACACAGTCCTGTCTCAGAACTCTACGGACAATTCCTTCAACCTCATGGCTTGGTTTTTGCTCTGGCATGCACTGTCAACTATGGGACCTTATATAGACAGGTGTGTGTCTTTCTAAATCATGTCCAATTAATTGAATTTACCCCAGGTGGACTCCAATGAAGTTGTAGAAACATCTCAAGGATAGTCAATGGAAACAGGATGCACCTGAGCTCAATTTTCGAGTCTCATAGCAAAGGTTCTGAATACTTACATAAATAAGGTATTTCTTTTTTTTATTATTATATACATTTGCTAAAATGTCAAAAAACCTGTTTTTGCTCTGTCATTATGGGGTATTGTGTGTAGATTGCTGAGGATTATTATTTTTTAATCCATTTTAGAATAAGGCTGTAACGTAACAAAATGTGGGAAAAGGGAAGTGTTTTGAATACTTTCCGATGTCACTGTATATAATAATAATAATAATAATAATAATACTAATAATAATACTGCAGGTTTAGACATGTTTCATGACATCTGTCACGACTTCCGCCGAAGTTGGTGCCTCTTCTTGAGCGGACGGTTATCGGCGGTCGTCGTCACCGGCCTTCTAGCTGCCACCCCATCGACAGGGGGATTGTGTGATAAATCTCCAGGTAGGCGCAGCACTTCCCAGGAGTCACGTGTATCCTCTGTCTCAGGAGGAGACGGCGGCTATGGAAACATATGTCTCCAAATCTCTGGGACAGGGATACATTCGGCCTTCCACTTCACCTGCCTCCTCAAGTTTTTTTTTTTGTGAAGAAGAAGGATGGAGGGTTACGCCCGTGCATTGACTATCGTGGGCTAAATCAGATCACTGTGAAGTACAGTTACCCACTGCCTCTCATAGCCAGTGTGACAGAGTCATTGCACGGGGCGCGCTTCTTCACCAAATTGGATCTCAGGAGCGCTTACAACCTGGTGCGTATCCGGAAGGGGGATGAGTGGAAGACGGCATTTAGTACCACCTCTGGGCACTATGAGTACCTCGTCATGCCATACGGGTTGATGAATGCTCCATCAGTCTTCCAATCCTTCGTAGACGAGATTTTCAGGGACCTGCAAGGGCAGGGTGCAGTGGTGTATATAGATGACATTCTAATATACTCCGCTACACGCGCCGAGCATGTGTCCCTGGTGCGAAGGTGCTTGGTCGACTGTTGGAGCATGACCTGTACGTCAAGGCTGAGAAATGTTTGTTCTTCCAACAGTCCGTCTCCTTCCTAGGGTACCGCCTGTCCGCGTCAGGGGTGGAGATGGAGAATGAACGCATTTTAGCCGTGCGTAATTGGCCAACTCCAACCACGGTAAAGGAGGTGCAGCGGTTCTTAGGGTTTGCCAACTACTACCGCAGGTTTATCCAGGGCTTTGGTCAGGTAGCGGCTCCCATTACCTCCTTGCTGAAGGGGGACCGGTGCGACTGCAGTGGTCAGCTGAGGCGGACAGGGCTTTTGGTCACCTGAAGGCTCTGTTTACCTCGGCTCCCGTGCTGGCTCATCCTGATCCCTCCTTGGCATTCATAGTAGAGGTGGACGCGTCCGAGGCTGGGATATGAGCTGTGCAGTCTCAGCGCTCGGGTACGCCACCAAAGCTTCGCCCCTGTGCTTTCTTTTCAAAGAAGCTCAGCCCGGCGGAGCGAAACTATGATGTGGGGGACCGGGAGCTGTTGCCAGGGCTCTGAAGGCGTGGATGCATTGGCTTGAGGGGGCTAAACACCCTTTCCTCATTTGGACTGACCACTGCAATCTGGAGTACATCCGGGCGGCGAGGAGACTGAACCCTCGCCAGGCAAGGTGGGCCATGTTTTTCACCCGTTTTATTTTCACCCTATCCTACAGTCCAGGTTCCCAGAACGCTAAGGCAGATGCACTGTCCCGGATGTATGACACAGAGGAGCGGTCCACGGATCCCACTCCCATACTTCCGGCTTCTTGCCTGGTGGCACCGGTGGTATGGGAGGTTGACGCGGACACCGAGCGGGCGTTACGTACGGAGCCCACTCCCACCCAGTGTCCAGTTGGGCGTCTGTACGTTCTGGTTGATGTCCACGATCGATTGATCTGTTGGGCCCACACGTCACCCTCCTCTGGTCATCCTGGCATCGGTCGGACAGTGCGCTGTCTTAGTGGGAAGTACTGGTGGCCCACTTTAGCTAAGGATGTGAGTGTTTATGTTTCCTCCTGCTCGGTGTGCGCCCAGTGTAAGGCACCTAGACACCTGCCCAGGGGGAAATTACAACCCCTCCCCGTTCCACAACGGCCGTGATCTCATCTATCGGTGGACTTTGTCACGGACCTTCCCCCCTCACAGGGGAACACCACGATCCTGGTCGTTGTGGATCGGTTTTCGAAGGCCTGCCGTCTCATTCCTATGCCAGGTCTCCCTACAGCCCTACAGACTGCGGAGGCTCTGTTTAACCACGTCTTCCGGCACTACGGGGTTCCTGAGGATATAGTGTCTGATCGGGGTCCCCAGTTCACATCGAGGGTCTGGAGGGCGTTCATGGAACGTCTGGTGGTCTCGGTCAGCCTGACCTCTGGTTTTCACCCCGAGAGTAATGGGCAGGTGGAGAGAGTTAACCAGGATGTGGGTAGGTTTCTGCGGTCCTATTGCCAGGACCGGCCGGGGGAGTGGGCATCTTTCATCCCCTGGGCAGAGATGGCCCAAAACTCCCTCCGCCACTCCTCCACTAACATGTCTCCATTTCAGTGTGTACTAGGGTATCAGCCGGTCCTGGCACCGTGGCATCAGAGCCAGATCGAGGCACCTGCGGTGGATGAATGATTTAGGCGCTCGGAGAAGACCTCGATGTGCGCCTGCAACGGGCCATCAGGCGACAGAAGGCGAGCGCCGACCGCCACCGCAGTGAAGCCCCGGTGTATGCACCGGGGGACCGGGTCTGACTCTCGACCCGAAACCTGCCCCTTTGCCTGCCCTGCCGGAAGCTGGGTCCGCAGTTTGTGGGGCCATTTAAAGTCCTGAGGAGACTGAATGAGGTATGTTATAGGTTATAGCTCCCCCCTGATTACCGTATTAACCCCTCGTTCCATGTGTCTCTCCTCAGGCCGGTGGTAGCTGGTCCACTCCAGGAGTCTGAGGTGCGGGAGGTTCCCCCCTCTGGACATCGAGAGGGTCCCAGCGTATACTGTACGAGCCATCATGGACTCAAGATGTTGGGCAAGGGTCCATCAGTAACTCGTGGAGTGGGAGGGGTACGGTCCGGAGGAGAGATGCTGGGTGCCGGTGGAGGACATCCTGGACCCTTCCTTACTGCAGGAATTTCACCGTCTCCACCCGGATCGTCCTGCGCCTCGTCCTCTGGGTCGTCCCCGAGGCCGGTGTCGGCGGGGGGGGGGGGGGTGTATTGTCACAACTTCTGCCGAAGTTGGTGCCTATCCTTGTGCGGGCGGCTGTCGGCGGTCGTCGTCACCGGCTTTCTAGCTGCCACCAATCTATGTTTCTGTTTTCCATTTGTTTTGTCTTGTTTGTACACACCTGGTTCCCATTGTATGATGATTATTTCCCTATTTAACCCTCTGGTTCCCACATGGTTTTGTGCGTGTTTGTTCGTTGTATTGTGTCATACGCTTTTGTGAGCTGGTGTTATTTACCTGCGTGGAAATTAGTGTTTGTTTTTTCCGAGTAAAGTACGTTGTGTCCTGACTCCGTCCTACCGCTGCACATTGACACCTGAGTAAAGTACGTTGTGTACTCAGTTCTGTGTCCTGCGCCTGACTCCGTCCTACCGCTGCACATTGACACCTGAGTAAAGTACGTTGTGTACTCAGTTCTGTGTCCTGCGCCTGACTCCGTCCTACCGCTGCACACTGACACCATCAGATGATAGTATATATAATAACACTACAGGTTCAGACACATGTTTCATGACATCAGTTTAGACAACCATATCATTTCAGTTCATGAAGATATTTTTTTAATTCATATACAGAGAAAATAAATCATTTTTGGACACAACTATTATATACACTGCTGTAATCCTTGATATTCCATTCAAGATTTTGTCCCTTTATTGGCAGACATTTGGAATCAATTCAGCAAAAACCAATATCTGAAAGGAATGTACACTGCTCAAAAAAATTAAGGGAACACTAAAACAACACAATGTAACTCCAAGTCAATCACACTTCTGTGAAATCAAACTGTCCACTTAGGAAGCAACACTGATTGACAATACATTTCACATGCTGTTGTGCAAATGGAATAGACAACAGGTGGAAATTCTAGGCAATTAGCAAGACACCCCCAATAAAGGACTGGTTTTGCAGGTGGTGACCACAGACCACTTCTCAGTTCCTATGCTTCCTGGCTGATGTTTTGGTCACTTTTGAATGCTGGCAGTGCTTTCACTCTAGTGGTAGCATGAGACGGAGTCTACAACCCACACAAGTGGCTCAGGTAGTGCAGCTCATCCAGGATGGCACATCAATGCGAGCTGTGGCAAGAAGGTTTGCTGTGTCTGTCAGTGTAGTGTCCAGAGCATGGAGGCGCTACCAGGAGACAGGCCAGTACATCAGGAGATGTGGAGGAGGCCGTAGGAGGGCAACAACCTGCTACCTCCGCCTTTGTGCAAGGAGGAGCAGGAGGAGCACTGCCAGAGCCCTGCAAAATGACCTCCAGCAGGCCACAAATGTGCATGTGTCTGCTCAAACGGTCAGAAACAGACTCCATGAGGGTGGTATGAGGGCCCGACGTCCACAGGTGGGGGTTGTGCTTACAGCCCAACACCGTGCAGGACGTTTGGCATTTGCCAGAGAACACCAAGATTGGCATATTCGCCACTGGCGCCCTGTGCTCTTCACAGATGAAAGCAGGTTCACACTGAGCACGTGACAGACGTGACAGAGTCTGGAGACGCCGTGGAGAACGTTCTGCTGCCTGCAACATCCTCCAGCATGACCGGTTTGGCGGTGGGTCAGTCATGGTGTGGGGTGGCATTTCTTTGGGGGGCCACACAGCCCTCCATGTGCTCGCCAGAGGTAGCCTGACTGCCATTAGGTACCGAGATGAGATCCTCAGACCCCTTGTGAGACCATATGCTGGTGCGGTTGGCCCTGGGTTCCTCCTAATGCAAGACAATGCTAGACCTCATGTGGCTGGAGTGTGTCAGCAGTTCCTGCAAGAGGAAGGCATTAATGCTATGGACTGGCCCGCCCGTTCCCCAGACCTGAATCCAATTGAGCACATCTGGGACATCATGTCTCGCTCCATTCACCAACGCCACGTTGCACTACACACTGTCCAGGAGTTGGCGGATGCTTTAGTCCAGGTCTGGGAGGAGATCCCTCAGGAGACCATCCGCCACCTCATCAGGAGCATGCCCAGGCGTTGTAGGGAGGTCATACAGGCACGTGGAGGCCACACACACTACTGAGCCTCATTTTGACTTGTTTTAAGGACATTACATCAAAGTTGGATCAGCCTGTAGTGTGGTTTTCCACTTTAATTTTGAGGGTGACTCCAAATCCAGACCTCCATGGGTTGATAAATTTGATTTCCATTGATCATTTTTGTGTGATTTTGTTGTCAGCACATTCAACTGTGTAAAGAAAAAACGATTTAAAAAGATTATTTCATTCATTCAGATCTAGGATGTGTTGTTTTAGTGTTCCCTTTATTTTTTTGAGCAGTGTATTTCCGCTCCTTACGTTCTTTGCAGAAATAAAGCAAATAGATACATCTAGGAGCCTTCTGTTGTATTGGGACCAACAGGCACTTTGGAATGGGAATCTATAAATGTCGGCGCAGTCTGTTTTGTCCTTTTTAACACTGCTTATTAATATGATCATAATACTGTATCATAACACTGTATCATAACACTGTATCATAACACTGCATCATAACACTGCATCATAACACTGCATCATAACACTGCATCATAACACTATAATAACACTGCATCATAACACTGCATCATAACACTGTATCATAACACTGCATCATAACACTGCATCATAACACTGCATCATAACACTGTATCATAACACTGTATCATAACACTGCATCATAACACTGTATCATAACACTGTATCATAACACTATCATAACACTGTATCATAACACTGCATCATAACACTGCATCATAACACTATCATAACACTGTATCATAACACTGCATCATAACACTGTATCATAACACTATCATAACACTATCATAACACTATTATAACAATGTATCATAACACTGCATCATAACACCATATCATAACACTGCATCATAATACCGTATCATAACACTATTATAAAACTGTATCATAACACTGTATCATAACACTGTCATAACACTGCATCATAATACCGTATCATAACACTATTATAACAATGTATTATAACACTGCATCATAACACTGTATCATAACACTGCATCATAACACTGTATCATAACACTGTATCATAACACTGTCATAACACTGTATCATAACACTGCATCATAATACCGTATCATAACACTGCATCATAATACCGTATCATAACAATGTATCATAACACTGTATCATAACACTGCATCATAATACCGTATCATAACAATGTATCATAACACTGTATCATAACACTGTATCATAACACCGTATCATAACACCGTTTCATAACACCACATCATAACACTGTATCACAACACTGTATCACAACACTGTATCAAAACACTATCATAACACCAAATCATAACACTGTATCATAACACTGTATCATAACACTATCATAACACTGTATCATAACACCGTATCATAACACTGTATCATAACACTGCATCATAACACCGTATCATAACACTGTATCATAACACTGTATCATAACACCGTTTCATAACACCACATCATAACACTGTATCATAACACTGCATCATAACACTGTCATAACACTGTATCACAACACTATCATAACACTGTATCATAACACTGCATCATAATACCGTATCATAACACTGTATCATAACACCGTATCATAACACTGTATCATAACACTGCTCAATATTTAAAAATGAAAAACCAAGACACAACAACAGTAATTACATACTACACTGAGTATATCAAACACTAAGAACACCTTCCCAATATTGACTTGCACCCTCCCTTTTTGCACTCAGAACAGCCTCAGTTCGTCGGGCATGGACTCTACAAGGTGTCAAAAGTGTTCCACAGGGATGCTGGCCCATGTTGACTCCAGTGCTTCCCACAGTTCTGTCAAGTTGGCTGGATGTCCTTCGGGTGGTGGACCATTCTTGATACACACGGGAAACTGTTGAGCGTGAAAAGCAGCAGCATTGCAGTTCTTGAAACTAAAACCGGTGCGCCTGGCACCTACTACCACACCCCATTCAAAGGCACTTAAATATTTTGTCTTGCCCATTCACCCTCTGAATGGCACATATACACAATCCATGTTTCAATTGTCTCAAGGCTTCAAAATCCTTCTTTAACCTGTCTCCTCACCTTCATCTACACTGATTGAAGTGGATTTAACAAGTGGCATCAATAAGGGATCATAGCTTTCACCTGGATTCACCTGGTCAGTCTGTCATGGAAAGAGAAGGTGTTCTTAATGTTTTGTCCACCCAGTGTTGACATACTGTGTACTGATGGAAAATAAAGGACCTTATTTATCAAAGACATAAAACATCTACATTAAAATAGTTACTGAAGCGTTTTACAGGCAAGGCTGAGATCTGGTTGGTCTCTCTCTGGTTGGTCTCTGTGTGGAGCCTGGTCATATCAGAGCTATATAGATCTGGTTGGTCTCTCTCTGGTTGGTCTCTCTCTGGTTGGTCTCTGTGTGGAGCCTGGTCATATCAGAGCTATAGAGATCTGGTTGGTCTCTCTCTGGTTGGTCTCTGTCTGGAGCCTGGTCATATCAGAGCTATAGAGATCTGGTTGGTCTCTCTCTGGTTGGTCTCTGTGTGGAGCCTGGTCATATCAGAGCTATAGAGATCTGGTTGGTCTCTCTCTGGTTGGTCTCTGTGTGGAGCCTGGTCATATCAGAGCTATAGAGATCTGGTTGGTCTCTCTCTGGTTGGTCTCTGTGTGGAGCCTGGTCATATCAGAGCTATAGAGATCTGGTTGGTCTCTCTCTGGTTGGTCTCTGTGTGGAGCCTGGTCATATCAGAGCTATAGAGATCTGGTTGGTCTCTCTCTGGTTGGTCTCTGTGTGGAGCCTGGTCATATCAGAGCTATAGAGATCTGGTTGGTCTCTCTCTGGTTGGTCTCTCTCTGCAGCATGTATTTAGAATGTAGAGAGTTAGAGCCATGCATTTACAATGGGTGCGTTCGTAAATTCACTCTGGCTATCTACTCTGATTTCAGAGCACTCTCGTCTGAGTGTGCCTGAGCGCAGAATAACTGATGAATTTACGAACGCTCAACACCCGTTGAATATGGCCGTTGTCAGTAAACCTAGGCAAAAAAAGTTTCCAGCAGCACAGTTACAGTCCCCAACGCTCTAGATAACATGTAAACAGCCTAACCAGCTCTGCTAGGGCGAGTAAAATGGTCAGAGTGAGCTGTTCTCTCATTTGTGTCTGGAAGTAGCTAGCAAGCTAGCCAACATTAGCCAGTTAGCTTGGGTGCTTGACTAACGTTGTGAGGTCAGAACGCTCGGATCAACCCTACTCCTCGGCCAGAGTGTCTTTTAATATATTTTAATTTTTAATTTAAATATAGTGTGCTCTCTGAACGCTCCGAGAGCCAAACGCTCTGACTTTACAAAAAGGACAATCTGACAACGCTCTGAGTTTACGAACGCCCAGAGCACACTCTGAGTGCACTCTGGCACTCCAGATTGAATTTACGAACACACACATTGTAGAGAGTTAGAGCCATCAAGGTTTCTACATTCTGACGCATTCCGATGACACCTCAACATTCTATGGCAGTCATGTTAGCCCCCCATTGACATTACAAGGGGAATATTTAAACCATGCCATGTAACTGAATGTCTAGAATTAGAACAACATTAAAAGTTTGTAAATATATTGCTCTGGAGATATACTGTATACATGGCTCTGTGTCAGGTCGTGAGCTCAGAGGAGACAACCTGTATGGCACTTTGAAGATGACTGTACATACATGATGTTGAACAACAGCGAAAGCCAAGATATGGCATCACATTTTACTATTTTTCCCCCCCCAATATTGTCATTATTTGGTGAATACATTGTTCATGTCAAAGAATACATTAATATCACATTATATGAGAGAGCCTGGCTAGAGGGAGGAGTTAGTTACTCTAGTGGGAGGAGTTAGTTACTCTAGTGGGAGGAGTTAGTTACTCTATGAGAGAGCCTGGCTAGAGGGAGGAGTTAGTTACTCTAGTGGGAGGAGTTAGTTACTCTAGTGGGAGGAGTTAGTTACTCTATGAGAGAGCCTGGCTAGTGGGAGGAGTTAGTTACTCTAGTGGGAGGAGTTAGTTACTCTAGTGGGAGGAGTTAGTTACTATATGAGAGAGCCTGGCTAGTGGGAGGAGTTAGTTACTCTAGTGGGAGGAGTTAGTTACTCTATGAGAGAGCCTGGCTAGAGGGAGGAGTTAGTTACTCTAGTGGGAGGAGTTAGTTACTCTAGTGGGAGGAGTTAGTTACTCTAGTGGGAGGAGTTAGTTACTCTAGTGGGAGGAGTTAGTTACTCTAGTGGGAGGAGTTAGTTACTATATGAGAGAGCCTGGCTAGTGGGAGGAGTTAGTTACTCTAGTGGGAGGAGTTAGTTACTCTAGTGGGAGGAGTTAGTTACTCTAGTGGGAGGAGTTAGTTACTCTATGAGAGAGCCTGGCTAGAGGGAGGAGTTAGTTACTCTAGTGGGAGGAGTTAGTTACTCTAGTGGGAGGAGTTAGTTACTCTATGAGAGAGCCTGGCTAGAGGGTGGAGTTAGTTACTCTAGTGGGAGGAGTTAGTTACTCTAGTGGGAGGAGTTAGTTACTCTAGTGGGAGGAGTTAGTTACTATATGAGAGAGCCTGGCTAGAGGGAGGAGTTAGTTACTCTAGTGGGAGGAGTTAGTTACTCTAGTGGGAGGAGTTAGTTACTCTATGAGAGAGCCTGGCTAGAGGGATGAGTTAGTTACTCTAGTGGGAGGAGTTAGTTACTATATGAGAGAGCCTGGCTAGAGGGAGGAGTTAGTTACTCTAGTGGGAGGAGTTAGTTACTCTAGTGGGAGGAGTTAGTTACTATATGAGAGAGCCTGGCTAGAGGGAGGAGTTAGTTACTCTAGTGGGAGGAGTTAGTTACTCTATGAGAGAGCCTGGCTAGAGGGAGGAGTTAGTTACTCTAGTGGGAGGAGTTAGTTACTCTAGTGGGAGGAGTTAGTTACTATATGAGAGAGCCTGGCTAGAGGGAGGAGTTAGTTACTATAGTGGGAGGAGTTAGTTACTCTAGTGGGAGGAGTTAGTTACTCTATGAGAGAGCCTGGCTAGAGGGAGGAGTTAGTTACTCTAGTGGGAGGAGTTAGTTACTCTAGTGGGAGGAGTTAGTTACTCTATGAGAGAGCCTGGCTAGAGGGAGGAATTAGTTACTCTAGTGGGAGGAGTTAGTTACTCTAGTGGGAGGAGTTAGTTACTCTAGTGGGAGGAGTTAGTTACTCTAGTGGGAGGAGTTAGTTACTCTATGAGAGAGCCTGGCTAGAGGGAGGAGTTAGTTACTCTAGTGGGAGGAGTTAGTTACTCTATGAGAGAGCCTGGCTAGAGGGAGGAGTTAGTTACTCTAGTGGGAGGAGTTAGTTACTCTATGAGAGAGCCTGGCTAGCCTGACAGTTCTTTTCTAAAGATAACTAACGAACATGGAATCTGAATTGTCTGGGAAGAAGAGGGCCTGAAGATAACTGGTTAGGGAGGGGTCTGAGCCAATTAGACAATCCGGTGGGCAAGTGGTGTCTCGGCCAATCAGGTGTTCTGCTTAAGGGTGGGCGAGGTCTCAGCTAGGTGTCTCAGCCAATCAGGAGGGCAGGTTGAGTGTGGGCGGTGTCTCAGCCAATCAGGTGGAAAGGTTGATGGAGGGCGTGGTCAGTGAGGTGTCTCAGCCAATCAGGTGGGCAGGTTGAGTGTGGACGGTGTCTCGGCCAGGGGTTTGAGACAATCAGGTGGGCAGGTTGAGTGTGGACGGTGTCTCAGCCAATCAGGTGGGCAGGTTGAGTGTGGACGGTGTCTCGGCCAATCAGGTGGGCAGGTTGAGTGTGGACGGTGTCTCGGCCAATCAGGTGGGCAGATTGAGTGTGGACGGTGTCTCGGCCAATCAGGTGGGCAGATTGAGTGTGGACGGTGTCTCGGCCAATCAGGTGGGCAGATTGAGTGTGGACGGTGTCTCGGCCAATCAGGTGGGCAGATTGAGTGTGGACGGTGTCTCGGCCAATCAGGTGGGCAGGTTGAGTGTGGACGGTGTCTCGGCCAATCAGGTGGGCAGGTTGAGTGTGGACGGTGTCTGGGCCAATCAGGTGGGCAGGTTGAGTGTGGACGGTGTCTCGGCCAATCAGGTGGGCAGGTTGAGTGTGGACGGTGTCTCGGCCAATCAGGTGGGCAGGTTGAGTGTGGACGGTGTCTGGGCCAATCAGGTGGGCAGGTTGAGTGTGGACGGTGTCTCGGCCAATCAGGTGGGCAGGTTGAGTGTGGACGGTGTCTCGGCCAATCAGGTGGGCAGATTGAGTGTGGACGGTGTCTCGGCCAATCAGGTGGGCAGGTTGAGTGTGGACGGTGTCTCGGCCAATCAGGTGGGCAGGTTGAGTGTGGACGGTGTCTGGGCCAATCAGGTGGGCAGGTTGAGTGTGGACGGTGTCTGGGCCAATCAGGTGGGCAGGTTGAGTGTGGACGGTGTCTCGGCCAATCAGGTGGGCAGGTTGAGTGTGGACGGTGTCTCGGCCAGGGGGTCCACCATGCGTATCTGTAAGACAGAGGAGCTCTTGGAACTGAGCATGGAGAGCTGTCCCCCCCCGTTGACCCCGCTGCTGGCCAGGGATGGGTGGCGCTGCTGGTTATTCAGATCCACAGTAAAGTAACGGTTCACCCTCCAGCTCCGCCACTTCCTCTTGACCTCAGACTGCACCTGGAATAACAGACAATAACAGAGTTATAATGTAATAGTCTAGTCCACTAGGTGGTTACTAAACAATAACAGAGTTATAATGTCATAGTCTAGTCCACTAGGTGGTTACTAACACTACTACTTAGTCTAATACTGAAGGCAGAAAGTTCACATCAGTTATTGTTAATGACACTAATCATCAGTCACATCAGAAACCTCCTACCTCTCCATTGAGGAAACAGTAGAGCACAGCCACAACAAAACCCTGAAGAGGAAAACAAGAGAGGAGAGATGAGCAGTTGAACAGTGTTCGTCCTTTTCAACAATGCTCTCAGAGTCACTGCTAATACACGAGCCCACTAGTCGAAGGAGGTAGTGTGTTACCTGAAAAGATCCCAGCCCCAGCTCAAACACCAGCCTCTCTTTCTTGCTGACGTCCTCCGGTGAGAAGGCAAACACAGTGTAGTGTATCCCAAAGAGGGGGATGAGGAGGAGGGTGGACCGGGCCAGACGCCTGACAACAACATATCGGATTCTTACTACTTATACAAAATAACTATACACAACACAACATTGTCACAACCTTAGAACAACAAATACACAACATTACACTGTTTCAACCTTGGAACAACAAATACAAACTCATGTGAAGGTGAAATTACAGAGGAGGAACTTCTGGATGCAATTAAAGACTAAGTCCGGGAAAACTCCAGGGTTGGATGGCATACCAGTCGAGGTATACCAAACCTTTTTTGATATACTAAGAGGACCGTTATTAGCATGTTTTAACCACTCCTATGTAAATGGTAGATTATCTGACACTCAAGAAGAAGGTCTGATCTCATTATTACTGAAACAGGATACAAGTGGAAAATATAAAGATCCAGTTCATTAAAAAAATTGGCGGCCCCTTACACTTTAGTGTTGTGATGCAAAAATTCTAGCAAAATGTATAGCGCATAGAATTAAAAAGGTATTGTAGGATATTATTAATTCTAATCAGACAGGTTTTTTACAAGGAAGATACATTGGAGATATTTACATTTACATTGGAGATAATATAAGACAAGTATTGGAAACAATAGAACATTATGGAAAATCTGAGAAACCAGGCCTGCTATTCATAGCAGACTTCGAAAAGGCATTTGATAAAGTACGACTGGGGTTTATATATAAATGCCTGGAATTATTTCAATTTTGGTGAATCTCTTATAAAATGGGTCAAAATCATGTATAGTAACCCTAGGTGTAAAATAGTAAATAATGGCTATTTCTCAGAAAGTTTTAAACTGTCAAGAGGAGTGAAACAAGGTTGTCCACTATCAGCATATCTATTTATTGTGGCCATCGAGATGTTAGCTATTAAAATCAGATCCAATAATAATATCAGGGGATTAGAAATCCAGGGCTTAAAAACAAAGGTGTCATTGTACGCTGATGATTCATGTTTTCTTTTAAATCCACAACTAGAATCACTCCACAGCCTCATAGAGGATCTAGATACATTTTCTAACCTCCCTGGATTACAACCAAATTATGACAAATGTACTACAGTGGGGGAAAAAAATATTTAGTCAGCCACCAATTGTGCAAGTTCTCCCACTTAAAAAGATGAGAGAGGCCTGTAATTTTCATCATAGGTACACGTCAACTATGACAGACAAAAGGAGAAAAAACATCCAGAAAATCACATTGTAGGATTTTTAATGAATTTATTTGCAAATTATGGTGGAAAATTAGTATTTGGTCAAGCAGTATCAAGATCCATCGGATGTAGTGATCACAATATAGTAGCCATATCTAGGAAAACCAAAGTTCCAAAGGCTGGGCCTAATATAGTGTATAAGAGGTCATACAATACGTTTTGTAGTGATTCCTATGTTGTTGATGTAAAGAATATTTGTTGGTCTGTGGTGTGTAATGAGGAGCAACCAGATGCTGCACTTGACACATTTATGAAATTGCTTATTCCAGTTACTAATAAGGATGCACCCATTTAGAAAATGACTGTAAAAACGGTTAAATCCCCGTGGATTGATGAGGAATTGAAAAATGGTTGTATTGTATTCTTCACGGAATTCTAAGCGAATCTTGTCTGCTAAATGAACTAGTGTAGCCCACAGCCGTTTGGCATAGCCAGATCAGGACCTAACATAAGGACAACTCAGAGTATGCTATTCTGTTCTTCTGAAATAGACTCCATCTTCTTCATATCATGCTGCCCATCATTACGCACATCTACGCTTCATTGGACTCACCTGGACTTCATCACTGTTTAATTACCCATATATGTCTGTTCCTCAGTTGTGATCCCCGTGTCAGCATTAATGCCGTTATGTTTCCCATGTCCAGATGTGTCTGTGTTTTGTTTCATGTCTGTATATATTAAATATACACCTTATAGAACAGCAGAGACTGTGAAGCAACACACACATAGGCACAGAGACATGCATACACACACAATACAAAATACTACTACAACCTGACTAAAACTTACACTCAGACATCCTCCAGACAACAACACAACTACAACCTGACTAAGATTAACACGCAGACATCCTCCTGACAACCTAACAACATTGCTACAACCTGAATAAGACTAACACTCAGACAACACAACACTCAGATCTGGGATATGTCCCTGGTAGCGTCTGAGAATAACGTTAACTGGAAACCACATATCCTGTGGCCGCATTTATTGTACTTGGGGACTTTAACAAAACAAACGACTCCATTCTGCTCCTCCCTTCCTATAGGGAGAAACTCAAACAGGAAGTACCCGTGCTAAGGTCTATTCAACACTGGTCTGACCAATCAGAATCCATGTGTCAAGATTGTTTTGATCACGTGGACTGGGATATGGTCCGGGTTGCCTCTGAGAATAACACTGACACGGTGACTGAGTTCATCAAGAAGTGTGTAGGAGATGTTGTTCACACTGTGACGATTAAAACCTACCCAAACCAAAAACCGTGGATAGATGGCAGCATTCGCACAAAACTGAAAGAGCGAACCACCGCATTTAACCACAGCAAGGTGACTGAGAATATGGTTGAATACAAACAGTGCAGTTATGCAGTAAGGCAATCAAACAGGCAAAACGTCAGTACAGAGACAAAGTGGAGTCGCAATTCAACGACTCAGACACGAAACGTATGTGGCAGGGTCCACAGACAATCACAGACTACAAAAGGAAAACCAGCCACGTTGCCGACACCGACGTCTTGCTCCTGGACAAGCTAAAGACCTTCTTCGCCCGCTTTGAGGATAACACAGTGCCACCGACGTGGCCCGCTCCCGAGGACTGTGGGCTCTCGTTCTGCGTGGCCATTGTGAGTAAGACGTTTAAGCATGTTAACCCTCGCAAGGCTGCCGGCCCAGACGGCATCCCTAGCCGCGTCCTCAGAGCATGCGCAGACCAGCTGGCTGGTGTGTTTACGAACATATTCATTCTCTCCCTTTCCCAGTCTGCTGTTCCCACATGCTTCAAGATGGCCACCATTGTTCCTGTACCCAAGAAAGCAAAGATAACTGAACTAAATGACTATCGCCCTGCAGCACACTCACCTCTGTCATCATGAAGAGCTTTGAGAGACTAGTTAAGGATCATATCACCTCTACCTTACCTGTCACCCTAGACCCACAGCAATTTGCTTACCGCCCCAATAGATCCACAGACGATGCAATCGCCATCATTCTGCACTCTGCCCTATCCCATCTGGACAAGAGGAATACCTATGTAAGAATGCTGTTCATTGACTATAGCTCAGCATTCAACACCATAGTACCCTCCAAGCTCATCATTAAGCTCGAGGCCCTGGGTCTGAACCCCGCCCTGTGCAACTGGGTCCTGGACTTCCTGACGGGCCGCCCCCAGGTGGTGAAGGTAGGAAACAACATCTCCACTTCGCTGATCCTCAACACTGGGGCCCCACAAGGGTGCGTGCTCAGCCCTCTCCTGTACTCCCTGTTCACCCATGACTGCGTGGCCAAGCACGCCTCCAACTCAATCATCAAGTTTGCAGACGACACAACAGTAGTAGGCCTGATTACCAACAATGACGAGACAGCCTACAGGGAGGAGGTGAGGGCTCTGGCGGAGTGGGGCCAGGAAAATAACCTCTCTCTCAACGTCAACAAAACGAAGTAGCTGATCGTGGAATTCAGGAGACAGCAGAGGGAGCACCCCCCTGTCCTCATCAACAGGACAGCAGTGGAGAAGGTAAAAAGCTTCAGATTCCTCGGCGTACACATCACCGACAATCTGAAATCTTCCACAGACAGTGTGGTGAAGAAGGTCCCTAAGACCCTCACAAACTTTTACAGATGAGAGAGCATCCTGTCGGGCTGTATCACCACCTGGTATGGCAACTGCACCGCCCACAACCGCAGGGCTCTCCAGTCTGCCAAACGCACACTGCCTGCCCTCCAGGACACCTACAGCACCCAATGTCACAGGAAGGCCAAAAAGATCATCAAGGACATCATCCACCCGAGCCACTGCCTGTTCATCCCGCTATCATCCAGAAGGCGAGTTCAGTACAGGTGCATCAAAGCTGGGACCGAGAGAATGAACAACAGCTTTTATCTCAAGGCCATCAGACTGTTAAATAGCCACCACTAGCCGGCCTCCACTCAGTACCCTGCCCTGAACTTAGTCACTGTCACTAGCCGGCTACCACCCGGCTACTCAACCCTGCACCTTAGAGGCTGCTGCCCTATGTACACAGACATGGAATCACTGGTCACCTTAATAATGGAACACTAGTCACTTTAATAATGTTTACATACTGTTTTACTCATTTAATATGTATATACTGTATTCTAGTCAATGCAATCCTATCCAACTATTGCTGAATATATATTATTCTATCCTACGTATTCTTCAGATATACTAAATATTCTATCCACATACTGTCCATGATTTCTATACATCCCCATCACATATATATTTATACTGTGGACTGAGGACATTGCTCGTCCTAATAATTATATATTTCATAACTCCATTCTTTAACTTTTAGATTTGTGTGTATTGTTAGATATTACTGCACTGTTGGAGCTAGGAGCATTTCGCAATAACATCTGCTAAATACGTGACCAACACAATTTGATTTGATTTGACCTGACTAAGAATAACACTCAGATTGTAACATATGAGGAAACTCACAGGCAAACAGACAAACAAACAGATACACACACACACACACACACACACACACACACACACACACACACACACAGACTTACAGTGTGATGGCTGATAGCTCTGACATCATGCAGGAATGTTGGACAGCCTGAGTGGGTTCACTGAAGCATTTCTGAGCACAGCTACTACAACAGAGACAGACAGACACAGACAGAGACAACAGACACCACATGTCAAACACACACACACAGTCATACACACACACACACACACACACACACACACACACACACACACACGTCTTAACTATACAACACATCAGACAGTCTCATAAAACATAAAAGACAAGACATAGAGGCAGCGCTAAGGACAGGTACTTACAGGTAGATCCTGGACATAGAGTCAGGGCTAAGGACAGATACTTACAGGTAGATCCTGGACATAGAGTCAGGGCTAAAGACAGATACTTACAGGTAGATACTGGACATAGAGTCAGGGCTAAGACCAGGTACTTACAGGTAGATCCTGGACATAGAGTCAGTGCTAAGACAGGTACTTACAGGTAGATATTGGACATAGAGTCAGGTCTAAGACCAGGTACTTACAAGTAGATACTGGACATAGAGTCAGGGCTAAGACAGGTACTTACAGGTAGATCCTGGACATAGAGTCAGGGCTAAGACCAGGCACTTACAGGTAGATACTGGACATAGAGTCAGGGCTAAGACAGGTACTTACAGGTAGATCCTGGACATAGAGTCAGGGCTAAGGACAGATACTTACAGGTAGATACTGGACATAGAGTCAGGGCTAAGACCAGGTACTTACAGGTAGATCCTGGACATAGAGTCAGTGCTAAGACAGGTACTTACAGGTAGATATTGGACATAGAGTCAGGGCTAAGACCAGGTACTTACAGGTAGATACTGGACATAGAGTCAGGGCTAAGACAGGAACTTACAGGTAGATACTGGACATAGAGTCAGGGCTAAGACCAGGTACTTACAGGTAGATACTGGACATAGAGTCAGGGCTAAGGACAGGTACTTACAGGTAGATACTGGACATAGAGTCAGGGCTAAGACAGGAACTTACAGGTAGATACTGGACATAGAGTCAGGGCTAAGACAGGTACTTACAGGTAGATCCTGGACATAGAGTCAGGGCTAAGACAGGAACTTACAGGTAGATCCTGGACATAGAGTCAGGGCTAAGACAGGAACTTACAGGTAGATCCTGGACATAGAGTCAGGTCTAAGACCAGGTACTTACAAGTAGATACTGGACATAGAGTCAGGGCTAAGACAGGTACTTACAGGTAGATCCTGGACATAGAGTCAGGGCTAAGACCAGGCACTTACAGGTAGTTCTTGGACATAGAGTCAGGGCTAAGGACAGGTACTTACAGGTAGATCCTGGACATAGAGTCAGGGCTAAGACCAGGAACTTACAGGTAGATACTGGACATAGAGTCAGGGCTAAGGACAGGTACTTACAGGTAGATACTGGACATAGAGTCAGGACTAAGGACAGATACTTACAGGTAGATACTGGACATAGAGTCAGGGCTAAGACCAGGTACTTACAGGTGGATCCTGGACATAGAGTCAGGGCTAAGACCAGGTACTTACAGGTAGATACTGGACATAGAGTCAGGGATAAGAATAGGTACTTACAGGTAGATCCTGGACATAGAGTCAGGGCTAAGGACAGATACGTACAGGTAGATACTGGACATAGAGTCAGGGCTAAGGACAGGTACTTACAGGTAGATCCTGGACATAGAGTCAGGGCTAAGACCAGGTACTTACAGGTGGATCCTGGATATAGAGTCAGGGCTAAGGACAGATACTTACAGGTAGATTCTGGACATAGAGTCAGGGATAAGACCAGGTACTTACAGGTAGATCCTGGACATAGAGTCAGGACTAAGGCAGGTACTTACAGGTAGATCCTGGACTCATTCCCTCTGATGTCAGGTGACTGGAGCTTCTGGACCAGAATCACTATGATTCCAACAAACAGGACAAAGTTGATCTGGAGAAACACAAAACAAAGAGAAGGACGATTATAGTTCGATTACTGTCATCATCATTACTTTTCAAGTTTTATCACAAAATGACCAAAAGTCCATCTACAAAAATGCAATAGATCTAAGACTGGTCAGACCAAGTTGTAATAATATGGCAGGAAATATAATAGATTCTGTAATTGAGAATTGGCATATATAGTGCACTACTTTAGACCAGAGAATGGCACCCTATTCCCTATATAGTGCACTACTTTAGACCAGAGAATGGCACCCTATTCCCTATATAGTGCACTGCTTTAGACCAGAGAATGGCACCCTATTCCCTATATAGTGTTATGTGGGCAGCTTGTCTCTCCCTTTTCTGTTTCCCTTCCTCCTTGTTTTGTCCCCTCTTTGTCTGTTGTATCTGTATGTGTGTTTGTCCCCATTATGTTGGTGCGTCTGCCGGTGTGTGTCTGGAGTGGATCGGGGGGCGTGCTCAGGATCTGCCTCTCCTGTGCAGCTGCGGGTTTTGTCTTCAGTTCAGACATACCTCCCAACCTGCCTGCCTGCCTGCCTGCCTGCCTGCCTGCCTGCCTCAGCCTCTCCTTCCTCCGGAGCCGACTAGCCCACTCTGTTCCTTTTCTTCAGTTGTTTTTGGACTAGACAAATTGAACTTTTATTAAAATAATGTTTGTTTCTTCCACTCCCTTAGTCGTGTTTTGTTTCTCGGAGTGCTGGGTTTAACCATAGCGTAACAGAACGATCTGGCCATGGACCCAACAGAGAAACAGCACGGGGCAAACGAAGACAGCTTCCAACAAGCTATCCAGGCTCAAGGAACGTTGCTAGGACAGCATGACCAATTGATTCGGACTCTTTTGGAAAATAATCATCAACTGCTGAACCAGGTGACTCAGTTAACTACACAAGTCTCTAAATTGTCTGTTATCAGTTCTCCATCTCTCTCTGACCCCCAGTTTGATGCACCCCAAGTTGTTTCCTCGGACATTATGCAGGCTTCGTTCCACCGGGAACCCCCTGTCACGTCGCCTGAACCGTTCAATGGAGAATTGGACAAGTGCCGGGGATTTTTGCTTCAGTGTGACTTGATTTTTCGGCAGAGACCACTGTCGTTTTCTACTGATTCCTCTAAGGTACATTATGTTCTGGGGCTGTTAAGAGGGAGAGCTCTGGTTTGGGCTGAGGCTGTGTGCTCAAATCAAACTTTGACTGGATTGACTTTTGCTGATTTTTTTCTGCTAAATTGAAGACTGTTTTTGACCATCCTGACCATGTGGGTAATTACTCCAAGAGATTTTTTTATTTGAGGCAGGGTTCTAATAGTGTGGCTGAGTACTCTATTGAGTTCTGGACTTTAGCAGCGGACTCCAAGTGGAACAATGTGGCACTTCAAGGAGCATTTCTAAACGGTTTGAATGAAGCCATTAAGGATGAACTGGCTGCTTGTGACAAGCCACATGATTTACATTCTCTCGTTTCCCTGTCCATTAAGCTAGACAACCGGTTGCGGGAGAGGCGTCGGGAGAGAGGCGGTCGGCCACATCTAGGAGGACGAGTTCCCCAGCCTTCAACCACTCGAGTCTCGCCTCCCCGGAGCCGGCAGCTTCTTGTTCCTGATCCCATCCCGAGCACAGAGGAGGAACCAATGCAAGTGGGTCGAGCTCGACTACCTCCAGCAGAGCGGCAACGGCGCCTCCAGGCGGGTGAGTGCCTGTACTGTGGAGACGCCACACACATTCTGGCTACATGCCCTAAGCGACCAAAAGACAAGGCTCGCTCGTAACGGTGGGTCTACTTGCGAGCCCAGAGTTAGATCCTGAACCCATCATTCCCCGATTACAAGTACCTGTAACCTTACGTTTCCAGAGTCATTCCCTGCCACTCTCAGCTCTCATAGACTCAGGTGCAGAAGACAACTTTATTAGCCACCAGTTCGTTACACAAGCTCGTATCCCCATGGAGCCACCTACCCCCATTCGGGTCACAGCCCTTGATGGGCGCCTCCTCGCGGAGATAACTCATCAAACCACCCCCGTTTCCCTAGTGATTTCTGGCAATCATTGTGAAAGCATTCAGTTAAGAGTTATGTCTGGCTCAGCTACCCCCCTAATCCTTGGCTTCCCCTGGTTGGCTCTTCACAACCCACAAATTGATTGGACACGTCACACCATTCTCAGTTGGAGCACTAACTGCCATTCAGAGTGCCTTAGGTCAGCGGTTCCCCCCACTAAGTGTAACCCAACTCATCCCTCAGCTCCTCTCGATCTGTCATCTGTCCCCAAAGAATACCATGACTTAGCGGAGGTTTTCAGTAAGGACAAGGCTCTGTCTCTACCACCACATAGGCCTTATGATTGCCCTATTGAACTGCTTCCTGGTGCTCCCTTGCTCTCTAGTCGCTTATACAATCTGTCCCGACCGGAAAGAGAGGCAATGGAGCAGTATATTGGTGATTCTCTGGCCTCGGGCATAATCCGTCCCTCGTCGTCTCCTTTGGGTGCAGGTTTCTTTTTCGTTGAAAAGAAAGACAAGTCGTTACGCCCCTGTATCGATTTCAGGGGTTTAAACAACATAACTGTTAAAAACAAGTATCCCCTTCCACTCATCAACTCAGCTTTTGAACCTCTGCATGGCGCCACGGTTTTCTCCAAGCTCGACCTCAGGAACGCTTATCACCTTGTCAGAATCCGAAATGGAGATGAGTGGAAAACCGCTTTCAACACTCCACTGGGGCATTTTGAGTATTTGGTCATGCCCTTTGGGCTCTCAAACGCCCCTGCTGTATTCCAAGCCATGGTGAACGATGTTCTTAGGGATTTTTTGAACCGTTTTGTCTTTGTATACCTGGATGATATTCTTGTTTTTTCCAAGTCACCCGAGGAGCATGAGTCACACGTCCGTCAAGTCCTTCAACGGCTCTTGGAGAATAAGCTGTACGTCAAAGCAGAAAAGTGTGAGTTCCACAAACAGTCTACATCGTTCCTTGGTTTCATCATTGAGAGCGGGCAGGTGAAGGCGGACCCCGAGAAGATCCGGGCAGTGACGGAATGGCCCACACCCACCACCCGTAAGCAACTTCAATGATTTTTGGGCTTTGCTAACTTCTACCGTAGATTCATTAAGGGTTTTAGTAAAGTGGTGGCACCCCTTACTAGACTCACATCCCCAAAAGTCCCTTTTCTGTGGTCCCCTGAGGCGGAGCAGGCGGTAGGGGTTTTGAAGGAACTGTTTTCCACCTCCCCCGTGTTGATACACCCCAATACCTCTCTGCAGTTTATTGTGGAGGTGGACGCGTCTGACTCAGGTGTGGGAGCAGTCCTCTCCCAGCGCTCCCCCACTGACCAAAAGCTTCACCCCTGTGCTTTTTTCTCCAAGAAATTGTCACCCACAGAACGGAATTACGACGTTGGAAACCGGGAACTGCTGGCGGTCAAGTTAGCACTGGAAGAATGGCGGCACTGGCTGGATGGAGCTGAACTGCCGTTTGTGGTCTGGACATACCACAAAAACTTGGCTTACATCCAAGCCACTAAGAGACTCAACTCACGCCAAGCCAGATGGGCCCTGTTTTTTAGTAGGTTTAACTTTATTCTTACATACAGACCGGGGTCAAGAAATGTTAAACCAGATGCTTTGTCCCGCCAGTTTGCTGACCCTTCGGAGACCAGCGAGCCTGAGGCAGTCCTACCTTCCTCATGCGTCGTGGCGGCAGTACAGTGGGAGAACGAGTCTCTTGTGAAGACTGCACTTGCCACGGACCCGGGACCGGGTGATGGACCTCCCAACCTACTCTTTGTTCCCGAGACGGTCCGGTCTCAGGTGTTGCAGTGGATTCACACCTCCCGTTTTGCTGGTCACCCTGGGATGAGACGCACGTTGACGCTGCTTAGGAGACATTTTTGGTGGCCTTCAATGGAAACTGACGTTCAGGCTTTTGTGGCAGCCTGTTCAACCTGTGCTCGGGGCAAAGCCTCCCATCAGTCCCCTTCGGGGCTGCTGCTACTCCTCCCAGTTCCCAGCCATCCCTGGTCCCACATAGCCATGGATTTTGCCACCGGCCTACCCAAGTCTGAAGGTAATGATACTATACTTACCATTGTGGACAGATTCTCTAAATCTGTCCACTATATAGCATTACCAAAATTACCGCCTGCCAGTGAGACAGCGGACCATGGAATACCTGTTGACATCGTATCTGAGGCCCACAGTTTACTTCCCGTGTTTGGAAGGTTTTCTGTTCTGCTTTGGGTGCTTCCGTTAGTCTGTCCTCAGGGTTTCATCACCAGACCAACGGTCAAACAGAAAGAGCCAATCAAAACCTCGAAGCAACCCTTCGTTGTGTGGCTGCTCAACAGCCATCATCCTGGGCCAAACATCTGCCTTGGATAGAGTACGCCCACAACTCCCTCACCACCTCTGCCACTGGCCTTTCACCCTTCGAAGTAACCATGGGTTATCAACCCCCTCTGTTTCCTGCTCAGGAGAAGGAATTGGCTGTTCCTTCGGTTCAGGAGAACCTCCGCCGCTGCCAGAGAGTGTGGAGCGACGCTCGGGAAGCGTTGCTTCGGACCACCGACAGGAACAAGACGACAGCGGATAGGAGCAGGACTCCCGCACCTGTGTTTCATCCTGGTCAAGAAGTTTGGCTGTCATCTAAGAACGTACCTCTTCGTACCAAATCACGCAAGCTGTCTCCTCGGTACCTGGGTCCGTTTGTGGTGGAGTCCATCGTTAACCCCGCTGCGGTTCGTTTGAAGTTGCCTTCAGCCATGAAGATACACCCTACTTTCCACGTCTCCCAACTGAAACCTGTGTCCTCCAGCCTTTTGTGTCCGCCGGCAGATCCACCTCCACCTGTTCGCCTCATTGACGACCATCCGGCCTACACCGTCAGTAGGCTCCTGGACTCTCGGAGGCGGGGTAGGGGTCTCCAATACCTAGTCGATTGGGAAGGTTATGGACCAGAGGAGAGGTCTTGGGTCCCTAAGCGTTTTGTGTTGGATCCTCAGCTGATCACGGACTTCCATCACGACAACCCTGACAGGCCTGGTGGGTCGCCAGGTGGCGACCATTGAGGGGGGGTACTGTTATGTGGGCAGCTTGTCTCTCCCTTTTCTGTTTCCCTTCCTCCTTGTTTTGTCCCCTCTTTGTCTGTTGTATCTGTATGTGTGTTTGTCCCCATTATGTGGGTGTGTCTGGAGTGGATCGGGGGGCGTGCTCAGGATCTGCCTCTCCTGTGCAGCTGCGGGTTGTTTCCAGTGATTCCTGCCTACGCAGCTGCATCCTATTCTCTCATCAACCGGCACTACTAATTCCTGGGCATGGCTCTCCACCGGCGCCAGATCGTTGTTCTTACTAGAGCGGTAACTTGGCTCACCAGTAGAGTTGAATTGTCTTTGTCTTCAGCCTGGCTTTTTACTCTCCTTAACCTGTCGTTTGTTTTGTCTTCAGTTCAGACATACCTCCCAACCTGCCTGCCTGCCTGCCTGCCTGCCTGCCTGCCTGCCTGCCTGCCTGCCTGCCTGCCTCAGCCTCTCCTTCCTCCGGAGCCGACTAGCCCACTCTGTTCCTTTTCTTCAGTTGTTTTTGGACTAGACAAATTGAACTTTTATTAAAATAATTTTTGTTTCTTCCACTCCCTTAGTCGTGTTTTGTTTCTCGGAGTGCTGGGTTTAACCATAGCGTAACATATAGTGCACTGCTTTAGACCAGAGAATGGCACAAATTCCCTATATAGTGCACTACTTTAGACCAGAGAATGGCACCCTATTCCCTATATAGTGCACTACTTTAGACCAGAGAATGGCACCCTATTCCCTATATAGTGCACTACTTTAGACCAGAGAATGGTACCCTATTCCCTATATAGTGCCCTACTTTTCAAATCAAATCAAATTTCATCTGTCACATGCTTCGAATACAACACCTTACCGTGAAATGCTTACTTACAAGCCCTTAACCAACAATGCAGTTCAAGAAATGGAGTTAAGAAAATATTTACTAAATAAACTAAAGTAAAAAAATTTAAGAGCAACAATAAAATAACAGTAGGGAGGCTATATACAGGGGGTACCGGTACAGAGTCAATGGGAAATAACAGTAGGGAGGCTATATACAGGGGGTACCGGTACAGAGTCAATGGGAAATAACAGTAGGGAGGCTATATACAGGGGGTACCGGTACCGAGTCAATGGGAAATAACAGTAGGGAGGCTATATACAGGGGGTACCAGTACAGAGTCAATGTGAAATAACAGTAGGGAGGCTATATACAGGGGGTACCAGTACAGAGTCAATGTGAAATAACAGTAGGGAGGCTATATACAGGGGGTACCGGTACAGAGGCTATATACAGGCTATATACAGGGGGTACCGGCACCGAGTCAATGTACGGGGGTACAGGTTAGTTGAGGTAATTGAGGAAATATGTAGGTAGGAGTAAAGTGACTGCAAATAGTCCGGGTAGCCATGATTAGCTGTTCTGCAGTTTTATGGCTTGGGGATAGAAGCTGTTAAGTAGTCCGGGTAGCCATGATTAGCTGTTCAGGAGTCTTATGGCTTGGGGGTAGAAGCTGTTAAGGAGCCTTTTGGACCTAGACTTGGTGCTCCGGTACCACTTGCCGTGCGGTAGCAGAGAGAACAATCTACGACTAGGGTTGCTAGAGTCTTTGGAAATTTTTAGGGCCTTCCTCTGACACCGCCTGGTATAGAGGTCCTGGATGGCAGGAAGCTTGGCCCCAGTGATGTACTGGGCCATAAGCACTACCCTCTGTAGTGCCTTGCGGTCGGAGGCCGAGCAGTTGCCATACCAGGCGGTGATGCAACCAGTCAGGATGCTCTCGATGGTGCAGCTGTAGAACCTTTTGAGGATCTGGGGACCCATGCCAAATCTTTTCAGTCTCCTGAGGGGGAATAGGCATTGTCGTGCCCTCTTCAAGACTTTCTTGGTGTGTTTGGACCATGATAGTTCGTTGGTGATGTGGACACCAAGGAACTTTAAATTCTCGACCCGCTCCACTACAGCCCCGTCGATGAGAATGGGGGCGTGTTCGGCCCTCCTTTTCCTGTAGTCCACGATCATCTCCCCTTTGTCTTGATCATGTTGAGGGAGAGGTTGTTGTCCTGGCACCACACTGCCAGGTCTCTGACCTCCTCCCTATAGGCTGTCTCATCGTCGTCGGTGATCAGGCCTACCACTGTTGGGTCGTAGGCAAAGATATATAACAGCTCTCTGAGGTCTGACATGAGGAAAAGAGGAAAACCAACATTTGACCTTGTGTATGCTATTATTACAACTTTCAAGACTAAGTTGAAAGCCTGGCTGAGTTCCTTAAACTCCCCCCCCCCCCCCCCCCCCCCGACCCCTTGACTCGGTACCGGTACCCCCTGTATATAGCCTCCCCACTGATCTAGGGAATAGGGTACCGTTTGGGCCAGCCCTGATAAAGCCTGTTCCACCCACCATGATGGAGACGACCGTAGGTCCCTTGATCACCCACCAGAGGGCAGTGGTGTCGTTGGTATCCCAGCAACTACAGGACAAGAGACAGACACAGCAGAGGGTGAGAGTGATATTGTGATTGTCACAAAAGGCACACTATGCCCTTTATAGTGTATTGTGTATGACCAGGGCCCATAGGGAATCGTGCACTATATAGGGAATAGGGCGCCATTTTGGATGCAGATATTATTATGCATATTATAAGGATCTAAACTATGACATCACATCAGTGGTGGCCCAGCAACATTAATAAATACATATACATATATATATATATACTGTGGTTTGATATAACCTTCACCTGGTACAGGCTAAATTAATTACATTAAAAGGCTTGGGAGCAGCATATGTCATGTGCAGACTTTATTTATTTATTCAAAGACACAAGGTCACAAGTTTCTCCTGAACACCTCATGGAGGTATAAACTGACAGTGGATGTGCAGTTCTTATGTCTGTTGTAAATATTGAGTAATGTAAAGATGTAAGCGTGGTTTGGACGTACCTTGTGTCGTCAAAGTGGAGCCTCAGAGCAGCCCAGACAGTCACACAGATGGTGGGAGTACCTAAACACACAGACAGACAGAGAGAACAGATCTGATCTGAAACCTGAAGACAGAGAGAACAGATCTGATCTGAAACCTGAAGACAGAGAGAACAGATGGTGGGAGTACCTAAACACACAGACAGACAGAGAGAACAGATCTGATCTGAAACCTGAAGACAGAGAGAACATGAGGAATCTGATCTGAAACCTGAAGACAGAGAGAACAGATCTGATCTGAAACCTGAAGACAGAGAGAACAGATGGTGGGAGTACCTAAACACACAGACAGACAGAGAGAACACATCTGATCTGAAACCTGAAGACAGAGAGAACATGAGGAATCTGATCTGAAACCTGAAGACAGAGAGAACAGATGGTGGGAGGACCTAAACACACAGACAGACAGAGAGAACACATCTGATCTGAAACCTGAAGACAGAGAGAACATGAGGAATCTGATCTGAAACCTGAAGACATGAGGAATCTGATCTGAAACCTGAAGACAGAGAGGACATGAGGAATCTGATCTGAAACCTGAAGACAGAGAGAACAGATGAGGAATCTGATCTGAAACCTGAAGACAGAGAGGACATGAGGAATCTGATCTGAAACCTGAAGACAGAGAGAACAGATGAGGAATCTGATCTGAAACCTGAAGACAGAGAGGACATGAGGAATCTGATCTGAAACCTGAAGACAGAGAGGACATGAGGAATCTGATCTGAAACCTGAAGACAGAGAGGACGTGAGGAATCTGATCTGAAACCTGAAGACATGAGGAATCTGATCTGAAACCTGAAGACAGAGAGGACATGAGGAATCTGATCTGAAACCTGAAGACAGAGAGGACGTGAGGAATCTGATCTGAAACCTGAAGACAGAGAGGACATGAGGAATCTGATCTGAAACCTGAAGACAGAGAGGACATGAGGAATCTGATCTGAAACCTGAAGACAGAGAGGACAGAGGAATCTGATCTGAAACCTGAAGACATGAGGAATCTGATCTGAAACCTGAAGACAGAGAGGACATGAGGAATCTGATCTGAAACCTGAACACATTACATTGATAAGACTTACAAGAGCAAAGAATTGAACCAGTAGATAAGGGTTGAACCAGCAGATAAGGGTTGAACCAGCAGATAAGGGTTGAACCAGCAGATAAGGGTTGAACCAGCAGATAAGGACTGTGACATTGTTATTATGACATGTTAGTCATTTAGTAGAAGCTCTTATCCAGAGCCACTTACAGGAGCAATTAGGGTTAAGTGCCTTGCTCAAGGGCACATCGACAGATTTCTCAAATAGTTGGGTTGGGGGTTCGAACCAGCGACCTTTCGGTTGCCGGCCCAACGCTCTTAACCGCTAGGCTGCCTGCCACCCGGTAATAATGGACCAGGATCAAAGACAACCAGGAACTAAAAGCTGCAAGAGCCAATCTTTTAAAAAACGTAGCTGTGGGCTAGCAGACATCCAACCCAGTTGGTAGCAGTCTATTCTACTCACCCCATCCTACCACGGTGTACCAGTAGAAGTATCGTCTCTCTGGGAAGAAGGTTTGGACCAGCAGGGTGAAAAGGTACAAGCCTTCGATGAACAGCCAGAAGTAGTTGGACATCACACAGTAGTGGAATAATACCATCACTGCTTTACACACCACCTAGTGGACACATACAGTACAACACCATCACTGCTTTACACTCCACCTAGTGGACACATACAGTACAACGCCATCACTGCTTTACACTCCACCTAGTGGACACATACAGTACAACGCCATCACTGCTTTACACTCCACCTAGTGGACACATACAGTACAACACCATCACTGCTTTACACTCCACCTAGTGGACACATACAGTACAACACCATCACTGCTTTACACTCCACCTAGTGGACACATACAGTACAACACCATCACTGCTTTACACTCCACCTAGTGGACACATACAGTATAACACCATCACTGCTTTACACTCCACCTAGTGGACACATACAGTACAACACCATCACTGCTTTACACTCCACCTAGTGGACACATACAGTACAACACCATCACTGCTTTACACTCCACCTAGTGGACACATACAGTATAACACCATCACTGTTTTACACTCCACCTAGTGGACACATACAGTATAACGCCATCACTGCTTTACACTCCACCTAGTGGACACATACAGTACAACACCATCACTGCTTTACACTCCACCTAGTGGACACATACAGTACAACACCATCACTGCTTTACACTCCACCTAGTGGACACATACAGTATAACACCATAACTGCTTTACACTCCACCTAGTGGACACATACAGTACAACACCATCACTGCTTTACACTCCACCTAGTGGACACCTACAGTGCAACACCATCACTGCTTTACACTCCACCTAGTGGACACATACAGTGCAACACCATCACTGCTTTACACTCCACCTAGTGGACACATACAGTGCAACACCATCACTGCTTTACACTCCACCTAGTGGACACATACAGTGCAACACCATCACTGCTTTACACTCCACCTAGTGGACACATACAGTACAACACCATCACTGCTTTATACTCCACCTAGTGGACTCATACAGTACAACACCATCACTGCTTTACACTCCACCTAGTGGACACATACAGTACAACACCATCACTGCTTTACACTCCACCTAGTGGACACATACAGTATAATAATAATAATAATAATATGCCATTTAGCAGACGCTTTTATCCAAAGCGACTTACAGTCATGTGTGCATAAATTTTTACGTATGGGTGGTCCCGGGGATCGAACCCACTACCCTGGCGTTACAAGCGCCATGCTCTACCAATTGAGCTACAGAGGACCACACCTAGTGGACACATACAGTACAACACCATCACTGCTTTACACTCCACCTAGTGGACACATACAGTACAACACCATCACTGCTTTACACTCCACCTAGTGGACACATACAGTACAACACCATCACTGCTTTACACTCCACCTAGTGGACACATACAGTACAACACCATCACTGCTTTACACTCCACCTAGTGGACACATACAGTACAACACCATCACTGCTTTACACTCCACCTAGTGGACACATACAGTACAACACCATCACTGCTTTACACTCCACCTAGTGGACACATACAGTACAACACCATCACTGCTTTACACTCCACCTAGTGGACACATACAGTACAACACCATCACTGCTTTACACTCCACCTAGTGGACACATACAGTACAACACCATCACTGCTTTACACTCCACCTAGTGGACACATACAGTACAACACCATCACTGCTTTACACTCCACCTAGTGGACACATACAGTACAACACCATCACTGCTTTACACTCCACCTAGTGGACACATACAGTACAACACCATCACTGCTTTACACTCCACCTAGTGGACACATACAGTACAACACCATCACTGCTTTACACTCCACCTAGTGGACACATACAGTACAACACCATCACTGCTTTACACTCCACCTAGTGGACACATACAGTATAACACCATCACTGCTTTACACTCCACCTAGTGGACACATACAGTATAACACCATCACTGCTTTACACTCCACCTAGTGGACACATACAGTACAACGCCATCACTGCTTTACACTCCACCTAGTGGACACATACAGTACAACGCCATCACTGCTTTACACTCCACCTAGTGGACACATACAGTACAACGCCATCACTGCTTTACACTCCACCTAGTGGACACATACAGTACAACGCCATCACTGCTTTACACTCCACCTAGTGGACACATACAGTACAACGCCATCACTGCTTTACACTCCACCTAGTGGACACATACAGTACAACGCCATCACTGCTTTACACTCCACCTAGTGGACACATACAGTATAACGCCATCACTGCTTTACACTCCACCTAGTGGACACATACAGTATAACGCCATCACTGCTTTACACTCCACCTAGTGGACACATACAGTACAACACCATCACTGCTTTACACTCCACCTAGTGGACACATACAGAACAACACCATCACTGCTTTACACTCCACCTAGTGGACACATACAGTACAACACCATCACTGCTTTACACTCCACCTAGTGGACACATACAGTACAACACCATCACTGCTTTACACTCCACCTAGTGGACACATACAGTATAACACCATCACTGCTTTACACTCCACCTAGTGGACACATACAGTACCAGTCAAAAGTTTGGACACACCTACTCATTCAAGGGTTGTTCTTAATTTTTACTATTTTCTACATTGTAGAATATTAGTGAAGACATCAAAACTATGAAATAACACATATGGAATCATGTAGTAACCAAAAAAGTGTTAAACAAATCAAAAAATATTTTATATTTGAGATTCTTCAAAGTAGCCACCCTTTGCCTTGATGACAGCTTTGCACACTCTTGGCAATCTCTCAACCAGCTTCATGAAGGTGGAATGCATTTCAATTAACAGGTGTGCCTTGTTAAATGTTAATTTGTGGAATTTCTTTCCTTCTTACTGCGTTTGAGCCAATCAATTGTGTTGTGACAAGGTAGGGGGGTATACAGAAGATAGCCCTATTTGGTAAAAGACCAAGTCCATATTATGGCAAGAACAGCTCAAATAAGCAAAGAGAAACGACAGTCCATCCTTACTTTAAGACATGGTGCCTTGCTCAAGGGCACATCGAAAGATTTTTCACCTAGTCGGCTCGAGGATTAGAACCAGCGACCTTTCGGTTACTGGCACAACGCTCACCACTAAGCTACCTGCCGCCACATCACACGCTTACTGCATAATGAACCGTCATCACATGGTTGAAATGTGCGTGTGTCTGTGCGTTGGTGTGTATGTGTAACTCACGGTGTGTATGAAGCAGTGGTTTGCCTCCTCCTGAGCATAGAGGACCCCGTCCTTGATGAAGACAGAGATAGCTCTCAGCATGAAGGAAATGAAGAGGTTCAAATGGATATAGTTCCTGGTACAGTGGAGCTTCCTGGGGGAGAGGAGGGAGGAGAGAGAGAGAGAGAAGAAGAAGCAGGGGTTAAATTGGGCTGGCTCCCGCCGGGTCCGAGACCCTGCACCTATGATCCAAATGAGAGCAGTGGTGGTAAAACACATCTTTGAAAGCAGTCTTGAAACTTTCTCCGTTTACCATTAAACTACCAGAATTTTGGTAACGTTGAAGTATTTTATGTAATTTATCAAGACATCTAGTGTCCCTTTTGAGTACTTCAGATTATCACAGGAATCTGTAATTACTCTGGCCCTCTTAATTACTCTGTGTGGCCTTCAATATAAAATCATCAAATAAGATGATTTTGAAATAAACAATTGAATGACGAAGCTGTAAAACATTATCCTAAATATAAACCATCAACCTAGTGAATACCACGTGTTTAATATGAAAACAAATACTATATCAATATGTGTTTGTTGTAAATGTTTTGGTGCCAATCTGGTGGCAGTTGTGAAAAAAGTAAATACTTGGAGGAGTTGCAGAGGTAATTGAAAATAATTGATTGATTAGATGCTTTTTTCGTTAATTAGGCTATTTTCTCTTGAACCATATGGTCTATCTACTAGAAAAATTAACACATATTTTAAAAAGTAATACTATATATTCAAGTATAATTGACCAAAGTTACTATAGATTGCAATAGATTAACTGTTAATGACCAAAATGACCGAATTAATCCAGTAACTTTGATAAACCATCTGCATTGGGTCACAAACTTGAAGTCTAAACATTAGGTTATGTTGTTGCTAGCTATTGAATATTATTACTTGAATGTCCCAAAACAACTTTCCACTGACACTCAGCCAACCAAGGATCATGCAGTGTGACTAGTGGACAAAACATTAGGAACACCTGCTCTTTCCATGATATAGACTGACCAGGTGAATCAAGATGAATGGGCAAGACAAAAGGTGCCTTTAACCAGGGTATGGTAGTAGGTGCCAGGCGCACCGGTTTGAGTTTGTCAAGAACTGCATCACTGCTGGGTTTTTCACACTCAACAGTTTTCCTGTGTGTATCAAGAATGGTCCACCACTCAAAGGACAACCAGCCAACTTGACACAACTGAGGCGTCAACATGGGCAGTGATTCTGCTCTTTTAACAATGGCCATCAAAACTGCTTTCGACACCTTGTAGAGTCGATGCCCCGACGAATTGAGGCTGTTCTGAGGGCTAAAGGGGGTGCAACTCAATATTAGGAAGGTGTTTTGTAATGTTTTGTACACTCAGTGTATATATATTTTAGGAATTCAGTCGGGGTCTCAACTTACTGTTGACAGTTAGAATAGGAGAATACACAAGGTGCAATTTAGAAATGTGGTTGTTCAACAGCAGCTTTTCTCTTGTTATGTCAGTCACTGACAGTCACTCAATTAGCCATGTCAGCTAACAATTTTTAGATTGGTAAATGAGTCTAGCCAGCTATCTAAACGTGTAGTAATCATGGCCAGATACCGACCAGGCACGCAGGGCAGGGGCCTATCATGGCCAGATACCGACCAGGCACGCAGGGCAGGGGCCTATCTAAACGTGTAGTAATCATGGCCAGATACCGACCAGGCACGCAGGGCAGGGGCCTATCATGGCCAGATACCGACCAGGCACGCAGGGCAGGGGCCTATCTAAACGCGTTGTAATCATGGCCAGATAACGACCAGGCACGCAGGGCAGGGGCCTATCTAAACGTGTAGTAATCATGGCCAGATACCGACCAGGCACGCAGGGCAGGGGCCTATCTAAACGTGTAGTAATCATGGCCAGATACCGACCAGGCACGCAGGGCAGGGGCCTATCTAAACGTGTAGTAATCATGGCCAGATACCGACCAGGCACGCAGGGCAGGGGCCTATCATGGCCAGATACCGACCAGGCACGCAGGGCCCAGTTAATTTGACACATTTCTTGGATTTTAGAAATAAGTGACACTAAAAACCTCTGTGATCCTGCTCTTTTAACAAGTTTCCAGTAATATCCCCTCCCTTTGGAACCCAAACACACAGAACCAGTTGGGTCCATACTAACTTTAGAAAAAAGTTCATGTTTCAGTTTAAGTTTAAGCATGAGTAAATTAAAATCGTTGACGTAGTTGCATGTTACTATTGCAATTGTATTATTGTAATTGTGCCTTGTTTAAAAAAAAAAATATTATTGTTTTTATTTGTAATATAAATGTTATTGATTGTGAAAATGTTTGTACTCAGGGCACCATTGTGAATGAGACCCTAGTCTCAATTAGGCCTGAATAAATACAAGTAATAAAATAAATAAATACATTTGATCAAAGGCTACATGTTAGCTGTTCCTATTACATAACCTTGCACATTTAGCCGTATGCTAACCTCACCAGGTATTAATATATTGGAACAGATCCAGCATCAGCCTATCAAATATCTTCAACTTTTTATCCACAAATCAAATCATTTCTTAAAATACTTATAATAACCTATACTACTATTATATACATATATATATATACTAACCCTAACCCTAACCCTA
>CM062486.1:52482480-52629980 GCA_031479575.1 Coregonus ussuriensis
CAGTTCATTCTTCACAAATGTATTTTCTCGATTATCAAATATGGACACCACCTAATACTAGGTGGTGATATGAATTGTGTACTGTCGCCCAATCTGGATCGTAGCTCTCCTAAGGTATCATCTTCATCAAAGACAGTATCCACAATTCAGCTATTCCTTAAGACATATGGCATATCTGATGCGTGGCGTTTCCGTAATCCCACAGTTTGGAACCACCCTAGCAGAGTCAGCTAGGGAGTATTCTTGTTTCTCACCAGTTCATAGTTCACCTTCTCACTTATAGACTACTTTTTCCTAGACAATAGATTTCTGCCACTTATCACGGAATGTGATTACCAAGCTATAGTCATTTTGGATCATTCTCCCCTTACTACGAAACTACTTATACCAAATACACAGCTTTTATATCATCTCAAATGGAGCTATTTCTCGAGGTAAATTAAACCCCTGGAATGTCTCCTACAACAGTACGGGAATCAATGAAGGCTTATCTAAGGGGCCCAAATTATTTCATAAAGCGCAAGATTAAAGAAGTGCAATATTCAATGCCATGGGGAATTTACAAATAAAATCTTGGATTTGGATATGGCATATATATTACACTCTTCATCCGCAGATTTACTAAAACAACGTTTGACACTTCAGACAGAGTTTGATCTTCTTTCAACTCGACAAGCTGAAAATCTAATTAGTAAATCTCGATGCAAAAAAGTATGAACATGGCGAGAAATCAGGGAAAACGACAGCACAGCAGTTGCGTCAGACCTGAGATAACTGACGAGGTAACAAATGTATTGATCATTTAGAGATCAATTCATGCTTTCATAACATTTACTCACAATTATACACTTGGGAATCCGCTGGTCATGCTACCTTAGCTGACACCTTCTTTGAGAACTTAGATATTACATTTACATTTTAGTCATTTAGCAGACGCTCTTATCCAGAACGACTTACAGTTAGTGCATACATTATTTCTTATTTTTTCATACTGGCCCCCCGTGGGAATCAAACCCACAACCCTGCCGTTGCAAACGCCATCCTCTACCAACTGAGCTACATCCCTGCCGGCCATTCCCTCCCCTACCCTGGACGACGCTGGGCCAATTGGGATCCGTGTGTGTTCTGCCCTCTACCTGTTCTGTCTGTTATCTGTATAATCATAAAAAATGCCAAAGAAAAAAACATTTGAAGAAAAAAACAAAAACAGAAACAACTTGACGGGTAAGTTTAGTTTCATTCCGAGTGGTTAAGGTAAATGGTAAAACCCATACACCATCCCCATCCACAACACCCTAGCAAGACTCAAGCCTACTTGATGGTAATAGTGCTCGTGGTTGCCCCTAGTGGACGGTTTTCATCCTGGGGACCTTGGAACTGGACCTGAACCTGCAGAGTATGGTCGTGGTGGTGGTGGTGGTGGGAGACCAGAGAGGGGCTGTAATATAGATCTAACCTGAACCTGCAGAGTATGGTCGTGGTGGTGGTGGTGGTGGTGGTGGTGGTGGGAGACCAGAGAGGGGCTGTAATATAGATCTAACCTGAACCTGCAGAGTATGGTCATGGCGGCTGAGAGAGAGACCAGAGAGGTGCTGTATCCTACTGTGTACAGAGCCTTCACAGATGCATAGTACATGTCCTGGAAGAGTCAGAGAGACACCTGTTAGAGTAGATACAGTTGAAGTCGGAAGTTTACATACACCTTAGCCAAATACATTTAAACTCAGTTTTTCACAATTCCTGACATTTAATCCTAGTAAAGATTCCCTGTCTTAGGTCAGTTAGGATCACCACTTTATTTTAAGAACGTGAAATGTCAGAATAATAGTAGAGAGAATGATTTATTTCAGCTTTTATTTCTTTCATCACATTCCCAGTGGGTTAGAAGTTTACATACACTCAATTAGTATTTGGTAGCATTGCCTTTAAATAGTTTAACTTGGGTCAAACGTTTCGGGTAGCCTTCCACAAGCTTCCCACAATAAGTTGGGTGAATTTTGGCCCATTCCTCCTGACAGAGCTGGTGTAACTGAGTCAGGTTTGTAGGCCTCCTTGCTCGCACACGCTTTTTCAGTTCTGCCCACAAATGTTCTGTAGGATTGAGGTCAGGGCTTTGTGATGGCCACTCCAATACCTTGACTTTGTTGTCCTTAAGCCATTTTGCCACAACTTTGGAAGTATGCTTGGGGTCATTGTCCATTTGGAAGACCCATTTGCGAGCAAGCTTTAACTTCCTGACTGATGTCTTGAGATGTTGCTTCAATATATCCACATAATTTTCCTTCCTCATGATGCCATCTATTTTGTGAAGTGCACCAGTCCCTCCTGCAGCAAAGCACCCCCACAGCATGATGCTGCCACCCCCGTGCTTCACGTTTGGGTTGGTGTTCTTCGGCTTGCAAGCGACCCCCTTTTTCCTCCAAACATAACGGTGGTCATTATGGCCAAACAGTTCTATTTTTGTTTCATCAGACCAGAGGACATTTCTCCAAAAAGTACGACCTTTGTCCCCATGTGCAGTTGCAGACCGTAGTCTGGCTTTTTTATGGCGGTTTTGGAGCAGTGGCTTCTTCCTTGCTGAGTGGCCTTTCAGGTTATGTCGATATAGGACTCGTTTTACTGTGGATATAGATACTTTTGTACCTGTTTCCTCCAGCATCTTCACAAGGTCCTTTGCTGTTGTTCTGGGATTGATTTGGACTTTTCGCACCAAAGTACGTTCATCTGTAGGAGACAGAATGCGTCTCCTTCCTGAGCGGTATGACGGCTGCGTGGTCCCATGGTGTTTATACTTGCGTACTATTGTTTGTACAGATGAACGTGGTACCTTCAGGCGTTTGGAAATTGCTCCCAAGGATGAACCAGACTTGTGGAGGTCTACCATTCTTTTCTCTGAGGTCTTGTCTGATTTCTTTTGATTTTCCCATGATGTCAAGCAAAGAGGCACTGAGTTTGAAGGTAGGCCTTCAATTGACTCAAATGATGTCAATTAGCTTATCAGAAGCTTCTAAAGCCATTACATAATTTTCTGGCATTTTCCAAGCTGTTTAAAGGCACAGTCAACTTAGTGTATCTAAACTTCTGACCCACTGGAATTGTGATACAGTAAATTATAAGTTAAATAATCTGTCTGTAAACAATTGTTGGAAAAATTACTTGTGTCATGCACAAAGTAGATGTCCTAACCGACTTTCCAAAACTATAGTTTGCTAACAAGAAATGTGTGGAGTGGTTGAAAAACGAGTTTTAATGACTCCAACCTAAGTGTTTGTAAACTTCCGACTTCAACTGTAGTATATGACCTGCAAGAGATACACGGTTATAGTACATATTATAAACTGGGTTGTTCAAGCACTGAATGCTGATTGGCTGACAGCCATGGTATATCAGACCGTATACCACAGGTATGACCAAACATTTATTTTTACTGCTCTAATTACATTGGTAACCAGTTTATAATAGCAATAAGGCACCTATGGGGTTTGTGGTATATGGCCAATATACCACGGCTAAGGGCTGTATCCAGGCACTCTGCGTTGTGTCGAGCAGAAGAACAGTCCTGATCCGTGGTATATTGGCCATAAATCACACCCCCTCGGGCGTTATTGCTTAAGTATATGTCATGTAAGAGACAGGGACACAATGATATAGTACATAGTATATGTCGTTCAAGAGAGAAACTGTTATAGTATATATTATATGTCCTGCAAGAAAAACACTGTTATATTACATAGTATATTTCCTGCAAGTGCCAGAATCCCACACGGTTATACTCTTTTCAATGTTCAACGGAAGTATTGAAATAAATTGTGAAAGAAGATCTGGTTCTAGGTTTTAGAGGTCCTAGGTTGTTACCTGTCTGGTTCTAAGTTCTAGAGGTTAGGTTCTAGGTTCTTACCTGTCTGGTTCTAAGTTCTAGAAGTTAGGTTCTAGGTTCTTACCTGTCTGGTTCTAGGTTCTAGAGGTTAGGTTCTAGGTTGTTACCTGTCTGGTTCTAGGTTCTAGAGGTTAAGTTCTAGGTTGTTACCTGTCTGGTTCTAAGTTCTAGAGGTTAGGTTCTAGGTTCTTACCTGTCTGGTTCTAAGTTCTAGAAGTTAGGTTCTAGGTTCTTACCTGTCTGGTTCTAAGTTCTAGAAGTTAGGTTCTAGGTTGTTCCCTGTCTGGTTCTAAGTTCTAGAAGTTAGGTTCTAGGTTCTTACCGGTCTGGTTCTAAGTTCTAGAGGTTAGGTTCTAGGTTCTTACCTGTCTGGTTCTAAGTTCTAGAAGTTAGGTTCTAGGTTCTTACCTGTCTGGTTCTAAGTTCTAGAAGTTAGGTTCTAGGTTGTTCCCTGTCTGGTTCTAAGTTCTAGAAGTTAGGTTCTAGGTTCTTACCGGTCTGGTGGTGTTGTCGTCTGACAGACAGGCGTCAACATAGTGAGGAAACGTTTCTGACCAGCCCTCCTCTGTACAGTTCCTACTAATCCAACCAATCTCTGAAACAAACACACGCATAAACACACACACACTACATCAAAAAAAAATTGTATACCATAGCACTTCAATCCATATAAACATGCCAACCCATACCGTTTGAATCAGTAGCACAGTAGAAGCTGTAATACATACCATGGTCAGGACTCAGCAGCACGTGGAAGACTTCAGGACATCTGACTGAAACCACCTCACCTACGGCTGCGGCCTGCCAACAAGCCAGGTCATCCCACATCCACAGACAGCCTGGAACACACAGGGTATATCGCTCATACAGTAGCAGGGAACTCATCTCTGTCTGGATGAAGCCAATTACCTTTTAATACCAGAGAGGAGAGAAGCACACCGAGCCAGACAGACAGACAGACCCAGAGGTAACCAATTAAACCCGTCTACACCATCACTCTGAATAACACACACGTCCGCACACATACACACACGTCAGTGATAATGCAATCCCTCTAGAGGAGAATGACTAGTGTTTATCTGAATAATATTTCAGGATTCAATCTAACTAAAGTTAGAGGTAGTTTGGCGAACCGATGCTAACTAGCGTTAGCGCTATGCGTATCTGCTAGATACCCATAGACTTCCAGCAATTACGCTAACGCTAGTTAGCCTCTAACTTCCTTCATACTGGAGACAGAGACATAAATGTGGTATCAACGAGTTCATCTGACTCTGGGGAAGTCGATAAAGGGCTCACTGCCAATATTTCACAGTATCCCTTTAAATTACCATAGAAACACCATAAAACAACAGACCTGAGTGACATCTACTGAGCCTTCGACATCACAACCATAATGTCATAACAACCATGATGTCATAGAGTAGTCTGAGACAGCTGGAATACAGCCAACCTGAGACAATGCTAACAGCTTACTGTAGCTTCAAGCTGTAGCTCAACAAGAGTCTCTCTCTCTCTCTCTCTCTCTCTCTCTCTCTCTCTCTCTCTCTCTCTCTCTCTCTCTCTCTCTCTCTCTCTCTCGTCAACAGAAACAGAGGCAGAGTGAATGTTGCTTTACAGAGCTAATTTAGGCACTCTACAGGAAGACAGTAGCACTGCCATAGTCAGGAGAGATGACTACATTGTATATGAAGACAGCAGCACTGCCATAGTCACGTGAGGTGACTACAGTGTATATGAAGACAGCAGCACTGCCATAGTCAGGAGAGATGACTACAGTGTATATGAAGACAGCAGCACTGCCATAGTCAGAATAGATGACTACAGTGTATATGAAGACAGTAGCACTGCCATAGTCAGGAGAGATGACTACAGTGTATATGAAGACAGCAGCACTGCCATAGTCAGGAGAGATGACTACAGTGTATATGAAGACAGCAGCACTGCCATAGTCAGGAGAGATGACTACAGTGTATATGAAGACAGCAGCACTGCCATAGTCAGGAGAGATGACTACAGTGTATATGAAGACAGCAGCACTGCCATAGCCAGGAGAGATGACTACATTGTATATGAAGACAGCAGCACTGCCATAGTCAGGAGAGATGACTACAGTGTATATGAAAACAGCAGCACTGCCATAGTCAGGAGAGATGACTACAGTGTATATGAAGACAGCAGCACTGCCATAGTCAGGAGAGATGACTACAGTGTATATGAAGACAGCAGCACTGCCATAGTCAGGAGAGATGACTACAGTGTATATGAAGACAGCAGCACTGCCATAGTCAGGAGAGATGACTACAGTGTATATGAAGACAGCAGCACTGCCATAGTCAGGAGAGATGACTACAGTGTATATGAAGACAGCAGCACTGCCAGAGTCAGGAGAGATGACTACAGTGTATATGAAGACAGCAGCACTGCCATAGTCAGGAGAGATGACTACAGTGTATATGAAGACAGCAGCACTGCCATAGTCAGGAGAGATGACTACAGTGTATATGAAGACAGCAGCACTGCCATAGTCAGGAGAGATGACTACAGTGTATATGAAGACAGCAGCACTGCCATAGTCAGGAGAGATGACTACAGTGTATATGAAGACAGCAGCACTGCCATAGTCAGGAGAGATGACTACAGTGTATATGAAGACAGCAGCACTGCCATAGTCAGGAGAGATGACTACATTGTATATGAAGACAGCAGCACTGCCATAGTCAGGAGAGATGACTACAGTGTATATGAAAACAGCAGCACTGCCATAGTCAGGAGAGATGACTACAGTGTATATGAAGACAGCAGCACTGCCATAGTCAGGAGAGATGACTACAGTGTATATGAAGACAGCAGCACTGCCATAGTCAGGAGAGATGACTACAGTGTATATGAAGACAGCAGCACTGCCATAGTCAGGAGAGATGACTACAGTGTATATGAAGACAGCAGCACTGCCATAGTCAGGAGAGATGACTACAGTGTATATGAAGACAGCAGCACTGCCATAGTCAGGAGAGATGACTACAGTGTATATGAAGACAGCAGCACTGCCATAGTCAGGAGAGATGACTACAGTGTATATGAAGACAGCAGCACTGCCATAGTCAGGAGAGATGACTACAGTGTATATGAAGACAGCAGCACTGCCATAGTCAGGAGAGATGACTACAGTGTATATGAAGACAGCAGCACTGCCATAGTCAGGAGAGATGACTACAGTGTATATGAAGACAGCAGCACTGCCATAGTCAGGAGAGATGACTACAGTGTATATGAAGACAGCAGCACTGCCATAGTCAGGAGAGATGACTACAGTGTATATGAAGACAGCAGCACTGCCATAGTCAGGAGAGATGACTACAGTGTATATGAAGACAGCAGCACTGCCATAGTCAGGAGAGATGACTACAGTGTATATGAAGACAGCAGCACTGCCATAGTCAGGAGAGATGACTACAGTGTATATGAAGACAGCAGCACTGCCATAGTCAGGAGAGACGACTACAGTGTATATGAAGACAGCAGCACTGCCATAGTCAGGAGAGATGACTACAGTGTATATGAAGACAGCAGCACTGCCATAGTCAGGAGAGACGACTACAGTGTATATGAAGACAGCAGCACTGCCATAGTCAGGAGAGACGACTACAGTGTATATGAAGACAGCAGCACTGCCATAGTCAGGAGAGACGACTACAGTGTATATGAAGACAGCAGCACTGCCATAGTCAGGAGAGACGACTACAGTGTATATGAAGACAGCAGCACTGCCATAGTCAGGAGAGACGACTACAGTGTATATGAAGACAGCAGCACTGCCATAGTCAGGAGAGATGACTACAGTGTATATGAAGACAGCAGCACTGCCATAGTCAGGAGAGATGACTACAGTGTATATGAAGACAGCAGCACTGCCATAGTCAGGAGAGATGACTACAGTGTATATGAAGACAGCAGCACTGCCATAGTCAGGAGAGATGACTACAGTGTATATGAAGACAGCAGCACTGCCATAGTCAGGAGAGACTGACTACAGTGTATATGAAGACAGCAGCACTGCCATAGTCAGGAGAGATGACTACAGTGTATATGAAGACAGCAGCACTGCCATAGTCAGGAGAGATGACTACAGTGTATATGAAGACAGCAGCACTGCCATAGTCAGGAGAGATGACTACAGTGTATATGAAGACAGCAGCACTGCCATAGTCAGGAGAGATGACTACAGTGTATATGAAGACAGCAGCACTGCCATAGTCAGGAGAGATGACTACAGTGTATATGAAGACAGCAGCACTGCCATAGTCAGGGAGAGATGACTACAGTGTATATGAAGACAGCAGCACTGCCATAGTCAGGAGAGATGACTACAGTGTATATGAAGACAGCAGCACTGCCATAGTCAGGAGAGATGACTACAGTGTATATGAAGACAGCAGCACTGCCATAGTCAGGAGAGATGACTACAGTGTATATGAAGACAGCAGCACTGCCATAGTCAGGAGAGATGACTACAGTGTATATGAAGACAGCAGCACTGCCATAGTCAGGAGAGATGACTACAGTGTATATGAAGACAGCAGCACTGCCATAGTCAGGAGAGATGACTACAGTGTATATGAAGACAGCAGCACTGCCATAGTCAGGAGAGACGACTACAGTGTATATGAAGACAGCAGCACTGCCATAGTCAGGAGAGATGACTACAGTGTATATGAAGACAGCAGCACTGCCATAGTCAGGAGAGATGACTACAGTGTATATGAAGACAGCAGCACTGCCATAGTCAGGAGAGATGACTACAGTGTATATGAAGACAGCAGCACTGCCATAGCTCAGGGAGAGATGACTACAGTGTATATGAAGACAGCAGCACTGCCATAGTCAGGAGAGATGACTACAGTGTATATGAAGACAGCAGCACTGCCATAGTCAGGAGAGATGACTACAGTGTATATGAAGACAGCAGCACTGCCATAGTCAGGAGAGATGACTACAGTGTATATGAAGACAGCAGCACTGCCATAGTCAGGAGAGATGACTACAGTGTATATGAAGACAGCAGCACTGCCATAGTCAGGAGAGATGACTACAGTGTATATGAAGACAGCAGCACTGCCATAGTCAGGAGAGATGACTACAGTGTATATGAAGACAGCAGCACTGCCATAGTCAGGAGAGATGACTACAGTGTATATGAAGACAGCAGCACTGCCATAGTCAGGAGAGATGACTACAGTGTATATGAAGACAGCAGCACTGCCATAGTCAGGAGAGATGACTACAGTGTATATGAAGACAGCAGCACTGCCATAGTCAGGAGAGATGACTACAGTGTATATGAAGACAGCAGCACTGCCATAGTCAGGAGAGATGACTACAGTGTATATGAAGACAGCAGCACTGCCATAGTCAGGAGAGATGACTACAGTGTATATGAAGACAGCAGCACTGCCATAGTCAGGAGAGATGACTACAGTGTATATGAAGACAGCAGCACTGCCATAGTCAGGAGAGATGACTACAGTGTATATGAAGACAGCAGCACTGCCATAGTCAGGAGAGATGACTACAGTGTATATGAAGACAGCAGCACTGCCATAGTCAGGAGAGATGACTACAGTGTATATGAAGACAGCAGCACTGCCATAGTCAGGAGAGATGACTACAGTGTATATGAAGACAGCAGCACTGCCATAGTCAGGAGAGATGACTACAGTGTATATGAAGACAGCAGCACTGCCATAGTCAGGAGAGATGACTACAGTGTATATGAAGACAGCAGCACTGCCATAGTCAGGAGAGATGACTACAGTGTATATGAAGACAGCAGCACTGCCATAGTCAGGAGAGATGACTACAGTGTATATGAAGACAGCAGCACTGCCATAGTCAGGAGAGATGACTACAGTGTATATGAAGACAGCAGCACTGCCATAGTCAGGAGAGATGACTACAGTGTATATGAAGACAGCAGCACTGCCATAGTCAGGAGAGATGACTACAGTGTATATGAAGACAGCAGCACTGCCATAGTCAGGAGAGATGACTACAGTGTATATGAAGACAGCAGCACTGCCATAGTCAGGAGAGATGACTACAGTGTATATGAAGACAGCAGCACTTGCCATAGTCAGGAGAGATGACTACAGTGTATATGAAGACAGCAGCACTGCCATAGTCAGGAGAGATGACTACAGTGTATATGAAGGACAGCAGCACTGCCATAGTCCAGGAGAGATGACTACAGTGTATATGAAGACAGCAGCACTGCCATAGTCAGGAGAGATGACTACAGTGTATATGAAGACAGCAGCACTGCCATAGTCAGGAGAGATGACTACAGTGTAATATGAAAGACAGCAGCACTGCCATAGTCAGGAGAGATGGACTACAGTGTATATGAAGACAGCAGCACTGCCATAGTCAGGAGAGATGACTACAGTGTATATGAAGACCAGCAGCACTGCCATAGTCAGGAGAGATGACTACAGTGTATATGAAAGACAGCAGCACTGCCATAGTCAGGAGAGAGACTACAGTGTATATGAAGACAGCAGCACTGCCATAGTCAGGAGAGATGTACTACAGTTGTATATGAAGACAGCAGCACTGCCATAGTCAGGAGAGAGGGACTACAGTTTATATGAAGACAGCAGCACTGCCATAGTCAGGGAGAGGATGACTACAGTGTATATGAAGACAGCAGCACTGCACTTAGTTCAGGAGAAGATGACTACAGTGTAATATAGAAGACAGCAGCACTCGGCCATCAGTCAGGAGAGATGTCTACAGTGTATATGAAGACAGCCGCACTGCCATAGTCCCAGGAGAGGATGACTACAGTGTATATGTGAAGGACAGCAGCACATGCCAAGTCCTGGAGAGATGACCTACAGTGTATATGAAGACAGCAGCACTGCCATAGTCCAGGAGAGATATGACTACAGTGTATATGAATGTCCAGCAGCACTGCCATAGTCAGGAGAGACTGACTACAGTGTATATGAAGACAGCAGCACTGCCATAGTAGGAGAGATGAACTAACAGTGAAGAGATGACTATCAGGAGATGTAACTAGCCATAGTCAGGAGAGATGACTACAGTGTATATGAAGACAGCAGCACAGCCATAGTCAGGAGAGACGAACTACAGTGTATATGAAGGACAGCAGCACTGCCATAGTCAGGAGAGACGACTACAGTGTAACTGAAGACAGCAGCACTGCCATAGTCAGGAGAGAGGACTACAGTGTTATATGAAGACAGGCAGCCCTGCACATAGTCAGGAGAAAAGAACGACTACAGGTGTATCTGAAGACAGCAGCACTGTCATAGTCAGGAGAGACGACTACATGTGTATATGAAAGACAGCAGCACTGCCATGAAAGTCAGGAGAGACGACTACAGTGTATATGAGACAGCAGCACTTGCATAAGTCAGGAGAGACGGACTACAGTGTATATGAAGACAGCAGCACTGCCTAGTAAGGAGGATGATAACAGTGTAAAGAAGAGCTGACATAGTCAGGAGAGATGGATACAGTGTATATGAAGACAAGCAGCACTGCCATAGTCAGGAGAGATTACTACAGTGTATATGAAGACAGCAGCACTGCCATAGTTCAGGAGAGAGCACTACAGTGTAATATGAAGACAGCAGCACTGCCATAGTCAGGAGAGGACGACTACAGTGTATATGAAGACAGCAGCACTGCCATAGTCAGGAGAGATGACCTACAGTGTATATGAAGACAGCAGCACTGCCATAGTCAGGAGAGATGACTACAGTGTATATGAAGACAGCAGCACTGCCATAGTCAGGAGAGATGACTACAGTGTATATGAAGACAGCAGCACTGCCATAGTCAGGAGAGATGACTACAGTGTATATGAAGACAGCAGCACTGCCATAGTCAGGAGAGATGACTACAGTGTATATGAAAGACAGCAGCACTGCCATAGTCAGGAGAGATGACTACAGTGTATATGAAGACAGCAGCACACTGCCATAGTCAGGAGAGGATGACTACAGTGTATATGAAGACAGCAGCACTGCCATAGTCCAGAGAGACCTGACTACAGTGTATATGAAGACAGCAGCACTGCCATAGTCAGGAGAGGATGACTACAGTGTATATGAAGACAGACACACTGCCATAGTCCAGGAGAGATGACTACAGTGTATATGAAGACAGCAGCACTTCTGCCGGCTTGCTGCCATAAATAGTCAGGAGAGATGACTACAGTGTAATATGAAGACAGCAGCACTGCCATAGCCAGGAGAGATGACAATACAGTGTATATGAAGACAGCAGCACTGCCATAGCCAGGAGAGATGACTACATGTATATGAAGACAGCAGCACTGCCATAGCCAGGAGAGATGACTACAGTGTATATGAAGACAGCAGCACTGCATAGTCAGGAGAACCGACGACTACAGTGTATATGAAGACAGCAGCACTGCCATAGTCAGGAGAGATGACTACAGTGTATATGAAGACAGCAGCACTGCCATAGTCAGGAGAGATGACTACAGTGTATATGAAGACAGCAGCACTGCCATAGTCAGGAGAGATGACTACAGTGTATATGAAGTGACAGCAGCACTGCCATAGTCAGGAGAGATGACTACAGTGTATATGAAGACAGCAGCACTACTGCCCTAGTCAGGAGAGATGACTACATTGTATATGAAGACAGCAGCTACTGCCATAGTCAGGGGAGATGACTACATTGTGGGTCTTATGAAGACAGCAGCAGCACTGCCATAGTCAGGATAGATGACTACAGTGTATATGAAGACAGCAGCACTGCCATAGCCAGAGAGGGATGACTACAGTGTATATGAAGACAGCAGCACTGCCATAGTCAGGAGAGATGTCTGACTACAGTGTATATGAAGACAGCAGCAACACTGGGGGGGGCCATAAGTCAGGAGAGATGACTACAGTGTATATGAAGACAGCAGCACTGCCATAGTCAGGAGAGATGACTACAGTGTCATATGAAGACAGCAGCACTGCCATAGTCAGAGAGATGACTAACAGTGTATATGAAGACAGCAGCACTGCCATAGTTCAGGAGAGATGACTACAGTGTATATGAAGACAGCAGCACTGCCATAGTTCAGGAAGGGATGACTACAGTGTATATGAAGACAGCAGCACTATGATGCCCAAAAAAAAAAAAAAAAAAAAAATAAGTCAGGAGAGATGACTACATTGTATATGAAGACAGCAGCACTGCCATAGTCAGGGGAATTTGACAACAGTGATATATGAAGACAGCAGCACTGCCATAGTCAGGAGATAGATGACTACAGTGTATATCTATGAAAAACAGCAGCACTGCCATAGTCAGGAGAGATGACTACAGTGTATAAATGAAGACAGCAGCACTGCCATAGTCATGAGAGATGACTACAGTGTATATGAAGACAGCAGCACTGCCATAGTCAGGAGAGATACTACAGTGTATATGAAGACAGCAGCACTGCCATAGTCAAGGAAGATGACTACCGTGTATATGAAGACAAAAGCAAGCACTGCCATAGTCAGGAGAGATGACTACTGTGTATATCTGAAGACAGCAGCACTGCCATAGTCCAGAGAGATGACTACATGTATATGAAGACAGCAGCACTGCCATAGTCAGGAGAGATGACTACAGTGTATATGAAGACAGCAGCACTGCCATAGTCAGGAGAGTAGAGACCTACAGTGTATATGAAGACAGCAGCACTGCCATAGTCAGAGAGATGACGGTGAAAGTGTAAATGAAGACAGCAGCACTGCCATAGTCAGGAGAGACGACTACAGTGTATATGAAGACAGCTGCAAACTGCCATAGTCAGAGAGACGACTACAGTTGTATATGAAGACAGCAGCACTGCCATAGTCAGAGAGACGACTACAGTGTATATGAAGACAGCAGCACTGCCATAGTCAGGAGAGACGACTACAGTGTATATGAAGACAGCAGCACTGCCATAGTCAGTAGAGACTGAGACTACAGTGTATTATGAAGACACAGCACTGCCATAGTCAGGATGAGATGACTACATTGTATATGAAGACAGCACACACTGCCATAGTCAGGAGAGATGACTACAGTGTATATGAAGACAGCAGCACTGCCATAGTCAGGAGAGATGACTACAGTGTATATGAAGACAGCAAGCACTGGCCCATAGTCCATGAGAGATGGACCTACAGTGTATATGAAGGACAGCAGCACTGCCATAGTCCAGGAGAGGATGACACTACAGTGTATAGCTGAAGAACAGCAGCACTAGCCATAGTCAGGAGAGATGACTACAGTGTATATGAAAGACAAAAGCAGCCTTGCCACTCAGTCAGGAGATAAGAACTACAAGTGTATATGATGACAGCAGCTACTGCCATAGTCAGGAAGAAGATTGACTACAGTGTAATATAGAAGACAAGCAGGCACTGCCATAGTCAGGAGTAGAGGACTATCAGTGTATATGAAAGACAGCACGCTCAACCGTGCCATATAGTCAGGAAGAGATGACGTACAGTTTATATGAAGACAGCAGCACTGCCATAGTCAGGATGAGATAGACTACAGTGTATATGAAGACAGCAGCACTGCCATAAGTCAGGAGAGGATGACTAGACAGTGGTAATATGAAGACAGCAGCACTGCATAGTCAGGAAGGATGACTACAGTGTATATGAAGACAGCAGCATGCCATAAGTCAGAAAAGAGAGATGACTACAGTGTAAATGAAGACAGCAGCACTGCCATAGTCAGGAGAGATGACTACCAGTGTATATGAAGACAGCAGCACTGCCATAGTCAGGAGAGAGACTACAGTGTATATATGAAGACAGCAGCACTGCCATAGTCAGGAGAGATGACTACAGTGTATATGAAGACAGCAGCACTGCCATAGTCAGGAGAGTAGACTACAGTGTATATGAAGACAGCAGCACTGCGCCCATAGTCAAGGAGAGACACTGACAGTGTATAATGAAGACAGCAGCACTGCCATAGTCAGGAGAGACGACTACAGTGTATATGAAGACAGCAGCACTGCCATAGTCAGGAGAGACACTACAGTGTATATGAAGACAGCAGCACTGCATAGTCAGGAGAGACGACTACAGTGTATATGAAGACAGCAGCACTGCCATAGTCCAGAGAGATGACTACAGTGTATATGGAAGACAGCAGCACTGCCATAGTCAAGGAGAGGACTGGACTACATTGTATAATGAAGGACAGCAGCACTGCCATAGTCCAAGGAGAGATCGGACTGACAGTGTAAATGAGCACAGCAGCAACTGCCAATATGTCAAGGGAGAGATGGACTACAGTGTATGATGAAGACAGCAGCACTGCCATAGTCAGGAGAGGATGACATACAGTGTATATGAAACGACAGCAGCACTGAGTGCCATAGCTAGGAGAGGAATGACTACATTGTATAATGAAGACAGCAGCAGCTGCCCCATAGTCAGGAGAGATGACTACAGTGTATATGAAGACCAGCAGCACTGCCATAGTCAGGAGAGCATGACTACAGTGTATATGAGACAGCAGCACTGCCATAGTCAGGAGAGATGACTACAGTGTATATGAAGACAGCAGCACCTGCCATATTCAGGAGAGATGACTACATTGTATATGAAGACAGCAGCACTGCCATAGTCAGGAGAGATGACTACAGTGTATATGAAGACCAGCAGGCACTGCCATAGTCAGGAGAGATGACTACAGTGTATATGAAGACAGCAGCACTGCCATAGTCAGAGAGATGACTACAGTGTATATGAAGACAGCAGCAATTCTGCCATAAAGTCAGGAGAGATGACTACAGTTGTATATGAAGACAGCAGCACTGCCATAGTCAGGAGAGATGACTACAGTGTATACGAAGACAGCAGCACTGCCATAGTCAGGAGAAGATGAGATACTACATGTATACGAAGAACAGCAGCACTGCATAGTCAAACTAAAAAAGAGATGAACTACAGTGTATATGAAGACAGCAGCACTGCCATAGTCAGAGAGAGATGAACTACAGTGCGCGTATATGAAGACAGCAGCACTGCCATAGTTTGTCAGGAGAGATGACTACAGTGCCATATGAAACAGCAGCACTGCCATAGTCCAGGAGAGATACTACAGTGTATATGAAGACAGCAGCACTGCCATAGTCAGGAGAGATGACTACAGTGTATATGAAGACAGCAGCACTGCCATAGTCAGGAGAGATGATACAGTGTATATGAAGACAGCAGCACTGCCCATAGTCAGAGAGATGACTACAGTGAATATGAAGACAGCAAGCACTGCCATAGTCAGGAGAGATGACTACAGTGTATATGAAGAACAGCAGCACTGCCCATAGTCAGGAGAGATGACTACAGTGTATATGAAGACAGCAGCACTGCCATAGTCAGGAAGATGACTACAGTGTATATGAAGACAGCAGCACTGCCATAGTCAGGAGGATGACTACAGTGTATATGAAGACAGCAGCACTGCCATAGTCAGGAGAGATGACTACAGTTGTATATGAGACAAGAAACAGCACTGCCATAGTCAGGATAGAGACTACAGTGTATATGAAGACAGCAGCACTGCCATAGTCAGGAGAAGATGACTACAGTGTATATGAAGACAGCAAAGCACTGCCATAGTCAGGAGAGACGACTACAGTGTATATGAAGACAGCAGCAACTGCCATAGTCAGGAGGATACGACTACAGTGTATATGAAGACAGCAGCACTGCCATAGTCAGGAGAGATGACTACAGTTTGTATATGAAGACAGCAGCACAGCACGTGCCATAGTCAGGAGAGATGACTACAGTGTATATGAAGACAGCAGCACTGCCATAGTCAGGAGAGATGACTACAGTGTATATGAAAGACAGCAGCACTGCCATAGTCAGGAGAGATGACTACAGTGTATATGAAGACAGGCAGCACTGCCATAGTCAGGAGAGATGACTACAGTGTATATATGAAGACAGCAGCACCACTGCCATAGTCAGGAGAGATGACTACAGTGTATATGAAGACAGCAGCACTGCCATAGTCAGGAGATGACTAACAGTGTATATGAAGACAGCAGCACACTGCCATATTCAGTCAGGAGAGATGACTACAGTGTATATGAAGACAGCAGCACTGCCATATCAGGAGAGAGACTACAGTGTATATGAAGACAGCAGCACTGCCATAAGTCAGGAGAGATGACTACAGTGCTATATGAAGACAGCAGCACTGCCATAGTCAGGAGAGATGACTACAGTGTATATGAAAGACAGCAGCACTTGCATAGTCAGGAGAGATGACTACAGTGTATATGAAGACAGCGAGCACTGCCATAGACAGGAGAGATGACTACAGTGTAATGAAAGCAGCAGCACTGCCATAGTCAGGAGAGATGACTACAGTGTATATGAAGACACGCAGCACTGCCATAGTCAGGAGAGATGACTACAGTGTATATGAAGACAGCAAGCACTGCCATAGTCAGGAGAGATGACTACAGTGTATACATGAAGACAGCAGCACTGCCATAGTCAGGAGAGATCGACTACAGTGTATATGAAGGAACAGCAGCACTGCCATAGTCAGGAGGAGACTGACTACAGTGTATATAGAACGACAAGCAGCACTGCCGATAGTCAGGAGAGACTGACTACAGTGTATATGTAAGAACAGCAGCACTGCCATAGTCAGGAGATGATGACTACAGTGTAAATGAAGACAGTAGCACTGCCATAGTCAGGAGAGATGACTACAGTGTATATGAAGACAGCAGCACTGCCATAGTCAGGAGAGATGACTAACAGTGTATATGAAAGACAGCAGCACTGCCATTAGTCAGGAGAGATGACTACAGTGTATATGAAGACAGCAGCACTGCCATAGTCAGGAGAGATGACTACAGTGTATATGAAGACAGCAGCACTGCCATAGTCAGGAGAGATGACTACAGTGTAATACGAATCGAAGACAGCAGCACTTGCCATAGTCAGGAGAGATTATTGACTACAGTGTATAAGAAGACAGCAGCACTGCCATAGTCAGGAGAGATGACTACATTGTATAATGGAAGACAGCAGCACTGCCATAGTCAGGAGAGATGACTACAGTGTATATGAAGACAGCAGCATTGCCCCCCCCCCCATAGTCAGGAGATGACTACAGTGTGCATATAAGACAAGCACCAGTTTTGTTTTGTTCTGCCATAGTCAGGAGAGATGACTACAGTGTATATGAAGACAGCAGCACTGCCATAGTCAGGAGAGATGACTTCAGTTTATATGAAGACAGCAGCACTGCCATAGTCATGAGAAGATGACCTACAGTTGATATATGAAGACAGCAAGCACTGCCATAGTCAGGAGAAGATGACTACAGTGTATATGAAGACAGCAGCACTGCCATAGTCAGGAGAGATGACTAACAGTGTATAAATGAAGACAGCAGCACTGCCATAGTCAGGAGAGATGACTACAGTGTTATATGAAGACAGCACAGCCCTGCCAATAGCCAGGAGAGATGACTACAGTGTAAAATGAAGACAGCAGCACTGCCATAGTCAGGAGATGACTACAGTGTATAATGAAGACAGCAGCACTGCCATAGTCAGGAGAGAAGACTACAGTGTAATACGAAGACAGCAGCACTGCCATAGTCAGGAGAGAGATGACTACAGTGTATATGAAGACAGCAGCACTGCCATAGTCAGGAGAGATGACTACAGTGTATATGAAGACAGCAGCACTGCCATAGTCAGGAGAGATGACTACAGTGTATATGAAGACAGCAGCACTGCCAATAGTCAGGAGATATGACTACGTGTATATGAAGACAGCAGCACTGCCATAGTCAGGAGAGATGACTACAGTGTATATGAAGACAGCAGCACTGCCATAGTCAGGAGAGATGACTACAGTGTATTGAAGACAGCAGCACTGGCCATAGTCAGGAGAGATGACTACAGTGTATATGAAGACAGCTGCAGCACTGCCATAGTCAGGAGAGATGACTACAGTGTATATGAAGACAGCAGCACTGCCATAGTCAGGAGAGATGACAACAGTGTATAATGAAGACAGCAGCACTGCCATAGTCAGAGAGAGATTGACTTACAGTGAAATGAAGACAGCAAGCACTACCATAGTCAGGAGAGATGACTACAGTGTATATGAAGACAGCAGCACTGCCATAGACAGGAGAGATGACATACAGAGTATATGAAAGACAGCAGCACTGCCATAGTCCAGGAGAGATGACTACAAGTGTATATGAAGACAGCATCACTTGCCAATAGTCAGGAGAAGATAGACTACAGTGTATACGAGAGACAGCTAGCACTGCCAGTGTCCAGGCGAGGAAGGACTTACAGTGTATATGGAGATGACTAGCAGCACTGCCATAGTCAGGAGAGATACTACAGTGTATATGAAGACTAGCAGCACTGCCAGTAGTCAGGAGAGATCGAACTACAGTGTATATGAAAGACGAGGCAGCACTGCCATAGTCAGTGAGAGACGACTACAGTGTATATTGAAGACAGGCAGCACTGCCATAGTCAGGAGAGACGACTACAGTGTATATGAAGACAGCAGCACTGCCATAGTCAGGAGAGATGACTACAGTGTATATGAAGGACAGCAGGCACTGCCATAGTCAGGAGAGATGACTACAGTGTATATGATAGACAGCAGCACTGCCATAGGTCAGGAGAGATGACTACAGTGTATATGAAGACAGCAGCGCACTGCCATAGTCAGGAGAGATGACTACAGTGTATATGAAGACAGCAGCACTGCCCATAGTCAGGAGAGATGACTACAGTGTATATGAAGACAGCAGCACTGCCATAGTCAGGAGAGATGACTACAGTGTATATGAAGACAGCAGCACTGCCATAGACAGGAAGAGATGACTACAGTGTACATGAAGACAGCAGCACTGCATAGTCAGGAGAGATGACTACAGTGTATATGAAGACAAGCAGCATCGCCATAGTCAGGAGAGATGACTACAGTGTATATGAAGACAGCAGCACTGCCATAGTCAGGAGAGATGACTACAGTGAATATGAAGACAAGCAGCACTGCCATAGTCAGGAGAGATGACTACAGTGTATATGAAGACAGCAGCACTGCCATAGTCCAGGAGAGATGACTACAGTGTATATGTAGACAGCAGCACTGCCATAGTCAGGAGAGACACTACAGTGTATATGAAGACAGCAGCACTGCCATAGTCAGGAGAGACCGACTACAGTGTATATGAAGACAGCAGCACTGCCATAGTCAGGAGAGACGGACTACAGTGTATATAAAGACAGCAGCACTGCCATAGTCAGGAGATGACGACTACATTTGTATATGAAGACAGCAGCACTGCCATAGTCAGGAGAGATGACTACAGTGTATATGAAGACAGCAGCACTGCCATAGTCAGGAGAGATGACTACAGTGTATATGAAGACAGCAGCACTGCCATAGTCAGAGAGAGATGACTACAGTGTATATGAAGACAGCACACTGCCATAGTCAGGAGAGATGACTACAGTGTATATGAAGACAGCAGCACTGCCATAGTCAGAGAGATGACTACAGTGTATATGAAGACAGCAGCACACTGCCATAGTCAGGAGAGATTGCTACAGTGTATATGAAGACATTTTTTTGCACACTTTCGCCATAGTCAGAGAGAATGACTACAGTGTATATGAAGACAGCAGCACTGCCATAGTCAGGAGATATGACTACAGTGTATATGAATGACAGCAGCACTGCCATAGTCAGGAGAGATGACTACAGTGTATATGAAGACAGCAGCAACTGCCATAGTCAGGAGAGATGACTACAGTTGTATATTGAAACAGCAGCACTGCCATAAGTCAGGAGAGATGACTACAGTGTATATGAAGAACAGCAGCACTGCCATAGTCAGGAGAGATGACTACAGTGTATATTGAAACAGCAGCACTGCCATAGGTCAGGAGAGATGACTACAGTGTATATGAAGACAGCAGCACTGCCATAGTCAGGAGAGATGACTACAGTGTATATGAAGAGACAGCAGCACTGCCATAGTCAGGAGAGATGACTACAGTGTATATGAAAGACAGCAGCACTGCCTAGTTCAGGAGAGATGACTACAGTGTATATGAAGACAGCAGCACTGCCATAGTCAGGAGAGATGACTACAGTGTATATGAAGACCAGCAGCACTGCCATAGTCAGGAGAGATGACTACAGTGTATATGAAGACAGCAGCACTGCCATAGTCAGGAGAAGATGACTACAGTGTATATGAAGAGACAGCAGCACTGCCATAGTCAGGAGAGATGACTACGTGTATATGAAGACAGCAGCACTGCCTAGTCAGGAGAGATGACTACAGTGTATATGAAGACAGCAGCACTGCATAGTCAGAGAGATGAGCTACAGAGTATATGAAGAGCAGCAAGCACTGCCGCATAGTCACGGAGAGAATGACTACAGTGTATATGAAGACAGCAGCACTGCCATGAGTCAGGAGAGATGGACTACAGTGTATATGACGACAGCAGCACTGCCATAGTCAGGAGAGATGACTACAGTGTATATGAAGACAGCAGCACTGCCATAAGTCAGGAGAGATGACTACAGTGTATATGAAGACAGCAGCACTGCCATAGTCAGGAGAGATGACTACAGTGTATTATGAAGACAGCAGCACTGCCATAGTCAGGAGAGATGGACTACAGTGTATATGAAGACAGCAGCACTGCCATAGTCAGGAGAGATGACTACAGTGTAATGAAGAGCAGCAGCACTGCCATAGTCAGGAGAGATGACTACAGTGTATATGAAGACAGCAGCACTGCCATAGTCAGGAGAGATGACTACAGTGTATATGAAGACAGCAGCACTGCCCATAGTCAGGAGGAGATGACTACAGTGTATATGAAGACAGCAGCACTGCCATAGTCAGGAGAGATGACTACAGTGTATATGAAGACAGCAGCACTGCCATAGTCAGGAGAGATGACTACAGTGTATATGAAGACAGCAGCACTGCCATAGTCAGGAGAGATGACTACAGTGTATATGAAGACAGCAGCACTGCCATAGTCAGGAGAGATGACTACAGTGTATATGAAGACAGCAGCACTGCCCATAGTCAGGAGAGATGACTACAGTGTATATGAAGACAGCAGCACACTGCCATAGTCAGGGAGATGACTACAGTGTATATGAAGACAGCAGCACTGCCATAGTCAGGAGAGATGACTACAGTGATATGAAGACAGCAGCACTGCCTTAGTCAGGAGAGATGACTACAGTGTATATGAAGACAGCAGCACTGCCATAGTCAGGAGAGATGACTACAGTGGTATATGATGACAGCAGCACTGCCATAGTCAGGAGAGATGACTACAGTGTATATGAAGACAGCAGCACTGCCATAGTCAGGAGAGATGACTACAGTGTATATGAAGACAGCAGCACTGCCATAGCTCAGGAGAGATGACTACAGTGTATATGAAGACAGCAGCACTGCCATAGTCAGGAGAGATGACTACAGTGTATATGAAGACAGCAGCACTGCCATAGTCAGGAGAGATGACTACAGTGTATATGAAAGACAGCAGCACTGCCATAGTCAGGAGAGATGACTACAGTGTATATGAAGACACAGCAGCACTGCCATAGTCAGGGAGATGACTACAGTGTATATGAAGACAGCAGCACTGCCATAGTCAGGAGAGATGACCTACAGTGTATATGAAGACAGCAGCACTGCCATAGTCAGGAGAGATGACTACAGTGTATATGAAGACAGCAGCACTGCCATAGTCAGGAGAGATGACTACAGTGTATATGAAGACAGCAGCACTGCCATAGTCAGGAGAGTTGGACTACAGTGTATAATGAAGACAGCAGCACTGCCATAGTCAGGAGAGACGGACTAGCAGTGTATATGAAGACAGCAGCAATGCCATAGTCAGGAGAGACGACTACAGTGTATATGAAGACAGCAGCACTGCCATAGTCAGGAGAGATGACTACAGTGTATATGAAGACAGCAGCACTGCCATAGTCAGGAGAGATGACTACAGTGGTATATGAAGACAGCAGCACTGCCATAGTCAGGAGAGATGACTACAGTGTATATGAAGACAGCAGCACTGCCATAGTCAGGGAGAGATGAATACAGTGTATATGAAGACAGCAGCACTGCCATAGTCAGGAGAGACTGACTACAGTGTATATGAAGACAGCAGCACTGCCATAGTCAGGAGAGATGACTACAGTGTATATGAAGACAGCAGCACTGCCAAAGTCAGGAGAGATGACTACAGTGTATATGAAGGACAGCAGCACTGCCATAGTCAGGAGAGATGACTACAGTGTATATGAAGACAGCAGCACTGCCATAGTCAGGAGAGACTGGACTACAGTGTATATGAAGACAGCAGCACTGCCATAGTCAGGAGAGATGACTACAGTGTAAATGAAGACAGCAGCACTGCCATAGTCAGGAGAAGATGACTACAGTGTATATGAAGGACAGCAGCACTGCCATAGTCAGGAGAGATGACTACAGTGTATATGAAGACAGCAGCACTGCCATAGTCAGGAGAGATGACTACAGTGTATATGAAGACAGCAGCACTGCCATAGTCAGGAGAGATGACTCACAGTGTATATGAAGACAGCAGCACTGCCATAGTCAGGAGAGATGACTACAGTGTATATGAAGACAGCAGCACTGCCATTAGTCAGGAGAGATGACTACAGTGTATATGAAGACAGCAGCACTGCCATAGTCAGGAGAGATGACTACAGTGTATATGAAGACAGCAGCACTGCCATAGTCAGGAGAGATGACTTACAGTGTATATGAAGACAGCAGCACTAGCCATTGTCAGGATGAGATGACTACAGTGTATATGAAGACCAGCAGCACTGCCATAGTCAGGAGAGATGAATACTTGTATATGAAGACAGCAGCACTGCCATAGTCAGCGAGAGATGACTACAGATGTATATGAAAGACAGACTAGCACTGCCCATAGTCGGAGAGACTGACTACAGTGTATATGAAGTAAACCAGCAGCACTGCCATAGTCAGGAGAGACGATAGAGTGGTATATGCAGACAGCAGCACTGCCATAGGTCATGAGAGACTGACTACAGTGTATAAGAAGACAGCAGCCCTGCAATAGTCAGGAGAGATGACTACAGTGTATATGAAGACAGCAGCACTGCCATAGTCAGGAGAGACGACTAAAGTGTATATGAAGGACAGCAGCACTGCCATAGTCAGGAGAGATGACTACAGTGTATATGAAGACAGCAGCACTGCCATAGTCAGAGAGATGACTACAGTGTATATGAAGACAGCAGCACCTGCCATAGTCAGGAGAGATGACTACAGTGTATATGAAGACAGCAGCACTGCAATAGTCCAGGAGAGATGACTACAGTGTATATGAAGACAGCAGCACTGCCATAGTCAGGAGGAGATGACTACAGTGTATATGAAGACAGCAGCACTGCCATAGTCAGGAGAGATGACAACATTGTATAAGAGGACAAGCAGGCACTTGCCTAGTCAGGAGAGATGACTACAGTGTATATGAAGACAGCAGCACTGCCATAGTCAGGAGAGATGACTACAGTGTATATGAAGACAGCAGCACTGCCATAGTCAGGAGAGATGACTACAGTGTATATGAAGACAGCAGCACTGCCATAGTCAGGAGAGATGACTACAGTGTATATGAAGACAGCAGCACTGCCATAGTCAGGAGAGATGACTACAGTGTATATGAAGACAGCAGCACTGCCATAGTCAGGAGAGATGACTACAGTGTATATGAAGACAGCAGCACTGCCATAGTCAGGAGAGATGACTACAGTGTATATGAAGACAGCAGCACTGCCATAGTCAGGAGAGATGACTACAGTGTATATGAAGACAGCAGCACTGCCATAGTCAGGAGAGATGACTACAGTGTATATGAAGACAGCAGCACTGCCATAGTCAGGAGAGATGACTACAGTGTATATGAAGACAGCAGCACTGCCATAGTCAGGAGAGATGACTACAGTGTATATGAAAGACAGCAGCACTGCCATAGTCAGGAGAGATGACTACAGTGTATATGAAGACAGCAGCACTGCCATAGTCAGGAGAGATGACTACAGTGTATATGAAGACAGCAGCACTGCCATAGTCAGGAGAGATGACTACAGTGTATATGAAGACAGCAGCACTGCCATAGTCAGGAGAGATGACTACAGTGTATATGAAGACAGCAGCACTGCCATAGTCAGGAGAGATGACTACAGTGTATATGAAGACAGCAGCACTGCCATAGTCAGGAGAGATGACTACAGTGTATATGAAGACAGCAGCACTGCCATAGTCAGGAGAGATGACTACAGTGTATATGAAGACAGCAGCACTGCCATAGTCAGGAGAGATGACTACAGTGTATATGAAGACAGCAGCACTGCCATAGTCAGGAGAGATGACTACAGTGTATATGAAGACAGCAGCACTGCCATAGTCAGGAGAGATGACTACAGTGTATATGAAGACAGCAGCACTGCCATAGTCAGGAGAGATGACTACAGTGTATATGAAGACAGCAGCACTGCCATAGTCAGGAGAGATGACTACAGTGTATATGAAGACAGCAGCACTGCCATAGTCAGGAGAGATGACTACAGTGTATATGAAGACAGCAGCACTGCCATAGTCAGGAGAGATGACTACAGTGTATATGAAGACAGCAGCACTGCCATAGTCAGGAGAGATGACTACAGTGTATATGAAGACAGCAGCACTGCCATAGTCAGGAGAGATGACTACAGTGTATATGAAGACAGCAGCACTGCCATAGTCAGGAGAGATGACTACAGTGTATATGAGAAGACAGCAGCACTGCCATAGTCAGGAGAGATGACTACAGTGTATATGAAGACAGCAGCACTGCCATAGTCAAGAGAGATGACTACAGGGTATATGAAGACAGCAGCACTGCCATAGTCAGGAGAGATGACTACAGTGTATATGAAGACAGCAGCACTGCCATAGTCAGGAGAGATGACTACAGTGTATATGAAGACAGCAGCACTGCCATAGTCAGGAGAGATGACTACAGTGTATATGAAGACAGCAGCACTGCCATAGTCAGGAGAGATGACTACAGTGTATATGAAGACAGCAGCACTGCCATAGTCAGGAGAGATGACTACAGTGTATATGAAGACAGCAGCACTGCCATAGTCAGGAGAGATGACTACAGTGTATATGAAGACAGCAGCACTGCCATAGTCAGGAGAGATGACTACAGTGTATATGAAGACAGCAGCACTGCCATAGTCAGGAGAGATGACTACAGTGTATATGAAGACAGCAGCACTGCCATAGTCAGGAGAGATGACTACAGTGTATATGAAGACAGCAGCACTGCCATAGTCAGGAGAGATGACTACAGTGTATATGAAGACAGCAGCACTGCCATAGTCAGGAGAGATGACTACAGTGTATATGAAGACAGCAGCACTGCCATAGTCAGGAGAGATGACTACAGTGTATATGAAGACAGCAGCACTGCCATAGTCAGGAGAGATGACTACAGTGTATATGAAGACAGCAGCACTGCCATAGTCAGGAGAGATGACTACAGTGTATATGAAGACAGCAGCACTGCCATAGTCAGGAGAGATGACTACAGTGTATATGAAGACAGCAGCACTGCCATAGTCAGAGGAGATGACTACAGTGTATATGAAGACAGCAGCACTGCCATAGTCAGGAGAGATGACTACAGTGTATATGAAGACAGCAGCACTGCCATAGTCAGGAGAGATGACTACAGTGTATATGAAGACAGCAGCACTGCCATAGTCAGGAGAGATGACTACAGTGTATATGAAGACAGCAGCACTGCCATAGTCAGGAGAGATGACTACAGTGTATATGAAGACAGCAGCACTGCCATAGTCAGGAGAGATGACTACAGTGTATATGAAGACAGCAGCACTGCCATAGTCAGGAGAGATGACTACAGTGTATATGAAGACAGCAGCACTGCCATAGTCAGGAGAGATGACTACAGTGTATATGAAGACAGCAGCACTGCCATAGTCAGGAGAGATGACTACAGTGTATATGAAGACAGCAGCACTGCCATAGTCAGGAGAGATGACTACAGTGTATATGAAGACAGCAGCACTGCCATAGTCAGGAGAGATGACTACAGTGTATATGAAGACAGCAGCACTGCCATAGTCAGGAGAGATGACTACAGTGTATATGAAGACAGCAGCACTGCCATAGTCAGGAGAGATGACTACAGTGTATATGAAGACAGCAGCACTGCCATAGTCAGGAGAGATGACTACAGTGTATATATGAAGACAGCAGCACTGCCATAGTCAGGAGAGATGACTACAGTGTATATGAAGACAGCAGCACTGCCATAGTCAGGAGAGATGACTACAGTGTATATGAAGACAGCAGCACTGCCATAGTCAGGAGAGATGACTACAGTGTATATGAAGACAGCAGCACTGCCATAGTCAGGAGAGATGACTACAGTGTATATGAAGACAGCAGCACTGCCATAGTCAGGAGAGATGACTACAGTGTATATGAAGACAGCAGCACTGCCATAGTCAGGAGAGATGACTACAGTGTATATGAAGACAGCAGCACTGCCATAGTCAGGAGAGATGACTACAGTGTATATGAAGACAGCAGCACTGCCATAGTCAGGAGAGATGACTACAGTGTATATGAAGACAGCAGCACTGCCATAGTCAGGAGAGATGACTACAGTGTATATGAAGACAGCAGCACTGCCATAGTCAGGAGAGATGACTACAGTGTATATGAAGACAGCAGCACTGCCATAGTCAGGAGAGATGACTACAGTGTATATGAAGACAGCAGCACTGCCATAGTCAGGAGAGATGACTACAGTGTATATGAAGACAGCAGCACTGCCATAGTCAGGAGAGATGACTACAGTGTATATGAAGACAGCAGCACTGCCATAGTCAGGAGAGATGACTACAGTGTATATGAAGACAGCAGCACTGCCATAGTCAGGAGAGATGACTACAGTGTATATGAAGACAGCAGCACTGCCATAGTCAGGAGAGATGACTACAGTGTATATGAAGACAGCAGCACTGCCATAGTCAGGAGAGATGACTACAGTGTATATGAAGACAGCAGCACTGCCATAGTCAGGAGAGATGACTACAGTGTATATGAAGACAGCAGCACTGCCATAGTCAGGAGAGATGACTACAGTGTATATGAAGACAGCAGCACTGCCATAGTCAGGAGAGATGACTACAGTGTATATGAAGACAGCAGCACTGCCATAGTCAGGAGAGATGACTACAGTGTATATGAAGACAGCAGCACTGCCATAGTCAGGAGAGATGACTACAGTGTATATGAAGACAGCAGCACTGCCATAGTCAGGAGAGATGACTACAGTGTATATGAAGACAGCAGCACTGCCATAGTCAGGAGAGATGACTACAGTGTATATGAAGACAGCAGCACTGCCATAGTCAGGAGAGATGACTACAGTGTATATGAAGACAGCAGCACTGCCATAGTCAGGAGAGATGACTACAGTGTATATGAAGACAGCAGCACTGCCATAGTCAGGAGAGATGACTACAGTGTATATGAAGACAGCAGCACTGCCATAGTCAGGAGAGATGACTACAGTGTATATGAAGACAGCAGCACTGCCATAGTCAGGAGAGATGACTACAGTGTATATGAAGACAGCAGCACTGCCATAGTCAGGAGAGATGACTACAGTGTATATGAAGACAGCAGCACTGCCATAGTCAGGAGAGATGACTACAGTGTATATGAAGACAGCAGCACTGCCATAGTCAGGAGAGATGACTACAGTGTATATGAAGACAGCAGCACTGCCATAGTCAGGAGAGATGACTACAGTGTATATGAAGACAGCAGCACTGCCATAGTCAGGAGAGATGACTACAGTGTATATGAAGACAGCAGCACTGCCATAGTCAGGAGAGATGACTACAGTGTATATGAAGACAGCAGCACTGCCATAGTCAGGAGAGATGACTACAGTGTATATGAAGACAGCAGCACTGCCATAGTCAGGAGAGATGACTACAGTGTATATGAAGACAGCAGCACTGCCATAGTCAGGAGAGATGACTACAGTGTATATGAAGACAGCAGCACTGCCATAGTCAGGAGAGATGACTACAGTGTATATGAAGACAGCAGCACTGCCATAGTCAGGAGAGATGACTACAGTGTATATGAAGACAGCAGCACTGCCATAGTCAGGAGAGATGACTACAGTGTATATGAAGACAGCAGCACTGCCATAGTCAGGAGAGATGACTACAGTGTATATGAAGACAGCAGCACTGCCATAGTCAGGAGAGATGACTACAGTGTATATGAAGACAGCAGCACTGCCATAGTCAGGAGAGATGACTACAGTGTATATGAAGACAGCAGCACTGCCATAGTCAGGAGAGATGACTACAGTGTATATGAAGACAGCAGCACTGCCATAGTCAGGAGAGATGACTACAGTGTATATGAAGACAGCAGCACTGCCATAGTCAGGAGAGATGACTACAGTGTATATGAAGACAGCAGCACTGCCATAGTCAGGAGAGATGACTACAGTGTATATGAAGACAGCAGCACTGCCATAGTCAGGAGAGATGACTACAGTGTATATGAAGACAGCAGCACTGCCATAGTCAGGAGAGATGACTACAGTGTATATGAAGACAGCAGCACTGCCATAGTCAGGAGAGATGACTACAGTGTATATGAAGACAGCAGCACTGCCATAGTCAGGAGAGATGACTACAGTGTATATGAAGACAGCAGCACTGCCATAGTCAGGAGAGATGACTACAGTGTATATGAAGACAGCAGCACTGCCATAGTCAGGAGAGATGACTACAGTGTATATGAAGACAGCAGCACTGCCATAGTCAGGAGAGATGACTACAGTGTATATGAAGACAGCAGCACTGCCATAGTCAGGAGAGATGACTACAGTGTATATGAAGACAGCAGCACTCCATAGTCAGAGAGATGACTACAGTGTATATGAAGACAGCAGCACTGCCATAGTCAGGAGAGATGACTACAGTGTATATGAAGACAGCGAGCACTGCATAGTCAGGAGAGATATGACTAGCAGTGTATATGAAGACAAGCAAGCACTGTACCCATAAGCAAGGAGAGATGACTACAGTGTAACATGAAGACAGCAAGCACTGCCATAGGTCAGGAGAGATGACTACAGTGTATATGAAGACAGCAGCACTGCCATAGTCAGGAGAGATGACTACAGTGTATATGAAGACAGCAGCACTGCCATAGTCAGGAGAGATGACTACAGTGTATATGAAGACAGCAGCACTGCCATAGTCAGGAGAGATGACTACAGTGTATATGAAGACAGCAGCACTGCCATAGTCAGGAGAGATGACTACAGTGTATATGAAGACAGCAGCACTGCCATAGTCAGGAGAGATGACTACAGTGTATATGAAGACAGCAGCACTGCCATAGTCAGGAGAGATGACTACAGTGTATATGAAGACAGCAGCACTGCCATAGTCAGGAGAGATGACTACAGTGTATATGAAGACAGCAGCACTGCCATAGTCAGGAAGATGACTACAGTGTATACTGAAGACAGCAGCACTGCCATAGTCCGAGAGAGATGACTACAGTGTAATATGAAGACAGCAGCACTGCCCCATAGTCAGGAGAGATGACTACAGTGTATATGAAGACAGCAGCACTGCCATAGTCAGGAGAGATGACTACAGTGTATATGAAGACAGCAGCACTGCCATAGTCAGGAGAGATGACTACAGTGTATATGAAGACAGCAGCACTGCCATAGTCAGGAGAGATGACTACAGTGTATATGAAGACAGCAGCACTGCCATAGTCAGGAGAGATGACTACAGTGTATATGAAGACAGCAGCACTGCCATAGTCAGGAGAGATGACTACAGTGTATATGAAGACAGCAGCACTGCCATAGTCAGGAGAGATGACTACAGTGTATATGAAGACAGCAGCACTGCCATAGTCAGGAGAGATGACTACAGTGTATATGAAGACAGCAGCACTGCCATAGTCAGGAGAGATGACTACAGTGTATATGAAGACAGCAGCACTGCCATAGTCAGGAGAGATGACTACAGTGTATATGAAGACAGCAGCACTGCCATAGTCAGGAGAGATGACTACAGTGTATATGAAGACAGCAGCACTGCCATAGTCAGGAGAGATGACTACAGTGTATATGAAGACAGCAGCACTGCCATAGTCAGGAGAGATGACTACAGTGTATATGAAGACAGCAGCACTGCCATAAGTCAGGAGAGATGACTACAGTGTATATGAAGACAGCAGCACTGCATAGTCAGGAGAGATGACTACAGTTGTATATGAAGACAGCAGCACTGCCATAGTCAGGAGAGATGACTACAGTGTATATGAAGACAGCAGCACTGCCATAGTCAGGAGAGATGACTACAGTGTATATGAAGACAGCAGCACTGCCATAGTCAGGAGAGATGACTACAGTGTATATGAAGACAGCAGCACTGCCATAGTCAGGAGAGATGACTACAGTGTATATGAAGACAGCAGCACTGCCATAGTCAGGAGAGATGACTACAGTGTATATGAAGACAGCAGCACTGCCATAGTCAGGAGAGATGACTACAGTGTATATGAAGACAGCAGCACTGCCATAGTCAGGAGAGATGACTACAGTGTATATGAAGACAGCAGCACTGCCATAGTCAGGAGAGATGACTACAGTGTATATGAAGACAGCAGCACTGCCATAGTCAGGAGAGATGACTACAGTGTATATGAAGACAGCAGCACTGCCATAGTCAGGAGAGATGACTACAGTGTATATGAAGACAGCAGCACTGCCATAGTCAGGAGAGATGACTACAGTGTATATGAAGACAGCAGCACTGCCATAGTCAGGAGAGATGACTACAGTGTATATGAAGACAGCAGCACTGCCATAGTCAGGAGAGATGACTACAGTGTATATGAAGACAGCAGCACTGCCATAGTCAGGAGAGATGACTACAGTGTATATGAAGACAGCAGCACTGCCATAGTCAGGAGAGATGACTACAGTGTATATGAAGACAGCAGCACTGCCATAGTCAGGAGAGATGACTACAGTGTATATGAAGACAGCAGCACTGCCATAGTCAGGAGAGATGACTACAGTGTATATGAAGACAGCAGCACTGCCATAGTCAGGAGAGATGACTACAGTGTATATGAAGACAGCAGCACTGCCATAGTCAGGAGAGATGACTACAGTGTATATGAAGACAGCAGCACTGCCATAGTCAGGAGAGATGACTACAGTGTATATGAAGACAGCAGCACTGCCATAGTCAGGAGAGATGACTACAGTGTATATGAAGACAGCAGCACTGCCATAGTCAGGAGAGATGACTACAGTGTATATGAAGACAGCAGCACTGCCATAGTCAGGAGAGATGACTACAGTGTATATGAAGACAGCAGCACTGCCATAGTCAGGAGAGATGACTACAGTGTATATGAAGACAGCAGCACTGCCATAGTCAGGAGAGATGACTACAGTGTATATGAAGACAGCAGCACTGCCATAGTCAGGAGAGATGACTACAGTGTATATGAAGACAGCAGCACTGCCATAGTCAGGAGAGATGACTACAGTGTATATGAAGACAGCAGCACTGCCATAGTCAGGAGAGATGACTACAGTGTATATGAAGACAGCAGCACTGCCATAGTCAGGAGAGATGACTACAGTGTATATGAAGACAGCAGCACTGCCATAGTCAGGAGAGATGACTACAGTGTATATGAAGACAGCAGCACTGCCATAGTCAGGAGAGATGACTACAGTGTATATGAAGACAGCAGCACTGCCATAGTCAGGAGAGATGACTACAGTGTATATGAAGACAGCAGCACTGCCATAGTCAGGAGAGATGACTACAGTGTATATGAAGACAGCAGCACTGCCATAGTCAGGAGAGATGACTACAGTGTATATGAAGACAGCAGCACTGCCATAGTCAGGAGAGATGACTACAGTGTATATGAAGACAGCAGCACTGCCATAGTCAGGAGAGATGACTACAGTGTATATGAAGACAGCAGCACTGCCATAGTCAGGAGAGATGACTACAGTGTATATGAAGACAGCAGCACTGCCATAGTCAGGAGAGATGACTACAGTGTATATGAAGACAGCAGCACTGCCATAGTCAGGAGAGATGACTACAGTGTATATGAAGACAGCAGCACTGCCATAGTCAGGAGAGATGACTACAGTGTATATGAAGACAGCAGCACTGCCATAGTCAGGAGAGATGACTACAGTGTATATGAAGACAGCAGCACTGCCATAGTCAGGAGAGATGACTACAGTGTATATGAAGACAGCAGCACTGCCATAGTCAGGAGAGATGACTACAGTGTATATGAAGACAGCAGCACTGCCATAGTCAGGAGAGATGACTACAGTGTATATGAAGACAGCAGCACTGCCATAGTCAGGAGAGATGACTACAGTGTATATGAAGACAGCAGCACTGCCATAGTCAGGAGAGATGACTACAGTGTATATGAAGACAGCAGCACTGCCATAGTCAGGAGAGATGACTACAGTGTATATGAAGACAGCAGCACTGCCATAGTCAGGAGAGATGACTACAGTGTATATGAAGACAGCAGCACTGCCATAGTCAGGAGAGATGACTACAGTGTATATGAAGACAGCAGCACTGCCATAGTCAGGAGAGATGACTACAGTGTATATGAAGACAGCAGCACTGCCATAGTCAGGAGAGATGACTACAGTGTATATGAAGACAGCAGCACTGCCATAGTCAGGAGAGATGACTACAGTGTATATGAAGACAGCAGCACTGCCATAGTCAGGAGAGATGACTACAGTGTATATGAAGACAGCAGCACTGCCATAGTCAGGAGAGATGACTACAGTGTATATGAAGACAGCAGCACTGCCATAGTCAGGAGAGATGACTACAGTGTATATGAAGACAGCAGCACTGCCATAGTCAGGAGAGATGACTACAGTGTATATGAAGACAGCAGCACTGCCATAGTCAGGAGAGATGACTACAGTGTATATGAAGACAGCAGCACTGCCATAGTCAGGAGAGATGACTACAGTGTATATGAAGACAGCAGCACTGCCATAGTCAGGAGAGATGACTACAGTGTATATGAAGACAGCAGCACTGCCATAGTCAGGAGAGATGACTACAGTGTATATGAAGACAGCAGCACTGCCATAGTCAGGAGAGATCGACTACAGTGTATATGAAGACAGCAGCACTGCCATAGTCAGGAGAGATGACTACAGTGTATATGAAGACAGCAGCACTGCCATAGTCAGGAGAGATGACTACAGTGTATATGAAGACAGCAGCACTGCCATAGTCAGGAGAGATGACTACAGTGTATATGAAGACAGCAGCACTGCCATAGTCAGGAGAGATGACTACAGTGTATATGAAGACAGCAGCACTGCCATAGTCAGGAGAGATGACTACAGTGTATATGAAGACAGCAGCACTGCCATAGTCAGGAGAGATGACTACAGTGTATATGAAGACAGCAGCACTGCCATAGTCAGGAGAGATGACTACAGTGTATATGAAGACAGCAGCCACTGCCATAGTCCAGAAGAGATGACTACAGTGTATATGAAGACAGCAGTACTTGCCATAGTCAGGAGAGATGACTACAGTGTATATGAAGACAGCAGCACTGCCATAGTCAGGAGAGATGACTACAGTGTATATGAAGAACAGCAGCTACTGCCCATAGTCAGAGAAGATGACTACCGTGTATATGGAAGACAGCAGCACTGCCATAGTCAGGAGAGATGACTACAGTGTATATGAAGACAGCAGCACTGCCATAGTCAGGAGAGACTGACTACAGTGTATATGAAGACAGCAGCCACTGCCATAGTCAGGAGAGACTGACTACCGTGTATATGAAGACAGGCAGCACTGCCATAGTCAGGAGAGATGGACTACAGTGTATATGAAGACAGCAGCACTGCCACAGTCAGGAGAGTGACCCTAGACAGGAGGAGAGATCCATCTGTTAAAGGGGTGGGACATGGTCTGAAACAGTGAAAACAGTCTTGTTCACAGCCATTACAGTCAGCTATAGGGAGCCATAATATAATAATACATAATAATAATAATATATGCCTTTTAGCAGACGCTTTTGTCCAGGTAGTGTATTCATCTTTAAATTATTATTTTTTTAAACACCAAAATCAGATCCAAGAGTCTGTTCTGTCAGTGCTATTCATTGTGGTTCTGTATGATATTGTAATACGAACAGGATAATGTGATCAGCTTACCCCAGGCTTCCTATAGCTTCCTATACACATCCACACTGATATAGAGACAGAAACCATTTAATGTTATATACAGAACCACAGAGACAACCCCCCACTGCTGCTTCTCTGCTCTGAGAATGACCTTTAAAACACACCATGAGAAATGATCTGAACTTGATGATCCTGCTTAAATTGATTGTTTTCAGACTGAGTCACAGCAGAACAGACTTCTCTTCTCCCATCCTCTCTTCTCCTCTCCTCTCCTCTCATCTTCTCTCCTGTCATCTCCTCTCCTCTCCTCTCCTCTCCTCTCCTCTCCTCTCCTCTCCTCTCCTCTCCCATCCTCTCCTCTCCTCTCCCATCCTCTTCCTCTCCTATCCTCTCCTCTCCTCTCCTCTCCTCTCCTCTCCTCTCCTCTCCTCTCCTCTCCTCTCCCATCTTTCCTCTCCTCTCCTCTCTCTCCTCTCCTCTCCTCTCCTCTCCTCTCCCATCCTTTCCTCTCCTCTCCCATCCTCTTCTCTCCCATCCTTTCCTCTCCTCTCCTCTCCTCTCCCATCCTCTTCTCTCCCATCCTTTCTTCTCCTCTCCTCTCCTCTCCCATCCTTTCCTCTCCTCTCCCATCCTCTTCTCTCCCATCCTTTCCTCTCCTCTCCTCTCCCATCCTCTCCTCTCCTCTCCTCTCCTCTCCCATCCTCTCCTCTCCTGTCCCATCCTCTCCTCTCCCATCCTCTCCTCTCCCATCCTCTCCTCTCCTCTCCCATCCTCTCCTCCCATCCTCTCCTCTCCCATCCTCTCCTCTCCCATCCTCTTCTCCACCATCCTCTCCTCTCCCATTCTCTCCTCTTCTCTCCCACCCTCTCCTCTCCTCTCCCATCCTCTTCTCCACCATCTTCTCCTCTCCCATCCTCTCCTCCCATCCTCTCCACCATCCTCTCCTCCCATCCTCTCCACCATCCTCTCCTCTCCCATCCTCTCTTCTCCTCTCCACCATCCTCTTCTCCCATCCTCTTCTCTCCCATCCTCTCTTCTCCTCACCCATCCTCTCCTCTCCCATCCTCTCCTCTCCTCTCCCATCCTATCCTCCCATCCTCTCCACCATCCTCTCCTCCCATCCTCTCCTCCCATCCTCTCCTCCCATCCTCTCCTCTCTTCTCCTCTCCTCCCATCCTCTCCTCCCATCCTCTCCTACCATCCTCTCCTCTCTCATCCTCTCTTCTCCTCTCCTCCCACCCTCTCCTCCTATCCTCTCCTCCCATCCTCTCCTCTCTTCTCCTCTCCTCCCATCCTCTCCTCCCATCCTCTCCTCCCACCCTCTCCTCCCATCCTCTCCTACCATCCTCTCCTACCATCCTCTCCTCTCTCATCCTCTCTTCTCCTCTCCTCCCATCCTCTCCTCCTCATCCTCCTCTCTCCCACCCTCTCCTCCCATCCCTCTCCTACCATCCTCTCCTACCATCCCTCTCCTCTCTCATCCTCTCTTCTCCTCTCCTCCCATCCTCTCCTCCCACCCTCTCCTCCCATCCTCTCCTCCCATCCTCTCCTCTCTTCTCCTCCCACCCGCTCCTCCCACCCTCTCCTCCCATCCTCTCCTCTCTTCTCCTCCCACCTCTCTCCTCCCACCCTCTCCTCCCATCCTCTCCTACCATCCTCTCCTCCCATCCTCTCACCCTCTCCTCCCATCCTCTCACCCTCTCCTCCCACCCTCTCCTCCCATCCTCTCCTACCATCCTCTCCTCTCTTCTCCTCCCACCCTCTCCTCCCACCCTCTCCTCCCATCCTCTCCTCTCTTCTCCTCCCACCCTCTCCTCCCACCCTCTCCTCCCATCCTCTCCTACCATCCTCTCCTCCCACCCTCTCCTCCATCCTCTCCTCCCATCCTCTCCTCCCATCCTCTCCTCTCTTCTCCTCTCCTCCCACCCTCTCCTCCTATCCTCTCCTCCCATCCTCTCCTCCCACCCTCTCCTCCCATCCTCTCCTACCATCCTCTCCTCCCATCCTCTCCTACCATCCTCTCCTACCATCCTCTCCTCTCTCATCCTCTCTTTCTCCTCTCCTACCATCCTCTTCCTACCATCCTCTTCCTCTCTCATCCTCTCTTCTCCTCTCCTCCCATCCTCTCCTCCCATCCTCTCCTCCCATCCTATCCTCCCATCCTCTCCTCCACCCTCTCCTCCCATCCTATCCTCCCATCCTCCTCCTCCCACCCTCTCCTCCCATCCTCTCCTACCATCCTCTCCTACCATCCTCTCCTCTCTCATCCTCTCTTCTCCTCTCCTCCCATCCTCTCCTCCCACCCTCTCCTCCCATCCTATCCTCCCATCCTCTCCTCCCATCCTATCCTCCCATCCTCTCCTCTCCCCTAGCAGGGAACTCATCTCTGTCTGGATGAAGCCAATTACCTTTTAAAAACCAGAGAGGAGAGAAGCACACCGAGCCAGACAGACAGACAGACCCAGAGGTAACCAATTAAACCTGTCTACACCATCACTCTGAATAACACACACGTCCGCACACATACACACACGTCAGTGATAATGCAATCCCTCTAGAGGAGAATGACTAGTGTTTATCTGAATAATATTTCAGGATTCAATCTAACTAAAGTTACAGGTAGCTTGGCGAGCCGATGCTAACTAGCGTTAGCGCTATGCGTATCTGCTAGATACCCATAGACTTCCAGCAATTACGCTAATGCTAGTTAGCCTCTAACTTCCTTCATACTGGAGACACTGCCAATATTTCACAGTATCCCTTTAAATTACCATAGAAACACCATAAAAAAACAGACCTGAGTGACATCCATCACCTCTACTGAGCCTTCGACATCACAACCATAATGTCATAACAACCATGATGTCATAGAGTAGTCTGAGACAGCTGGAATACAGCCAACCTGAGACAATGCTAACAGCTTAAAACACACCATGAGAAATGATCTGAACTTCAAGCTGTTTTCCTGCTTACATTGATTGTTTTCAGACTGAGTCACAGCAGAACAGATTTCTCTTCTCCCATCCTCTCTTCTCCGCATCCTCTCCTCTCCTCTCCTCTCCTCTCCTCTCCCATCCTCTCCTCTCCTCTCCCATCCTCTCCTCTCCTCTCCCATCCTCTCCTCTCCCATCCTCTCCTCTCCTCTCCTCTCCTCTCCCATCCTCTTCTCCACCATCCTCTCCTCTCCCATTCTCTCCTCTTCTCTCCCATCCTCTCTTCGCCTCTCCCATCCTCTCCTCTCCCATCCTCTCCACTCCTCTCCCATCTTTTCCTCTCCTCTCCCATCCTCTTCTCCACCATCCGCTCCTCCCATCCTCTCCTCCCATCCTCTCCTCCCATCCTCTTCTCCCATCCTCTCCTCCCATCCTCTCCTCTCCCATCCTCTCCTCTCTTCTCCTCTCCTCCCATCCTCTCCTCTCTCATCCTCTCCACCATCCTCTCCTCCCATCCTCTCCACCATCCTCTCCTCCATCCTCTCCACCATCCTCTCCTCCAATCCTCTCCTCCATCCTCTCCTCCATCCTCTCCTCCCATCCTCTTTTCCACCATCCTCTCCTCTCTTCTCCTCTCCTCCCATCCTCTCCTCCCATCCTCTCCACCATCCTCTCCTCCATCCTCTCCACCATCCTCTCCACCATCCTCTCCACCATCCTCTCCTCCCATCCTCTTTTCCACCATCCTCTCCTCTCCCATGATTGTTTCCAGGTTTCTCCTCCCAGAGTTCTTTGGAAGGGAAACATGGGAAAGAGAGACAATGCCATCTGGAGAGTGTGGAGGATGTTGAGACACTCAGAGGAGTGTGAATGTACACAGGCAAGCACACACACCCCCAAAACACACACATGTGCACACGCACACACGGGCACATGCACGCACACACACACACACACACACACACACACACACACACACACACACACACACACACACACACACACACACACACACACACACACACACACACACACACACACACACACACACACACACACACACACACACACACACACACACACACACACACACACACACAGTCCTACCGTCATCCAGGTAGTGTGTTAGGTTGTGCAGGGCGATCCTCTCCATACATCTCTCCTGCTGTCTTTTGATCACACAGTCTGAGTTCTCGGAATACATGGAGCACACCTGGAACTCACACACACACACACACACACACACACACACACACACACACACTGAGTAAATTCAAATTGACCCAAACCGTGTAGCTGTTGTTAATGAGATCTATCTTGTTTTAAAAACAGGCTGCAGGTTGCCTAGCCAGTCAGTCAGCCAGTCAATCAGCCAACCAGCCAGTCAGTCAGCCAGTCAATCAGCCAGTCAATCAGCCAGTCAATCAGCCAGTCAGCCAGCCAGTCAGTCAGCCAACCAACCAGTCAATCAGCCAGTCAATCAGCCAGCCAGTCAGCCAGCCAGTCAATCAGCCAGCCAGCCAGTCAGCCAGTCAGCCAGCCAGCCAGCCAGCCAGCCAGCCAGCCAGTCAGCCAACCAGTCAGCAAGCCAGCCAGCAAGCCAGCCAGCCAGTCAGTAAGTCAGCCTTCCAGTCAGCCAGCCAGCCAGCCAACCAGTCAGTCAGCCAGCCAGGCAGCCAACCAGCCAGTCAGCCAGCCAGCCAGTCAGTCAATCAGCCAGCCAGTCAATCAGCCAGTCAGTCAGTCAGCCAACCAGCCAGCCAGCCAGCCAACCAGCCAGCCAGCCAGTCCACAAACCAGCCAGTCAGCCAGACAGCAAACCCACCAGTCAGTCAACCAGCCAGTCAGTCAGTCAGCCAACCAGTCAGCCAACCAGTCAGCTAACCAGTCAGCCAGCCAGCCAGCGAATCAGCCAGCCAGCCAGCCAGCCAGCCAGTCAGCCAACCAACCCACCAGTCAGTCAACCAGCCAGCCAGTCAGTCAGTCAGCCAGCCAGCCAGCCAGCCAGCAAGTCAGCCAACCAACCAACCAGTCAGCCAGCCAGCCAGTCAGTCAGTCAGTCAGTCAGTCAGTCAGCCTTCCAGTCAACCAGTCAGCCAGCCAGCCAGGCAGACAACCAGCCAGCCAGCCAGCCAGCGAATCAGCCAGCCAGCCAGCCAGCCAGCCAGTCAGCCAACCAACCAACCAGTCAGCCAGACAACCAGCCAGCCAACAAGTCAGCCTTCCAGTCAGACAACCAGCCAACCAGTCAGCCAGCCAGCCAGCCAGGCAGCCAGTCAGCCAACCAACCAGCCAGCCAGCCAGTCAGTCAGTCAGTCAGTCAGCCAGCCAGCCAGTCAGCCAACCAACCAGTCAGCCAGTCAGCCAACCAACCAGCCAGCCAGCCAGTCAGTCAGTAAGTCAGTCAGCCAGCCCTCCAGCCAGCCAGCCAGCCAGCCAGTCAGCCAACCAACCCACCAGTCAGTCAACCAGCCAGTCAGTCAGTCAGCCAACCAGTCAGCCAGCCAGTCAGCCAACCAACCAACCAGTCAGCCAGTCAGCCAACCAACCAGCCAGCCAGTCAGTCAGTCAGTCAGTCAGCCAGCCAACCAACCCACCAGTCAGTCAACCAGCCAGTCAGTCAGTCAGCCAACCAGTCAGCCAGCCAGTCAGCCAACCAACCAACCAGTCAGCCAGCCAGCCAGTCAGTCAGTCAGTCAGCCTTCCAGTCAACCAGTCAGCCAGCCAGCCAGGCAGACAACCAGCCAGCCAACAAGTCAGCCTTCCAGTCAGACAACCAGCCAACCAGTCAGTCAGCCAGCCAGCCAGTCAGCCAACCAACCAACCAGTCAGCCAGCCAGCCTTCCAGTCAGCCAGCCAGCCAACAAGTCAGCCTTCCAGTCAGACAACCAGCCAACCAGTCAGTCAGTCAGCCAGCCAGCCAGCCAGCCAGCCAGTCAGCCAACCAACCAACCAGTCAGCCAGCCAGCCAGTCAGTCAGTCATTCAGTCAGCCTTCCAGTCAACCAGTCAGCCAGCCAGCCAGGCAGACAACCAGTCAGCCAACCAACCAACCAGTCAGCCAGTCAACCAGTCAGCCAGCCAGCCAACAAGTCAGCCTTCCAGTCAGACAACCAGCCAACCAGTCAGCCAGCCAGCCAGCCAGGCAGCCAGTTAATCTACCAGCCAGCCAGTCAGCCAGTCAGCCAACCAACCAGTCAGCCAGTCAGCCAACCAACCAGCCAGCCAGCCAGCCAGTCAGTCAGTCAGTCAGTCAGTCAGCCAGCCAGTCAATCAGCCAGTCAGTCAGCCAGTCAATCAGCCAGTCAGTCAACCAGTCAGTCAGTCAGTCAGCCAGTCAATCAGCCAATCAATCAGTCAGTCAGTCAGTAAGTCAGCCAGTCAATCAGCCAATCAATCAGGCAGTCAGTCAATCAGCCAGTCAGTCAATCAATCAGCCAGTCAGTCAGCCAGTCAATCAATCAATCAGTCAGTCAGTCAGTCAGTCAGTCAGTCAGTCTTTCCCAGAAACAATAATGAGCAAAATATGGCGTATGTATAGTGAAGGTGTATGTATAGTAAAGGTGTATGTATAGTAAAGGTGTATGTATAGTGAAGGTGTATGTATAGTGAAGGTGTATGTATAGTGAAGGTGTATGTATAGTGAAGGTGTATGTATAGTAAAGGTGTATGTATAGTGAAGGTGTATGTATAGTAAAGGTGTATGTATAGTAAAGGTGTATGTATAGTGAAGGTGTATGTATAGTAAAGGTGTATGTATAGTGAAGGTGTATGTATAGTGAAGGTGTATGTATAGTGAAGGTGTATGTATAGTAAAGGTGTATGTATAGTAAAGGTGTATGTATAGTAAAGGTGTATGTATAGTGAAGGTGTATGTATATTGAAGGTGAATGTATAGTGAAGGTGTATGTATAGTGAAGGTGTATGTATAGTGAAGGTGTATGTATAGTAAAGGTGTATGTATAGTGAAGGTGTATGTATAGTGAAGGTGTATGTATAGTAAAGGTGTATGTATAGTGAAGGTGTATGTATAGTAAAGGTGTATGTATAGTAAGGTGTATGTATAGTGAAGGTGTATGTATAGTGAAGGTGTATGTATAGTGAAGGTGTATGTATAGTAAAGGTGTATGTATAGTAAAGGTGTATGTATAGTAAAGGTGTATGTATAGTGAAGGTGTATGTATAGTGAAGGTGTATGTATAGTGAAGGTGTATGTATAGTGAAGGTGTATGTATAGTGAAGATGTATGTATAGTGAAGGTGTATGTATAGTGAAGGTGTATGTATAGTAAAGGTGTATGTATAGTAAAGGTGTATGTATAGTGAAGGTGTATGTATATTGAAAGGTGAATGTATAGTGAAGGTGTATGTATAGTAAAGGTGTATGTATAGTGAAGGTGTATGTATAGTAAAGTTGTATGTATAGTGAAGGTGTATGTATAGTGAAGGTGTATGTATAGTAAAGGTGTATGTATAGTAAAGGTGTATGTATAGTGAAGGTGTATGTATAGTGAAGATGTATGTATAGTAAAGGTGTATGTATAGTGAAGGTGTATGTATAGTGAAGGTGTATGTATAGTAAAGGTGTATGTATAGTGAAGGTGTATGTATAGTAAAGGTGTATGTATAGTGAAGGTGTATGTATAGTGAAGGTGTATGTATAGTGAAGGTGTATGTATAGTGAAGGTGTATGTATTTCCTATCCAGCCCTTCTTACTCACCACCGGCAGGAGGACGATGGCAATCAGCAAGAGGCCTCTCATCTTGTCCAGAGAGGTGTACAGCAAGGGGTGTGTATGTGTGTGTGTGTGTGTGTGTGTGTGTGTGTGTGTGTGTGTATGTGTGTGTGTGTGTGTGTATGTGTGTGCGTGTGTGTGTCCTGTCAGCGACTGCACCGCAGCATCAGAGGGTCTGAAACAGAGACAAGGACCTGACATCAGACCTAACACAAAGACATTACAACACAGAGGGTCTGAAACAGAGAAAAAGACTGTTTAGTCTATTACAGTCCTCTACTCTACTCTACTGTTTAGTCTATTACAGTCCTCTACTCTACTCTACTGTTTAGTCTATTACAGTCCTCTACTCTACTCTACTGTTTAGTCTATTACAGTCCTCTACTCTACTCTACTGTTTAGTCTATTACAGTCCTCTACTCTACTGTTTAGTCTATTACAGTCCTCTACTCTACTCTACTGTTTTGTCTATTACAGTCCTCTACTCTACTGTTTAGTCTATTACAGTCCTCTACTCTACTGTTTAGTCTATTACAGTCCTCTACTCTACTGTTTAGTCTATTACAGTCCTCTACTCTACTGTTTAGTCTATTACAGTCCTCTACTCTACTCTACTGTTTTGTCTATTACAGTCCTCTACTCTACTGTTTAGTCTATTACAGTCCTCTACTCTACTGTTTAGTCTATTACAGTCCTCTACTCTACTGTTTAGTCTATTACAGTCCTCTACTCTACTCTACTGTTTAGTCTATTACAGTCCTCTACTCTACTGTTTAGTCTATTACAGTCCTCTACTCTACTGTTTAGTCTATTACAGTCCTCTACTCTACTGTTTAGTCTATTACAGTCCTCTACTCTACTGTTTAGTCAATTACAGTCCTCTACTCTACTCTACTGTTTAGTCTATTACAGTCCTCTACTCTACTCGACTGTTTAGTCTATTACAGTCCTCTACTCTACTCCTGTTTAGTCTATTACAGTCCTCTACTCTACTGTTTAGTCTATTACAGTCCTCTACTCTACTGTTTAGTCTATTACAGTCCTCTACTCTACTCTACTGTTTAGTCTATTACAGTCCTCTACTCTACTGTTTAGTCTATTACAGTCCTCTACTCTACTGTTTAGTCTATTACAGTCCTCTACTCTACTGTTTAGTCTATTACAGTCCTCTACTCTACTCTACTGTTTAGTCTATTATTACAGTCCTCTACTCTACTGTTTAGTCTATTACAGTCCTCTACTCTATTCTACTGTTTAGTCTATTACAGTCCTCTACTCTACTCTACTGTTTAGTCTATTACAGTCCTCTACTCTACTCTACTGTTTAGTATATTACAGTCCTCTACTCTACTCTACTGTTTAGTCTATTACAGTCCTCTACTTTACTGTTTAGTCTATTACAGTCCTCTACTCTACTGTTTAGTCTATTACAGTCCTCTACTCTACTCTACTGTTTAGTCTATTACAGTCCTCTACTCTACTCTACTGTTTAGTCTATTACAGTCCTCTACTCTACTGTTTAGTCTATTACAGTCCTCTACTCTACTCTACTGTTTAGTCTATTACAGTCATCTACTCTACTCTACTGTTTAGTCTATTACAGTCCTCTACTCTACTGTTTAGTCTATTACAGTCCTCTACGCTACTCTACTGTATAGTCTATTACAGTCCTCTACTCTACTGTTTAGTCTATTACAGTCCTCTACTCTACTCTACTGTTTAGTCTATAACAGTCCTCTACTCTACTGTTTAGTCTATTACAGTCCTCTACTCTACTCTACTGTTTAGTCTATTACAGTCCTCTACTCTACTGTTTAGTCTATTACAGTAATCTACTCTACTCTACTGTTTAGTCTATTACAGTCCTCTACTCTACTGTTTAGTCTATTACAGTCCTCTACTCTACTGTTTAGTCTATTACAGTCCTCTACTCTACTCTACTGTTTAGTCTATTACAGTCCTCTACTCTACTGTTTAGTCTATTACAGTCCTCTACTCTACTGTTTAGTCTATTACAGTCCTCTACTCTACTGTTTAGTCTATTACAGTCCTCTACTCTACTGTTTAGTCTATTACAGTCCTCTACTCTACTCTACTGTTTAGTCCTATTACAGTCCTCTACTCTACTCTAACTTACTGTTTTTTAGTCTATTACAGTCCTCTACTCTACTGTTTAGTCTATTACAGTTAAACCTATTCTACTCTACTGTTTTTAGTCTATTACAGTCCTCTACTCTTAGCTGTTTAGTCTATTACAGTCCTCTACTCTACTGTTTAGTCTATTACAGTCCTTACTCTACTCTCTACTGTTTAGTCTATTACAGTCCTCTACTCTACTGTTTTAGTATATTACAGTCCTCTACTCTACTCTACTGTTTAGTCTATTACAGTCCTCTACTCTACTCTACTGTTTAGTCTATTACAGTCCTCTACTAACTCTACTGTTTAGTCTATTACAGTCCTCTACTCTACTCTACTGTTTAGTCTATTACAGTCCTCTACTCTACTGTTTTTAGTCTATTACAGTCCTCTACTCTACTCTACTGTTTAGTCTATTACAGTCCTCTACTCTAAAAACTCTAACTGTTTAGTCTATTACAGTCCTCTACTCTACTCTACTGTTTAGTCTATTACAGTCCTCTACTCTACTCTACTGTTAGTCTATTACAGTCCTCTACTCTACTCTAACTGTTTAGAGACCCCCCCCCCCCAGTCTATTACAGTCCTCTACTCTACTCTACTGTTTAGTCTATTACAGTCCTCTACTTCTCTACTGTTTAGTCTATTACAGTCCTCTACTCTACTCTACTGTTTAGTCTATTACAGTCCTCTACTCTACTCTACCTTTAGTCTATTACAGTCCTCTACTCTACTCTACTGTTTAGTCTATTACAGGTCCTCTACTCTACTCTACTGTTTAGTCTATTACAGTCCTCTACTCTACTCTACTGTTTAGTCTATTACAGTCCTCTACTCTACTCTAAACTGTTTAGTCTATTACAGTCCTCTACTCTACTCTACTGTTTAGTCTATTACAGTCCTCTACTCTACTCTACTGTTTAGTCTATTACAGTCCTCTACTCTACTACTGTTTTAGTCTATTACAGTCCTCTACTCTACTACTGTTTAGTCTATTACAGTCCTCTACTCTACTCTACTGTTTAGTCTATTACAGTCCTCTACTCTACTCTACTGTTTTAGTCTATTACAGTCCTCTCTTACTCTACTGTTTAGTCTATTACAGTCCTCTACTCTACTGTACGGTTTTAGTCTATTACAGTCCTCTACTCTACTCTTTTTAGTCTATTACAGTCCTCTACTCTACTCTACTGTTTAGTCTATTACAGTCCTCTACTCTACTCTACTGTTTAGTCTATTACAGTCCTCTACTCTACTCTACTGTTTAGTCTATTACAGTCCTCTACTCTACTCTACTGTTTAGTCTATTACAGTCCTCTACTCTACTCCTACTGTTTAGTCTATTACAGTCCTCTACTCTACTATTTATCTATTACAGTCCTCTACTCTACTGTTTAGTCTATTACAGTCCTCTACTCTACTCTACTGTTTAGTCTATTACAGTCCTCTACTCTACTCTTACTGTTTAGTCTATTACAGTCCTCTACTCTACTCTACTGTTTAGTCTATTACAGTCCTCTACCTCTACTGTTTAGTCTATTACAGTCCTCTACTCTTACTGTTTAGTCTATTACAGTCCTCTACTCTACTGTTTAGTCTATTACAGTCTCTACTCTACTGTTTAGTCTATTACAGTCCTCTACTCTACTCTACTGTTAGTCTAATACAGGCCTCTACTCTACTCTACTGTTTAGTCTATTACAGACCTCACTCTACTCTACTGTTTAGTCCTATTACAGTCCTACTACTCTACTGTTTAGTCTATTACAGTCCTACTCTACTCTACTGTTTAGTCTATTACAGTCCTCTACTCTACTCTACTGTTTAGTCTATTACAGTCCTCTACTCTACTACTGTTTATTCCTATTTACAGTCCTCTACACTCAACTACTGTTTAGTCTATTACAGTCCTCTACTCTACTCTACTGTTTAGTCTATTACAGTCCCTACTCTCTACTCTACTGTTTAGTCTATTACAGTCCTCTACTCTACTACTGTTTAGTCTATTACAGTCCTCTACTCTACTCTACTGTTTAGTCTATTACAGTCCTCTACTCTACTCTACTGTTTAGTCTATTACAGTCCTCTACTCTACTCTACGTTTAGTCTATTACAGTCCTCTACTCTACTCTACTGTTTAGTCCTATTACAGTCCTCTACTCTACTCTACTGTTTAGTCTATATACAGTCCTCTACTCTACTCTACTGTTTAGTCTATTACAGTCCTCTACTCTACTTTACTGTTTAGTCTATTACAGTCCTCTACTCTAACTGTTTTCTAGTCTATTACAGTCCTCTACTCTACTCTACTGTTTAGTCCTATTACAGTCCTCTACTCTACTCTACTGTTTAGTCTATTACAGTCCTCTACTCTACTCTACTGTTTAGTCTATTACAGTCCTCTACTCTACTAACTACTGTTTAGTCTATTACAGTCCTCTACTCTACTGTTTAGTCTATTACAGTCCTCTACTCTACTGTTTAGTCTATTACAGTCCCATCTACTCTACTGTTTAGAGTCTATTACAGTCCTCTACTCTACTCTACTGTTTAGTCTATACAGTCCTCTACTCTACTCTACTGTTTAGTCTATTACAGTCCTCTACTCTACTGTTTAGTCTATTACAGTCCTCTACTCTACTCTAATCTACTGTTTAGTCTATTACAGTCCTCTACTCTACTCTACTAGTTTAGTCTATTACAGTCCTCACCCCCCCCCCCCCCCTCTACTCTACTGTTTAGGTCTATTACAGTCCTCTACTCTACTCTACTGTTTAGTCTATTAACAGTCCTCTACAACTCTACTCTACTGTTTAGTCACCCCCCCTATTACAGTCCTCTACTACCTCTACTGTTTAGTAGTCTATTACAGTCCTCTACTCTACTCTACTGTTTAGTCTATTACAGTCCTCTACTCTACTGTTTAGTCTATTACAGTCCTCTACTCTACTGTTTAGTCTATTACAGTCCTCTACTACTCTACTGTTTAGTCTAATTACAGTCCTCTACTCTACCTACTGTTTAGTCTATTACAGTCCTCTACTCTACTCTACTGTTTAGTCTATTACAGTCCTCTACTCTACTCTACTGTTTAGTCTATTACAGTCCTCTACCTCTACTCTACTGTTTTAGTCTATTACAGTCCTCTACTCTACTCTAACTGTTTAGTCTATTACAGTCCTCTACTCTACTGTTTTAGTCTATTACAGACCTCTCTCTACTCTACTACTGTTTAGTCTATTACAGTCCTCTACTCTACTCTACTGTTTTAGGTCTATTACAGTCCTCTACTCTACTCATTTAGTCTATTACAGTCCTCTACTCTACTCTACTGTTTAGTTCTATTACAGTCCTCTACTCTACTCTAACTGTTTAGTCTATTACAGTCCTCTACCTCTACTGTTTTAGTCTATTACAGTACCTACTACTACTCTACTGTTTATTAGTCTATTACAGTCCTCTACTCTACTGTGTTAGTCTATTTACAGTCCTCTACTCTACTCTACTGTTTTAGTCTATTATTTTTTTTACAGTCCTCTACTCTACTCTTTTACTGTTTAGTCTAATTACAGTCCTGCACTACTCTACTCTACTGTTTAGTTCTAGTTACAGTCCTCTACTCTACTGTTTAGTCTATTACAGTCCTCTACTCTACTCTACTGTTTAGTCTATTACAGTCCTCTACTCTACTCTACTGTTTAGTCTATTACAGTCCTCTACTCTACTGTTTACGTCTATTACAAGTCCTCTACTCTAACTAGTCTACTGTTTAGTCTATTACAGTCCTCTACTCTACTCTAACAGTTTAGTCTATTACAGTCCTCTTACTCTACTCTACTGTTTAGTCTATTACAGTCCTCTACTCTACTCTACTGTTTAGTCCTATTACAGTCCTCTACTCTACTGTTTAGTCTATTACAGTCCTCTACTCTACTCTACTGCAAAAAAAAAACTGGGGTTTTTAGTCTATTACAGTCCTCTACTCCTACTCTACTGTTTAGTCTATTACAGTCCTCTACTCTACTCTAAACTGTTTAGTCTATTACAGTCCTCTACTCTACTCTACTGTTTAGTCCTATTACAGTCCTCTACTCTACTCTACTGTTTAGTCTATTACAGTCCTCTACTCTACTGTTTAGTCTATTACAGTCCTCTACTCTACTCTATCTGTTTAGTCTATTACAGTCCTCTACTCTACTCTACTGTTTTTAGTCTATTACAGTCCTCTACTCTACTCTACTGTTTAGTCTATTACAGTCCTCTACTCTACTCTACTGTTTAGTCTATTACAGTCCTCTACTCCTACTCTACTAATCTACTCTACCTGTTTAGTTAGTCTATTACAGTCCTCTAACTACTCTCTACTGTTTAGTCTATTACAGTCCTCTACTCTACTCTACTACTGTTTAGGCATTCTATTACAGTCCTCTACTCTACTTTTAGTCTATTACAGTCCTCTACCTCTACTCTATACTCTACTGTTTAGTCTATTACAGTCCTCTACTCTACTACTGTTTAGTCTTTATTACAGTCCTCTACTCTACTCTAAGCTGTTTAGTCTAATTACAGTCCTCTATACTCTACTGTTTTAGTCTATTACATACCTCTACTCACTCTACTGTTTAGTCTATTACAGTCCTCTACTCTACTCTTCTGTTTAGTCTATTACAGTCCTCTACTCTACTCTACTGTTTTTAGTCTATTACAGTCCTCTACTCTAACTGTTTTAGTCTATTACAGTCCTCTACTCCCCCCCCTACTCTACTGTTTAGTCTATTACAGTCCTCTACTCTACTGTTTTAGTCTATTACAGTTCCTCTACTCTACTGTTTTAGTCTATTACAGTCCTCTACTCTACTCTTCTGTTTAGTCTATTACAGTCCTCTACTCTACTCTACTGTTTAGTCTATTACAGTCCTCTACTCTAACTGTTTAGTCTATTACAGTCCTCTACTCTACTCTACTGTTTAGTCTATTTACAGTCCTCCTACTCTAACTCTACTGTTTAGTCTATTACAGTCCTCTACTCTAACTGTTTAGTCTATTACAGTCCTCTACTACTACTCTACTTGTTTAGTCTATTACAGTCCTCTACTCTACTCTACAGTTTAGTCTATTACAGCAGAGACAGTCCTCTACTCTACTCTAAAGACTGTTTAGAGGGGCAGATCTATTACAGTCCTCTACTCTACTGTTTAGTCTATTACAGTCCTATACTCCTCTACTGTTTAGTAGTCTATTACAGTCCTCTGGCTAACTCTACGACTGTTTTAGTCTATTACAGTCCTATACTCTACTGTTTAGTCTATTACAGTCCCTCTACGTCTAACTGTTTAGAGTCTATTACAGTCCTCTACTCTACTCTATGTTTAGTCTATTACAGTCCTCTACTCTACTCCGACTGGTTTAGTCTATTACAGTCCTCTACTCTACTCTACTGTTTAGTCTATTAACAGTCCTCTACTCTACTCTAACTGTTAGTCTATTACAGTCCTCTTTTGCCCTCTACTGTTTAGTCTATTACAGTCCTCTACTCTACTCTACTGTTTAGTCTAATTAACAGTCCTCTACTCTACTCTACTGTTTAGTCCTATTACAGTCCTCTACTCTACTCTACCTGTTTTAGTCTATAACAGTCCTCTACTCTACACTACTGTTTAGTCTATTACAGTCCTCTACTCTACTCTACTGTTTAAGTCTATTACAGTCCTCCTCTCTACTCTACTGTTTAGTCTATTACAGTACAGTCCCATCTACTCTACTCTACTGTTTAGTCTATTACAGTCCTCTACTCTACTCTACTGTTTAGTCTATTACAGTCCCTCTACTCTACTGTTTAGTCTATTACAGTCCTCTACTCTACTCTACTGTTTAGTCTATTACAGTCCTCTACTCTACTCTACTGTTTAGTCTATTACAGTCCTCTACTCCCTACTCTACTGTTTAGTCTATTACAGTCCTCTACTTCTACTCTACTGTTTAGTCTATTACAGTCCTCTACTCTACTCTACTGTTTAGGGTCCTATTACAGTCCTCTACTCTACTGTTTAGTCTATTACAGTCCTCTACTCTACTGTTTAGTCTATTACAGTCCTCTACTCTACTCTACTGTTTAGTCTATTACAGTCCTCTACTCTACTCTACTGTTTAGTCTATTACAGTCCCTCTACTCTACTCTACTGTTTTTTTAGTCTATTACAGTCCTCTACTCTACATGTAGTTAGTAAAATTACTATTACAGTCCTCTACTCTACTGTTTAGTCTATTACAGTCCTCTCTACTCTACTCTACTGTTTAGTCTATTTACAGTCCTCTACTCTACTGTTTTAGTCCTATTACAGTCCTCTACTCTACTCCTACTGTTTAGTCATTACAGTCCTCTACTCTACTCTACTGTTTAGTCTATTACAGTCCTCTACTCTCTACTCTACTGTTTAGTCTATTACAGTCCTCTACTCTACTGTTTAGTCTATTACAGTTCCTCTACTCTACTCTACTGTTTAGTCTATTACAGTCCTCTACTCTACTCTAATCTGTTTAGTCTATTACAGTCCTCTCTCTACTCTACTGTTTTTAGTCTATTACAGTCCCCTCTACTCTACTCTACTGTTTAGTCTATTACAGTCCTCTCTCTACTCATACTGTTTAGTCTATTACAGACAGTCCTCTACTTCTACTGATTTAGTCTATTACAGTCCTCTACTCTACTGTTTAGTCTATTACAGTCCTCTACTCTACTCTTCTGGTTAGTCTATTACAGTCCTCTCTACTCTACTCTACTGTTTAGTCTATTAACAGTCCTCTACTCTACTCTACTGTTTTATCTATTACAGTCCTCTATTCTACTCTGCTACTGTTATAGTCTATTACAGTCCTCTACTCTACTCTACTGTTAGTCTATTACAGTCCTCTACTCTAACTCTACTGTTTAGTCCCCACCCCTATTACAGTCCTCTACTCTACTCTACTGTTTAGTCTATTACAGTCCTCTACTCTACTATACGTTAGTCTATTACAGTCCTCTACTCTACTGTTTAGTCTATTACAGTCCTCTACTCTACTGTTTAGTCTATTACAGTCCTCTACTCTACTGTTTAGTCTATTACAGTCCTCTACTCTACTCTACTGTTTAGTCCTATTACAGTCCTCTACTTACTACTCTACTTTTAGTCTATTACAGTCCTCTACTCTACTCTACTGTTTAGTCTATTACAGTCCTCTACTCTACTCTACTGTTTATAAGTTCTATTACAGTCCTCTACTCTACTCTACTGTTTAGTCTATTTACAGTCCTCTCCTCTACTGTTTAGTCTATTACAGTCCTCTACTCTAACTGTTTAGTCTATTACAGTCCTCTACTCTACTTTTTAGTCTATTACAGTCCTCTACTCTACTGTTTAGTCTTATTACAGTCCTCTACCTCTACTCTAACTGTTTAGTCTATTACAGTCCTCTACTCTACTCTACTGTTTTAGTCTATTACAGTCCTCTACTCTACTCTACTGTTTAGTCTATTACAGTCCTCTACTCTACTCTACTGTTTAGTCTATTACAGTCCCTCTACTCTACTGTTTAGTCTATTACAGTCCTCTAACTCTACTGTTTAGTCTATTACAGTCCTCTACTCTACTCTACTGTTTAGTCTATTACAGTCCTCTACTCTACTGTTTAGTCTATTACAGTACTCTACTCTACTGTTTAGTCTATACAGTCCTCTACTCTACTCTACTGTTTAGTCTATTACAGTCCTCTACTCTACTCTACTGTTTAGTCTATTACAGTCCTCCTCCTTACTGTTTAGTCTATTACAGTCCTCTACTCTACTGTTTAGTCCTATTACAGTCCCTCTACTCTACTTTTTAGTCTATTACAGTCCTCTACTCTACTGTTTAGTCTATTACAGTCCTCTACTCTACTCTACTGTTTATCTATTACAGTCCTCTACTCTACTCTACTGTTTAGTCTATTACAGTCCTCTACTCTACTGTTTAGTCTATTAACAGTCCTCTACTCTACTCTACTGTTTAGTCTATTACAGTCCTCTACTCTACTGTTTAGTCTATACACAGTCCTCTACTCTACTGTTTTAGTCTATTACAGTCCTCTACTCTACTGTTTAGTCTATTACAGTCCTCTACTCTAGTCTACTGTTTAGTCTATTACAGTCCTCTACTCTACTCAACTGTTTAGTCTCTATTACAGTCCTCTACTCTACTCTACTGTTTAGTCTATTACAGTCCTCTACTCTACTATTTAGTCTATTACAGTCCTCTACTCTACTGTTTAGTCTATTACAGTCCTCTACTCTACTGTTTTGTCTATTACAGTCCTCTACTCTAACTGTTTAGTCTATTACAGTCCTCTACTCTACTGTTTAGTCTATTACAGTCCTCTACTCTACTCTACTGTTTAGTCTATTACAGTCCTCTACTCTACTCTACTGTTTAGTCTATTACAGTCCTCTACTCTACTGTTTAGTCTATTACAGTCCTCTACTCTACTCTACTGTTTAGTCTATTACAGTCCTCTACTCTACTCTACTGTTTAGTCTATTACAGTCCTCTACTCTACTCTACTGTTTAGTCTATTACAGTCCTCTACTCTCTACTCTACTGTTTTAGTCTATTACAGTCCTCTACTCTACTCTACTGTTTAGTCTATTACAGTCCTCTCTCTCTACTGTTTAGTCTATTACAGTCCTCTACTCTACTGTTTAGTCTATTACAGTCCTCTACTCTACTTTTAGTCTATTACAGTCCTCTACTCTACTGTTTAGTCTATTACAAGTCCTCTACTCTACTCTACTGTTTAGTTTATTACAGTCCTCTACTCTACTCTACTGTTTTAGTCTATTACAGTCCTCTACTCTACTCTACTGTTTAGTCTATTACAGTCCTCTACTCTACTGTTTAGTCTATTACAGTCCTCTACTCTACTGTTTAGTCTATTACAGTCCTCTACTCTACTCTACTGTTTAGTCTATTACAGTCCTCTACTCTACTGTTTAGTCTATTACAGTCCTCTACTCTACTGTTTAGTCTATTACAGTCCTCTACTCTACTCTACTGTTTAGTCTATTACAGTCCTCTACTCTACTCTACTGTTTAGTCTATTACAGTCCTCTACTCTACTGTTTAGTATATTACAGTCCTCTACTCTACTCTAACTGTTTAGTATATTACAGTCCTCTACTCTACTCTACTGTTTAGTCTATTAGCAGTCCTCTACTCTACTGTTTAGTCTATTACAGTCCTCTACTCTACTCTACTGTTTAGTCCTATTACAGTCCTCTACTCTACTCTACTGTTTATTCTATTACAGATCCTCTACTCACTCTACTGTTTTTTTTTTTTTTTTTTTTTTTTTTTTTATATTTGTCTATTACAGTCCTCTACTCTACTGTTTAGTCTATTACAGTCCTCTCCTCTACTTTGTAGTCTATTACAGTCCTCTACTCTATTGTTTAGTCTATTACAGTCCTCTACTCAACACTACTTGTTTAGTCTATTACAGTCCTCTACTCTACTGTTTAGTCTATTACAGTCCTCTACTCTACTGTTTTAGTCTATTACAGTCCTCTACTCTACTCTACTGTTTAGTCTATTACAGTCCTCTACTCTACTCTACTGTTTAGTCTATTACAGTCCTCTACTCTACTCTACTGTTTAGTCTATTACAAGTCCTCTACCTAAACTGTTTAGTCTATTACAGTCCTCTACTCTACTCTACTGTTTAGTCTATTACAGTCCTCTACTCTACTCTACTGTTTAGTCTATTACAGTCCTCTACTCTACTCTACTGTTTAGTCTAATTACAGTCCTCTACTCTACTGTTTAGTCTATTACAGTCCTCTCCTCTACTGTTTAGTCTATTACAGTCCTCTACTCTTACTGTTTAGTCTATTATTACAGAGTCCTCTACTCCCTACTTTTTAGTCTAGTAACATGGTCCATCTACTCAAGTTTTTAGTCTATTACAGTCCTCTACCTACTCTACTCTACTGTTTACGACTAATTTACAGGTCCTCTACCTACTCTACTGGTTTATCTATTACAGTCCTCAACGTCTACGCTACTGTTAGTCTATACATCCTCTAACTCTTCCTCTAACTGTTATGTCTTTTAAATCCTCTACTCTACTCAACTGTTGAGTCTATTACAGTTCTCTACTCTAACTGTTTAGTCTATTACAGTCTCTACTCTACTCTACTGTTGAGTCTTTACAGTCCTCTATACTCTACTCTACTGTTTAGTCTATTACAGTCCTCTACTCTACTCTACTGTTTAGTCTATTACAGTCCTCTACCTACTCTACTGTTTAGTCTATTACAGTCCTCTACTCTACTGTTTAGTCTATTACAGTCCTCTCTCTACTGTTTAGTCTATTACAGTCCTCTACTCTACTGTTTAGTCTATTACAGTCCTCTACTCTACTGTTTAGTCTATTACAGTCCTCTACTCACTCTACTGTTTAGTCTATTACAGTCCTCTACTCTACTCTACTGTTTAGGTCTATTACAGTCCTCTACTCTACTGTTTTAGTCTATTACAGTCCTCTACTCTACTGTTTAGTTCTATTACAGTCCTCTACTCTACTCTACTGTTTAGTCTATTACAGTCCTCTACTCTACTCTACTGTTTAGTCTATTACAGTCCTCTACTCTACTACTACTGTTTAGTATATTACAGTCCTCTACTCTACTCTACTGTTTAGTATCATTACAGTCCTCTACTCTACTCTACTGTTTAGTCTATTACAGTCCTCTACTCTACTGGTTTAGTCTATTACAGTCCTCTACTCTACTCTACTGTTTAGTCTATTACAGTCCTCTACTCTACTCTACTGTTTAGTCTATTACAGTCCTCTACTCTACTCTACTGTTTAGTCTATTACAGTTCCTCTACTCTACTCTACTGTTTTAGTCTATTACAGTCCCTCTCCTCTAGCTGTTTAGTCTATTACAGTCCTCTCCTCTACTGTTTAGTCTAATACAGTCCTCTACTCTACTGTTTAGTCTATTACAGTCCTCTACTCTACTGTTTAGTCTATACAGTCCCCTCTACTCTACTCTACTGTTTAGTCTATTACAGTCCTCTACTCTACTCTACTGTTTAGTCTATTACAGTCCTCTACTCTACTCTACTGTTTAGTCTATTACAGTCCTCTACTCTACTCTACTGTTTAGTCTATTACAGTCCCTCTACTCTACTCTACTGTTTAGTGGCGCAGTGGTCTAAGGCACTGCATCGCAGTGCTAACTGTGCCACTAGAGATCCTGGTTCGAATCCAGGCTCTGTCGCAGCCGGCCGCGACCGGAGAGAGCTCATGGGCGCCGCACAATTGGCCCAGCGTTGTCCAGGGTAGGGGAGGGAATGGCCGGCAGGGATGTAGCTCAGTTGATAGAGCATGGCGTTTGCAACGCCAGGTTGTGGGTTCGATTCCCACGGGGGGCCAGTAAAAAAATAAATAAAAATAAAAAAATAATAAAAATGTATTCACTAACTGTAAGTCGCTCTGGATAAGAGCGTCTGCTAAATGACTAAAATGTAAATGTAAATGTTTAGTCTATTACAGTCCTCTACTCTACTCTACTGTTTAGTCTATTACAGTCCTCTACTCTACTCTACTGTTTAGTCTATTACAGTCCTCTACTCTACTCTACTGTTTAGTCTATTACAGTCCTCTACTCTACTCTACTGTTTAGAGTCTATTACATTCCTCTACTCTACTCTACTGTTTAGTTCTATTACAGTCCTCTACTCTACTCTACTGTTTAGTCTAATTACAGTTCCTCTACTCTACTGTTTAGTCTATTACAGATCCTCTACTCTACTGTTTAGTCTAATTACAGTCCTCTACTCTACTCTACGTGCCTTAGTCTATTACAGTCCTCTACTCTACTGTTTAGTCTATTACAGTCCTCTACTCTACTGTTTAGTCTATTACAGTCCTCTACTCTACTCTATCTGATTTAGTCTATTACAGTCCTCTACTCTACTCTAACTGCTTAGTCTATTACAGTCCTCTACTCTACTGTTTTAGTCTATTACAGTCCTCTACTCTACTCTACTGTTTTAGTCTATTACAGTCCTCTACTCTACTCTACTGTTTAGTCTATTACAGTCCCTCTACTCTACTCTACTGTTTAGTCTATTACAGTCCTCTACTCTACTCTACTGTTTAGTCTATTACAGTCCTCTACTCTACTCTACTGTTTAAGATCTATTACAGTCCTCTACTCTACTCTACTGTTTAGTTCTATTACAGTCCTCGTCCTCTACTGTTTAGTCTATTACAGTCCTCTACTCTACTGTTTAGTCTATTACAGTCCTCTACTCTACTTTTTAGTCTATTACAGTCCTCTACTCTACTCTACTGTTTAGTCTATTACAGGTCCTCTACTCTACTCTACTGTATTTAGATCTATTACAGTCCTCTACTCTACTGTTTAGTCTATTACAGTCCCTCTACTCTACTCTACTGTTTAGTCTATTAAAGTCCTCTACTCTACTCTCTACTGTTTAGTCTGATTACAGCCTCCTACCTACTCTACTGTTTAGGCTATTACAGTCCCTCTACTCTACTTACGTTTAGTCTATTAAGGTCCCCTACTCTACTCTACTGTGGTATTCTATTACAGTCCTCTACTCTACTCTACTGTTTAGTCTATTACAGATCCTCTACCTACTGTTTAGTTCTATTACAGTCCTCATACTCTACCTTGTGTAGATCTATTACAGTCCTCTTTCTCTATCTGTTTAGTCTATTACAGTCCTCTACCCAACTCACTGTTTAGTCTATATACAGTCCTCTACTCCACCTACTGTTTAGTCTATTACAGTCCTCTACTCTCTCGACTATTTAGTCCCTATTACAGTTCCCTCTACTCTACTCTGACTGTTTAGTCTATTACATGTCCCTCTACTCTACTCTACTGTTTAGGTTCTATTACAGTCCTCTACTCTACTCTACTGTTTAGTCTATTACAGTCCTCTACCTCTCAACTGTTTAGTCTATTACAGTCCTCTACTCTACTACGTTTTAGTCTATTACAGTCCTCTACTCTCTCTACTGTTTAGTCTATTACAGTCCTCTACTCTACTGTTTAGTCTATTACAGTCCTCTACTCTACTGTTTAGTCTATTACAGTCCTCTACTCTACTGTTTAGTCTATTACAGTCCTCTACCTCTCTACTGTTTAGTCTATTACAGTCCTCTCTACTCTACTGTTTAGTCTATTACAGTCCTCTACTCTACTGTTTAGTCTATTACAGTCCTCTACTCTACTGTTTAGTCTATTACAGTCCTATACTCTACTCTACTGTTTAGTCTATTACAGTCCTCTACTCTACTCTACTGTTTAGTCTATTACAGTCCTCTACTCTACTCTACTGTTTAGTCTATTACAGTCCTCTACCTCTACTGTTTAGTCTATTACAGTCCTCTACTCTACTCGTAACTGTTTAGTCTATTACAGTCCTCTACTACTACTGTTTAGTCTATTACAGTCCTCTACCTACTCTAACTGTTTAGTTCTATTAACAGTCCACTACTCTACTACTAAACTGTTTAGTCTATTACAGTTGCCTCTACTCTACTCTACTGTTTAGTCTATTACAGTCCCTCTAGCTCTACTCTACTGTTTAGTCTATTTACAGTCCTCTACTCTACTCTACTGTTATAGTCTATTACAATCCTGCTACTCTACTCTACTGTTTAGTCTATTACAGTCCTCTACTCATACTGTTTGAGTCTATTACAGTCCCTCTACTCTACTGTTTAGTCTATTACAGTCCTCTACTCTACTTTTTAGTCTATTACAGTCCTCTACTCTACTGTTAAGTACTATTTACAGTCCTCTACTCCTCTACTCTACTCTACTGTTTAGTCTATTACAGTCCTCTACTCTACTCTACTGTTTAGTCTATTACAGTCCTCTACTCTACTCTACTGTTTAGTCTATTACAGTCCTCTACTCTACTCTACTGTTTAGTCTCCCTTTTTAATTACAGTCCTCTACTCTACTCTACTGTTTAGTCTATTACAGTCCTCTACTCTAACTGTTTAGTCTATTACAGTCCTCTACTCTACTGTTTAGTCTATTACAGTCCTCTACTCTACTCTACTGTTTAGTCTATTTACAGTCCTCTACTCTAACTCTACTGTTTAGTCTATTACAGTCCTCTACTCTACTCTACTGTTTAGTCTATTACAGTCCTCTACTCTACTATTTAGTCTATTACAGTCCTCTACTCTACTGTTTAGTCTATTACAGTCCTCTACTCTACTGTTTTAGTCCTATTACAGTCCTCTACTCTACTGTTTAGTCTATTACAGTCCTCTACTCTACTCTACTGTTTAGTCTATTACAGTCCTCTACTCTACTCTAACTGTTTAGTCTATTACAGTCCTCTACTCTACTGTTTAGTCTATTACAGTCCTCTACTCTACTCTACTGTTTAGTCTATTACAGTCCCTCTACTCTACTCTACTGTTTAGTCTACTGTACAGTCCTCTACTCTACTCTACTGTTTAGTCTATTACAGTCCTCTACTCTACTCTACTGTTTAGTCTATTACAGTCCTCTACTCTACTCTACTGTTTAAGGTCTATTACAGTCCTCTACTCTACTCTACTGTTTAGTCTATTACAGTCCTCTACTCTACTGTTTTAGTCTATTACAGTCCTCTACTCTACTCTCTGTTTAGTCTATTACACAGTCCTCTACTCTACTTACTGTTTAGTCTATTACAGTCCTCTACTCTACTCTACTGTTAGTCTATTACAGTCCTCTACTCTACTCTACTGTTTAGTCTATTACAGTCCTCTACTACTCTACTGTTTAGTCTATTACAGTCCTCTACTCTACTCTACTGTTTAGTCTATTAACAGTCCTCTACTCTACTGTTTTAGTCTATTACAGTCCTCTACTCTACTTTTTTAGTCTATTACAGTCCTCTACTCTACTGTTTAGTCTATTACAGTCCTCTACTCTACTCTACTGTTTAGTCTAATTACAGTCCTCTCTCTACTGTTTAGTCTATTACAGTACTCTACTCTACTGTTTAGTCTATTACAGTCCTCTACTCTACTCTACTGTTTAGTCTATTACAGTCCTCTACTCTACTCTACTGTTTAAGTCTATTACAGTCCTCCTCCTCTACTGTTTAGGTCTATTACAGTCCTCTACTCTACTGTTTAGTCTATTACAGTCCCTCTACTCTACTTTTTAGTCTATTACAGTCCTCTACTCTGGGTACTGTTAGTCTAATTACAGTCCTCTACTCTACTCTACTGTTTAGTCTATTACAGTCCTCTAACTCTACTCTACTGGGGGGTTTTTTTTAAAAGTATTACAAGTCCTCTACTCTACTGTTTAGTCTATTACAGTCCTCTACTCTACTCTACTGTTTAGTCTATTACAGTCCTCTACTCTACTGTGTTTAGTCTATTACAGTCCTCTACTCTACTGTTTAGTCTATTTACAGTCCTCTACTCACTGTTTAGTCTATTACAGTCCTCTACTACTGTCTTATGTTTCAGTCTATTACAGTCCTCTACTCTACTCTACTCCCGGTTTAGTCTATTACAGTCCTCATACTCTACTCATACTGTTTATTCTATTACAGTCCTCTACTCTACTCTATGTTAGTCTATTACAGTCCTCTACTCTTACTGTTTAGTCTATTACAGTCCTCTACTCCTACTGTTTAAGTCTGATACAGTCTCTACTCTACTGTTTAGTCTATTACAGTCCTTACTCTACTGTTTAGTCTATTACAGTCCTCCTCTACTCTACTCTACTGTTTTAGTCTATTACAGTCCTCTACTCTCTCTACTGTTTAGTCTATTACAGTCCTCTACTCTACTGTTTAGTCTATTACAGTCCTCTACTCTACTCTACTGTTTAGTCTACTTACAGTCCTCTACTCTACTCCTACTGTTTAGTCTATTACAGTCCTCTACTCTACTCTACTGTTTAGTCTATTACAGTCCTCTACTCTACTCTACTGTTTAGTCTATTACAGTCCCTACTCTACTCTACTGTTTAGTCTATTACAGTCCTCTCCTCTACTGTTTAGTCTATTACAGTCCTCTACTCTACTGTTTAGTCTATTACAGTCCTCTACTCTACTTTTTAGGTCTATTACAGTCCTCTACACTACGTCTTACTGTTTAGTCTATTACAGTCCTCGACTCTAGACTCTACTGTTTAGTCTATTACAGTCCTCTACTCTACAGTCTACTCTTGTTAGTCTATTACAGTCCTCTACTCTACTTTTCTATCTATTACAGTATCCTATTACAGTCTCTGACTCTACTGTTTAGTCTATTACAGTCCCTACTCTAACTGTTTAGTCTATTACAGCAGTCTACTCTACTCTACTGTTTAGTCCTATTACAGTCCTCTACTCTAGCTGTTTAGTCTATTACAGTCCTCTACTCTACTCTACTGTTTAGAGTCTATTACAGTCCTCTACTCTACTGTTTTAGTCTATACAGTCCGCTACTCTACTCTACTGTTTAGTCTATTACAGTCCTCTACTCTACTCTACTGTTTAGTCTATTACAGTCCTCTACTCTACTCTACTGTTTAGTCTATTACAGTCCTCTACTCTACTGTTTAGTATATTACAGTCCTCTACTCTACTCTACTGTTTAGTATATTACAGTCCTCTACTCTACTCTACTGTTTAGTCTATTACAGTCCTCTACTCTACTGTTTAGTCTATTACAGTCCTCTACTCTACTCTACTGTTTAGTCTATTACAGTCCTCTACTCTACTCTACTGTTTAGTCTATTACAGTCCTCTACTCTACTCTACTGTTTAGTCTATTACAGTCCTCTACCTCTACTGTTTAGTCTATTACAGTCCTCTCCTCTACTGTTTAGTCTATTACAGTCCTCTACTCTACTGTTTAGTCTATTACAGTCCTCTACTCTACTGTTTAGTCTATTACAGTCCTCTACTCTACTGTTTAGTCTATTACAGTCCTCTACTCTACTCCTGTTTAGTCTATTACTGTCCTCTATACTCTACTGTTTAGTCTATTACAGTCCTCTACTCTACTGTTTAGTCTATTACAGTCCTCTACTCTACTCTACTGTTTAGTCTATTACAGTCCTCTACTACTCTACTGTTTAGGTCTATTACAGTCCTCTACTCTACTGTTTAGTCTATTACAGTCCTCTACTCTACCTGTTTAGTCTATTACAGTCCTCTACTCTACTCTACTGTTTAGTCTATTACAGTCCTCTACTCTACCTGTTTAGTCTATTACAGTCCTCTACCTCTACTGTTTAGTCTATTACAGTCCTCTACTCTACTGTTTAGTCTATTACAGTCCTCTACTCTACTCTACTGTTTAGTCTATTACAGTCCTCTACTCTACTGTTTAGTCTATTACAGTCCTCTACTCTACTGTTTAGTCTATTACAGTCCTCTACTCTACTGTTTTAGTCCTATTACAGTCCTCATACTCTACTCTACTGTTAGGTCTATTACAGTCCTCTACTCTACTCTACTGTTTAGTCTATTACAGTCCTCGTACTCTACTCTACTGTTTAGTCTATTACAGTCCTCTACTCTACTGTTTAGTCTATTACAGTCCTCTACTCTACTGTTTAGTCTATTACAGTCCTCTACTCTACTCTACTGTTTAGTCTATTACAGTCCTCTACTCTCTACTGTTTAGTCTATTACAGTCCTCTACTCTACTCTACTGTTTAGTCTATTACAGTCCTCTACTCTACCTAGCTGTTTAGTCTATTACAGTCCTCTACTCTACTACTGTTTAGTCTATTACAGTCCTCTACTCTACTGTTTAGTCTATTACAGTCCTCTACTCTACTGTTTAGTCTATTACAGTCCTCTACTCTACTCTACTGTTTAGTCTATTACAGTCCTCTACTCTACTCTACTGTTTAGTCTATTACAGTCCTCTACTCTACTGTTTAGTCTATTACAGTCCTCTACTCTACTCTACTGTTTAGTCTATTACAGTCCTCTACTCTACTCTACTGTTTAGTCTATTACAGCCTCTACTCTACTCTACTGTTTAGTCTATTACAGTCCTCTACTCTACTCTACTGTTTAGTCTATTACAGTCCTCTACTCTACTCTACTGTTTAGTCTATTACAGTCCTCTACTCTACTCTACTGTTTAGTCTATTACAGTCCTCTACTCTACTCTACTGTTTAGTCTATTACAGTCCTCTACTCTACTGTTTAGTCTATTACAGTCCTCTACTCTACTGTTTAGTCTATTACAGTCCTCTACTCTACTGTTTAGTCTATTACAGTCCTCTACTCTACTCTACTGTTTAGTCTATTACAGTCCTCTACTCTACTCTACTGTTTAGTCTATTACAGTCCTCTACCTACTCTACTGTTTAGTCTATTACAGTCCTCTACTCTACTCTACTGTTTAGTCTATTACAGTCCTCTACTCTACTCTACTGTTTAGTCTATTACAGTCCTCTACTCTACTCTACTGTTTAGTCTATTACAGTCCTCTACTCTACTATTTAGTCTATTACAGGTCCTCTACTCTACTGTTTAGTCTATTACAGTCCTCTACTCTACTCTACTGTTTAGTCTATTACAGTCCTCTACTCTACTCTACTGTTTAGTCTATTACAGTCCTCTACTCTACTATTTAGTCTATTACAGTCCTCTACTCTACTGTTTAGTCTATTACAGTCCTCTACTCTACTGTTTAGTCTATTACAGTCCTCTACTCTACTGTTTTAGTCTATTACAGTCCTCTACTCTACTCTACTGTTTAGTCTATTACAGTCCTCTACTCTACTCTACTGTTTAGTCTATTACAGTCCTCTACTCTACTGTTTAGTCTATTACAGTCCTCTACTCTACTCTACTGTTTAGTCTATTACAGTCCTCTACTCTACTCTACTGTTTAGTCTATTACAGTCCTCTACTCTACTCTACTGTTTAGTCTATTACAGTCCTCTACTCTACTGTTTAGTCTATTACAGTCCTCTACTCTACTCTACTGTTTAGTCTATTACAGTCCTCTACTCTACTCTACTGTTTAGTCTATTACAGTCCTCTACTCTACTCTACTGTTTAGTCTATTACAGTCCTCTACTCTACTATTTAGTCTATTACAGTCCTCTACTCTACTGTTTAGTCTATTACAGTCCTCTACTCTACTGTTTAGTCTATTACAGTCCTCTACTCTACTGTTTAGTCTATTACAGTCCTCTACTCTACTGTTTAGTCTATTACAGTCCTCTACTCTACTCTACTGTTTAGTCTATTACAGTCCTCTACTCTACTCTACTGTTTAGTCTATTACAGTCCTCTACTCTACTGTTTAGTCTATTACAGTCCTCTACTCTACTCTACTGTTTAGTCTATTACAGTCCTCTACTCTACTCTACTGTTTAGTCTATTACAGTCCTCTACTCTACTCTACTGTTTAGGTCTATTACAGTCCTCTACTCTACTCTACTGTTTAGTCTATTACAGTCCTCTACTCTACTCTACTGTTTAGTCTATTACAGTCCTCTCCTCTACTGTTTAGTCTATTACAGTCCTCTACTCTACTGTTTAGTCTATTACAGTCCTCTACTCTACTTTTTAGTCTATTACAGTCCTCTACTCTACTGTTTAGTCTATTACAGTCCTCTACTCTACTCTACTGTTTAGTCTATTACAGTCCTCTACTCTACTCTACTGTTTAGTCTATTACAGTCCTCTACTCTACTCTACTGTTTAGTCTATTACAGTCCTCTACTCTACTCTACTGTTTAGTCTATTACAGTCCTCTACTCTACTGTTTAGTCTATTACAGTCCTCTACTCTACTCTACTGTTTAGTCTATTACAGTCCTCTACTCTACTGTTTAGTCTATTACAGTCCTCTACTCTACTGTTTAGTCTATTACAGTCCTCTACTCTACTCTACTGTTTAGTCTATTACAGTCCTCTACTCTACTCTACTGTTTAGTCTATTACAGTCCTCTACTCTACTCTACTGTTTAGTCTATTACAGTCCTCTACTCTACTCTACTGTTTAGTATATTACAGTCCTCTACTCTACTCTACTGTTTAGTCTATTACAGTCCTCTACTCTACTGTTTAGTCTATTACAGTCCTCTACTCTACTCTACTGTTTAGTCTATTACAGTCCTCTACTCTACTCTACTGTTTATTCTATTACAGTCCTCTACTCTACTCTACTGTTTAGTCTATTACAGTCCTCTACTCTACTGTTTAGTCTATTACAGTCCTCTCCTCTACTTTGTAGTCTATTACAGTCCTCTACTCTATTGTTTAGTCTATTACAGTCCTCTACTCTACTGTTTAGTCTATTACAGTCCTCTACTCTACTGTTTAGTCTATTACAGTCCTCTACTCTACTGTTTAGTCTATTACAGTCCTCTACTCTACTCTACTGTTTAGTCTATTACAGTCCTCTACTCTACTCTACTGTTTAGTCTATTACAGTCCTCTACTCTACTCTACTGTTTAGTCTATTACAGTCCTCTACTCTACTCTACTGTTTAGTCTATTACAGTCCTCTACTCTACTCTACTGTTTAGTCTATTACAGTCCTCCTCTACTCTACTGTTTAGTCTATTACAGTCCTCTCTACTCTACTGTTTAGTCTATTACAGTCCTCTACTCTACTTGTTTAGTCTATTACAGTCCTCTACTCTACTGTTTAGTCTATTACAGTCCTCTACTTCTACTGTTTAGTCTATTACAGTCCTCTACTCTACTGTTTAGTCTATACAGTCCTCTACTCTACTCTACTGTTTAGTCTATTACAGTCCTCTACTCTACTCTACTGTTTAGTCTATTACAGTCTCTCTACTAGTCTATACAGTCTACTCTATGTTTAGTCTATTACAGTCTCTACTCTACTCTACTGTTTAGTCTATTACAGTCCTCTACTCTACTCTACTGTTTAGTCTATTACAGTCCTCTACTACTCTACTGTTTAGTCTATTACAGTCCTCTACTCTACTCTACTGTTTAGTCTATTACAGTCCTCTACTCTACTGTTTAGTCTATTACAGTCCTCTACTCTACTGTTTAGTCTATTACAGTCCTCTACTCTACTCTACTGTTTAGTCTATTACAGTCCTCTACTCTACTGTTTAGTCTATACAGTCCTCTACTCTACTGTTTAGTCTATTACAGTCCTCTACTCTACTCTACTGTTTTAGTCTATTACAGTCCTCTACTCTACTCTACTGTTTAGTCTATTACAGTCCCTCTACTCTACTGTTTAGTCTATTACAGTCCTCTACTACTCTACTGTTTAGTCTATTACAGTCCTCTCTACTCTACTGTTTAGTCTATTACAGTCCTCTACTCTACTGTTAGTCTATTACAGTCCTCTTACTCTACTGTTTAGTCTATTACAGTCCTCTACTCTACTCTACTGTTTTAGTCTATTACAGTCCTCTACTCTACTGTTTAGTCTATTACAGTCCTCTACTCTACTGTTTAGTCTATTACAGTCCTCTACCTACCTACTGTTTAGTCTATTACAGTCCTCTACTCTACTCTACTGTTTAGTCTATTACAGTCCTCTACTCTACTGTTTAGTATATTACAGTCCTCTACTCTACTCTACTGTTTAGTATATTACAGTCCTCTACTCTACTCTACTGTTTAGTCTATTACAGTCCTCTACTCTACTGTTTAGTCTATTACAGTCCTCTACTCTACTCTACTGTTTAGTCTATTACAGTCCTCTACTCTACTCTACTGTTTAGTCTATTACAGTCCTCTACTCTACTCTACTGTTTAGTCTATTACAGTCCTCTACACTACTCTACTGTTTAGTCTATTACAGTCCTCTCCTCTACTGTTTAGTCTATTACAGTCCTCTCCTCTACTGTTTAGTCTATTACAGTCCTCTACTCTACTGTTTAGTCTATTACAGTCCTCTACTCTACTGTTTAGTCTATTACAGTCCTCTACTCTACTCTACTGTTTAGTCTATTACAGTCCTCTACTCTACTCTACTGTTTAGTCTATTACAGTCCTCTACTCTACTCTACTGTTTAGTCTATTACAGTCCTCTACTCTACTCTACTGTTTAGTCTATTACAGTCCTCTACTCTACTCTACTGTTTAGTGGCGCAGTGGTCTAAGGCACTGCATCGCAGTGCTAACTGTGCCACTAGAGATCCTGGTTCGAATCCAGGCTCTGTCGCAGCCGGCCGCGACCGGGAGACTCATGGGCGGCGCACAATTGGCCCAGCGTTGTCCAGGGTAGGGGAGGGAATGGCCGGCAGGGATGTAGCTCAGTTGATAGAGCATGGCGTTTGCAACGCCAGGGTTGTGGGTTCGATTCCCACGGGGGGCCAGTAAAAAAATAAATAAAAATAAAAAAATAATAAAAATGTATTCACTAACTGTAAGTCGCTCTGGATAAGAGCGTCTGCTAAATGACTAAAATGTAAATGTAACTGTTTAGTCTATTACAGTCCCTCTACTCTACTCTACTGTTTAGTCTATTACAGTCCTCTACTCTACTCTACTGTTTAGTCTATTACAGTCCTCTACTCTACTCTACTGTTTAGTCTATTACAGTCCTCTACTCTACTCTACTGTTTAGTCTATTACAGTCCTCTACTCTACTCTACTGTTTAGTCTATTACAGTCCTCTACTCTACTGTTTAGTCTATACAGTCCCTACTCTACTGTTTAGTCTATTACAGTCCTCTACTCTACCTACTGTTTAGTCTATTACAGTCCTCTACTCTACTCTACTGTTTAGTCTATTACAGTCCTCTACTCTACTGTTTAGTCTATTACAGTCCTCTACTCTACTGTTTAGTCTATTACAGTCCTCTACTCTACTCTACTGTTTAGTCTATTACAGTCCTCTACTCTACTCTACTGTTTAGTCTATTACAGTCCTCTACTCTACTGTTTAGTCTATTACAGTCCTCTACTCTACTCTACTGTTTAGTCTATTACAGTCCTCTACTCTACTCTACTGTTTAGTCTATTACAGTCCTCTACTCTACTGTTTAGTCTATTACAGTCCTCTACTCTACTCTACTGTTTAGTCTATTACAGTCCTCTACTCTACTCTACTGTTTAGTCTATTACAGTCCTCTACTCTACTCTACTGTTTAGTCTATTACAGTCCTCTACTCTACTCTACTGTTTAGTCTATTACAGTCCTCTACTCTACTCTACTGTTTAGTCTATTACAGTCCTCTACTCTACTCTACTGTTTAGTCTATTACAGTCCTCTCCTCTACTGTTTAGTCTATTACAGTCCTCTACTCTACTGTTTAGTCTATTACAGTCCTCTACTCTACTTTTTAGTCTATTACAGTCCTCTACTCTACTCTACTGTTTAGTCTATTACAGTCCTCTACTCTACTCTACTGTTTAGTCTATTACAGTCCTCTCCTCTACTGTTTAGTCTATTACAGTCCTCTACTCTACTGTTTAGTCTATTACAGTCCTCTACTCTACTGTTTAGTCTATTACAGTCCTCTACTCTACTCTACTGTTTAGTCTATTACAGTCCTCTACTCTACTCTACTGTTTAGTCTATTACAGTCCTCTACTCTACTCTACTGTTTAGTCTATTACAGTCCTCTACTCTACTGTTTAGTCTATTACAGTCCTCTACTCTACTGTTTAGTCTATTACAGTCCTCTACTCTACTGTTTAGTCTATTACAGTCCTCTACTCTACTGTTTAGTCTATTACAGTCCTCTACTCTACTGTTTAGTCTATTACAGTCCTCTACTCTACTGTTTAGTCTATTACAGTCCTCTACTCTACTCTACTGTTTAGTCTATTACAGTCCTCTACTCTACTGTTTAGTCTATTACAGTCCTCTACTCTACTCTACTGTTTAGTCTATTACAGTCCTCTACTCTACTCTACTGTTTAGTCTATTACAGTCCTCTACTCTACTCTACTGTTTAGTCTATTACAGTCCTCTCCTCTACTGTTTAGTCTATTACAGTCCTCTACTCTACTTTTTAGTCTATTACAGTCCTCTACTCTACTGTTTAGTCTATTACAGTCCTCTACTCTACTCTACTGTTTAGTCTATTACAGTCCTCTACTCTACTCTACTGTTTAGTCTATTACAGTCCTCTACTCTACTCTACTGTTTAGTCTATTACAGTCCTCTACTCTACTGTTTAGTCTATTACAGTCCTCTACTCTACTGTTTAGTCTATTACAGTCCTCTACTCTACTCTACTGTTTAGTCTATTACAGTCCTCTACTCTACTGTTTAGTCTATTACAGTACTCTACTCTACTGTTTAGTCTATTACAGTCCTCTACTCTACTCTACTGTTTAGTCTATTACAGTCCTCTACTCTACTCTACTGTTTAGTCTATTACAGTCCTCTACTCTACTGTTTAGTCTATTACCGTCCTCTACTCTACTGTTTAGTCTATTACAGTCCTCTCCTCTACTGTTTAGTCTATTACAGTCCTCTACTCTACTGTTTAGTCTATTACAGTCCTCTACTCTACTGTTTAGTCTATTACAGTCCTCTACTCTACTCTACTCTACTGTTTAGTCTATTACAGTCCTCTACTCTACTGTACTGTTTAGTCTATTACAGTCCTCTACTCTACTGTTTAGTCTATTACAGTCCTCTACTCTACTGTTTAGTCTATTACAGTCCTCTACTCTACTGTTTAGTCTATTACAGTCCTCTACTCTACTGTTTAGTCTATTACAGTCCTCTACTCTACTCTACTGTTTAGTATTCTACAGTCCTCTACTCAACTCTACTCTACTCTTCTACAGTCTTCTGACCTTAAAGACTTGAATGACTTTAATGAGAAACTCCCCAAATACAGGTGTGCCAAGCTTGTAGCGTCATACCCAAGAAGACTCAAGGCTGTAATCGCTGCCAAAGGTGCTTCAACAAAGTACTGAGTAAAGGGGCTGAATACTGATGTAACTGTAATATTTCAGTTTACATTTGTTATTAATTTGCAAAAATATCTAAAAACCTGTTTTTGCTTTGTCATTATGGGGTATTGTGTGTAGATTGATGAGGACATTTTTATTTATTTATTTTATTTATTTATTTATTGATATTATTTAATATTAAAACATACAATCTACTTGCAGTGAAGCCGCTCAACATCTACATCACATTAGTCATCTAACAGACTCCCATCCAGAGCGACCCACAGAAGCAACCAGGGTCAACGCCCTCCTCCCATCCAGAACCCATCCCATCCCACAGAAGCAACCAGGGTCAACGCCCTGCTCAAGTGCATGTCGACAGAACTCCCACAAGCTCAAAAACGGAACCGAACCAGCCACCGGCTGCACCAGAGGGGGTCGACCTGTTCTCGTCACTATTTATATAAACACCATTGGTCAAACTGTAAAAAAAAATGTTTACCTCATCTACTGTAAATGCGGATGATACTATTATGTATGCTACTGCCCCGACTGTTGATCTGGCTGTGTCAAAACTACAGTCAGATTTTATAGCTATGCAGGAATCCTTTGCTGATTTAAAACTTGAGCTTAATACGGGCAAAACAAAATATATCTTGTTCTTAAACTGTAGTAAGAATGTTTCAGATGAATTACATGTTCACTTATTAGATGGTTCTCCAATTTTGTATTTGTATTTGTATTTATTATGGATCCCCATTAGTTCCTGCCAAGGCAGCAGCTACTCTTCCTGGGGTCCAGCAAAATACAATTTTAAAAACATTACAATACATTAACAGATTTCACAACACACTGTGTACCCTCAGGCCCATACTCCACTACCACATATCTACAGTACAAAATCCATATGTACGTGTGTGTATAGTGCGTATGTTATCGTGTGTGTGTGTGCATGTGTCTATGTTTGTGTTGCTTCACAGTCCCTGCTGTTCCATGAGGTGTATTTTTATCTGTTTTTTCAATCTAATTTTACAACTTGCATCAGTTACCTGATGTGGAATAGAGTTCCATGTAGTCATGGCTCTATGTAGTACTGTGCTCCTCCCATAGTCTGTTTGTCACGTCTCCTCCCATTGCTCCCCTCCTGCGCTCTGATTCGCCGGTCTACTGAGCCACCGGTCTGAGCGCACCACCTCGGCAACACCGGAATGGAAACCCAACGCACCCTAATCACCTCCAGCGCACCTGCACCTCATCATCTCATCACCACCACTATATAGCCCTGGACTGTTCCGGATGATGTTGTGTGTGATTGTTTAGCTTCCTGTCATTTACTCTCTCTTTGTTATTTCTCTTGATCATTGTTTAGTAAACCTTGACCTTGTTAATTCCTGTGTCTGCGTCCTGCCTCTTCATATACTCAGTACGCGTCACACTGTTCTGGACTTGGGGACTGTGAAGAGACCTCTGGTGGCATGTCTTGTGGGGTATGCATGGGTGTCTGGACTTGGGGACTGTGAAGAGACCTCTGGTGGCATGTCTTGTGGGGTATGCATGGGTGTCTGGACTTGGGGACTGTGAAGAGACCTCTGGTGGCATGTATTGTGGGGTATGCATGGGTGTCTGGACTTGGGGACTGTGAAGAGACCTCTGGTGGCATGTCTTGTGGGGTATGCATGGGTGTCTGAGATGTGCGGCAGCAGCTCAAACAGACAGCTCTGTCTATTCAACATGTCAATACCTCTCATAAATAAATAATAATAATAATAATAATAAATAATATCATAAACACAAGTAGTGATGAAGTCAATCTCTCCTCCACTTTGAGCCAGGAGAGATTGACATGCATATTATTAATGTTAGCTCTCTGTGTACATCCAACGGCCAGCCGTGCTGCCCTGTTCTGAGCCAACTGCAATTTTCCTAAGTCCTTTTTTGTGGCACCTGATCACACTACTGAACAGTAGTCCAGGTGAAACAAAACTAGGGCCTGTAGGACCTGCCTTGTTGATGGAGTTGTTAAGAAGGCAGAGCAGCGCTTAACTATGGACCGACCTCTCCCCATCTTAGCTACTGTTGTATCAATATGTTTTGACCATGACAGTTTACAATCCAGGGTTACTCCAAGCAGTTTAGTCTCCTCAACTTGCTAAATTTCCATATTATTTATTACAAGATTTAGTTGAGGTTTAGGGTTTAGTGAATGATTTGTCCCAAATACAATGCTTTAAGACGGGACAACAGGGACGGGACAACAAGGACGGGACAACAGGGGCGGGACAACAGGGACGGGACAACAGGGACGGGACAACAGGGGCGGGACAACAGGGACGGGACAACAGGGACGGGACAACAGGGGCGGGACAACAGGGGCGGGACAACAGGGACGGGACAACAGAGACGGGACAACAGGGACGGGACAACAGGGACGGGACAACAGGGACGGGACAACAGGGGCGGGACAACAGGGGCGGGACAACAGGGACGGGACAACAGGGACGGGACAACAGGGGCGGGACAACAGGGGGGGACAACAGGGGCGGGACAACAGGGCGGGACAACAGGGACGGGACAACAGGGGCGGGACAACAGGGACGGGACAACAGGGGCGGGACAACAGGGGCGGGACAACAGGGACGGGACAACAGGGACGGGACAACAGGGACGGGACAACAGGGGCGGGACAACAGGGACGGGACAACAGGGACGGGACAACAGGGACGGGACAACACAGTGTGTGATATGATAACAGCAGTCAGGCCTTTCCAGAAGAAATGACCTCCAGGGAGAACTTGTCCACTTCCCCCAATCTCCTGGCGATAACGCAGGGAGACACAGATGTTCCCAACCAGGTTGATTTCATCCAGAAGCTGATGGAGAACTTCAAGGCTCGCTTTGATGACTTCACTGTTGGAGGAGAATTGCTGCTGCTCATCCAGAACCCCTTATTGGTCACAAATGTGACAAAGTTGTCAGAAGAAGCAAAACAGATCTTCAGATTTTTTTTATTTATTTTACCTTTATTTAACTAGGCAAGTCAGTTAAGAACAAATTCGTATTTACAATGACGGCCTACACCGGCCAAACCTGGACAATGCTGGGCCAATTGTGCGCCGCGCTATGGGACTCCCAATCACGGCCGGTTGTGATACAGCCTGGAATCGAACCAGGGGGTCTGTAGTGACGCCTCAAGCACTGAGATGCAGTGCCTTAGACCGCTGCACCACTCGGGAACCCCACACAGTTTAAATGATACTTCATACTGTAAATGATCCACCCTAATATCCTGCTGATAACGTTTTGATTAGTTCATCAGCAGCATTTAGCTAAAAACAGAAAACACTTCAATGCCATTAGAGCCTGAAGGGACGAGAGAGAGAGAGAGAGAGAGAGAGAGAGAGAGAGAGAGAGAGAGAGAGAGAGAGAGAGAGAGAGAGAGAGAGAGAGAGAGAGAGAGAGAGAGAGAGAGAGAGAGAGTGTGTGAAGGTGTAAACTAGGCAGTAGAAAACCTAAACAGTATATTTGACCTCTCAGCTTCCCAATCAAATCTAAAAATCTCTAACAGAAAACCAAAGAAAAGTAACAACAATGAGAAATGGTTTGACGAAGAATGCAAAAACCTAAGAAAGAAATGGAGAAACCTATCCAACCAAAAACATAGAAACCCAGAAAACCTGAGCCTTCATTATGGTGAATCACTAAAACAATACAGAAATACACTACGGAAAAAGAAGGAACAGCATGTCAGAAATCAGCTCAATGTAATTGAAGAATCCATAGACTCTAACCACTTCTGGGAAAATTGGAAACACTAAACAAACAACAAAACGAAGAGCTATCTATCCAAAATGGAGATGTATGGGTAAACCACTTCTCCAATCTTTTTGGCCCTATATCAAAGAACAAACAGCAAAAAAATATACATGATCAAATACAAATCTTAGAATCAACTATTAAAGACTACCAGAACCCACTGGATTCTCCAATTACATTGAATGAACTACAGGACAAAATACAAACCCTCCAACCCAAAAAGGCCTGTGGTGTTGATGGTATCCTCAATGAAATGATAAAATATACAGACCACAAATTGCAATTGGCTATACTTAAACTCTTTAACATCATCCTTAGCTCTGGCATCTTCCCCAATATTTGAAAACAAGGACATCTCCCCAATCTACAAAAGTGGAGACAAATTTTGACCCCAATAACTACCGTGGGATATGCGTCAACAGCAACCTTGGGAAAATCCTCTGCATTATCATTAACAGCAGACTAGTTTATTTCCTCAGTGAAAACAATGTACTGAGCAAATGTCAAATTGGCTTTTTACCAAACTACTGTACGACAGACCACGTATTCACCCTGCACACCCTAATTGACAAACAAACAAACCAAAACAAAGGCAAAGTCTTCTCATGCTTTGTTGGTTTCAAAAAAGCTTTTGACTCAATTTGGCATGAGGGTCTGCTATACAAGTGTGCGGTTAAAATTGGCAAAACACACATATACTGTATTTCTTTCCACAGGGCCGTGGGGTGAGACAGGGATGTAGTTCAAGCCCCACCCTCTTCAACATATATTTCAACGAATTGGCGAGGGCACTAGAACGGTCTGCAGCACCCGGCCTCACCCTACTAGAATCAAAACTTTAATGTCTACTGTTTGCTGATGATCTGGTGCTTCTGTAACCAACCAAGGAGGGCCTATAGCAGCACCTAGATCTTCTGCACAGATTCTGTCAGACCTGGGCCCTGACAGTAAATCTCAGTAAGACAAAAATAATGGCGTTCCAAAAAAGGTCCAGTTGCCAGGACCACAAATACAAATTCCATCTAGACTCCGTTGCCCTAGAGCACACAAAAAACTATACATACCTCGGCCTAAACATCAGTGCCACAGGTATCTTCCACAAAGCTGTGAACGATCTGAGAGACAAGGCAAGAAGGGCCTTCTATGCCATCAAAGGGAACATAAACTTTGACATCCCAATTAGGATCTGGCTAAAAATACTTGAATCAGTTATAGAACCCATTGCCCTTTATGGTTGTGAGGTCTGGGGTCTGCTCACCAACCAAGAATTCACAAAATGGGACAAACACCAAATTGATTATTCTGCAAAAATATCCTCTGTGTACAACGAAAAACACCAAATAATGCATGCAGAGCAGAATTAGGCCGCTACCCGCTAATGATCAAAATCCAGAAAAGAGACGTTAAATTCTATAACCACTTAAAAGGAAGTGATTCCCAAACCTTCCATAACAAAGCCATCACCTACAGAGAGATGAACTTGGAAAAGAGTCCACTAAGTAAGCTGGTCCTGGGGCTCTGTTCACAAACACAAACAGACCCCACAGAGCCCCAGGACAGCAACACAATTAGACCCAACCAAATCATGAGAAAACAAAAAGAGAATTACTTGACACATTCAAAATAATTAACAAAAAAACAGAGCAAGCTAGAATGCTATTTGGCCCTAAACAGAGAGTACACAGTGGCAGAATACCTGACCACTGTGACTGACCCAAACTTAAGGAAAGCTTTGACTATGTACAGACTCAGTGAGCATAGCCTTGCTATTGAGAAAGGCCGCCGTAGGCAGACCTGGCTCTCAAGAGAAGACAGGCTATGTGCACACTGCCCACAAAATGAGGTGGAAACTGAGCTGCACTTCCTAACCTCCTGCCAAATGTATGACCATATTAGAGACACATATTTCCCTCAGATTACACAGACCCACAAAGAATTCGAAAACAAATCAAATTTTGATAAACTCCCTTATCTACTGGGTGAAATACCACAGTGTGCCATCACAGCAGCAAGAAGGGATAAGGAAGGGAAGGGACAAGGAGGAGAAGGGACTAGGAGGAGAAGGGACAAGGAGAAGAAGGGACAAGGAGGAGAAGGGACAAGGAGGAGAAGGGACTAGGAGGAGAAGGGACAAGGAGGAGAAGGGACAAGGAGGAGAAGGGACAAGGAGGGGAAGGGACAAGGAGAAGAAGGGACAAGGAGGAGAAGGGACAAGGAGGGGAAGGGACAAGGAGGGGAAGGGACAAGGAGGAGAAGGGACAAGGAGGAGAAGGGACAAGGAGGGGAAGGGACAAGGAGGAGAAGGGACAAGGAGGAGAAGGGATATTCTTTTGGAACTTCTGAGTGTAATGTTTACTGTTAATATTTATTGTTAATTTTTTTATTTCACTTTTGTTTACTTTCTACTTCACTTGCTTTGGCAACGTTAACATACGTTTCCCATGCCAATAAAGCCCTTAAATTGAATTGACAGAGAGAGAGGCCAAAATTGGATCTGGCGACATGCGCCTCTCAAATGTTGACTGTCCTGTATAAACACAAACTCACTTCCTTAATAACTTCCTTCACAACAGCTGCGCTGCTCCGCGAAGAGCAAGTATAAATGGGCTGACTTCTGCAGAGGCCGTATCACTAAATGCTGCATGGTCAATGCAGAATTTCGGATTTGACCATGTAGCACATTTCAGCCGCGCTCATGCAATAATGCAGAGTAAACATCCCAGCACAGAATGAAACTATACAAAAATATCTCTCTTACCATGAAGCCATCGGTGTCCAGTCGGAGAGGGTTTTATCCGGGTCCAGTCGGAGAGGGTTTTATCCGGTATGTCCTCAATCCCCTTTCCCGGTAAAGCTTCTGTTCAGTCGGTAATATCAGAAGCACGCAGTGCAGCTAGTAAGCGATGACAGGTAGTTGATCACTGCAGTCGCAGCACGCGCTCACTGTGCACGAGGGGAGACGGTACCCCGGTACGTTCCAGCTCCACCAGAGAGACCTGAGACATCTTTACCTTCACAGACCTGAGACCGACAGACAGACCGACAGACAGAGACAACTTCTGAGTTCCCACTGCAAGTCCTGTCTGTCCATGGGTTTCCCATACAGTAGAATCAACCTACTCAGATCTTTATGGTAGCCTACAGTTCCCTATTTGTTGCTGCATAAATGTAAATACGGTATTTTAGGGCAGCTGTGCTGTGGAGACTTAGAAGACAAACTCCGTCTAGCCCATTGGGCTGATGTGAATCCGCATATTACCTTATTCATCAGTCGCGCGACACGCGCCCGCGCCCCGCCGCAGTCCCCAGCGCGCAGCAGAGCGTGGTTGGCCCAAAGGCCGGCAGATGGCGATGTGGAGTCGTTTCCATCTTACCGTTCAAATATATTATATGCAGCAGCAATACACTCGTATCCCCAGTGGACCGGTTCGTACCTAAAACATTATCCATTCAGTCTGCTGCAAAGAAGTTGATTTCCTCTTCAATTAGATTACATGGCGGGGAAAAAACGGGGAAAATATTCGTACTTTCTGTATGAAACACAATTTTCCATCACCATGCTAAAGTGGCTAATGACTAAGAATCCTAGTCCCAGATGTTGCGTATAGCGTTCAGCCAATCAGGTTTTGTATGAGTATTTTTGTAAAACAAATATTATAAAACTTTTCAAATTGTACAAGCATATACAGAAGTTGAATTATACATTCAAAATGCATTTTTAGCAAATAACATAACCAAGCACACAGGTTTAAGAAAAATAAATAAATATATTTTTTAAATTATAAAATAAAATACAAATGTCATGGAGGTATTATATACTGTCATATCAGCTTAGGTAGCAGGTTGAGTTTCAGGGAATGTTCGCGTTTAACAAATCTTAATGATTGCACAAAAATATCAAGCTTTCTTTCAAAAATCAATAATAAGGGTATAAACAATTTGGCTAATACAATTGAAATATTCACCAGCAAATTTAAATAATTATAATCTTGGAATAAACCAAATTTGACGTCATTGTATGTGAAATTGGCAATATTGATATTATTTGAAAATAAATGATGTAACTCCACCTAGAAAGTGGTAATATGATCACAGCTAAATATCTTCAGTAGTTTCAATATCATTCCCACAACATGTACAGTCATTACACTCAGTCATTACGCTCTACAATGAATCTCAATCTTTGACGGATAAATATAATTTAGAATTTTACAATTACATTTAACATACTGAATTTGACAGATATTATTCATTTTGAACTGTTCTGGGAAGAATTCTTTGGAAATAACTTGTCTGACATCTTTATTGTTACACTCTGTATCCTGCAAACCACAGCCATCTATGTATGAAGATGGTAGGCAAGGAGATACATCTGAATACAATAAAATCATTATAGCTGAGGATATTACCACTTTCATCTAAAAGATCTGTAATTTATCTTTCTGCACTTCATCCATTCTTCATTCATTCATCCATTCTTCTTTCGGTACAGAATGCACCTATTATTCCATATCGGTGTGTGGAGTGAAGTTGTGTTTATCTCCCAGTTTCCAATATAATAACACTCTTTGGTTTAAATGCAGAACGTTTCACAGATAGTTTGTTAATATTAAAGTCACATCTAAGCAATAAATATTTTAAAGATGGAAGCAGGGACACTGAACAACAGGCTATGCATATCACAGCTTGGTCTCTTCTTTATCTTCAGTAGAGACCTGTTAACCTAGCTTTGTCTCTTTATCTTCAGTAGAAACTTGTTATGAATGAAATAAAATTTTATTTGCCACATGCGCCAAATACAACAGGTGTAGACATTACCGTGAAATGCTTACTTACAGCCCTTAACCGACAATGCAAAAAGTAAAATAAAACAACAACAAAAAAGTTTTGAGAAAAAAAGAGCAGAAGTAAAATAAAATAACAGTAGGGAGGCTATATACAGGGGGGTACCGGTGCAGAGTCAATGTGCAGGGGCACCGGCTAGTTGAGGTAGTTGAGGTAATATGTACATGTGGGTAGAGTTAAAGTGACTATGCATACATCATTAACAGAGTAGCAGCAGTGTAAAAAGATGGGGTTGGGGTGCAAATAGTCCGGGTAGCCATGACTAGGTGTTCAGGAGTCTTATGGCTTGGGGGTAGAAGCTGTTGAGAAGCCTTTTGGACCTAGACTTGGCGCTCCGGTACCGCTTGCCATGCGGTAGCAGAGAGAACAGTCTATGACTAGGGTGGCTGGAGTCTTTGACAATTTTGAGGGCCTTCCTCTGACACCGCCTGGTATAGAGGTCCTGGATGGCAGGAAGCTTGGCCCCAGTGATGTACTGGGCCATATGCACTACCCTCTGTAGTGCCATGCGGTCGGATGCCGAGCAGTTGCCATACCAGGCGGTGATGCAACCAGTCAGAATGCTCTCGATGGTGCAGCTGTAGAACTTTATGAGGATCTGAGGACCCATGTCAAATCTTTTCAGTCTCCTGAGGGGGAATAGGCTTTGTCGTGCCCTATTCATGACTGTCTTGGTGTGTTTGGACCATGATAGTTTGTTGGTGATGTGGACACCATCAAACTTTTTTTTCCTGTAGTCCACAATCATCTCCTTTGTCTTGGTCACGTTGAGGGAGAGGTTGTTGTCCTGGCACCACACGGCCAGGTCTCTGACCTCCTCCCTATAGGCTGTCTCATCGTTGTCGGTGATCATGCCTACCACTGTTGTGTCGTCGGCCTTTGGGCTAATTGCAGAGGTAATCTAGATGTTGGACAGAGACAGACAGACAGACAGACAGACAGACAGACAGACAGACAGACAGACAGACAGACAGACAGACAGACAGACAGACATACGTTTGTGAGGATCATGTTTACTGTTCATTTCTGACTGTTTATTTCCCCTTAGTTTCTTGTCTATTTCACTTGCTTTGCAGTGTAAACACATGTTTCCAAATTAAGCCCTTTGAATTTAACTGAATTGAATTGAGAGCGAAAGAGAGAGAGAGCACGGGGGCAGCAGCCAATCAGGCGGCTCCCAATGGCATCACTAGGTGGACCAGTACAACCCTATGGATAGAAACCTATGGTATAGATGTACACTACCAGTCAAAAGTTTGGACACACCTACTCATTCAAGGGTTTTCCTTTATTTTTACTATTTTTTTTACATTGTAGAATAATAATGCAGACATCAAAACTATGAAATAACACATGTGGAATCATATAGTGACCCAAAAAGTGTTAAACAAATCTAAATATATTTTATATTTGAGATTCTTCAAATAGCCACCCTTGATTGGCTGAGATAATGGATGGGCTGGACATGCCGGGAGATGAGTTTGGATTGGTCTGCCATGTAGCATACTTCTATCTATAACGTGAGCTGCTCAGTATATGTTGATAATCCTTTCTACTGTGGCTTTTTTGAAAGATATAACATTAGCCATCGAGAACTACAAAAAGTTTTGCTACTTTTCTCAACAACATTGATGCCCTGAATTTAGCAGGTGCTATCGACAGATCAGTTGGAAAAAGTTGTGCTGGGCTACGCAGCGTGAACCGGAGTGAATTGACACCAAACAAGATGTAGCTACAAACAAAACGGAGTTAAATGGTTCCAGTCTGCTGTGAAGCGTTCATCCAAATATACGGGTAAGAGTCTAGCTACATTTTCAGATGTTATACGTTTCTAATTTAGTCAGAAAGTCATTTTCATTGCAAGTTAAAGCGTACTGTTAGCTAGCTAGTAAACTTTAGCTTGCTAGCTCGCTAGCGAATGTTACATGTATGATCTGTGTAGAAATATTATTTGAATCAGAAATCCATTTCCATTGCTAGTTATAGCCTAATGCTAGCTAGCTAGCTAACACGGAACCTAGTTGGTTAGCTTTAGCTACCTGCATATTCATATTACAGCTATGACAAACAGTTTGTATTGGTAGTAGTATGAGTTGAGATTATGCCGGTTCATTGTTTAGCTAGCTACATGTCTAAACAAAAGACTCCACTTCGCCAGATGATTACATGACCCATCAAGTTAGCCAGGTGTGTCTGGGGGTGATTATGGCCATCGATCGTATTTCATGAACATGTCTAGACAATAGTGACCCATCCACTTAGCTAGATGTGGCTGGGGGGTGGTTATAGCATTTATTTCACATGACCCATCAATTTAGACAAGTGTGTCTGGGGCGTGCTCTAATAATTATCTGGACACTTTCTGTTTTTGATATTGCTACCAGTGGCGATCCGTCATTCAGAGCCCCTGTTTAGCTAAAAATAATAATTTTACATTTACATTTACGTCATTTAGCAGACGCTCTTATCCAGAGCGACTTACAAATTGGTGCATTCACCTTATAGCTAGTGGGATAACCACTTTACAATTTTTTTTTTTTTTTTAAATTTATTTAAAAAAAAAAAAGGTGGTGAGTGACTCCGCTGTCCTGGCGTCGTGAGGGAGCTTGTTCCACCATTGGGGTGCCAGAGCAGCGAACAGTTTTGACTGGGCTGAGCGGGAACTGTGCTTCCGCAGAAGTAGGGAGGCCAGCAGGCTAGAGGTGGATGAATGCAACGCTCTCGTTTGGGTGTAGGGACTGATCAGAGCCTGAAGGTACGGAGGTGCCGTTCCCCTCACAGCTCCGTAGGCAAGCACCATGGTCTTGTAGCAGATGCGAGCTTCAACTGGAAGCCAGTGGAGTGTGCGGAGGAGCGGGGTGACGTGAGAGAAATTGGGAAGGTTGAACACTAGACGGGCTGCGGCGTTCTGGATTAGTTGTAGGGGTTTAATGGCACAGGCAGGGAGCCCAGCCAACAACGAGTTGCAGTAATCCAGACGGGAGATGACAAGTGCCTGGATTAGGACCTGTGCCGCTTCCTGTGTAAGGCAGGGTCGTACTCTGCGAATGTTGTAGAGCATGAACCTACAGGATCGGGTCACCGCCTTGATGTTAGCGGAGAACGACAGGGTGTTGTCCAGGGTCAAGCCAAGGCTCTTTGCACTCTGGGAGGAGGACACAACAGAGTTGTCAACCGTGATGGCGAGATCATGGAACGGGCAGTCATTCCCCGGGAGGAAGAGCAGCTCCGTCTTGCCGAGGTTCAGCTTGAGGTGGTGATCCGTCATCCACACTGATATGTCTGCCAGACATGCAGAGATGCGATTTGCCACCTGGTTATCAGAAGGGGGAAAGGAGAAGATTAATTGTGTGTCGTCTGCGTAACAATGATAGGAGAGGCCATGTGAGGATATGACAGAGCCAAGTGACTTGGTGTATAGCGAGAATAGGAGAGGGCCTAGAACTGAGCCCTGGGGGACACCAGTGGTGAGAGCACATAGTGCGGCGACAGATTCTCGCCACGCCACCTGGTAGAAGCGACCTGTCATGTAGGATGCAATCCAAGAGTGAGCCACGCCGGAGATGCCCAACTCGGAGAGGGTGAAGAGGAGGATCTGATGGTTCACAGTATCAAAGGCAGCAGATAGGTCTAGAAGGACGAGAGCAGAGGAGAGAGAATTAGCTTATCAAGAAGGTCATTCTGAGAGAGATAGCAAAAGAGAGTTGGCTAAAGACGGCATGCTCAAGAGTTTTGGAGAGAAAAGAAAGAAGGGATACTGGTCTGTAGTTGTTGACATTGGAGGGATCGAGTGTAGGTTTTTTGAGAAGGGGTGCAACTCTAGCCAGCGGTAAAGGATGAGTTGATGAGCGAGGTGAGGTAAGGGAGAAGGTCTCCGGAAATGGTCTGGAGAAGAGAGGCGTGGATAGGGTCAAGTGGGCAGGTTGTTGGGCGGCCGGCTGTCACAAGTCGCAAGATTTCATCTGGAGAGAGAGGGGAGAAATAAGTGAAAGCATAGGGTAGGGCAGTGTGAGCAGGACCAGTGGTGTCATTTGACTTAACAAACGAGGATCGGATGTCGTCAACCTTCTTTTCAAAATGGTTGACGAAGTCATCCACAGAGAGGGAGGAGGGGGGGGGGGGGGGGCGATTCAGCAGGGAGGAGAAGGTGGCAAAGAGCTTCCTAGGGTTAGAGGCAGATTCTTGGAATTTCTTGGAATTTAGAGTGGTAGAAAGTGGCTTTAGCAGCAGAAACAGAGGAAGAAAATGTAGAGAGGAGGGAGTGAAAAGATGCCAGGTCTGCAGGGAGTCAAATTTTCCGCTCAGCTGCCCGGAGCCCTGTTCTGTGAACTCGCAATGAGTCGTCAAGCCACGGAGCAGGAGGGGAGGACTGAGCCGGCCGGGAGGATAGGGGACATAGAGAGTCAAAGGATGCAGAAAGGGAGGAGAGGAGGGTTGAGGAGGCAGAATCAGGAGATTGGAGGGAGAAGGATGGAGCAGAGGGAAGAGATGATAGGATGGAAGAGGAGAGAGTAGCGGGAGAGAGAGAGCGAAGGTTGCGACAGCGCATTACCATCTGAGTAGGGGCAAAGTGAGTAGTGTTGGAGGAGAGCGAGAGAGAAAAGGATACAAAGTAGTGGTCGGAGACATGGAGGGGAGTTGCAGTGAGATTAGTAGAAGAACAGCATCTAGTAAAGATGAGGTCAAGCGTATTGCCTGCCTTGTGAGTAGGGGGGGACGGTGAGAGGGTGAAGTCAAAAGAGGAAAGGAGTGGAAAGAAGGAGGCAGAGAGAAATTAGTCAAAGGCAGACGTAGGGAGGTTAAAGTCACCCAGAGCTGTGAGGGGTGAGCCATCCTCAGGAAAGGAACTTATCAAGGCGTCAAGCTCATTGATGAACTCTCCAAGGGAACCTGGAGGGCGATAAATGATAAGGATGTTAAGCTTGAATGGGCTAGTGACTGTGACAGCATGGAATTCAAATGAGGAGATAGACAGATGGGTCAGGGGAGAAAGAGAGAATGTCCACTTGGGAGAGATGATTGATTCTACAATTGGCTTCCTGCTAGCCAGAGATAAACAAGCTTTATGTCTATAGAAGAAACCCACTTTATATTTAAGCTTCTTAACAAGATAATTTGTCTGTTTCTTAAACAATAGATAATTTGTCTGTTTCTTAAACGATAGATCATTTGTCTGTTTCTTAAACTATAGATCATTTGTCTGTTTCTTAAACAATAGATCATTTGTCTGTTTCTTAAACGATAGATCATTTGTCTGCTTCTTAAACGATAGCTGCCTGAGACCTGGAACTCCACGTGGGAGGTGCGTGCAGGGACCACCAGATTAGAGAGGCAGCAGCCACATGGTGTGAGGCGTTTGTATAGCCTGTGCGGAGAGGAGAGAACAGGGATAGACAGACGCATAGTTGACAGGCTACAGAAAATGGCTACAATAATGCAAAGGAGATCGGAATGAAATGAACTAAACATCTGGGAAAGCGAGAGAGCGGGGCCTCCCTCACTTACGTTTCACTGAAACACTCAAATATAACTCTCCCAACTTCCACTTTAGAAATTATAATTGTTGTAAACTACAGCGGTTGAATGTTTTCTAGGAATAGACTAACTTAGTTTATTCAGGAAGCTAACTTGGTACAGTATTCTTCCCTGAAAACCGTCCAGGGCACCGAATCCTATGACACCGTAGCCAACTAGCACGCCAGGCTCCAATAACACGGTTTAGCACCAATACTCGGTTACAACAAACCACCAGTGTGTTAACACGCCAAGCAGATCATTCGTGTCCGTGTCTAACGTTGTGTAAAGTTTTGGGTTAGTTTTCACAGTTTGAGTGAGTCCGTCGTCAATTTATTCAGCCAGTTAGTTAGCTAGAATAGTTAGCATACTAGCTAGCCATTGCTCTCTGCCAACGAAAAAAAACCCTTCTCCCACGACACGAACACACAGAGAGAGCCAAGCTAACATTAACTAGTCACCCATGTCCCGAATTCCCTTGAATGACTCTGGTTACCAGTATGTAAAAACAAAACACAAATGTAGGTTATAACTTACCCCTAGCAGCTACTGTTAGCTAGCCAAGTGCAAAGCTAGTCACTGAATTGACTCAGCCAGTTCGCGTCTGTTCGCTAGGTCGTTCCAGCTATTGTATAGTTAGCTATCCAGGTAGCAACAAGCTAGCTACATTTCGAGTACAGTAGCTACTAACTACCTAACGTTAACGCTTCAGATAATGAGGTTAGAAAAACAGCTGAATGGTAGGCAGCTAGCTGGCATAATTACAGGTACTCTTAAGCGTGAAATAACATTGGAAACAACTATCCACAGTTGCTAATAGTTACCAGTAGCTACCCGCTAGCTAGTCCAGGTAGTGGGTTAGCTAGCCTCGTGCTTCACCGGGCTCAGCCGAATACAATACTTACCTACAATAATTATCTACAATAACCTACGATAACCTACGATAACTACCTAGATAAACTACCTACAATACCTAACTACAATCTAAATACATGGTTTAAGCTTTACTCAACACCATATAAGCCAAGCTTACCTCCCGCCAGAGAGAGACACAACCGCACCCGGCGACCTTCGCAACTAGCTGCCAGACAAGGCTCCACTGATAGCCAGGTGTAGCGGTGGTAAGGATTCACTCTATGGTGCTGAAAAGAAAGCTCTGCTGTTGGGACAGCTTTATGGAGGCCCTAACAGTTTGTGGGCACCGTTTGTCACAGTTATAGTTAAATTAATGTAGTGTGTAATGTGAAGAACAACATGACCTGCACCAGTCAGATTAGGATATAGGCCAAGGACTAGATGAAGTCTATTTTTACCTGGAGTTTTTCCTTATTGTCTACTACTACCTTTACCACTTTTAGTCTTTAAATATTTGGTTGTTTACTACACTACTCACTCTGCTTAGCACATTGCCTCACATGTGAATCCTTAAAGAGATGGGTGGGGCAAAGGCCTAAGACATTTTATGAATCTCATCACAAGCATATTTTGTGTTTTGGGAACCTATCTCTTGTAATGTACCCACAATGTTCCCACAACCTAAATAAATGTTTTAGGAACTATTAAAGAACAAACAAAATATATTCTGGGAACATTCTTGTAACATCAGGTTAATGTTTTTTTTGCACCCTAAAATAAACATTGTATAAGCATTCATATATTTTGTGATGTCCACACAATGTTTCCACTAGACTATTCCCACAACTTAATCAAACATTCTGGGAACCTTTAAAGAACTGACAAATGTGTTCTGGGAACGTTCTTGCAACATCAGGTGAATGTTTTATAATATAATTGATTATACAATTCTAGTATAAAGCACTAGTGGACAATTTTTGTGTTATGAGAACATTTGTTCTGTAGTTAAATTAAAAAAATTAAAAAATTTAAATTTAAATTTTAGTCATTTAGCAGACGCTCTTATCCAGAGCGACTTACAGGAGCAATTAGGGTTAAGTGCCTTGCTCAAGGGCACATTTACGTCATTTAGCAGACGCTCTTATCCAGAGCGACTACAAATTGGTGCATTCACCCTATAGCCAGTGGGATAACCACTTTACAATTATACTTTCTTTTTTTTTTCTTTTTTTTTTGGGGGGGGGGGGGGGGTAGAAGGATTACTTTATCCTATCCCAGGTGTTCCTTAAAGAGGTGGGGTTTCAAATGTCTCCGGAAGGTGGTGAGTGACTCCGCTGTCCTGGCGTCGTGAGGGAGCTTGTTCCACCATTGGGGTGCCAGAGCAGCGAACAGCTTTGACTGGGCTGAGCGGGAACTATGCTTCCGCAGAGGAAGGGGAGCCAGCAGGCCAGAGGTGGATGAACGCAATGCCCTCGCCTGGGTGTAGGGACTGATCAGAGCCTGAAGGTACGGAGGTGCCGTTCCCCTCACTGCTCCATAGGCAAGCACCATGGTCTTGTAACGGATGCGAGCTTCAACTGGAAGCCAGTGGAGTGTGCGGAGGAGGGGGGTGATGTGAGAGAACTTGGGAAGGTTGAACACCAGACGGGCTGCAGCATTCTGGATGAGTTGTAGGGGTTTAATGGCACAGGCAGGGAGCCCAGCCAACAGCGAGTTGCAGTAATCCAGACGGGAGATGACAAGTGCCTGGATTAGGACCTGTGCCGCTTCCTGTGTAAGGCAGGGTCGTACTCTCCGAATGTTGTAGAGCATGAACCTGCAGGATCGGGTCACCGCCTTGATGTTGGCGGAGAACGACAGGGTGTTGTCCAGGGTCACGCCAAGGCTCTTCGCACTCTGGGAGGAGGACACAACGGAGTTGTCAACCGTGATGGCGAGATCATGGAACGGGCAGTGATTGATACAGATGTTGTGTTGTGCAACATTTTAGTGAATGTTAGGAGAACATTCCAAGGATATTCCATTCCAAACATTTGTTGAATAATTTTGAATAATATTTTTGTTATCAAAAACACTATTTGAATGTTTTTGTGATGTTATCATCCTAATGTAAGATAAAACCCAAACTTAATAGGGATCTTAGCTAATGTTCAGGGAATATTCGCTGTTTTGCTGGGAATGGACTCGGATCTGCCGTTGCAGTGATTTTGGGAGGTGAGTGTAGCAGATGGGAATATGTAAAACTCTCTCTTCAGCCTGAAGTGTCTCCACTAGCGCTGCCAAAAGGCTTTTCAGTGGTGTGACTGGGACGCTTCAGGAGGGCGTTGCGTTGTGTTTGCGAGGTCCTGGGTTCAAACTTTGGTATGAGCCGAATCATGAGAAAGTGGACCTTGTTAAGCAAGCAGCTTGACCCTACAGTGGCTTGCAAAAGTATTCACCCCCCTTGGCATTTTTCCTATTTTGTTGCCTTACAACCTGGAATTCAAATTGATTTTTTGGGGGGTTTGTATCATTTGATTTACATAACATGCCTACCACTTTGAAAGTCAAACTTTGTAGAGCCACCTTTGCAGCAATTACAGCTGCAAGTCTCTTGGGGTATGTCTCTATAAGCTTGGCACATGTAGCCACTGGGATTTTTGCCCATTCTTCAAGGCAAAACTGCTCCAGCACCTTCAAGTTGGATGGGTTCCGCTGGTGTACAGCAATCTTTAAGTCATACCACAGATTCTCAATTGGATTGAGGTCTGGGCTTTGACTAGGCCTTCCAAGACATTTAAATGTTTCCCCTTAAACCACTCGAGTGTTGCTTGAGCAGTATGCTTAGGGTCATTGTCCTGCTGGAAGGTGAACCTCCGCCCCAGTCTCAAATCTCTGGAAAACAGAAACAGGTTTCCCTCAAGAATTTCCCTGTATTTAGCGTCATCCATCATTCCTTCAATTCTGACCAGTTTCCCAGTCCCTGCCGATGAAAAACATCCCCACAGCATGATGCTGCCACCACCATGCTTCACTGTGGGGATGGTGTTCTCGGGGTGATGAGAGTTGTTGGGTTTGCACCAGACATAGCGTTTTCCTTGATGGAGAAAAAGCTCAATTTAAGTCTCATCTGACCAGAGTACCTTCTTCCATATGTTTGGGGAGTCTCCCACATGCCTTTTGGCGAACACCAAACATGTTTGCTTATTTTTTTCTTCAAGCAATGGCTTTTTTTCTGGCCACTCTTCCGTAAAGCCCAGCTCTGTGGACTATACGGCTTAAAGTGGTCCTATGGACAGATACTCCAATCTCCGCTGTGGAGCTTTGCAGCTCCTTCAGGGTTATCTTTGGTCTCTTTGTTGCCTCTCTGATGAATGCCCTCCTTGCCTGGTCCGTGAGTTTTGGTGGGCGGCCCTCTCTTGGCAGGTTTGTTGTGGTGCCATATTCTTTCCATTTTTTAATAAAGGATTTAATGGTGCTCCGTGGGATGTTCAAAGTTTCTGATATTTTTTTATAACCCAACCCTGATCTCCACAACTTTGTCCCTGACCTGTTTTGCGAGCTCCTTGGTCTTCATGGTGCCGCTTGCTTGGTGGTGCCCCTTGCTTAGTGGTGTTGCAGACTCTGGGGCCTTTCAGAACAGGTGTATATATACTGAGATCATGTGACAGATCATGTGACACTAAGACTGCACACAGGTGGACTTTATTTAACTAATTATGTTACTTCTGAAGGTAATTGGTTGCACCAGATCTTATTTAGGGGCTTCATAGCAAAGGGGGTGAATACATATGCACGCACCACTTTTCCGTTATTCATTTTTTAGAATTTTTGAAACAAGATATTTTTTTTCATTTCACTTCACCAATTTGGACTATTTCGTGTATGTCCATCACATGAAATCCAAATAAAAATCCATTTAAATTACAGGTTGTAATGCAACAAAATAGGAAAAACGCCAAGGGGGATGAATACTTTTGCAAGGCATTGTAGGTGCTCTCTTTCCCAGAACCATCAGCAGGCAGTTAAACAGTGATTGGTTCTATGAAGGACACTCAGACCTGTATCCATTAACATAGACTTGAATATGATGCCATCATCAGGGCTGAGACCCAAATGGCACACACACACACACACACACACACACACACACACACACACACACACACACACACACACACACACACACACACACACACACACACACAACTGTTTAGATGTGGCATTTGGGCCACGCACCATGTTTCTATCCTCAGTTAGTCAGTGAGCAGCCTGATGGTCTATTTATAATCGTAATAGCAGAAAAAACTTTGAATCAGAGGATGGAGAGAGAGAGAGAACACTGGTTACCATGGTGAACCTACTCTCTCTAACTCTCTGTCGGTGTCTGACTAGCTGGACTGGAGTGGTCCATCCTCAAGAGCAGAGACGAGAGAGAGAGAGAGGGAGAGAGAGTGTGTTTGTGTCCAGGTCCTCAGGTCAATATCTTTCTCCACTGGAGATTCTATACCTCTCCTCAGCTACGCTATCTCAAACCCACTGGAGTGGACCACAGGTCTCCTTCCCACCTCCTTTCAGATCTGTCTGTCTGTCTGTAACGCTAATGATGTAATATCTCTGATGATGTTCCTCCTGTAACGCTAATGATCCTGCAGAGCCGAATGACTCGCTGTTCTAATGTCCGTTTGTCAGACATCAGAGATGAATAGGACATTCAGACGTGGCAGACGGGAGCTGGGTTAGGGTTGACTGTCTGTTGTCTGTCTGTCAGGAGATCACTGTCCGATGCTGGGTTAGGGTTGACTGTCTGTTGTCTCTGTCTGTCAGGAGAACACTGTCCGATGCTGGGTTAGGGTTGACAGTGTACTGTCTCTGTCTCTCAGGATGACACTGTTTGCTGCTGCTCAGGTTTAGGGTTGACAGTGTACTGCAGAGAGAGCGAGAGAGAGAGAGAGAGAGAGAGAGAGAGAGAGAGAGAGAGAGAGAGAGAGAGAGAGAGAGAGAGAGTGTGTGTGTGACTATGATGAGAAAGAGAGAGAGAGAGACAGACACAAAGAGAGATAGAGTGAGTAGAGAAAGACACAGAGAGTTGAGAACAGAACGTTGTACTTCTATGAGCTCAGCCATGAGACCGTGACAGACCAACGTCCCAGAGGAGAACAACTATCTGGTATTATCTCTATATATAATACAGTAACTACAGCAGAACAACTATCTGATATTATCTCTCTATATAATACAGTAACTACAGCAGAACAACTATCTGATATTATCTCTATATATATTACAGTAACTACAGCAGAACAACTATCTGATATTATCTCTATATATATTACAGTAACTACAGCAGAACAACTATCTGATATTATCTCTATATATAATACAGTAACTACAGCAGAACAACTATCTGATATTATCTCTATATATAATACAGTAACTACAGCAGAACAACTATCTGATATTATCTCTATATATAATACAGTAACTACAGCAGAACATTTTTTACATTTTACATTTTAGTCATTTAGCAGACGCTCTTATCCAGAGCGACTTACGGTTAGTGAATATTTTTTTATTTTTTTTTATACTGGCCCCCCCGTGGGAATTGAACCCACAACCCTGGCGTTGCAAATGCCATGCTCTATCAACTGAGCTACATCCCTGCCGGCCATTCCCTCCCCTACCCTGGACAACGCTGGGCCAATTGTGCGCCGCCCATGAGTCTCCCGGTCGTGGCCGGCTGCGACAGAGCCTGGATTCGAACCAGGATCTCTAGTGGCACAGTTAGCACTGCAATGCAGTGCCTTAGACCACTGCGCCACTCAGAACAACTATCTGATATTATCTCTATATATAATACAGTAACTACAGCAGAACAACTATCTGATATTCACTCTATATTTTATACAGTAGCTACAGCAGAACAACTATCTGATATTATCTCTATATATAATACAGTAGCTACAACAGAACAACTATCTGATATTATCTCTATATATAATAAAGTAACTACAACAGAACAACTATCTGATATTATCTCTATATATAATACAGTAACTACAGCAGAACAACTATCTGATATTATCTCTATATCTAATACAGTAACTACAGCAGAACAACTATCTGATATTATCTCTATATATAATACAGTAGCTACAGCAGAACAACTATCTGATATTATCTCTATATATAGTACAGTAGCTACAACAGAACAACTATCTGATATTGTCTCTATATATAGTACAGCTGAGCTCAATTTCGAGTCTTATAGCAAAGGGTCTGTATACTTATGTAATACATTTGCTAAAAATTCTAAAAAACTTTTTTTGCTTTGTCATTATGGGGTGTTGTGTGTAGATTACTGAGATGTGTTTATTTATTATTCATTTTAGAATAAGGCCGTAACGTAACAAAATGTGGAAAAAATCAAGGGGTCTGAATACTTTCCGAAGGTATTGTTTGACTAGGCAACAAGATAGATAATAAACAGTAGCAGCAGTATATGTGATGAGTCAAAAGAGTTTGTGCAAAAAGAGTCAATGCAGATAGTTAAATAGTTAATCAATAGCTACCCAGACTAACTCTTTACCAGTCCTAGTGTGATATACATGGCGGAGGTTCAATCAAGCTAGTCGTCTTGACTACTTATGTCATTCTCGCTGGCATCAAAAGTTAAGAGTGTTGATAGGGGACAGAATGCGGTCGGACCATCAAATAAATGGCATATACATTACTCTTACAGAATTTCCACGTGGGCGAGGATATTGGAAATGTAATCAAAGCCTATTGGATGACAACTTGATTTTAACTAGGACAGAGGAATTTATAACTAATTTTTTACAAAATAATATAGGTACAGCAGATCCCCTTATTGTATGGGACAATTAAAAATGTGCCTTTAGAGGCCATTCAATTCAATACTCATCTCTAAAACAAAAGCAATTTAGGTCAAAAGAGTCCACACTAACAAAGGAAATAGAAGGTCTAACAGAACAGATAGATAGCAATAAAAACTGGAACATAGAGGCTCAGAATAAGTTAGAGGAAAAACAAAAATACATGGAGGAACTTATTCCAGAAAGATGAAGTGTAATATATTATAAAAAATTAAGCAAACTGGATCGAATATGGGGGAAAATTCACCAAATTCCTTTTTAATCTTCAACATGGAAATGCTAGCAAAAATAATTTACTGAAACTTGTTACAAATGATAGTCACTCATGATTCACAAAATTATATTTTGAAAAAGAAATAAAAGTACTTTAAACATGTTTTTGTTTCAGTTTCCTCCATCTCCACTAACCTAAGTTAATTGTAAGGATTTATTTATATTAATAATGTAAAATTAACAGCTGTACAGAAAGACTCATGTGAAGGCCAAATTACAGAGGAGGAACTTCTTGAAGTAATTAAAGCCTTTAAGTCCGGGAAAACTCCAGGGCTTGATGGCATACCAGTTGAGGTACAGTACAAGTCAAAAGTTTGGACACACCTACTCATTCAAGGGTTTTTCTTAATTTTTTAAAAATTTTTACATTGTAGAATAATAGTGAAGACATCAAAACTCATGTGCTAGCATATGGACACTATGTGCTCAGCATATGTGGGATCTCCTTCAAGACTGTTGGAAAACCATTTCAGGTGAAGCTGGTTGAGAGAATGCCAAGAGTGCGCAAAGCTGTCATCAAGGCAAAGGGTGGCTATTTGAAGATTCTCAAATATAAAATACATTTTGATTTGTTTAACACTTTTTCGGTTACTGCATGATTCCATATGTGTTATTTCATAGTTTTGTTGTCTTCACTATTATTCTACAATGTAAACATTTTTAAAAATAGAGAAAAACCCTTGAATGTACACCCCCTCGATGTCCAGAGGAGGTGGAGGAACCTCCCACACCTCAGACTCCTGGAGCGGACCAACCACCACCGGTCTGAGGAGAGACACATGAAACCGGGGCCTCACTGCGGTGACGGTCAGCATTGGCCTTCTGACGATGCACGGCGCGATGGAGGTGAACGTGAGCAGCGTCCCACGTCTCCTCCACGTGCCGAAACCAGTCATCCACTGCAGGAGCCTCGGTCTGGCTCTGGTGCCACAGTGCCAGAACCGGTTGGTAACCTAAAACACATTGGAATGGCGTTAGGTTAGTAGAGGAGTGTCGGAGAGAGTTCTGGCCATGGCAAGAACACCGACCAGTTGGAAGTTACAATCTATCTGCAATATTAAGCTGATCTACCCCAACAAAATAATAATCATTATAATAAAAATAATTAAAAAAGAACACCGACCACTCCCCCGGCTGGTCCTGGCAGTAGGACCGCACGAACCTACCCACATCCTGATTTACCTGTTCCACCTGCCCATTTGACTCGGGGTGGAACCCAGACCGAGACCCCCAGACGTTCCATGAACGCCTTCCAAACCTTGGACGTGAACTGGGGACCTCGGTCGGACACTTTATCCTCTGGCACCCCGTAGTGCCGGAAGACGTGAGTAAACAGGGCCTCCGCAGTCTGCAGGGCCGTGGAGAGACCGGGCAGTGGAAGGAGGTGGCAGGACTTGGAGAAGCGGTCCACAATGACCAGGATGGTGGTGTTACCTTGGGAGAGGGGAAGATCAGTCAAAAAATCAATACTCAGGTGAGACCATGGTCATTGTGGAACTGGTAAAGATTGTAGCTTACCCGCTGGGAGGTGCCTAGGTGCCTTACTCTGGGCGCACACCGAGCAGAAGGAGACATACACCCTCACGTCCTTAGCCAAGGTAGGCCACTAGTACTTTCCGATCAAGCAGCGCACTGTACGACCGATACCTGGGTGACCAGAGAAGGGTGACGTGTGTGCCCAGTAGATCAGACGATCACGGATAAGAGCAGGCACGTACTGCAGCCCAGCTGGACACTGAGGTGGAGATGGATTCATGTGTAATGCCTGCTCTATATCCGCGTCCATCGCCCATACTACCGGCGTCACAATGCAGGAGGCCAGGAGTATGGGGGTGTTGTCTCTGGGCCTCTCCTCTGTGTCGTACAGCCGGGACAGTGCGTCTGCCTTCACGTTCTTCGTACCCGGAATGCATGACAGTGTAAAATCAAACCGGGTGAAGAATAGGGCCCACCTGGCCTGGCGAGGATTCAGCCTCCTCGCTGCCCGGATGTACTCCAGGTTAGGGTGGTCCATCCAGACGAGGAAAGGGTGTTTTAGCCCCTTCGAGCCAATGCCTCCACACGGTCAAAGCTCGGACAACAGCCAACAGCTCCCGATCACCAACGTTGTAGTTCTGCTCCGCCGGGCTGAGCTTCTTAGAGAAGAAGGCACAGGGGCGAAGCTTGGGTGACGTGCCCGAGGTTTGGGACAGGACAGCGCCTATCCCTACCTCGGACGCATCCACCTCCACTACGAACGGAAGTGATGGATCGGGATGGGCCAGTACCGGGGCTGAGGTGAACAGACCCCGCAGTCTCCTGAAGGTCAGGTCAGCCTCAGCAGACCAGCGGAGCCGGGACGGCCCACCCTTCAACAGGGATGTAATGTGAGCTGCAACCTTGCCAAAGCCCCGGTTAAACCTCTGATAGTAGTTGGCAAAGCCACGGAAGCGCTGCACCTCCTTAACCGTGGTTGGAGTCGGCCAATTACTCACGGTTGAAATGCGATCTCCCTCCATCTCCACACCTGAAGTGGTAATGCGGTATCCGAGGAAGGAGACGGACTGCTGGAAAATCATACACTTTTCTGCCTTGGCATAAAGGTCATTTTCCAACAGTCGGGCCAGCACTTTGCGAACCAGGGACACATGCTCGGCGCGAGTAGCGGAATACACCAGGATGTCATCGATGTAGACCACCACACCGCGACCAAGCATGTCCCGAAACACCTCGTTCACAAAGGACTGGAAGACGGATGGAGCATTCATCAAACCGTAGGGCATCACCAGGTATTCATAATGCCCCGTGGTTGTGCTGAATGCTGTCTTCCACTCATCTCCCTCTCGGATATGCACCAGGTTGTACGCACTCCTGAGATCTAGCTTAGTGAAGATGCGCGCCCCATGCATTGACTCAATCCCTGAAGAAATGAGCGGGAGAGGATAACTAAATCTAATTGTCTCCTTGTTCAGTGGTCGATAGTCAATGCACGGGCGCAGACCGCCGTCTTTCTTCTTCACAAAGAAAAACTAGAGGAGGCAGGTGAAGTGGAGGGACGAATATACCCCTGGCCCAGGGACTCGGAGACGTATGTTTCCATAGCCTCCGTTTCAGCCTGCGACAGGGGGTACACATGACTCCTGGGAGGTACAGCGTCTACCCGAAGGTATATCGCGCAATCCCCCGCCCGATGAGGTGGCAATTTAGTCGCACGCGTCTTAGAAAACGCGTGCGCCAAATCAAGGTATTCGGGGGGAATGCGCACGGTGGAGGTACCGTTTGGACTTTCCACCGTGGTTACACCAACGGAAACATCTAGACACCTACCCTGACACTCTCGCGACCACCCCGTGAGAGCCCTCTGTGGCCATGAGAAGGTGGGGTTGTGGAGTGCTAGCAAGGGATACCTTATACCACAGGGAAAGCAGGAGACTCAATAATCGAAAAAATAACCTGCTCACAATGTGTCTCCTGGGTGATCATGGTGACTGGTATAGTGACTTCCGTAACAAACCTGGACCCTAATGGTCGACTATCGAGTGCTCTGATTGGGAGTGAAATGGACCAGGGAACCAATGAAATGCCTTGACAGCGTGCGAATACCATGTTCATAAAGTTCCCAGCTGCGCCTGAATCGACTAGCGCCTTACACTGGGGAACTACCATGTGATCGGGAAAGTGGATAGGTAGGGTACAGTGCGCAGCAGAGGGCTCTGAACAAGTGTGGGTGTTCGATACCTGGGGTGATGCGTGAGTGCCCTGCCTGCCGCCTCCAGGCCCAAAAGAACATTGTGAAGAACACTGTCCCTTCTTCCTCCGCTCTCTCGGCCAGCGGCTGCACCCAGCTCCATCGGCTCAGGATCCGAGTCGTCCGAGGTGGAAAGGGGCAGACCCCTACCAGGATGTCCTCTGGCTGCCAGCAGGTTGTCCAAACGAATGGCCATGTCCACCAGTTTATTGAAGGACAACATGGTGTCCCGGCAGGCTAGCTCCCGTCGGACGTCCTCCCGCAGATGGCACTGGAAATGGTCGATCAGGGCCCGCTCCGAAACTCCAATGCGAAGTCCTGCGCGGTCTTCGGCTGGTCTTCATCCCCTGCCTCAGGTGGACCAGCCGCTCGCCCGCCTCTCGACCCTCGGGCAGGTGATCGAAGACCGCCTGAAAGAGGCGAGCGAACTCCCCGTAGTCCTCCAACGCGGCTCCTCCTTCCTTCCACTCCGCGTTGGCCCACTCCAGGGCTTTCCCACAGAGGCAGGAAACGAGGACGGACACCTTCTCCCGCTCCGATGGCGCCGGCCTGATGCTGGAGAAGTACAGCTCCATTTGGAGGAGGAATCCCTGGCACAGCGCCGCCGTCCCATCAAACACCCGTGGTCGGGATATCTGGATCCCTCCGGGTGCTGGGGTGTAGGTGGCTCGATCCGGTTGACCAGCTGGTCTCGACAGATCGGGTCCTCTCCTCCCCAGGCGTTGGACGACCTGAAGAACCCGATCCATCGCTTCCCCCAAGCTGGCCAGCATCGTGGAATGCTCTTGGACCCTTGCCACAACTCCAGGCATGCGCTCTTCTCCCACTGACTCCATATCGGGTGGGTGATTCTGTGAGGAGTGTGATGAAAGGTGTCAGGCGCAGGAGGGTAATCACCGAATACAGAGTTTATTCCTTCGTTGACACAAAAATATGCTCAAATAGCGATTAACGAAACAGGCACAAGGGAAACTCTCATCCCTGGCAAATACACTGTAACGGTATAATCCAATAATACATAGGCAACAAAATGTTACGAGTAGCTCTAATAATCATCCACAAGGGGGCAGAGGAAACACTTATACAATGACTAATGAGGGGATTAGAACCAGGTGTGTGTGACTGACAAGACAAGACAAATGTGATGATGATTGGGGCGGCAGTGGTTAGTAAACCGGTGACGACGAACGCTGAAGCGAACAAGGAGGGGAGGCAGCCTCGGCCGAAGTCATGACATTGGATCCCTCCACAGCCTCATAGAGGATCTAGATAATTTTTCTAACCTCTTTGGATTACAACCAAATTATGATAAGTGTACTATAACAAAAAAATACTACTTTTACATTACTGTGTAGTTTACCAATAAAATGTTCTGACGGTGAAGTGGACATACTCAGTATTCATATCCCAAAAGAAAGAAATTATCTCACTACAATACATTTTAAAAGAAAATTTGCAAAAATAGATAAGATTGCTACCATGGAAAGGAAAATACCTGTCTATTTGTGGAAAAATCACCCTGATTAACTCTTTAGTATTATCCCAGTTTACCTATTTGCTTATGGTTTTGCCTACGCCTAGCGAACAGTTTCTTCAATAATATGAGAAAAAAAAAATATTCAATTTTATTTGGAATGGCAAGCCAGACAAAATTAAACAGCCTATTTATATAATGAATATGAATTCGGAGGACAGAAATGATTAAATATGAAAGCATTAGACCTATCACTAAAAGCTTCAGTCATACAAAAGTTATACTTAAATCCGAACTGGTTCTCTAGCAAATTACTAAGATTGTCTCACCCAATGTTCAAGAAAGGCCTTTTTCCCTTTATTCAGATTAAAACCTCTAACTTTCGGTTATTTGATAATGAAATAATCTCCAAAATATCACTATTTTTAAACAAGCCATAGAAAGTTGGTTGCAATTTCAGTTTAATCCACCAGAAAAGACAGAACCAATATTACAACAAATATTATGGTTAAACTCAAATATACTAATTGATAAAAAAAACATTATTTTGGGATAAAATAAAAATAAAAACTGTATAATCTTTGCAAATGAAATCATAAATAGGACTGGTGGAGTTATGGCACATACTGTATGCAGCTAACATAAATATATGGAAATGTCTGCTCTATCCAAAATTACAACCAACTAATTGCAGCATTACCGCAAAAATGGAAGAGCCAAGTGGAAGTGGGAGAAAGTAAGGAACTTGTCTGTCGGCCCTTTATTAAAGTCAAAAACTGGCAAAAAAAAATTTTAGATCAATAAACAACCAGTTTCATTTAAGGGCAAAAAAATGGTTTATGAACTGATACACAAAATGATGCCGGATTCAAAAATTAGATTTTTTCAATTTAAGTTATTATACAAAATTCTTGCAAGCAATAGCATATTACATATATGGGGGATACAATCTTTCCAGCTCTACAGATTTTGCTGTGAAGAGACAGAATCATTAGATCATTTATTTTGATACTGTTCACATGCTTATTTTTGTTCGCAGGTTCGGGAATGGCTGAAGAATTGCAACATTTACCTGGAGTTAACTCTACAAATAGCAATGCTGGATGATCTGAAAAGTCATAGTCAATCGATCAATAATATAATAATACTCTTAGCAAAAAAATGTTTATCTTTAATGTACAATCTGTAGAAACTATGAGAATAGAAATGTTCAGAACTTTTGTGAAACATCAAAGCACATTTGAAAAATATATGGCAAATAGAACTCAAAACTGGATGGTCTTCAGAGATAGATGGGAGGGGTTGAGCGGAGCTGAAGGGTGGGACTAAAAATGCAAAAAAAACTAGATAACTCATGTAAAATATACTGTGTGCCTAAAATGTATAAGATGGAAGTTTACTCCAATTAGTGAGTGGTAGGAAAATAATCAAGGAAAAAATATTAATAAAAATATTAATAAAAAATAAATATAAATGAGGGATTGGAAATTATGATGACAATTACATTGATAGAAGCCACAATCTAGTTGCAATATTAAAAAATAATAATAAAATAAAATGTAAAAAATAATAATATTTGTTTGTAATTTCTTATTGGGGGTTGAAGCTGTTCAGGGTCCTGTTGCTTCCAGACTTGATGCATCGGTACCGCTTACTGTGCTGTAGCAGAGAGAACAGTCTATGATTTGGGTGTGTGGAATTTTTAGGACCTTCCTCTGATACCGCCTGGTATAGAGGTCCTGGATGGCAGGGAGCTCGGCCCCAGAGATGTCCTGGGCCGTACGCATTACCCTCTGTAGCGCCTTGCGGTCCGATGCCAAGCAGTTGCCATACCAGGCGGTGATGCAGCCAGTCAAGATGCTCTCGATGGAGTAGTTAAAGAGCCTCCTGAGGGTGAAGAGGCGTTATCGTTACCTTCTTCACGACTCTGTAGGTGTGAGTAAACCATGATCATTCCTTAGTGATGTGGACACCGAGGAACTTGAAGCTCTCGACCCGCTCCACTACAGACCCGCCGATGTGGATGGGGGTGTGCTTGGCCCTCCGTTTCCTATACAGTGGCTTGCGAAATAATTCACCCCTCTTGGCATTTTTCCTATTTTGTTGCCTTACAACCTGGAATTAAAATGGATTTTTGGTGGGTTTGTATCATTTGATTTACACAACATGCCTACCACTTTGAAGATGCAAAATACAGCAATCTTTAAGTCATACCACAGATTCTCAATTGGATTGAGGTCTGGGCTTTAACTAGGCCATTCCAAGACATTTAAATGTTTCCCCTTAAACCACTCGAGTGTTGCTTTAGCAGTATGCTTAGGGACATTGTTCTGCTGGAAAGTGAACCTCCGTCCCAGTCTCAAATCTCTGGAAGACTGAAACAGGTTTCCCTCAAGAATTTCCCTGTATTTAGCGCCATCCATCATTCCTTCAATTCTGACCAGTTTCCCAGTCCCTGCCGATGAATAACATCCCCACAGCATGATGCTGCCACCACCATGCTTCACTGTGGGGATGGTGTTCTCGGGGTGATGAGAGGTGTTGGGTTTGCGCCAGACATAGCGTTTTCCTTGATGGCCAAAATGTCACACCCTGGCCTTAGTTATCTTTGTTTTCATTAATAGTTTAGTTAGGTCAGGGTGTGACATGGTGAAGTATGTGTTTTGGTTTGTCTAGGGGTTTGTAGGTTTAATGGGGTAATGTCTTGTCTAGGTGTTTGTATGTTGATGGCTGCCTAGATTGGTTCTCAATTGGAGACAGCTGTGGTTTATTGTCTCTAATTGGGAGCCATATTTAAGGCAGCCATGGGCATCATGTGTTTGTGGGTAATTGTCTATGTTGAACGTTTGTTGCTTGTCTGTGCACTTACGTTATTTAGCTTCACGGTCGTTTGTTGTTTTGTTAGTTTTGGATAGTGTTCGGTTTCGTGTTTTTTCTCTCTTCCTAAATAAAGAGATGTATTTTGCAAACGCTGCGCCTTGGTCCACTCCTTTTCGTCAAGACGATCGTGACAGAATTACCCACCAATCTAGGACCAAGCGGCGTGTCAAGCGGCAACAGGACCCACCGACACAGGATTCATGGACATGGGAGGAGATACTGGATGGAAAGGGTCCTTGGGCACAACCGGGAGAAGTTCGCCGCCCTCGTGAAGAGCTGGAGGCAGCTAAAGCCGAGAGGAGGCGATATGAGGAGGCAGCACGGAGGCAAGGCTGGAAGCCCGTGAATACTACCCAAGAAATTTTTAGGGGGGGGCACAGGGCATGGACGACGGGGCTGACGGAGGCAGAGAAGGGGCGAATTCAACAGGCCACCAGGTTACGGGGGCTACTGGTCAAAGTAGGGAAAGGAGGTTTAGAGGCACGGCGAGAGGTACTGGGGTGTGTTACCAGTCCGGTCCGGCCCGTTCCAGTTCCCGGAGTAGAGCCAGTGGTGTGTGTCCCCAGTACGGTCCGGCCTGTTACGGCCCCTCGCACCAAATGGACGGTGCGCGTCTCCAGCCCGGTCCGGCCTGTTCCTGCTCCACGTACGAAGCCTACGGTGTGCGTCGCCAGCCCAGCCCGGCCTGTTCCTGCTCCACGTACGACGCCTACGGTGTGCGTCGCCAGCCCAGCCCGGCCTGTTCCTGCTCCACGTACGAAGCCTACGGTGTGCGTCGCCAGCCCAGCCCGGCCTGTTCCTGCTCCACGCACAAAACCTACGGTGTGCGTCGCCAGCCCAGCCCGGCCTGTTCCTGCTCCACGTACAAAACCTACGGTGTGCGTCGCCAGCCCAGCCCGGCCTGTTCCTGCTCCACGCACAAAACCTACGGTGTGCGTCGCCAGCCCAGCCTGGCCTGTTCCTGCTTTACGCACAAAGCCTACGGTGTGCGTTGCCAGCCCAGCCTGGCCTGTTCCTGTTCCCCGCACTAGCCCTGAGATGCGTGTCCTCAGCCCGGGACCACCAGTTCCGGCACCACGCACTAGGCCTTATGTGCGTCCCCAGGGTCCAGCATGCCCTGTTCCTTCTCCCCGCACTAGCCCTGAGATGCGTGTCCTCAGCCCGGTACCTCCAGTTCCGGCACCACGCACTAGGCCTTATGTGCGTCCCCAGGGTCCAGCATGCCCTGTTCCTTCTCCCCGCACTAGCCCTGAGATGCGTGTCCTCAGCCCGGTACCTCCAGTTCCGGCACCACGCACCAGGCCTATAGTGCGTCTCGGCCGGCCAGAGTCTGCCGTCTGCCCAACGGCGCCTGAACTGCCCGTCTGCCCAACGGCGCCTGAACTGCCCGTCTGCCCAACGGCGCCTGAACTGCCCGTCTGCCCAACAGCGCTTGAACTGCCCGTCTGCCCAACGGCGCCTGAACTGCCCGTCTGCCCAACGCCGTCTGAACTGTCCGTCTGCCAAGCGCTGCATGAACTGCCCGTCTGTACTGAGCCTGCAAAGCCGCCCGTCTGCCATGAGCCTTTAGAGCCGTCCGCCAGACCGGAGCCGCTAAAGCCTTCCGCCAGACAGGAGCAGCCGAAGCCTTCCGCCAGACAGGAGCAGCCAGAGCCTTCCGCCAGACAGGATCAGCCAGAGCCTTCCACCAGACAGGATCAGCCAGAGCCTTCCGCCAGACAGGATCAGCCAGAGCCTTCCGCCAGCCATGAGCAGCCAGATCCGTCAGCCAGCCATGAGCAGCCAGATCTGTCAGCCAGCCATGAGCAGCCAGATCCTTCAGCCAGCCATGAGCAGCCAGATCCGTCAGCCAGCCATGAGCAGCCAGATCCGTCAGCCAGCCATGAGCAGCCAGATCCGTCAGCCAGCCATGAGCAGCCAGATCCGTCAGCCAGCCATGAGCCGTCCAGCCAGGATCCGCCAGAGCCGTCCAGCCAGGATCCGCCAGAGCCGTCCAGCCAGGATCCGCCAGAGCCGTCCAGCCAGGATCCGCCAGAGCCGTCCAGCCGGGATCCGCCAGAGCCGTCCAGCCAGGATCCGCCAGCCAGCCAGGATCCGCCAGAGCCTGCCAGCCAGGATCCGCCATTCAGTCCGGTGCTGCCCCTTAGTCCGGTGCTGCCCCTTAGCCCGGTGCTGCCCCTTATCCTGGTGCTGCCCCTTATCCTGGTGCTGCCCCTTATCCTGGTGCTGCCCCTTAGTCCGGTGCTGCCTCTTAGTCCGGTGCTGCCCCTTAGTCCGGTGCTGCCCCTTAGCCCGGTGCTGCCCCTTATCCTGGTGCTGCCCCTTATCCTGGTGCTGCTCCTTATCCTGGTGCTGCCCCTTATCCTGGTGCTGCCCCTTAGTCCGGTGCTGCCTCTTAGTCCGGTGCTGCCCCTTAATCCAGTGGGGTTAAGTTGGAGGGTGGCCATTTGGAGGAGGCTACGAAAGCGGGTAGTGACTATGGTGGGGTGGGGACCACGACCAGTGCCAGAGCCGCCACCGTGGACAGACGCCCACCCAGACCCTCCCCTAGACTTTATGCTGGTGCGCCCGGAGTTCGCACCTTAAGGGGGGGGTTATGTCACACCCTGGCCTTAGTTATCTTTGTTTTCATTAATAGTTTAGTTAGGTCAGGGTGTGACATGGTGAAGTATGTGTTTTGGTTTGTCTAGGGGTTTGTAGGTTTAATGGGGTAATGTCTTGTCTAGGTGTTTGTATGTTGATGGCTGCCTAGATTGGTTCTCAATTGGAGACAGCTGTGGTTTATTGTCTCTAATTGGGAGCCATATTTAAGGCAGCCATGGGCATCATGTGTTTGTGGGTAATTGTCTATGTTGAACGTTTGTTGCTTGTCTGTGCACTTACGTTATTTAGCTTCACGGTCGTTTGTTGTTTTGTTAGTTTTGGATAGTGTTCGGTTTCGTGTTTTTTCTCTCTTCCTAAATAAAGAATGTATTTTGCAAACGCTGCGCCTTGGTCCACTCCTTTTCGTCAAGACGATCGTGACACAAAAAGCTCAATTTTAGTCTCATTTGACCAGAGTACCTTCTTCCATATGTTTGGGGAGTCTCCCACATGCATTTTGGCGAACACCAAATGTGTTTGCTTATTTTTTTCTTTAAGCAATGGCTTTTTTCTGGCCACTCTTCAGTAAAGCCCAGCTCTGTGGAGTGTACGGCTTAAAGTGGTCCTATGGACAGATACTCCAATCTCCGCTGTGGAGCTTTGCAGCTCCTTCAGGGTTATCTTTGGTCTCTTTGTTGCCTCTCTGATTAATTAATTAATTAATGCCCTCCTTGCCTGGTCTGTGAGTTTTGGTTGGTGGCCCTCTCTTGGCAGGTTTGTTGTGGTGCCATATTCTTTCCATTTTGTATTAAGGGATTTAATGGTGCTCCGTGGGATGTTCAAAGTTTCGGATATTTTTGAATAACCCAACCCTGATCTGTACTTCTCCACAACTTTGTCCCTGACCTGTTTGGAGAGCTCCTTGGTCTTCATGGTGCCGCTTGCTTGGTGGTGCTCCTTGCTTAGTGGTGTTGCAGACTCTGGGGCCTTTCAGAACAGGTGTATATATACTGAGATCATGTGACAGATCATGTGACACTTAGATTGCACACAGGGGGACTTTAGTTAAGTCATTATGTGATTTCTGGAGGTAATTGGTTGCACCAGATCTTATTTAGGGGCTTCATAGCAAAGGGGGTGAATACATATGCACACACCACTTTTCCAATATTCATTTTTTAGAATTTTTTGAAACAAGTTATTTTTTAAATTTCACTTCACCAATTTGGACTATTTTGTGTATGTCCATTATATGAAATCCAAATAAAAATCCATTTAAATTACAGGTTGTAATGCAACAAAATAGGAAAAACGCCAAGGGGGATGAATACTTTTGCAATGCACTGTAGTCCACGATCAGCTCGTTTGTCATTCTGATGTTGAGTGAAAGGTTGTTGTCCTGGCTCCACACTGCCAGGTCTCTGACCTCCTCCCTATAGGCTGTCTCATTGTCACCAGTGATCAGGCCTACCACCGTTGTGTCGTCAGCAAACTTGATTATTGTGTTGGAGTCGTGCGTGAACAGGGAGTACAGCAGGGGGCTAAGCACACACCCCTGGGGGGGCCTCAGTGTTGAGGGTCAGAGTGGTGGATGTGTTGTTGCCTACCCTCACCACCTGGGGCCGGCCCGTCAGGAAGTCCAGGATCCAGTTTCAGAGGGAGGTGTTCAGTCCCAGGGTCCTGAGCTTAGTGATGAGCTTGGAAGTCACAATGGAGTTGAACACTGAGCTATAGTCAATGGAACAGCATTCTCATGTAGGTGTTCCACTTGTCCAGGTGGGAAAGGGCAGTGTGGAGTGCAATAGAGATTTTGTCATCTGTGGATCTGTTGGGACGGTATGCGAATTGGAGTGGGTCCAGGGTGTCTGAGATGATGATCTTGATGTGAGCCATGAACAGCCTTTCAAAGCATTTCATGGCTACAGATATGAGTGTTACGGGGCGATGGTCATTTAGGCAGGTTATCTTGGTGTTCTTGGTCACAGGGACTATGGTGGTCTGCTTGAAACATGTAGGTATTACAGACTGGGTCAGGGAGAGGTTGAACATGTCAGTGAATACACTTGCCAGCTGGTCAGACCATGCTCTGAGTATGTATCCTGGTAATCCATCTGGCCCTGAGGCCTTGTGAATGTTAACCTGTTTAATGGTCTTAAACACATCAGCTAAGGAGAGCGTGATCACACAGTCATCCAGAACAGCTGGTTTTCTCATGCATGGTTCAGTGTTGCTTGCCTCGAATCGTGCATAGAAGGCATTTAGCTCGTCACTGGCAATCTCCCAGCTGTGTTTCCCTTTGAAATCCACGATAGTTTGAAAGCCCTGCCACATCTGACGAGCATCAGAGCCGGTGTAGTAGGATTCGATCTTAGTCTGTATTGACACTTTGCCTGTGATGGCTCGTCGGAGGTCGTAGCAGGATTTCTTACAATCGTCTGGATGATTGTCCCGTTCCTTGAAAGCAGCAGCTCTAGCCTTTAGCTCAGTGCGGATGTTGCCTGTAATCCATGGCTTCTGGTTGGGATATGTACGTACGGTCACTGTGGGGACGACGTCGTCGATGTAATAATAATAATAATATGCCATTTAGCAGACGCTTTTATCCAAAGCGACTTACAGTCGTAAGTGCATACATTTTTGTGTATGGGTGGTCCCGGGGATCGAACCCACTACCTTGGCGTTACAAGCGCCGTGCTCTACCAGCTGAGCCAGTGACTGATGTGGTAAACTCCTCCTCTTTCTACTCTCCACTTAAACAACTTTTTTTATTATTTTTAATATTTTAATTTTTTTGGGGGGGGGGAATGGATCAGCTTAATATTGCAGATAGATTGTATCTTCTATCAATGTAATTGTCTGCATCACTTCCAATCCCCCATGTTTTTTATATATATACTCCCCTTTATTACTTTTCAACCCCGCCATCCTTTCCCTACTTGGAGTAAATTAGTGAACAACAATGCCCAGGCCTCTACTTCCGGTCTATACTTACTATCTACACCTTATGGACAGAGTTAATTTTACAATAATTCTATTATATATATATATATATATTTTTTTTTTTTACTTAAACAACTTTACAGAAGACAGCATTATGAAACAGAAGCTAACTTCTCTTCAGAAGAGTAAAGTGGAGGCTAATATCTACTATCTAAAGCCTGTCTGTCTGTAGCCAGGGAAAAATACAAAGTAGAATATATTCTATTCTTTGCAGTGCTACCACCAGATCTAACGTGGTTCATCCCTGTTGTTGTTGTAGCTTTACTCTACAATAATTAGAAGGTTAATGCTGCAGCTTCTCTCCATTAAACCTTTACCTCTGTTTAACCTATGTGGCTGATTTAGGTTGAGTGGTGCACGCACACACACACACACACACACACACACACACACACACACACACACACACACACACACACACACACACACACAGGGAGCAGTGGGATAATGAGTGGGGATAGTCAAGGTTAAATCACTAAACATGGTGACCTGCTACGGTGGCTGGCAGCTAGCTATGTTCATGTTTTCACTGTTGGTTTGAAACAAGCTACGACTGTTTTAGGGAAATCTTATATACTACCTTTCTCTCTCTCTCAGAGCCTTTATACAGACCGAGGGGAGCTGTAGTCTTTACTACACAGGCTCTAAGGGACTGGAAGTATGTAAGACTCCTCTCCTCTCCTCTCTCTCTCTCCTTCTCTAAGGGAAGTATGTAAGACTCCTCTCCTCTCCTCTCTCTCTCCTTCTCTAAGGGAAGTATGTAAGACTCCTCTCCTCTCCTCTCTCTCTCTCCTTCTCTAAGGGAAGTATGTAAGACTCCTCTCCTCTCTCTCTCCTTCTCTAAGGGAAGTATGTAAGACTCCTCTCCTCTCTCTCTCTCCTTCTCTAAGGGATGTATGTAAGACTCCTCTCCTCTCTCTCTCCTTCTCTAAGGGAAGTACCTAAGACTCCTCTCCTATCCTCTCCTCTCCTCTCTCTCTCTCTCTCTCTCTCTCTCTCTCTCTCTCTCTCTCTCTCTCTCTCTCTCTCTCTCTCTTTCTCTAAGGGAAGTATGTAAGACTCCTCTCCTCTCTCTCTCTCCTTCTCTAAGGGATGTATGCAAGACTCCTCTCCCCTCTCTCTCCTTCTCTAACAGAAGTATGTAAGACTCCTCTCTCTCTCTCTCCTCTCTCGTCTCCTTCTCTAAGGGAAGTATGTAAGGCTCCTCTCTCCTCTCTCTCTCTCTCCTTCTCTAAGGGAAGTATTTAAGACTCCTTTCTCTCGCTCTCTCTCCTCTCTCGTCTCCTTCTCTAAGGGAAGTATGTAAGGCTCCTCTCTCCTCTCTCTCTCTCTCCTTCTCTAAGGGAAGTATTTAAGACTCCTTTCTCTCGCTCTCTCCTTCTCTAAGGGAAGTATGTAAGACTCCTCTCCTCGCTCTCTCTCTCTCCTTCTCTAAGGGAAGTATGTAAGACTCCTCTCCTCTCCTTTCTCTCTCTCTCTCTCCTTCTCTAAGGAAAGTATGTAAGACTCCTCTCCACTCCTCTCTCCTTCTCTAATGGAAGTATGTAAGACTCCTCTCCTCTCTCCTTCTCTAAGGGAAGTATGTAAGACTCCTCTCCTCTCCTTTCTCTCTCTCTCTCTCCTTCTCTAAGGAAAGTATGTAAGACTCCTCTCCTCTCCTCTCTACTTCTCTAATGGAAGTATGTAAGACTCCTCTCCTCTCTCCTTCTCTAAGGGAAGTATGTAAGACTCCTCTCCTCTCCTTTCTCTCTCTCTCTCTCCTTCTCTAAGGAAAGTATGTAAGACTCCTCTCCTCTCCTCTCTACTTCTCTAATGGAAGTATGTAAGACTCCTCTCCTATCCTCTCCTCTCCTCTCTCTCTCTCTCTCTCTCTCTCTCTCTCTCTCTCTCTCTCTCTCTTTCTCTAAGGGAAGTATGTAAGACTCCTCTCCCCTCTCTCTCCTTCTCTAACAGAAGTATGTAAGACTCCTCTCCTCTCCTTTCTCTCTCTCTCTCTCCTTCTCTAAGGAAAGTATGTAAGACTCCTCTCCTCTCTCCTTCTCTAATGGAAGTATGTAAGACTCCTCTCCTCTCTCCTTCTCTAAGGGAAGTATGTAAGACTCCTCTCCTCTCCTCTCCTCTCCTCTCCTCTCCTCTCCTCTCCTCTCCTCTCCTCTCCTCTCCTCTCCTCTCCTCTCCTCTCCTCTCCTCTCCTCTCCTCTCCTCTCCTCTCCTCTCTCTCTCCTTCTCTAAGGGACTGGAAGTATGTAAGACTCCTCTCCTCTCTCTCTCTCTCCTTCTCTAAGGGAAGTATGTACTTATCTAAGACTCCTCCCTCTCTCTTCCTCCCCCTCGCCTCTCTTCTCCCGCTCCTCTCCTCTTCTCTGTGTAACTATGTATTTACAGACGGTGCTTCTCTCTAATTGAAGTCAATCACACAGAGCTGTTGAGCTCAGAACTGATGGTCTCCATGGAAACAGAGTTCTGGCGATCATGTCTGTAGGAGAGACTGGAGTGGAACATCAGAATTACACAGCCATTTGTAGAATACTCTCCTCCTTCCCCTCCTCCTCTCTCCTCCTTTTCTCCTCCCTCCTCTCCTCTCTCCTCCCTCCTCTCCTCCTAGCTAGCCTCTACTCTGCTCCATAGGGCTGTTCAGTCTGGAGTGATAGTGAATAGGGTCCTGGTGAACAGTAGAACAGTATAGTGAATAGGGTCCTGGTCAACAGTAGAACAGTATAGTGAATAGGGTCCTGGTCAACAGTAGAACAGTATAGTGAATAGGGTCCTGGTCAACAGTAGAACAGTATAGTGAATAGGGTTCTGGTGAACAGTAGAACAGTATAGTGAATAGGATCCTGGTCAACAGTAGAACAGTATAGTGAATAGGGTCCTGGTCAACAGTAGAACAGTATAGTGAATAGGGTCCTGGTCAACAGTAGAACAGTATAGTGAATAGGGTCCTGGTGAACAGTAGAACAGTATAGTGAATAGGGTCCTGGTCAACAGTAGAACAGTATAGTGAATAGGGTCCTGGTCAACAGTAGAACAGTATAGTGAATAGGGTCCTGGTCAACAGTAGAACAGTATAGTGAATAGGGTCCTGGTGAACAGTAGAACATTATAGTGAATAGGGTCCTGGTCAACAGTAGAACAGTATAGTGAATAGGGTCCTGGTCAACAGTAGAACAGTATAGTGAATAGGATCCTGGTCAACAGTAGAACAGTATAGTGAATAGGGTCCTGGTCAACAGTAGAACAGTATAGTGAATAGGGTCCTGGTCAACAGTAGAACAGTATAGTGAATAGGGTCCTGGTCAACAGTAGAACAGTATAGTGAATAGGGTCCTGGTGAACAGTAGAACAGTATAGTGAATAGGGTCCTGGTCAACAGTAGAACAGTATAGTGAATAGGGTCCTGGTCAACAGTAGAACAGTATAGTGAATAGGGTCCTGGTGAACAGTAGAACATTATAGTGAATAGGGTCCTGGTCAACAGTAGAACAGTATAGTGAATAGGGTCCTGGTCAACAGTAGAACAGTATAGTGAATAGGATCCTGGTCAACAGTAGAACAGTATAGTGAATAGGGTTCTGGTCAACAGTAGAACAGTATAGTGAATAGGGTCCTGGTCAACAGTAGAACAGTATAGTGAATAGGGTCCTGGTCAACAGTAGAACAGTATAGTGAATAGGGTCCTGGTCAACAGTAGAACAGTATAGTGAATAGGGTCCTGGTCAACAGTAGAACAGTATAGTGAATAGGGTCCTGGTCAACAGTAGAACAGTATAGTGAATAGGGTCCTGGTCAACAGTAGAACAGTATAGTGAATAGGGTCCTGGTCAACAGTAGAACAGTATAGTGAATAGGGTCCTGGTCAACAGTAGAACAGTATAGTGAATAGGGTCCTGGTCAACAGTAGAACAGTATAGTGAATAGGATCCTGGTCAACAGTAGAACAGTATAGTGAATATGATCCTGGTCAACAGTAGAACAGTATAGTGAATATGATCCTGGTCAACAGTAGAACAGTATAGTGAATAGGGTCCTGGTCAACAGTAGAACAGTATAGTGAATAGGGTCCTGGTGAACAGTAGAACAGTATAGTGAATAGGGTCCTGGTCAACAGTAGAACAGTATAGTGAATAGGGTCCTGGTCAACAGTAGAACAGTATAGTGAATAGGGTCCTGGTCAACAGTAGAACAGTATAGTGAATAGGGTCCTGGTCAACAGTAGAACAGTATAGTGAATAGGGTCCTGGTCAACAGTAGAACAGTATAGTGAATAGGGTCCTGGTCAACAGTAGAACAGTATAGTGAATAGGGTCCTGGTCAACAGTAGAACAGTATAATGAATAGGATCCTGGTCAACAGTAGAACAGTATAGTGAATAGGGTCCTGGTCAACAGTAGAACAGTATAGTGAATAGGGTCCTGGTCTGTGGGGCTGGTGAAAGGGAGGTTTGTGTAGCCCAGCCCATGTGAACAGGCTAGCTCGTTAGCGGTACCTTAGTAGCATTCGATTGGTGATGCTCTGAGACCTAGAAGTAGTGGTTTCACTTGCTTTGCAAGGGCCATGGCTTTTTGATGCTCAATTGGTAACACATGTGTCTATGTGTTCAAAATGTCCCTGGTTCTAGCCCAGTATGGGAACAGGGATAGAAGCTATAATGTTACTGAAGGGAGGATCTAGTTATGAGACATCAGAGAACACATCCGGAAACAGCTGTATACAGAATACACCAGGGCTGACTCACTGTGTCCCTGGCAGAGGAGAGAAGGAGGAGGGAGGGAGGAGAGAAGGAGGAGGAGAGAGAAGGAGGAGGAGAGAGAAGGAGGAGGAGGAGAGAGAATGAGGAGGAGAGAGAAGGAGGAGGAGAGAGAAGGAGGAGGAGGGGAGTGAGAAGGAGGAGGAGAGAGAAGGAGGAGGAGAGAGAAGGAGGAGGAGGAGAGAGAAGGAGGAGGAGAGAGAAGGAGGAGGAGAGAGAGAGAAGAGGAGGGGAGTGAGAAGGAGGAGGAGAGAGAAGGAGGAGGAGAGAGAAGGAGGAGGAGGAGAGAGAAGGAGGAGGAGAGAGAAGGAGGAGGAGGGGAGAGAAGAGGAGGGGAGTGAGAAGGAGGAGGAGAGAGAAGGAGGAGGAGAGAGAAGGAGGAGGAGAGAGAAGGAGGAGGAGGAGAGAGAAGGAGGAGGAGAGAGGGGAGTGAGAAGGAGGAGGAGAGAGAAGGAGGAGGAGAGAGAAGGAGGAGGAGGAGAGAGAAGGAGGGGAGAGAGAAGGAGGAGGAGAGAGAAGGAGGAGGAGGAGAGAGAAGGAGGGGAGACTAGAGAGAGAGGGAGACGAGGAGGACAGAGATTCTTTTAAAACTCTTAGAAAACTTTTGTGAGTGTAATGTTTACTAATGTTTCCCTTGTTTATTTCCCTTTTGTTTATCGTCTATTCCCTTTGCTTTGGCAATGTAAACATATGTTTCCCATGCCAATAAAGCCCTTTGAATATTATTGAATTGAGAGAGAGAGGAGAGGGGGAGTGAGAGAGAGGTGTCCATATTGTATGACTGTAGTTTGACGTTTGGGAATGGGTTATTATTTTCAGTCCTTACTCATGAGACAGATGAGCTGTCAACCTTACTGTGTGTGTGTGCGTGCGGGCTTGGTGTGTGTGTGTGTGTACCATGATTGTCCACTAGGTGGCAGTCTCGGATATCACACGGTGTACAACAATGTACAATCATGCTTCATCACAATCACACTGACATCTTCGATTTGCCTTCATCAACACGTGCATGTGGGTGTGTGTAAGTGCATATATGTGTGTGTGCGTGTGTGTGTGTGTGTGTGTGTGTGTGTGTGTGTGTAGACAGCAGGGTAAAACTATGTTTGACATGAGCAAATAGCCTGAGTGGAGAAGGAGAGGAGGGGACCGAGTAGCATCCATTACCCCAGTACGAAGCTGAGAGAGAGGATGAAGAGGGTGGAGGGGCAGAGTAGCATCCATTACCCCAGTACGAAGCTGAGAGAGAGGATGAAGAGGGTGGAGGGGCAGAGTAGCATCCATTACCCCAGTACGAAGCTGAGAGAGAGGATGAAGAGGGTGGAGGGGCAGAGTAGCATCCATTACCCCAGTACGAAGCTGAGAGAGAGGATGAAGAGGGAGGAGGGGACCGAGTAGCATCCATTACCCCAGTACGAAGCTGAGAGATAATGATGAGGTAATCCCCCATCACCCCTTCCTCTCTCCCCCATCACCCCTTCCTCTCTCCCCATCACCCCTTCCTCTCTCCCCATCACCCCTTCCTTTCTCCCCCATCACCCCTTCCTCTCTCCCCATCACCCCTTCCTCTCCCCATCACACCTTTTCCTTCCCTCCCTATCACCTCTTCCTCCTGTCCGTGTTAGAGTAAATCACAGATCAAAAGAGACAGACAATCAAGAGCGAGAGGAGAGAGACAAATATAGAGAGAGATAGAGAGAACAGTGAGAGAAGAGAGACAGAGAGGACGGAGGAGGAGAGAGGGACGTGACGTGGTTAGGGTTTACAATGAGATCATTAACCTTGAGAAGCAGCCTGGCCTCTGCAGCACACACAGGCACACACTCTCTTTCTCACTCTGTCTTACAGACACAGATCCCTACTGCCTCTTCTCCGGCCCTCTCGATCAGGACAGGATGCTGCAGTAGGTTTAGCATTGGAGTGCTCTCTCGATCAGGACAGGATGCTGCAGTAGGTTTAGCATTGGAGAGCTCTCTCGATTTTGGTGCGTCATCATTGTGGTCTCTGACTGGCGGTCATCATTTGGTGTGTCATCATTGTGGTCTCTGACTGGCGGTCATCATTTGATGTGTCATCATAGTGGTCAGAAAACAGAAACGGAAAGGGGGATACCTAGTCAGTTGTACAGCTGAATGCATTCAATTAAAATTTGTCTTCCGCATTCAACCCAACCCCTCTGAATCAGAGAGGTGAGGGGGGCTAACTGTGGGTTAACTACCTTGCTCAAGGGCAGAATGGCAGATTTTTCCACCTTGCCAGCTCAGGGATTTGAACCAGCAGCCTTTTGGTTACTTGCCCAATGCTCTTAACCACTAATCATCTAGTTTTTCAAAAGTATCTGTAATCTGATTACAATAACTGATTACAATTACCATTGTTTTGTAATCGGATTACATGTAACTGATAACATCAAATCAAATCAAATCGTATTGGTCACATACACATATTTGGCAGATGTTATTGCGCGTGTAGCGAAATGCTTGTGTTCCTATCTCCAACAGTGCAGTAGTATCTAACAATTCACAACAATACATACAAATCTAAAAGTAAAAGAATGGAATTGAGAAATATATAAATATTAGGACGAGCAATGTTGGAATGGCATTGACTAATAAAAAGCATACACACCCAGAGAAGATGATTTAGTGTAGAGGTGGAAAGCTCTTAGAGAATTACCCAGAAAGACTCACAGCTGTAAATCGCTGCCAAAGGTGCTTCTATAAACTATTGACTCAGGGGTGTGAATAGTTATGTAAATTAAATATTTATGTATTTCATTTTCAATACATTTGACAACATTTCTAAAAACATGTTTTCACTTTGTCATTACGGGGTATTGTGTGTAGATGGGGAGACATTTTTTTTAATCCATTTTTTATTCAGGCTGAAACCCAACAAAATGTGGAATAATTAAAGGGGTCAGAATACTTTCTGAAGGCACTGTGTGAGGCTTCGACACACTGCTAGACCCTGGTACATTATAGCCCTCTACACACACAACACACTTAGAAAGGATAATCAGGTTAAGCTCAAAACAGAAAGGTCTGGGAAGGCTTTCCACTAGATGTTGGAACATTGCTGCAGGGATTTGCTTCCATTCAGCCACAAGAGCATTAGTGAGGTCGGGCCCTGATGTTGGGCGATTAGGCCTGGCTCGCAGTCGGCGTTCCAATTCATCCCAAAGGTGTTCGATGGGGTTGAGGTCAGGGCTCTATGTAGGCCAGTCAAGTTCTTCCACACTGATCTCGACAAACCACTTCTGTATGGACCTCGGTTTGTGCACGGGGACATTGTCATGATGAAACAGGAAAGGGTCTTCCCCAAACTGTTGCCACAAAGGTGGAAACACAGAATAGTCTAGAATGTCATTGTATAATGTAGTGTTGGGATTTCCCTTCACTGGAACTAAGGGGCCTAGCCCCTTAGTGGAAGATATGAAGACGTGTTCAATCTGTAGTGTAGTTAAAAAACTGTGGAAGACATGAAGACGTGTCTTAACCCTTAACCCAATTAACCCTACCTGGAATACAGAGAGACAGGTCAGAATACCTTAACCCTATTAACTCTACATGGAATACAGAGAGACAGGACAGAATACCTTAACCCTTACCCTACCTGGAATACAGAGAGACAGGACAGAATACCTTAACCCTATTAACTCTACCTGGAATACAGAGAGACAGGACAGAATACCTTAACCCGATTAACCCTACCTGGAATACAGAGAGACAGGACAGAATACCTTAACCCTATTAACCCTACCTGGAATACAGAGAGACAGGACAGAATACCTTAACCCTATTAACCCTACCTGGAATACAGAGAGACAGGACAGAATACCTTAACCCTTACCCTACCTGGAATACAGAGAGACAGGACAGAATACCTTAACCCTATTAACCCTACCTGGAATACAGAGAGACAGGACAGAATACATTAACCCTATTAACCCTACCTGGAATACAGAGAGACAGGACAGAATACCTTAACCCTATTAACTCTACCTGGAATACAGAGAGACAGGACAGAATACCTTAACCCTTACCCTACCTGGAATACAGAGAGACAGGACAGAATACCTTAACCCTATTAACTCTACCTGGAATACAGAGGGACAGAATACCTTAACCCTAACCCTACCTGGAATACAGAGAGACAGGACAGAATACCTTAACCCTATTAACCCTACCTGGAATAAATAGAGACAGGACAGAATACCTTAACCCTAACCCTACCTGGAATACAGAGAGACAGTGTCACGCCCTGGCTCTGGGGACACTGTTATGTTGAGCCAGGGTGTGTAGATCTATGTATTCCATTTCTATGTTGGCCAGTGTGGTTCTCAATCAGAGGCAACGAGTGTTCAGCTGTGGCTGGTTGTCTCTGATTGGGAACCACATTTATACAGGCTGTTTGCCCACAGTGGTTGTAGGATCTTGTTTCTAGTCTGTTTATGTTAGACCGTGAACTGTCATGTATCGTTTGTTGTTTTTGATCGTGTCTCTAATTAAACAATATGTTCGCATTCAACGCTGCGCCTTGGTCCTCCTCTGTTCCCGACGAGCGTGACAGAAGATCCCACCCAGATTGGACCAAGCAGCATGTCCAGGAGCCATCGCCAGGGAGATCTCTAGCAGATCTCCTTCGCCTCCTCGACTGGGTCAAGCCGGGTGAGGAAGAGAAGGGCTTGACATGGAAGCAGAAGGGCGAAAGGCTGGCGAGAAGTATGGAGAGCTGGTCCACGGGTAGGAGAGACGCCCAGAAAATTTTTAGGGGGGGGCTAACGCCGTGGACGACGGGCCAGCAGGAGACCGCGGCAGAGCGGCCCAGCGGGTTGGCAGAGGAGGCCGCCAGGTTACGGGGGCCACTGGTCGAAGAGGGGATGGAAGGTGTAGAGGCACGGCGAGAGGTACTGGGGTGTGTTACCAGTCCGGTCCGGCCCATTCCAGATCCATGTGTAGGACCAGTGGTGTGTGTCCCCAGTACGGTCCGGCCTGTTCCTGCTCCCCGCACCAGGCCTATGGTGCGCGTCGTCAGCCCGGCTCGGCCCGTTCCTGCTCCCCGCACCAAGTCTGTGGTGCGCTTCGTCAGCCCGGCTCGGCCCGTTCCTGCTCCCCGCACCAAGTCTGTGGTGCGCTTCGTCAGCCCGGCTCGGCCCGTTCCTGCTCCCCGCACCAAGTCTGTGGTGCGCTTCGTCAGCCCGGCTCGGCCCGTTCCTGCTCCCCGCACCAAGTCTGTGGTGCGCTTCGTCAGCCCGGTCCGGCCCATTCCTGCTCCCCGCACCAAGTCAGTGGTGCGTTTCGTCAGCCCAGCTCGGCCCGTTCCTGCTCCACGCACCAAGCCAGGGGTAAGTATCGTCAGCCCGGTCCTGCCCGTGCCTGTTCTCCACACCAAGCCAGTGGTGTGTGTCGTCAGTCCAGCACGGCCCGTGCCTGTTCTCCACACCAAGCCAGTGGTGGGCGTCGTCAGTCCGGCACGGCCCGTGCCTGTTCCACTGGTGCCTGGTCCGGCACCGGTCAGATGCGTTACGCCGGAGCTAGAGCAATCCGCTCCATCAGTGTGCAGTCCAGCTCCGGCCAGCGGGGCCAGACCGGACCAGGGGTACTTTGGGGGGTTGGAGAGGGAGTGGGGATCAGGCCTGGAGCCGGATCCGCCGCCAAGGCGGAGTGCCCACCCGGTCCCTCCCCTGTGGTATTTAGTTGGCGCGGTCGGAGTCCGCGCCTTTAGGGGGGGGGTACTGTCACGCCCTGGCTCTGGGGACACTGTTATGTTGAGCCAGGGTGTGTAGATCTATGTATTCCATTTCTATGTTGGCCAGTATGGTTCTCAATCAGAGGCAACGAGTGTTCAGCTGTGGCTGGTTGTCTCTGATTGGGAACCACATTTATACAGGCTGTTTGCCCACAGTGGTTGTGGGATCTTGTTTCTAGTCTGTTTATGTTAGACCGTGAACTGTCACGTATCGTTTGTTGTTTTTGATCGTGTCTCTAATTAAACAATATGTTCGCATTCAACGCTGCGCCTTGGTCCTCCTCTGTTCCCGACGAGCGTGACAGACAGGACAGAATACCTTAACCCTATTAACCCTACCTGGAATACAGAGAGACAGGTCAGAATACCTTAACCCTATTAACCCTACCTGGAATACAGAGAGACAGGACAGAATACCTTAACCCTAACCCTACCTGGAATACAGAGATACAGGACAGAATACCTTAACCCTATTAACCCTACCTGGAATACAGAGAGACAGGACAGAATACCTTAACCCTTACCCTACCTGGAATACAGAGAGACAGGACAGAATACCTTAACCCTATTAACCCTACCTGGAATACAGAGAGACAGGTCAGAATACCTTAACCCAAACCCTACCTGGAATACAGAGAGACAGGACAGAATACCTTAACCCTATTAACCCTACCTGGAATTCAGAGAGACAGGTCAGAATACCTTAACCCAAACCCTACCTGGAATACAGAGAGACAGGACAGAATACCTTAACCCTATTAACCCTACCTGGAATTCAGAGAGACAGGTCAGAATACCTTAACCCTATTAACCCTACCTGGAATACAGAGAGACAGGACAGAATACCCTAACCCTAAAACGTAGAACACATTATTAAGCCTAATCCTAACCCTACACCTGAGAATAACACATTATTAAGGCGGCAGGTAGCTTAGTGGGTAAGAGCGTTGTGCCAGTAACCGAAAGGTCGCTGGTTCTAATCCCAGAGCCGACTAGGTGAAAAATCTGTCGATGTGCCCTTGAGCAAGGCACTTAACCCTAATTGCTCCTGTAAGTCGCTCTGGATAAGAGCGTCTGCTAAATGACTAAAAATAAAATAAATAAATAATTAACCCTATTCCTAACCCTTCATTAAATTGTACCCGCAAAACACCATTCTCAACGTCAACATTGAAGATGTTCTTTTGCCCATCTTAATATTTTCTTTTTATTGGCCAGTCTGAGATGAGTCAGTATCACTATGAGGTGCCTTTGGTGTCCTCATCAGACTCACTCAGTCATCATGAAAATGGAGCAGAATAATGAAAGTCTGAGGTCTTATTATAAGTGGCCAAACATTTGCACACATATCAGTAGAATGATACGTCTCTAAAAAAGTGTTTCCTTCATTTTATTAAATTTTTTTCATTGGATGTACGTGATTTTGGCATGTCCCACACACTGCTCTGCTAACTACAGTGTGTGTAATAAGTGGTTAAATGATACTAAATCCATTTTTTTTTTACATGGTTTTACTGTCCACAATAAGTTATTTGATAAAACAAGTAATTTTGATCATGTATATTGTATTTTCATAATCATATTGAACATTTTGCATGTGTCCCTGAAATTGCTGTCCACCCTGTCATTATGGGGTAACTGCCCCTTTAAGAAACCCACTGATGTTTTCAGTGACATCACTACGAGCATTTTGTCTTTCTTCAATGAAGGCTGAAGCAGTGTCTAGTTGCAGAGTAAGTATTTACACTTATGTTTCATAATTTTCATCATATTATGTGTGTAGTTGGATGTTGTCAAGCTTAACATGTCCACTCTGTCATAGTGAAATATCAATTGATAGAAAAACCTATCAGAACATTGAAATATATTTGTAAAACAGTACACAGTCAGCTTGCTAACTGTAGTATGTTGCTAAGTGAAGGTCCACCATGTGCTCATTAAATGCTAACATTAGCCAAAAATGTCCACCCTGTCATTGTCCACCCTGTCAGCAAGCCTTCCATGATAGGGTGGACATGGTTCATGACAGGAAGGACATGTGCATAGTTTAGGCCACATACTGATAATGTTACACATATTACAACAGCTATTACACACATTTTATAACAGTACATGCTATACATAGTAAGAATGGACAATATGGACAATTTTTTTGCCGATATCGGTATCAGCAAACCTAGTTTGATAATGCAAGCCTAGTTTACCAGGACTGCCAATTAAAGTGTGTAAGGGAACATTTTGAATCGTCTTTTTCAAGGAATGAGATCAAAAGGAGCTGAGATAGCAAGGAGATATCGGGAACGTCGTGATGCTGACCCAGACAGAAGAAGAAAGTACCTTGAGAAAGAAAGGGTCAAATGGAAAAAAGACAGAGAGACTGGAAAGAAGAAGGGTGTCAATGAGCTCAGTGAGAGAGAGAAGAGGGCAAAAAGAAAGAAATGGAGAGAGGCAAAAAGTCAAGCCAGAGCCAGAAACAGGGCCAGTGCTTTGCTACAGTCAGAGACACCACCCAACTCCCCTGCTGAAACTCCTGAAAATCAGCATGAGCCAGGGCCCTCCAGGTTAGATCATTGGCTTAACACAGATTTCCAGGAGAGGCTTCTCCATTTTAGGAGCCATGTCTTCAACATTAAATGGCAGTTTGATGCCTACAGGGAGCTCAGGAGGAGTCTGAAGCACAATGAGTCCCTCTTGCATATAGATTTTAGCGAAAATTACTCATGTAAGTACAACGAAGAAATACAATCTGTGCATTTTGGAGGCTCACACAAGCAGGCCAGTCTGCACACTGGAGTGCTCTACACCACTGGTGAACAAGCGCCACACACCTTCTGCTCCATATCACCCTCCAGAAGACACAACCCTGTGGCCATCTGGGCCCACCTTGATCCAGTTCTGAAGGTAGTGAGAGAACGACACCCTCAAGTCAGCACACTTCATTTTTTCAGCGATGGGCCTTCAACGCAGTATCGACAAAAGGGAAATTTCTTCTACCTCTCAACGGAACCCTACAAGTATGGCTTCAAAGAAATAACGTGGAATGTCTTTGAGGCTAATCATGGGAAGGGGGCACCAGACGGTGTGGGTGGGGCCCTCAAGAGGTCAGCAGACCGGATTGTAGCCCATGGAGGAGACATTCCTGATGCCCAGAGCTTGTATAACAAGCTGAAAAGCCTGGACACATCTGTCGAGCTGTACTTCATCCCAGAGAGGGATATTGAATCAAAGCCTGAGGTACCTGCAATAGCTGCCATAAAAGGCACTATGAGAATCCACCAAGCTATCAGTCTGACACCCGGCCAACTGAAATACAGAGACATTTCATGTCTGTGTAAAAGGGAGGAAGGTGTTTTGGACTGCCCCTGCTTTAACCTTCAAGAGGTCACTCTAGCTAATGTTCCTGTTTCATCTGACAAGTCCCCAGCATGTGGAAAGACACCAGATAATCCTAGGAGACCAGAAATGATTGAGGTAAAGCACATTGGAGAGTGGTGCGTCGTTAATTATGACAATGAAGCATACCCAGGTATCATCATGGATGCAGAAGGGCACAGTGTGAAAGTTAAGTGTATGCAACGCCATGGCATAAACAAGTTCAAATGGCCAAGTCTTCGGGACGACATCTGTTGGTACATTACATTTACATTTTCGTCATTTAGCAGACGCTCTTATCCAGAGCGACTTACAAATTGTCATCACAGTCGTATTGGCACTGAAAGGTATAGATAGTTAGACATAAAGCTGGTGCTAAACTGTAACATCCTGCTAAGTGACCAATAAAGGAGCTGCTATAGAAGGAGAAGGGATGTTATTGGTGCCAGAAGCAGACTCAGTCAAGACAGCCAATAGGCTACAGATGGGGACATGCATGGCCGTTCAATATTTACATTTGGTGCATTATCCCCCCCCCCCCCTTCCCCTGTACTGCTGTTTGGAAGCAGGTTGAGACTAGGTGAGCCATGCATTGAGTCTGGATTTTGAAAACCTTAAGAAATGTTTTGTGAATCCAGACCCTGCAACTTTGGTATTAGGTAAGAGAATGCCACAAGGCTGGCTTGAGCAATGAACGGAAACGATGTGCAACAACTAGACAAACAGAGACACAGCCTGAGAGAAAGTCTGTTTGGGCCATCTAGACAGATCTGGGACCAGGCAACTAGAGACATATCTGTGACCAGGCAACTAGAGACAGATCTGGGACCAGGCAACTAGAGACAGATCTGGGACACAGACAACACCAGTTAGACAGTTCTCAGTAGAAACAGAGCAGATGTTCAGGCAAGGGCCCATTGGTGTCAGTGTGCCCCATAGGGTGAAAACTATTGCGCTATAAAGGGGATAGGGTACCATTCAGGAGGTTTAGGACTGTACCACTGCTGCCAGACTGGTTTGTTCAACACCACCAGAGCTCTCTGTTTATCTGAAGAGAACAGAAAACACACTGACTGATGTTACTACACCCTGTTAGCTACTACGGCCACAGTGAGTCAATGCAGGTTTAGCTACAGCCACAGTGAGTCAATGCAGGTCTAGCTATGGCCACAGTGAGTCAATGCAGGTCTAGCTATGGCCACAGTGAGTCAATGCAGGTCTAGCTATGGCCACAGTGAGTCAATGCAGGTCTAGCTACGGCCACAGTGAGTCAATGCAGGTCTAGCTATGGCCACAGTGAGTCAATGCAGGTCTAGCTATGGCCACAGTGAGTCAATGCAGGTCTAGCTACGGCCACAGTGAGTCAATGCAGGTCTAGCTATGGCCACAGTGAGTCAATGCAGGTCTAGCTATGGCCACAGTGAGTCAATGCAGGTCTAGCTATGGCCACAGTGAGTCAATGCAGGTCTAGCTACGGCCACAGTGAGTCAATGCAGGTCTAGCTATGGCCACAGTGAGTCAATGCAGGTCTAGCTATGGCCACAGTGAGTCAATGCAGGTCTAGCTATGGCCACAGTGAGTCAATGCAGGTCTAGCTACGGCCACAGTGAGTCAATGCAGGTCTAGCTATGGCCACAGTGAGTCAATGCAGGTCTAGCTATGGCCACAGTGAGTCAATGCAGGTCTAGCTACGGCCACAGTGAGTCAATGCAGGTCTAGCTACGGCCACAGTGAGTCAATGCAGGTCTAGCTACGGCCACAGTGAGTCAATGCAGGTTTAGCTACAGCCACAGTGAGTCAATGCAGGTCTAGCTACGGCCACAGTGAGTCAATGCAGGTCTAGCTACGGCCACAGTAAGTCAATGCAGTTTTAGCTACGGCCACAGTGAGTCAATGCAGTTTTAGCTACGGCCACAGTGAGTCAATGCAGTTTTAGCTACGGCCACAGTGAGTCAATGCAGGTTTAGCTACGGCCACAGTGAGTCAATGCAGTTTTAGCTACGGCCACAGTGAGTCAATGCAGTTTTAGCTACGGCCACAGTGGTACCATGAAGAATGATGTACAGAGTTTAACGCTAGAAGGCCACATTAATGTCTCATTTTGGGCATCTTTATTCAGTGGCTGCATGCAGGTAGAGTGGATCAAAAACAGTCTGTTCAACTTGTAATTTCCCCCTACATGGGAAAAGGCATTTTTTACATCATTTTCTTGCATTGTTCCTTGCATTTATGAGGCCATTCAATGACATTTCACAACGTGTCCACCCTGTCATGCCCAGGATCCACCCTGTCATGTCACTGTCCACCCTGTTATTTTCATGTTCTATGAAAATAAACAAATTATTTTCACAAGTTAGCAAAATCTTTTGTGTGATTCCTTTATAAACAAATGAGGGCCAAATAGTATTGTTTGAAAGTTTGACCAGATATCTTTTTTGTTAGATTTTATTTAGAAAAGAAAGTGCAACTCTCGCAGATTTTATAGAGAAACAAATAGTTTGCCATAATTTCATTATTATCCAAATACTTTTCCCATAAACTAAAATATATTGATGAGAAAGTGACTAAATAGTTTTCTGAAAATGTACGTTTTATAATCACTATGTAATTACAATGTATTTATTCTGCTTTGAAATTGTCCATGACAGGGTGGACATATTTTGCTGTTTGCATGTAAATTGTCTGCTTGCAGTTAATTTATAAAAAGTGTGGGAGCTTGACCAATATGCATTTCTAACAGCATAACATATACTTAATACAATGAATATGAAGTTCAATGGAAAATCTCAGCTTTTTGGGGGGGAAATGGGGAAGTCTCAAAGGCACCTTATGGTGATATTGACCCAGATATGGCTTTTTCTTTACAACTCTGCCTAGAAGGTCAGCATCCCGGAGTCGCCTCTTCACTGTTGACGTTGAGACTGGTGTTTTGCGGGTACTATTTCATGAAGCTGCCAGTTGAGGACCTGTGAGGCGCCTGTTGCTCAAACTAGACATTCTAATGTATGTGTCCTCTTGCTCAGTTGTGCACCGGGGCCTCCCACTCCTCTTTCTATTCTGGTTAGAGCCAGTTTTGCTGTTCTGTGAAGGGAGTAGTACACAGCGTTGTACGAGATCTTCAGTTTCTTGGCAATTTCTCGCATGGAATAGCCTTCATTTCTCAGAACAAGAATAGACTGACGAGTTTCAGAAGGAAGTTCTTTGTTTCTGGCCATTTTGAGCCTGTAATCGAACCCACAATTGCTGATGCTCCAGATACTCAACTAGTCTCAAGAAGGCCAGTTTTATTGCTTCTTTAATCAGCACAACAGTTTTCAGCTGTGCTAACATAATTGCAAAAGGGTTTTCTAATGATCAATTAGCCTTTTAAAATGATAAACTTGGATTAGCAAACACAACGTGCCATTGGAACACAGGACTGATGGTTGCTGATAATGGGCCTCTGTACGCCTATGTAGATATTCCATAAAAAATCAGCCGTTTCCAGCTACAATAGCCATTTACAACATTAATGTCACGATCGTCGTAGTAATGAGTAGACCAAGGCGCAGCGTGAGAAACAAACATGACTTTAATTAGTTAAAGTTTCTAAACAAAACAAAACACGACTCGTGAAGTCCACGGTGACAATGACCGAACACGGAACAAAAACCCACAAACCCAAAGTGAAACACAGACAGTTAAATATGGCTCCCAATCAGAGACAACCAGCAAACAGCTGACACTCATTGCCTCTGATTGGGAGTCACTCAGTCAAACATAGAAAATGATGAACTAGAACACCCAACATAGAAACAGAACACATAGAATGAACACACCCTGGCTCAACATAATGAGTCCCAGAGCCAGGGTGTGACAGTACCCCCCCCCTAAAGGCGCGGACTGCGACCGCGCCTCAACTAAACAAACCAAGGGAGGGCTGGGCGGGCATACCTCCTCGGCGGCGGTTCTGGCTCCGGCCTTGACCACCACCCTCCAATACACCCCCCATAGTACCCCTGGTCCAGTCTGGCGACTTGCACCCCTGGCTTGGTGCGTGGAGGAGGAACGGGCCTTACCAGGCTGACTTCTCGCACCCCTGGCTTAGTGCGAGTGGCAGGAACAGGCCGGACCGGGCTGGCGACGCGCACCGTAGGTTTGGTGCGAGTGGCAGGAACAGGCCGGGTCGGGCTGGCGACGCGCACCGTAGACTTGGTGCGGGTGGCAGGAACAGGCCGGGTCGGGCTGGCGACGCGCACCGTAGACTTGGTGCGGGTGGCAGGAACAGGCCGGACCGGGCTGGCGACGCGCACCGTAGGTTTAGTGCGTGGAGCAGGGACAGGCCGGGCTGGGCTGTCGACGCACACCGTAGGCTTGGTGCGTGGAGCAGGGACAGGCCGGGCTGGGCTGTCGACGCACACCGTAGGCTTGGTGCGTGGAGCAGGGACAGGCTGGACCGGGCTGGCGACGCACACCGTAGGCTTGGTGCGTGGAGCAGGGACAGGCCGGGCTGGGCTGTCGACGCACACCGTAGGCTTGGTGCGTGGAGCAGGGACAGGCCGGGCTGGGCTGTCGACGCACACCGTAGGCTTGGTGCGTGGAGCAGGGACAGGCCGGGCTGGGCTGTCGACGCACACCGTAGGCTTGGTGCGTGGAGCAGGGACAGGCCGGGCTGGGCTGTCGACGCACACCGTAGGCTTGGTGCGTGGAGCAGGGACAGGCCGAACCGGGCTGTGGAGACGGATAGGAGGCCTGGAGTGAATAGCGGCCACCACACACACTCTGTGTGAGGCATCCGCACAGGACGTACAGGGCGGTGTACCCCTGGCCTGGTGGCCTTCTGGATCCGCCCCCTTTTCTCCTCCGTCAGCCCCGTCGTCCATGCCGTGTGCCCCCCCCCCTAAAAAATTTCTGGGGTTGCCTCACGACCGTCCAACGACGACCCTGATCACGCCGTAGCTCCTCTCTACGGCGCGCCTCCACCGTCTCACTCCATGGCCGGCGATCCATCCCGGCCAGGATTTCCTCCCAGGTCCAGGACCCCTGCCCGTCCAAGATCTGCTCCCATGTCCAGGCTGCCTGCTCCTGGACACGCTGCTTGGTCTTGGTATGGTGGGTTTTTCTGTCACGATCGTCGTAGTAATGAGTAGACCAAGGCGCAGCGTGAGAAACAAACATGACTTTAATTAGTTAAAGTTTCTAAACAAAACAAAACACGACTCGTGAAGTCCACGGTGACAATGTCCGAACACGGAACAAAAACCCACAAACCCAAAGTGAAACACAGACAGTTAAATATGGCTCCCAATCAGAGACAACCAGCAAACAGCTGACACTCGTTGCCTCTGATTGGGAGTCACTCAGTCAAACATAGAAAATGACGAACTAGAACACCCAACATAGAAACAGAACACATAGAATGAACACACCCTGGCTCAACATAATGAGTCCCAGAGCCAGGGTGTGACAATTAACAATGTCTACACTGTATTTCTGATCAATTTGATGTTATTTTAATGGACAAAAAAATTGCTTTTCTTTCGAAAACAAGGACATTTCTAAGTGACCCCAAACTTTTGAATGGTAGTGTATATCTGACCAAATTCTGAAAGACAAACGTTGTAATTTTGAATTCCGTAAAGTGAGTGTGGAAGAGATGAAAAAAGTATTGTTGTCTATCAATGATGACAAGCCACCAGGGTCTGACAACTTGGATGGAACATTACTGAGGATAATAGCGGACGATATTGCCACTTCTATTTGCCATATTTTCAATTTAAGCCTACTAGAAAGTGTGTGCCCCCAGGCCTGGAGGGAAGCAAAAGTCATTCCGCTACCTAAGAATAGTAAAGCCCCCTTTACTGGCTCAAATAGCAATTAGCCTGTTACCAACCCTTAGAAACTATTGGAAAAATGTGTTTGACCAGATACAATGCTATTTTACAGTAAACAAATTGACAACAGACTGTCAGCATGCTTATAAAGAAGGACATTCAACAAGCACAACACTTACACAAATGACTGATGATTGGCTGAGAGAAATTGATGATAAAAAGATTGTGGGGGCTGTTTTGTTAGACTTCAGTGCGACTTTTGACATGATCAATCATAGTCTGCTGCTGGAAAAATGTATGTGTTATGGCTTTACTCCACCTGCTATATTGTGGATATGGAGTTACCTGTCTAACAGAACACAGAGGGTGTTCTTTAATGAAAGCCTCTCCAACATACTCCAGGTAGAATCAGGAATTCCCCAGGGCAGCTGTCTAGGCCCATTACTTTTTTCAATCTTTACTAATGACATGCCACTGGCTTTGAGTAAAGCCAGTGTGTCTATGTATGCAGGTGACTCAACACTATACATGTCAGCTACTACAGCAACTGAAATGACTGCAACACTTAACAAAGAGTTGCAGTTAATTTCAGAGTGGGTGGCAAGGAATAAGTTAGTCCTAAATATTTCTAAAACTAAAAGTATTGTATTTGGAACAAATGATTCACTAAACTCCAAACCTCAATTAAATCTTGTAATACATAATGTGGAGATTGAGCAAGTTGAGGTGACTAAACTGCTTAGAGTAATCCTGTATTGTAAACTGTCATGGTCAAAACCTATTGATACAACAGTAGCTAAGATGGGGAGAAGTCTGTCTATAATAAAGCGCTGCTCTGCCTTCTTAACAGCACTATCAACAAGGCAGGTCCTACAGGCCCTAGTTTTGTCACACCTGGACTACTGTTCAGTCGTGTGGTCAGGTGACACAAAGAGGGACTTAGGAAAATTGCAATTTGCTCAAAACAGGGCAGCATGGCTGGCCGTTGGATGTACACTGAGAGCAAACATGAATATCAGGTGTACATGTCAATCTCTCCTGGCTCAAAGTGGAGGAGAGATTGACTTCATCACTGCTTGTGTTTGTGAGAGGTGTTGACATGTTGAAAGCACCGAGCTGTCTGTTTGAACGACTAGCACACAGCTCAGACACCCATGCATACCCCACAAGACATGCCACCAGAGGTCTCTTCACAGTCCCCAAGTCCAGATCAGACTATGGGAGGCGCACAGTACTACATAGAGCCATGACTACATGGAACTCTATTCCACATCAGGTAACTGATGCAAGCAGTAGAATCTGATATTTAAAAAACAGATAAAAATACACCTTATGGGGATCCATAATAAATACAAATACAAAACCCTAATCCTAAACCTATACCTTAGAACACATTATTAACCCTAATCCTAACCCTATACCTTAGAACACATTAATCCTAACCCTATAAATTAGAACAAAACATTATTAACTCTAATCCTAACCCTACAACAACACATTAACTCTAATCCTAATCCTAATCCTATACTTTAGAACAACACATTACTAACCCTAATACTAACACTAAACCTTAGAATATCACATTATTTTAAACACTAATAACTGACCTACTCCAGAAGTGTGTGTTAAATATACCTTAGCCTCCTCCTCTCTGTACAGCACACTAAATGAGATGCTCTTGGGTTGTGAGGTGAACAGCCAGGGTATGGTAGCCCCATGGGCAGACACAGACCGTCTCCAAACCCACTGATCTCCTCCACACTGAACGGAACAACCTGGAGAGGAGGACACACATCATAACACAACACATTCATTAGACCAGCCAGAGTCAGTCAGAGAACAGGAAGTTACCAAACCACAGAAGAAGATGAAAATGTTCATGGGACAGCTAGCAACTTGTAAATAATTACCCATTCTATATATATATATATATATATATATATATATATATTATCTTATATGTGAGTACTTTATTATCAATATGTTAAAAAGCTGATGCTCTCATGCATGCCTCAGTGTTGCTTGCCTCGAAGCGAGCATAGAAGTGATTTAGCTCATCTGGTAGGCTTGTGTCAAATCACTTCTATGGTCGCTTCGAGGCAAGCAGCACTGAGGCCTGCATGAGAGCACCAGCTGTTCCGGATGACTGTGTGATCACGCTCTCCGTAGGCGATGTGAGTAAGACTTTTAAGCAGGTTAACATTCACAAGGCCGCAGGGCCAGACGGATTACCAGGACGTGTACTCAGAGCATGAAAAGCCAAGTGACATTTACTCCTGATGTACTGACCTGTTGCAACCTCTACAGCCACTGTGATTATTATTTGACCCTGCTGGTCATCTATGAACGTTTGAACATCTTGGAGAAAAATCTGGCCTTAATGGCCATGTACTCATAATCTCCACCCGGCACAGCCAGAAGAGGACTGGCCACCCCTCAGAGCCTGGTTCCTCTCTAGGTTTCTTCCTAGGTTCCTGCCTTTCTAGGGAGATTTTCTTAGCCACCGTGCTTCTACATCTGCATTGCTTGCTTTTTGGGGTTTTAGGCTGGGTTTCTGTATAGCACTTTGTGACATCTACTGATGTAAAAAGGGCTTAATAAATTCAATTTGATTGATTGATATCACTGACTACTGCCCATATATATAGGACCTTCCACCCCCACCTGGGATATGGATGCCTGATGAACGTTGTTATAAATAAATATCACCTGGGAGCATGAGCAGCAGTGTGCAGCGTTTTCCTTTCTGTTTTCCATGAGCTTTTCTTCAACTCCAGCTCCTGAGGAAAATACCTGGATGTGCCTCTGTTCTTCAGCTTTTGTACACTTTGCTTTCGTGACATGAAATACAATACTAGGTCCACACTGCCACAGCAGAAATGTATAAATAATTGCCCATGTCCTAGTAGCAGACAAATGTTTGGTACCTGGCTGTCTAGTTTAGACAACAGATCCATGTTGTTGAGGTTGGCTGTCACAGCTTCCTGGTTGCCTGTCTCAGCCTCCTGATTGGCTGTCTCAGCTTCCTGGTTGTGAGCCAATAGCTTCCCCTGCAGCTCTCTGACCTCGTCCCTCAGTCCCTCGGCCTCCTGGTCTAGCTCTCTGACTCGCTGTAGCAGTTTCGCCTGTCTCGCCTCTGATTGGTGCAGCAGCTCCTGCTGTCTGAGCTCTGATTGGTCGAGCTGGATGCGTAGCTTGTCTGCGGCGCGGCGGTGCAGGGTGTGGGGTCTCCAAGTAGCTCCTCCCCCAGCTCCCCTAACTCCTCCCCCCAGGTCAGCCAGCAAACTGGAGCCGTATTCTTGAGCTTGGAACTCCTGCACCTAGAGAGACCATCAATCAGTCAGTCAGTCAGTCAATCAATCGATTAATCAATCAGTACGTACCCCTGACCAGGCTGTTGGCACTGGAACAGCGACTGGGAGGTTTCCAGAGGTGGGCGGAGTTAGACCCCAGACTCCTCCTAGAGTTACAGACACAACAGAGTGAACTATAGTCATCTATATCACAACAGTTAGACCCAGAGTCCTCCTACAGACAGAAAGACACTCTGTGATACCCAGAAAGACAATAAAGACAAGATCAACCACAAGACATATCCATACATCACCAAGGAGGTAATGGATTGGATCAACCACAAGAGGCAAGCATTCAAAAACCAGGACCAACAACTGAAATGCGTGCAAAAGGAGCTCAACCAAAAGCTCAAGGAGGAAACAACACAAGGAATCAATGGAGGAGTTCCTAGCAATGAACTCCAATAAACTGTGGGAGTCGATGAGAACAATCACTAACATGAACCCTGCAAAAAGTCCTTAACACACACAAGATGAGCTGATCAAAGCCAATGAACTAATTGTTTTTCATGCAAGAGTTGATGTACAAGACTTCTCTGTTGGGTGTGATAATGTGATTGACTCCATTGTTATGGATGATAGTGTTCATAGGTTGGAAATCAACCCAATAGTTTTCACTAGAGTCATTAAACAAACCTGTATGAACAAGGCACAAGGTCCTGATGGCATCTCTGCTTTTCTTCTGAAACGTGTGCAGAGGAACTGACTCCGTCTTGATGCTCACGTCTTTACCAGGTCTCTAGACTCCCAGACTGTCCCATCTCTGTGGGAAAAGGCCATTATCACTCCAGTCCCCAAAAAGCCCTGTCCAAAAGAAAATAATGACTATAGACCTGTTGTCCTGACCTCCATCCTAATGAAGTGTTCTGTTGTCCTGACCTCCATCCTAATCAATCAATCAATTTTATTTTATATAGCCCTTCGTACATCAGCTAATATCTCGAAGTGCTGTACAGAAACCCAGCCTAAAACCCCAAACAGCTAGTAATGCAGGTGTAGAAGCACGGTGGCTAGGAAAAACTCCCTAGAAAGGCCAAAACCTAGGAAGAAACCTAGAGAGGAACCAGGCTATGAGGGGTGGCCAGTCCTCTTCTGGCTGTGCCGGGTGGAGGTTATAACAGAACCATGCCAAGATGTTCAAAAATGTTCATAAGTGACAAGCATGGTCAAATAATAATCAGGAATAAATCTCAGTTGGCTTTTCATAGCCGATCATTAAGAGTTGAAAACAGCAGGTCTGGGACAGGTAGGGGTTCCATAACCGCAGGCAGAACAGTTGAAACTGGAATAGCAGCAAGGCCAGGCGGACTGGGGACAGCAAGGAGTCACCACGGCCGGTAGTCCCGACGTATGGTCCTAGGGCTCAGGTCTCTCAGTTGGCTTTTCATAGCCGATCATTAAGAGTTGAAAACAGCAGGTCTGGGACAGGTAGGGGTTTCGTAACCGCAGGCAGAACAGTTGAAACTGGAATAGCAGCAAGGCCAGGCGGACTGGGGACAGCAAGGTGTCAGCATGCCCGGTAGTCCTGACGTATGGTCCTAGGGCTCAGGTTCTCAGAGAGAAAGAGAGAACGAGAGAATTAGAGAGAGCATACTTAAATTCACACAGGACACTGGATAAGACAGGAGAAGTACTCCAGGTATAACCAACTAACCCCAGCCCCCCGACACATAAACTACTGCAGCATAAATACTGGAGGCTGAGACAGGAGCGGTCCGGAGACACTGTGGCCCCATCCGAAGAAACCCCCGGACAGGGCCAAACAGGAAGGATATAACCCCACCCACTCTGCCAAAGCACAGCCCCCGCACCACTAGAGGGATATCCTCAACCACCAACTTACAATCCTGAGACAAGGCCGAGTATAGCCCACAGAGGTCTCCACCACAGCACAAACCAAGGGGGGGCGCCAACCCAGACAGGAAGATCACGTCAGTAACTCAACCCACTCAAGTGACGCACCCCTCCTGAAGTGTTCTGTTGTCCTGACCTCCATCCTAATGAAGTGTTCTGTTGTCCTGACCTCCATCCTAATGAAGTGTTCTGTTGTCCTGACCTCCATCCTAATGAAGTGTTCTGTTGTCCTGACCTCCATCCTAATGAAGTGTTCTGTTGTCCTGACCTCCATCCTAATGAAGTGTTCTGTTGTCCTGACGCCCATCCTAATGAAGTGTTCTGTTGCCCTGACCTCCATCCTAATGAAGTGTTCTGTTGCCCTGACCTCCATCCTAATTAAGTGTTCTGTTGTCCTGACCTCCATCCTAATGAAGTGTTCTGTTGTCCTGACCTCCATCCTAATGAAGTGTTCTGTTGCCCTGACCTCCATCCTAATGAAGTGTTCTGTTGTCCTGACCTCCATCCTAATGAAGTGTTCTGTTGTCCTGACCTCCATCCTAATGAAGTGTTATGTTGTCCTGACCTCCATCCTAATGAAGTAGGTTAGAGTTAGCAGTACCCTCTCTGACTAGCTCTACTCAACAGGTTAGAGTTAGCAGTACCCTCTCTGACTAGCTCTACTCAACAGGTTAGAGTTAGCAGTACCCTCTCTGACTAGCAGTACTCAACAGGTTAGAGTTAGCAGTACCCTCTCTGTACTAGCTGTTCTCAACAGGTTAGAGTTAGCAGTACCCTCTCTGACTAGCAGTACTCAACAGGTTAGAGTTAGCAGTACCCTCTCTGACTAGCTGTCCTCAACAGGTTAGAGTTAGCAGTACCCTCTCTGACTAGCTGTCCTCAACAGGTTAGAGTTAGCAGTACCCTCTCTGACTAGCAGTACTCAACAGGTTAGAGTTAGCAGTACCCTCTCTGACTAGCTGTCCTCAACAGGTTAGAGTTAGCAGTACCCTCTCTGACTAGCTCTACTCAACAGGTTAGAGTTAGCAGTACCCTCTCTGACTAGCTCTACTCAACAGGTTAGAGTTAGCAGTACCCTCTCTGGCTAGCTCTACTCAACAGGTTAGAGTTAGCAGTACCCTCTCTGACTAGCAGTACTCAACAGGTTAGAGTTAGCAGTACCCTCTCTGACTAGCAGTACTCAACAGGTTAGAGTTAGCAGTACCCACTCTGACTAGCTCTACTCAACAGGTTAGAGTTAGCAGTACCCTCTCTGACTAGCAGTACTCAACAGGTTAGAGTTAGCAGTACCCTCTCTGACTAGCAGTACTCAACAGGTTAGAGTTAGCAGTACCCTCTCTGACTAGCTCTACTCAACAGGTTAGAGTTAACAGTACCCTCTCTGACTAGCTCTACTCAACAGGTTAGAGTTAGCAGTACCCTCTCTGACTAGCTCTACTCAACAGGTTAGAGTTAGCAGTACCCTCTCTGACTAGCTCTACTCAACAGGTTAGAGTTAGCAGTACCCTCTCTGACTAGCAGTACTCAACAGGTTAGAGTTAGCAGTACCCTCTCTGACTAGCTGTTCTCAACAGGTTAGAGTTAGCAGTACCCTCTCTGACTAGCTCTACTCAACAGGTTAGAGTTAGCAGTACCCTCTCTGACTAGCTCTACTCAACAGGTTAGAGTTAGCAGTACCCTCTCTGACTAGCTCTACTCAACAGGTTAGAGTTAGCAGTACCCTCTCTGACTAGCTCTACTCAACAGGTTAGAGTTAGCAGTACCCTCTCTGGCTAGCTCTACTCAACAGGTTAGAGTTAGCAGTACCCTCTCTGACTAGCAGTACTCAACAGGTTAGAGTTAGCAGTACCCTCTCTGACTAGCAGTACTCAACAGGTTAGAGTTAGCAGTACCCTCTCTGACTAGCTCTACTCAACAGGTTAGAGTTAGCAGTACCCTCTCTGACTAGCTCTACTCAACAGGTTAGAGTTAGCAGTACCCTCTCTGACTAGCTCTACTCAACAGGTTAGAGTTAGCAGTACCCTCTCTGGCTAGCTCTACTCAACAGGTTAGAGTTAGCAGTACCCTCTCTGACTAGCAGTACTCAACAGGTTAGAGTTAGCAGTACCCTCTCTGACTAGCAGTACTCAACAGAGGTTAGAGTTAGCAGTACCCTCTCTGACTAGCAGTACTCAACAGGTTAGAGTTAGCAGTACCCTCTCTGACTAGCAGTACTCAACAGGTTAGAGTTAGCAGTACCCTCTCTGATTAGCTCTACTCAACAGGTTAGAGTTAGCAGTACCCTCTCTGACTAGCAGTACTCAACAGGTTAGAGTTAGCAGTACCCTCTCTGGCTAGCTCTACTCAACAGGTTAGAGTTAACAGTACCCTCTCTGACTAGCTGTCCTCAACAGGTTAGAGTTAGCAGTACCCTCTCTGACTAGCTCTACTCAACAGGTTAGAGTTAGCAGTACCCTCTCTGACTAGCAGTACTCAACAGGTTAGAGTTAGCAGTACCCTCTCTGACTAGCTCTACTCAACAGGTTAGAGTTAGCAGTACCCACTCTGACTAGCTCTACTCAACAGGTTAGAGTTAGCAGTACCCTCTCTGACTAGCTATACTCAACAGGTTAGAGTTAGCAGTACCCTCTCTGACTAGCTCTACTCAACAGGTTAGAGTTAGCAGTACCCTCTCTGACTAGCAGTACTCAACAGGTTAGAGTTAGCAGTACCCTCTCTGACTAGCAGTACTCAACAGGTTAGAGTTAGCAGTACCCTCTCTGATTAGCTCTACTCAACAGGTTAGAGTTAGCAGTACCCTCTCTGACTAGCAGTACTCAACATGTTAGAGTTAGCAGTACCCTCTCTGGCTAGCTCTACTCAACAGGTTAGAGTTAGCAGTACCCTCTCTGACTAGCAGTACTCAACAGGTTAGAGTTAGCAGTACCCTCTCTGATTAGCTCTACTCAACAGGTTAGAGTTAGCAGTACCCTCTCTGACTAGCAGTACTCAACAGGTTAGAGTTAGCAGTACCCTCTCTGGCTAGCTCTACTCAACAGGTTAGAGTTAGCAGTACCCTCTCTGACTAGCTCTACTCAACAGGTTAGAGTTAGCAGTACCCTCTCTGACTAGCAGTACTCAACAGGTTAGAGTTAGCAGTACCCTCTCTGGCTAGCTCTACTCAACAGGTTAGAGTTAGCAGTACCCTCTCTGTACTATATGAGAAGTATATGGTAAGGGTAACGTACCATGTATGTATTACGTAGAGTGTGTAATGTACATTGTATTTTGTATTTTGTATACAGCAGTACTGTGTGTCTAAGACAGTTTTCCCCTCGGGACATTAAAGTTCATCCTATTCTACACTCACAAGCTTAAATATTGTCCACAATCCACCCAGGGCCTCTGATTGGGTTACTACTACAACAGTCCAATCCACCCAGGGCCTACAGAAGTATAATCCCTGTGGTTCTGGGGAAACCATCACATAAATATAATTGTTAGAATTGACCATGTACAGGACTAAGATTTAATCCTGCTACACCAGCTCCGACGCTCGTCGGATGTGGCAGGGCTTGCAAACTATTACGGACTACAAAGGGAAACCCAGCCGCGAGCTGCCCAGTGACGCGAGCCTACCAGATGGGCTAAATGTCTTTAATGCTCGCTTCGAGGCAAGCAACACTGAAGCATGCATGAGAGCACCAGCTGTTCCGGACGACTGTGTGATCACGCTCTCCATAGCCGATGTGAGCAAGGTCAACATTCACAAGGCCGCGGGGCCAGATGGACTAACAGGACGTGTACTCAGAGCATGCGCGGACCAACTGGCAAGTGTCTTCACTGACATTTTCAACCGCTCCCTGACCGAGTCTGTAATACCTACATGTTTCAAGCAGACCACCATAGTCCCTGTGCCCAAGAAAGCGAAGGTAACCTGCCTAAACGACTACCGCCGTAGCACTCACGTCGGTAGCCATAAAGTGCTTTGAAAGGCTGGTCATGGCTCAGATCAACACCATCATCCCGGAAACCCTAGACCCACTCCAATTCGCATACTGCCCCAACAGATCCACAGATGACGCAATCTCAATCGCACTCCACACTGCCCTTTCCCACCTGGACAAAAGGAACACCTACGTGAGAATGATGTTCATTGACTACAGCTCAGCGTTCAACACCATAGTGCCCACAAAGCTCATCACTAAGCTAAGGACCCTGGGACTAAACACCTCCTTCTACAGTTGGATCCTGGACTTCCTGACAGGCCGCCCCCAGGTGGTGAGGGTAGGCAACAACACATCTGCCACACTGATCCTCAACACGGGGGCCCCTCAGGGGTGCATGCTTAGTCCCCTCCTGTACTCCCTGTACACCCACGACTTCGTGGCCAAGCATGACTCCAACACCATCATTAAGTTTGCTGACGACACAACGGTAGTAGGCCTGATCACCGACAACGATGAGACAGCCTATAGGGAGGAGGTCAGAGACCTGGCAGTATGGTGCCAAGAAAACAACCTCTCCCTCAACATGATCAAGACAAAGGAGATGATTGTGGACTACAGGAAAAAGAGGGTAGAACACGCCTCCATTCACATCAACGGGGCTGTAGTGGAGCGGGTCGAGAGTTTCAAGTTCCTTGGTGTCCACATCACCAACAAACTATCATGGTCCAAACACACCAAGAAAGTCATGAAGAGGGCCCAACAAAGCCTTTTCCCCCTCAGGAGACTGAAAAGACTTGGCGTGGGTCCCAGATTCTCAAAAAGTTCTACAGCTGCACCATCGAGAGCATCCTGAACTTTTGCATCACCGCCTGGTATGGCAACTTCTCGGCATCTGACCGTAAGGCGCTACAGAGGGTAGTGCGTACGGCCCAGTACATCACTGGGGCCAAGCTTCCTGCCATCCAGGACCTATACCACGCGGTGTCAGAGGAAGACCCAAAAAATGGTCAAAGACTCCAGCCACCCAAGTCATAGACTGTTCTCTCTGCTACCGCACGGCAAGCGGTACCGGAGCGCCAAGTCTAGGTCCAAAAGCCTCCTTAACAGCTTCTACCCCCAAGCCATAAGACTGCTGAACGATTAATGAAATGGCCAACCGGACTATTTGCATTGAGCCCCCCCCCCCTTTGTTTTTACACTGCTGCTACTCACTGTTTATTATCAATACATAGTCACTTTACCCATACCTACATGTACAAATTACCTCAACTAACATGTACCCCCGCACATTGACTCGGTACCGGTACCCCCTGTATATAGCCTCATGATTGTTATTTTATTGTGTTACTTATTTATTTTTTTACTTTAGTTTATTTAGTAAATACTTTCTTAACTCTATTTTCTTAAAACTGCATTGTTGGTTAAGGGCTTGTAAGTAAGCATGTCACTGTAAGGTCTACACCTGTTGTATTCGGGAGCATTTGACAAATAAAATTTGATTTGATTTGATTATTTGATGTACCTTTAGCTGGTACCAGGAAGTGATCACCAGCATATACCATGGGGTGATTACTGACTATTCCTGTATTACCTGGCGAATGTGGGCCAATCAGCATCGAGGTCGTGACCTCTGGATGCCACGTCAAACTGGACCTCGCTGAGAACATACAGGTGACTGATGATGTCACTGCTCAGGTGAGACTTGAGGAAGGGACTGCGAGCATAGTACCACTCACTGAAACACACGCGCACACACACACACACACACACACACACACACACACACACACAAGCTATTAGAAAAGAAACGGATGGGTTGACATTTAGCTTTGCTGATATATGAGAGAGGAAGAGAGACTACAGTGTACTCTGACATTAAGGAAGTCAAACTAAACAGAGGAAGGGAGAACAGGAAGAGAGACTACAGTGTACTCTGACATCAACATTTTAGTCATTTAGCAGACGCTCTTATCCAGAGCGACTTACAGGAGCAATTAGGGTTAAGTGTCTTGCTCAAGGGCACATCGACAGATTTTTCACCTAGTCGGCTCGGGGATTAGAACCAGCAACCTTTCGGTTACTGGCACAACGCTCTTAACCACTAAGCTACCTGGAAATTAAGGAAGTCAAACCAAACTAAGGGAAGGGAGACATCACAGTTATAAAATACTTTATATACACAATAATAAATTGGGTGGTTCGAGGCCTGAATGCTGTATACCACGTGTATGACAAAACAATTATTTTTACTGCTCTAATTACGTTGGTAAGCAGTTTCAAATAGCAATAAGGCACCTCTGGGGTTTGTGGTATATGGCCAATATACCACGGCTAAGGGCTATCCAGGCACTCTGCGTTGCGTCGAGCGGAAGAACAGCCCTGAGCCGTGGTATTTTGGCCAGATATAGCTTCAACATACTGTACTAGGTCTTCTTTTTATCCAGCTGGGCAAGGGAACCAGACGGTGGGATTTTGTACGCGCATTTACGTGTGTGTGTGTATGTGTGTGTGTGTGTGTGTGTGTATGTGTGTGTGTGTGTATGTGTGTGTGTGTGTGTGTGTGTGTGTGTGTGTGTGTGTGTGTGTGTGTGTGTGTGTGTGTGTGTGTATGTAATGTGTGTGTGTACTGTTTTGCCTTTGACTTCATATCTGTTTATAAGTATTATACTTTCTGGGACATTTTTCCTACAAAGCTGACTGCCTGGATCAAGGCTAGAATTGCTGTTAGGTGAACACAGTTATACCTTACTGTATATGCTGTACCATGAGTCAGTGTGTTGCTTCATCTCCCCTTTGCATGTATTTGATGCATGTAATTTAGGTACTAAGTACTAACAATGGTTTACAGTCTTCTGCCAGTAGGAACAGTGTCAACTACGTTAATCCAATGGTTTACAGTCTGCTGCCAGTAGGAACAGTGTCAACTACGTTAATCCAATGGTTTACAGTCTGCTGCCAGTAGGAACAGTGTCAACTACGTTAATCCAATGGTTTACAGTCTGCTGCCAGTAGGAACAGTGTCAACTACGTTAATCCTTGTCTTTGCACTTTTTGAACTTAATAAAACATGTAGAATTAAACAGTTTACCTTCAATCTAAACAGGTTGATTGAATGGCGTACCACGTAGGTCTAGCACATTTCTTTGTAAATGAATCCTTTATATTTTACTAGAAATGACGACGACAGGGTTGTAAACAGTATGAAAAATGTTTGCACTCACTAACTGTAAGTGACTCTGGATAAGAGCGTCTGCTAAATGACTCACTAACTGTAAGTGGCTCTGGATAAGAGCGTCTGCTAAATGACTCACTAACTGTAAGTGACTCTGGATAAGAGCGTCTGCTAAATGACTCACTAACTGTAAGTGGCTCTGGATAAGAGCGTCTGCTAAATGACTCACTAACTGTAAGTGGCTCTGGATAAGAGCGTCTGCTAAATGACTCACTAACTGTAAGTGGCTCTGGATAAGAGCGTCTGCTAAATGACTCACTAACTGTAAGTGACTCTGGATAAGAGCGTCTGCTAAATGACTCACTAACTGTAAGTGGCTCTGGATAAGAGCGTCTGCTAAATGACTCACTAACTGTAAGTGGCTCTGGATAAGAGCGTCTGCTAAATGACTCACTAACTGGAAGTCTCTCTGGATAAGAGCGTCTGCTAAATGACTCACTAACTGTAAGTGGCTCTGGATAAGAGCGTCTGCTAAATGACTCACTAACTGTAAGTGGCTCTGGATAAGAGCGTCTGGTGGAGTAGACACTGCTGTACACAAACACTGATGGACCAGAGAACAGCAGAGAAACGCTCTACCTTTACCCAGGGACGTCTTTAACTGTAACACAACAGAGGACAGGATGGATTCATGATAGAGTTAAAGTTCAAGCTCAAAGCTTATAGGAATTGTTAGTATAGACATCAAACTCAGAACTGGAAAGTCCTACACTGGCTCTAAGCAATGACGTAATACACATCCTGTCACCAGACAGACAGTATAGTCTGTTACCTAGACAACATGTGATTCAGGTTCATTTCCCTTGAGCACCAGATGGACAGGAGGATTACACTGAGTGGACAGAATGACACAACATCAGGACAGATGGGACAGCATGTCTCTAACCTAGTCACAACATTACAACAACCTTAATATAACCTGGTCACAACATTACAACAACCTTAACATAACCTGGTCACAACATTACTAGTATATAGAATCAGTCTACTGTACAGTAGTATCACCAGTCTAAATAACCAGTCTACAGTAGTATCACCAGTCTATATAACCAGTCTACAGTAGTATCACCAGTCTATATAACCAGTCTACAGTAGTATCACCAGTCTATATAACCAGTCTACAGTAGTATCACCAGTCTATATAACCAGTCTACAGTAGTATCACCAGTCTATATAACCAGTCTACAGTAGTATCACCAGTCTATATAACCAGTCTACAGTAGTATCACCAGTCTATATAACCAGTCTACAGTAGTATCACCAGTCTATATAACCAGTCTACAGTAGTATCACCAGTCTATATAACCAGTCTACAGTAGTATCACCAGTCTATATAACCAGTCTACAGTAGTATCACCAGTCTATATAACCAGTCTACAGTAGTATCACCAGTCTATATAACCAGTCTACAGTAGTATCACCAGTCTATATAACCAGTCTACAGTAGTATCACCAGTCTATATAACCAGTCTACAGTAGTATCACCAGTCTATATAACCAGTCTACAGTAGTATCACCAGTCTATATAACCAGTCTACAGTAGTATCACCAGTCTATATAACCAGTCTACAGTAGTATCACCAGTCTATATAACCAGTCTACAGTAGTATCACCAGTCTATATAACCAGTCTACAGTAGTATCACCAGTCTATATAACCAGTCTACAGTAGTATCACCAGTCTATATAACCAGTCTACAGTAGTATCACCAGTCTATATAACCAGTATACAGTAGTATCACCAGTCTATATAACCAGTCTACAGTAGTATTACCAGTCTATATAACCAGTCTACAGTAGTATCACCAGTCTATTTAACCAGTCTACAGTAGTATCACCAGTCTATATAACCAGTCTACAGTAGTATCACCAGTCACTATAACCTGTCTACAGTAGTATCACCAGTCTATATAACCAGTCTACAGTAGTATCACCAGTCTATATAACCAGTCTACAGTAGTATCACCAGTCTATATAACCAGTCTACAGTAGTATCACCAGTCTATATAACCAGTCTACAGTAGTATCACCAGTCTATATAACCAGTCTACAGTAGTATCACCAGTCTATATAACCAGTCTACAGTAGTATCACCAGTCTATATAACCAGTCTACAGTAGTATCACCAGTCACTATAACCAGTCTACAGTAGTATCACCAGTCACTATAACCAGTCTACAGTAGTATCACCAGTCTATATAACCAGTCTACAGTAGTATCACCAGTCTATATAACCAGTCTACAGTAGTACCACCAGTCTATATAACCAGTCTACAGTAGTATCACCAGTCAATATAACCAGTCTACAGTAGTATCACCAGTCTATATAACCAGTCTACAGTAGTATCACCAGTCTATATAACCAGTCTACAGTAGTATCACCAGTCACTATAACCAGTCTACAGTAGTATCACCAGTCTATATAACCAGTCTACAGTAGTATCACCAGTCTATATAACCAGTCTACAGTAGTATCACCAGTCTATATAACCAGTCTACAGTAGTATCACCAGTCTATATAACCAGTCTACATTAGTATCACCAGTCACTATAACCAGTCTACAGTAGTATCACCAGTCTATATAACCAGTCTACTGTACAGTAGTATCACCAGTCTATATAACCAGTCTACAGTAGTATCACCAGTCTGTATAACCAGTCTACAGTAGTATCACCAGTCTATATAACCAGTCTACAGTAGTATCACCAGTCTATATAACCAGTATACAGTAGTATCACCAGTCTATATAGCCAGTCTACAGTAGTATCACCAGTCTATATAACCAGTCTACAGTAGTATCACCAGTCAATATAACCAGTCTACAGTAGTATCACCAGTCTATATAACCAGTCTACTGTACAGTAGTATCACCAGTCTATATAACCAGTCTACAGTAGTATCACCAGTCTATATAACCAGTCTACAGTAGTATCACCAGTCTATATAACCAGTCTACAGTAGTATCACCAGTCTATATAACCAGTCTACAGCAGTATCACCAGTCTATATAACCAGTCTACAGTAGTATCACCAGTCTATATAACCAGTCTACAGTAGTATCACCAGTCTGTATAACCAGTCTACAGTAGTATCACCAGTCTATATAACCAGTCTACAGTAGTATCACCAGTCTATATAACCAGTATACAGTAGTATCACCAGTCTATATAGCCAGTCTACAGTAGTATCACCAGTCTATATAACCAGTCTACAGTAGTATCACCAGTCAATATAACCAGTCTACAGTAGTATCACCAGTCTATATAACCAGTCTACTGTACAGTAGTATCACCAGTCTATATAACCAGTCTACAGTAGTATCACCAGTCTATATAACCAGTCTACAGTAGTATCACCAGTCTATATAACCAGTCTACAGTAGTATCACCAGTCACTATAACCAGTCTACAGTAGTATCACCAGTCTATATAACCAGTCTACAGTAGTATCACCAGTCTATATAACCAGTCTACAGTAGTATCACCAGTCTATATAACCAGTCTACAGTAGTATCACCAGTCTATATAACTAGTCTACAGTAGTATCACCAGTCTATATAACCAGTCTAAAGTAGTATCACCAGTCTATATAACCAGTCTACAGTAGTATCACCAGTCTATATAACCAGTCTACAGTAGTATCACCAGTCTATATAACCAGTCTACAGTAGTATCACCAGTCTATATAACCAGTCTACAGTAGTATCACCAGTCTATATAACCAGTCTACAGTAGTATCACCAGTCTATATAACCAGTATACAGTAGTATCACCAGTCTATATAACCAGTCTACAGTAGTATCACCAGTCTATATAACCAGTCTACAGTAGTATCACCAGTCAATATAACCAGTCTACAGTAGTATCACCAGTCTATATAACCAGTCTACAGTAGTATCACCAGTCTATATAACCAGTCTACAGTAGTATCACCAGTCTATATAACCAGTCTACAGTAGTATCACCAGTCACTATAACCAGTCTACAGTAGTATCACCAGTCTATATAACCAGTCTACAGTAGTATCACCAGTCTATATAACCAGTCTACAGTAGTATCACCAGTCTATATAACCAGTATACAGTAGTATCACCAGTCTATATAACCAGTCTACAGTAGTATCACCAGTCACTATAACCAGTCTACAGTAGTATCACCAGTCTATATAACCAGTCTACAGTAGAGTAGTATCACCAGTCTATATAACCAGTCTACAGTAGTATCACCAGTCTATATAACCAGTCTACAGTAGTATCACCAGTCTATATAACCAGTCTACAGTAGTATCACCAGTCTATATAACCAGTCTACTATAACTAGCCACTAACTTTAGTCTCTACCTCTGTGGTTATGTCCCTTACATAGTGTGTCATATAGGACTGAGATTACTCACCCTAGGGTGAACCTAGGAGTGTCATGTGGGACTCAGATGACTCACCCCAGCCCATCTAGGGGTTTCATATAGGACTGAGATTACTCACCCATCCCATCTAGGGGTGTCATGTGGGACTGAGATTACTCACCCATCCCATCTAGGGGTGTCATGTGGGACTGAGATTACTCACCCTAGGGTGAACCTAGGGGTGTCATGTGGGACTCAGATGACTCACCCCAGCCCATCTAGGGGGTGTCATGTGGGACTGAGATTACTCACCCATCCCATCTAGGGGTGTCATGTGGGACTGAGATTACTCACCCCAGCCCATCTAGGGGGTGTCATGTGGGACTGAGATTACTCACCCCAGCCCATCTAGGGGGTGTCATATAGGACTGAGATTACTCACCCCAGCCCATCTAGGGGTGTCATATAGGACTGAGATTACTCACCCTAGGGTGAATCTAGGGGTGTCATGTGGGACTGAGATTACTCACCCCATCCCATCTAGGGGGTGTCATGTGGGACTGAGATTACTCACCTCAGCCCATCTAGGGGTATCATGTGGGAATGAGATTACTCACCCCATCCCATCTAGGGGTGTCATATAGGACTGAGATTACTCACCCTAGGGTGAATCTAGGGGTGTCATGTGGGACTCAGATGACTCACCCCAGCCCATCTAGGGGGTGTCATGTGGGACTGAGATTACTCACCCTAGGGTGAATCTAGGGGTGTCATGTGGGACTGAGATTACTCACCCCAGCCCATCTAGGGGTGTCATATAGGACTGAGATTACTCACCCCAGCCCATCTAGGGGTGTCATATAGGACTGAGATTACTCACCCTAGGGTGAATCTAGGGGTGTCATGTGGGACTGAGTTTACTCACCCCAGCCCATCTAGGGGTGTCATATAGGACTGAGATTACTCACCCCAGCCCATCTAGGGGTGTCATATAGGACTGAGATTACTCACCCTAGGGTGAATCTAGGGGTGTCATGTGGGACTGAGATTACTCACCCCAGCCCATCTAGGGGTGTCATATAGGACTGAGTTTACTCACCCAGCCCATCTAGGGGGTGTCATGTGGGACTGAGATTACTCACCCCAGCCCATCTAGGGGGTGTCATATAGGACTGAGATTACTCACCCAGCCCATCTAGGGGGTGTCATGTGGGACTGAGATTACTCACCCCTGCCCATCTAGGGGTGTCATGTGGGACTGAGATTACTCACCCCAGCCCATCTAGGGGGTGTCATGTGGGACTGAGATTACTCACCCCAGCCCATCTAGGGGTGTCATATAGGACAGAGATTACTCACCCTAGGGTGAATCTAGGGGTGTCATGTGGGACTCAGATTACTCACCCTAGGGTGAATCTAGGGGTGTCATGTGGGACTGAGATTACTCACCCCAGCCCATCTAGGGGGTGTCATGTGGGACTCAGATTACTCACCCCTGTCCAGTCCCAGTCCCAGGAGAGAATAACGGAGGGAACTAAATTAAAGAAACCTCAGCAGTTCTACACTGGACTACACTGTCTGACTGGACATATGGAGGACAATTGGAGGAGAAGTGTTGACTACACTGTCTGACTGGACATATGGAAGACTAGTGGAGGAGAAGTGTTGACTACACTGTCTGACTGGACATATGGAAGACTAGTGGAGGAGAAGTGTTGACTACACTGTCTGACTGGACATATGGAAGACTAGTGGAGGAGAAGTGTTGACTACACTGTCTGACTGGACATATGGAAGACTAGTGGAGGAGAAGTGTTGACTACACTGTCTGACTGGACATATGGAAGACTAGTGGAGGAGAAGTGTTGACTACACTGTCTGACTGGACATATGGAAGACTAGCTGGAGGAGAAGTGTTGACTACACTGTCTGACTGGACATATAGGAAGACTAGTGGAGGAGAAGTGTTGACTACACTGTCTGACTGGACATATGGAAGACTAGTGGAGGAGAAGTGTTGACTACACTGTCTGACTGGACATATGGAAGACTAGTGGAGGAGAAGTGTTGACTACACTGTCTGACTGGACAAATGGAAGACTAGTGGAGGAGAAGTGTTGACTACACTGTCTGACTGGACATATGGAAGACTAGCGGAGGAGAAGTGTTGACTACACTGTCTGACTGGACATATGGAAGACTAGCGGAGGAGAAGTGTTGACTACACTGTCTGACTGGACATATGGAAGACTAGCGGAGGAGAAGTGTTGACTACACTGTCTGACTGGACATATGGAAGACTAGTGGAGGAGAAGTGTTGACTACACTGTCTGACTGGACATATGGAAGACTAGTGGAGGAGAAGTGTTGACTACACTGTCTGACTGGACATATGGAAGACTAGCAGAGGAGAAGTGTTGACTACACTGTCTGACTGGACATATGGAAGACTAGTGGAGGAGAAGTGTTGACTACACTGTCTGACTGGACATATGGAGACTATAGGAGGAGAAGTGTTGACTACACTGTCTGACTGGACATATGGAAGACTAGCAGAGGAGAAGTGTTGACTACACTGTCTGACTGGACATATGGAAGACTAGTGGAGGAGAAGTGTTGACTACACTGTCTGACTGGACATATGGAAGACTAGTGGAGGAGAAGTGTTGACTACACTGTCTGACTGGACATATGGAAGACTAGCTGGAGGAGAAGTGTTGACTACACTGTCTGACTGGACATATGGAAGACTAGCTGAGGAGAAGTGTTGACTACACTGTCTGACTGGACATATGGAAGACTAGTGGAGGAGAAGTGTTGACTACACTGTCTGACTGGACATATGGAAGACTAGTGGAGGAGAAGTGTTGACTACACTGTCTGACTGGACATATGGAAGACTAGTGGAGGAGAAGTGTTGACTACACTGTCTGACTGGACATATGGAAGACTAGTGGAGGAGAAGTGTTGACTACACTGTCTGACTGGACATATGGAAGACTAGCGGAGGAGAAGTGTTGACTACACTGTCTGACTGGACATATGGAAGACTAGCAGAGGAGAAGTGTTGACTACACTGTCTGACTGGACATATGGAAGACTAGTGGAGGAGAAGTGTTGACTACACTGTCTGACTGGACATATGGAAGACTAGTGGAGGAGAAGTGTTGACTACACTGTCTGACTGGACATATGGAAGACTAGTGGAGGAGAAGTGTTGACTACACTGTCTGACTGGACATATGGAAGACTAGCGGAGGAGAAGTGTTGACTACACTGTCTGACTGGACATATGGAAGACTAGCAGAGGAGAAGTGTTGACTACACTGTCTGACTGGACATATGGAAGACTAGTGGAGGAGAAGTGTTGACTACACTGTCTGACTGGACATATGGAAGACTATTGGAGGAGAAGTGTTGACTACATTGTCTGACTGGACATATGGAAGACTAGCAGAGGAGAAGTGTTGACTACACTGTCTGACTGGACATATGGAAGACTAGTGGAGGAGAAGTGTTGACTACACTGTCTGACTGGACATATGGAAGACTAGCAGAGGAGAAGTGTTGACTACACTGTCTGACTGGACATATGGAAGACTAGTGGAGGAGAAGTGTTGACTACACTGTCTGATTGGACATATGGAAGACTAGTGGAGGAGAAGTGTTGACTACACTGTCTGACTGGACATATGGAAGACTAGTGGAGGAGAAGTGTTGACTACACTGTCTGACTGGACATATGGAAGACTAGTGGAGGAGAAGTGTTGACTACACTGTCTGACTGGACATATGGAGGACTATTGGAGGAGAAGTGTTGACTACACTGTCTGACTGGACATATGGAAGACTAGCGGAGGAGAAGTGTTGACTACACTGTCTGACTGGACATATGGAAGACTAGTGGAGGAGAAGTGTTGACTACACTGTCTGACTGGACATATGGAAGACTAGTGGAGGAGAAGTGTTGACTACACTGTCTGACTGGACATATGGAGGACTATTGGAGGAGAAGTGTTGACTACACTGTCTGACTGGACATATGGAAGACTAGCGGAGGAGAAGTGTTGACTACACTGTCTGACTGGACATATGGAAGACTAGCAGAGGAGAAGTGTTGACTACACTGTCTGACTGGACATATGGAAGACTAGCAGAGGAGAAGTGTTGACTACACTGTCTGACTGGACATATGGAAGACTAGTGGAGGAGAAGTGTTGACTACACTGTCTGACTGGACATATGGAAGACTAGTGGAGGAGAAGTGTTGACTACACTGTCTGACTGGACATATGGAAGACTAGTGGAGGAGAAGTGTTGACTACACTGTCTGACTGGACATATGGAAGACTAGTGGAGGAGAAGTGTTGACTACACTGTCTGACTGGACATATGGAAGACTAGTGGAGGAGAAGTGTTGACTACACTGTCTGACTGGACATATGGAAGACTAGTGGAGGAGAAGTGTTGACTACACTGTCTGACTGGACATATGGAAGACTAGTGGAGGAGAAGTGTTGACTACACTGTCTGACTGGACATATGGAAGACTAGTGGAGGAGAAGTGTTGACTACACTGTCTGACTGGACATATGGAAGACTAGCTGGAGGAGAAGTGTTGACTACACTGTCTGACTGGACATATGGAAGACTAGTGGAGGAGAAGTGTTGACTACACTGTCTGACTGGACATATGGAAGACTAGTGGAGGAGAAGTGTTGACTACACTGTCTGACTGGACATATGGAAGACTAGCTGAGGAGAAGTGTTGACTACACTGTCTGACTGGACATATGGAAGACTAGTGGAGGAGAAGTGTTGACTACACTGTCTGACTGGACATATGGAAGACTAGAGGAGGAGAAGTGTTGACTACACTGTCTGACTGGACATATGGAAGACTAGCTGAGGAGAAGTGTTGACTACACTGTCTGACTGGACATATGGAAGACTAGTGGAGGAGAAGTGTTGACTACACTGTCTGACTGGACATATGGAAGACTAGTGGAGGAGAAGTGTTGACTACACTGTCTGACTGGACATATGGAAGACTAGTGGAGGAGAAGTGTTGACTACACTGTCTGACTGGACATATGGAAGACTAGTGGAGGAGAAGTGTTGACTACACTGTCTGACTGGACATATGGAAGACTAGTGGAGGAGAAGTGTTGACTACACTGTCTGACTGGACATATGGAAGACTAGTCGGAGGAG
>CM062486.1:52637480-52642096 GCA_031479575.1 Coregonus ussuriensis
ATGTGTATGTATGTATGTATGTATGTATATGTATGTATATGTGTATGTATGTGTATGTGTATGTGTGTATGTGTGTATGTGTGTATGTATGTATGTATGTATGTATGTATGTATGTATGTATGTATGTATGTATGTATGTATGTATGTATGTATGTATGTATGTATGTATGTATGTATGTATGTATGTGTATATGTATGTATGTATATGTATGTATATATGTATATATATGTATATATATATATATATATATATATATTACTATTATCATTATATATATATTTTTTCAATGTACTTTACTCAAACCAGTGAATATCACTTATTATAAATGAGATCATTAACTATCAGCTCTTGGAATATCCAGGGCCTGTACTCTTCACATTTTGGTTATAAAACAACAAATCCAGAATTGATTAAAAACATCAAGGGACAGGACATCATAATCCTACTGGAAACATGGTGTCGTGGAGACATAGGTACTCAGTGTCCCTCAGGCTATAGAGAAAGTTTACTACCATCAATCAAGCGTAAAAATGTTAAACGGGGCCGAGACTCAGGTGGAATCATCATTTGGCATAAGCAGGACTTAGCACTGAATGAAATGAAAAAAGGTACTAATCACATTTGGTTAAAACTTAACAAAGGTACAATCTATTGTGACAATGATGTATACATATGTGCAGCTTATGCTCCTCCTTCAGATTCATCATATTATGATGATCAGTTTTTTGACAATCTCCATACAGAAATCATTCAATTTCAGGCAGAGGGTAAAGTGCTTCTTTGTGGAGATTTCAATGCAAGAACAGGTTCTGAGCCTGACTACACTGATGCGGGAGGTAACCACCACATATTGGGACACCCCTCCTTGTACAGTAGCCCAATTATAAATAATAGAAACAGTCCTGACCAAATACTGAACAAAAATGGGAAGGAGTTAGTGCATCTCTGTCGAGCCTTAGGCCTGTACATGCTTAATGGTAGAATCAGAGGGGACTCTTTAGGTCAGTTTACTTACTGCTCAGCTCTTGGGACAAGTGTAGTCGATTATGCCATCACTGACATTGACCCCTCCTCCATTAGTGCATTCACTGTCAGACCACAGACACCATTGTCAGATCACAGTCAGATCAACGTGTTTCTGAAGAAATTAACCGGCAATATTCATTCAAAAAAACAGCCGAATAAACTCTACAACATGAACCAATCGTACAGATGGGCTCAAAACAGTGCAGAGAGATTCATTGAAACATTGAACTCAAATGAAATGATGAACTCTATACAGTTTTTCAATTACTCACAATACCAAAACAATAAAGAAGGTGTCAATTCGGCTACTCAAAACATAAATAACATTTTCCAAAAAGCAGCATCGAAAGCAAATTTGAGAAAACCAAAGAAATGCAACATCAGAAACAAAAAAAATGTTTCTGAAAAATGGTTTGATAACGAATGTAAAACAATTAGAAAACACCTAAGACAAATTTCAAATGAAAAACATAAGCAGCAAAACAACCCAGATCTACGCTATGAATACTTTGAAACTCTGAAACAGTATAAACATACACTAAAACGCAAGAAATTGAATTATACCAACAAGACACTTGATGAAATTGAAAGTGCAATTGACCAAAATCAGTTCTGGGACATGTGGAACAATTTAAGCATGACAAAGCCACAAGAATTAGCCATACAAGATGAAGGAATTTGGAAAACTTATTTTGATAATCTATACAAAAACATCCCACAAAAAGAATTACAACAGAACCAATTAGAAATTCAAGAAAAATTGAACATCCTTGAATCGGTCATTAAAAACAACCAAAATCCATTAGATTACCCAATAACCCAACAAGAACTAAATGAAAAGCTCAAATCTATAAAATCAAAGAAGGCTTGTGGTCTAGATAACATCAGAAATGAAATGCTGAAAAACAGCACACCTGAGTTGCAAAATGCTGTGCTTAAATTGTTCAACATAGTTTTATCTTCTGGCTGCTTCCCTGATATCTGGAACCAAGGGCTCATCTCCCCTATCCACAAATGTGGAGACAAATCAGACCCCAATAATTACAGGGGAATTTGCGTAAACAGCAACTTGGGAAAGGTTTTCTGTAGCATTTTGAATTCAAGAATTCAAACCTTTCTTCAAGAGAAAAATGTAATAAGTAAATGTCAAATTGGCTTTCTCCCTAACCATCGCACTACTGACCATATATACACCTTACATACACTAATTAATAAACACGTACACCAAAAAAAAGAGGGCAAAATATTTGCTTGCTTTATTGACTTTAAAAAAGCATTTGATTCTATTTGGCATGAAGGGCTATTCTACAAAATTCTCCAAAGTGGGCTTGGTGGTAAGGTGTATGACTTAATAAAATGTATGTACACAGAAAACAAGTGTGCAATAAAAATCAAAAACCAAAGAACAGAATTCTTTTCACAACGTCGAGGTGTGAGACAAGGCTGCAGTTTGAGTCCAAATCTTTTCAACATTTATATCAATGAGTTAGCAGTCATGTTAGACCATTCTCCAGCCCCAGGACTTACACTATTTGACACAGAGGTAAAATACCTGCTATATGCTGATGACTTGGTACTTCTATCGCCAACCAAAGAAGGTCTTCAACAGAACCTTAACATTCTAGAGCAATATTGCAATAATTGGGCCCTGGCAGTAAATTTCAAAAAAACTAAAATCATGATTTTCCAAAAAAAAAACAGATGTCAGAAACACAAATATAAATTCACCCTGAACAACACCATAATTGAACACACTAAAAATTACACATACCTTGGTCTGACCATATCTGCATCGGGAAACTTTAATATGGCAGTGAATGCACTCAAAGAAAAAGCCCGCAGAGCAATGTATGCAATAAAAATGAAATTATTCAAAATCAATATCCCAATTAGAATTTGGACCAAAATATTTGACAGTGTAATCCTACCAATAGCTCTTTACGGAAGTGAGGTTTGGGGGCCACTCAATAAACTGGACTTTAAAATATGGGACAAACATCCAATTGAAGCCCTACATGCAGAATTCTGTCGGAATATTCTTCAAGTCCAGAGAAATACACCAACTAATGCATGTAGGGCAGAATTGGGCCGCTTTCCAGTAGTAATAAAAATACAGAAAAGATCATTAAAATTTTGGCTACATCTAAATTCAAGTCCAAATTCAAGTCTGCAATTTAAAGCACTTCAAACCCAAGAGCTGAGCCCAGAAACGAGCCCTCTCAGTCAGCTGGTGTTGGACCTAACCAACCAAGCTGACACCAGCACTGCTTCAAAAGAAAGAATTCCAATGAACAAAATCATGAACCAATCAAAGGACTCATATTTACAACATTGGAAAAACAAAACAAAATCCCAAAGCCGACTAAATTGCTATCTGACCCTAAACAGAGAATATGAATTGGCTGATTATCTCTACTCTGTCAGAGATACGAAGCAGAGACAGATCCTTACCAAGTACAGGCTGAGTGACCACCAATTGGCAATAGAAACCGGCAGACATAAAAAGACATGGCTACCCAAAGAGGAGCGTATATGTGGTCACTGCACGACAGGGGAGGTAGAAACAGAAATGCACTTTCTCCTTTACTGTGATAAATATTCCTCACAAAGACATTCATTATTCACAGAAATGACTAGATTTGTTCCAAATTTTAACTTATTAAACCCAGAGGAAAAACTAAAAATACTCATGGGCGAAGGAGCTATGGCTCCTCTTGCAGCCAAATATGTATTTGCCTGCCATAGCCTGAGGGACACTGAATAATAACATCTGCATAGTAAATAGTAACGTACTTAATATTGTTATTTAGTTATAAGTTAGTTATAGTTTCATTTTCCATATTTAGATTTGTATATTTATTATATTTATACTATTGACTGTTACCATTTTATTGTTGTTATTCATTTATTATTATTTACTACCATTTTTATTATTATTTGTTATTATTATTATTTTATTTTTTTACAATGTATATTGTATACATTGTTGCTTTGGCAATATTGACGCAATGTTTTTCATGCCAATAAAGCAGCTTGAATTGAAAATTGAAATTGAGAGAGAGAGAGAGAGAGAGAGAGAGAGAGAGAGAGAGACAGTGAGAGAGAGAGAGAGGAGAGAGAGAGAGAGAGAGAGAGAGAGAGAGAGAGAGAGAGAGAGAGAGAGAGAGAGAGAGAGAGAGAGAGAGAGGAGGATGAGAGAGATGGAGCGAGAGAGAGATGGAAGAGAGAGAGAGAGAGAGAGAGAGAGAGAGAGAGAGAGGAGAGAGAAGAGAGAGAGAGAGAGAGAGAGAGAGAGAGAGAGAGAGAGAGAGAGAGAGAGAGAGAGAGAGAGAGAGAGAGAGAGAGAGAGAGAGAGAGAGAGAGAGAGAGAGAGAGAGAGAGACAGAGAGAGAGAGAGGAGAGAGAGAGAGAGAGAGAGAGAGGAGAAGAGGAGAGAGAGAGGAGAGAGGAGAGAGAGAGAGAGAGAGAGAGAGAGAGAGAGATGAGACATAGAGAGAGATTGAGATGAGAGAGAGAGAGAAGAGGTGGAGCAGAGGAGAGAGAGAGAGAGAGAGAGAGAGAGTTGGAGAGAGAGAGAGAGAGAGAGAG
>CM062486.1:52642596-52660096 GCA_031479575.1 Coregonus ussuriensis
AAAAACGTTTTCTGTAAGTCTTCACAAGGTTTTCACACACTGTTGCTGGTATTTTGGCCCATTCCTCCATGCAGATCTCCTCTAGAGCAGTGATGTTTTGGGGCTGTCGCTGGGCAACACGGACTTTCAACTCCCTCCAAAGATTTTCTATGGGGTTGAGATCTGGAGACTGGCTAGGCCACTCCAGGACCTTGAAATGCTTCTTACGAAGCCACTCCTTCGTTGCCCGGGCGGTGTGTTTGGGATCATTGTCATGCTGAGAGACCCAGCCACGTTTCATCTTCAATGCCCTTGCTGACGGAAGGAGGTTTTCACTCAAAACCTCACGATACATGGCCCCATTCATTCTTTCCTTTACACGGATCAGTCGTCCTGGTCCCTTTGCAGAAAAACAGCCCCAAAGCATGATGTTTCCACCCCCATGCTTCACAGTAGGTATGGTGTTCTTTGGATGCAACTCAGCATTCTTTCTTTGTCCTCCAAACACGACGAGTTGAGTTTTTACCAAAAAGTTATATTTTGGTTTCATCTGACCATATGACATTCTCCCAATCCTCTTCTGGATCATCCAAATGCACTCTAGCAAACTTCAGACGGGCCTGGACATGTACTGGCTTAAGCAGGGGGACACGTCTGGCACTGCAGGATTTGAGTCCCTGGCGGCGTAGTGTGTTACTGATGGTAGGCTTTGTTACTTTGGTCCCAGCTCTCTGCAGGTCATTCACTAGGTCCCCCCGGGTGGTTCTGGGATTTTTGCTCACCGTTCTTGTAATCATTTTGACCCCACGGGGTGAGATCTTGCGTGGATCCCCAGATCGAGGGAGATTATCAGTGGTCTTGTATGTCTTCCATTTCCTAATAATTGCTCCCACAGTTGATTTCTTCAAACCAAGCTGCTTACCTATTGCAGATTCAGTCTTCCCAGCCTGGTGCAGGTCTACAATTTTGTTTCTGGTGTCCTTTGACAGCTCTTTGGTCTTGGCCATAGTGGAGTTTGGAGTGTGACTGTTTGAGGTTGTGGACAGGTGTCTTTTATACTGATAACAAGTTCAAACAGGTGCCATTAATACAGGTAACGAGTGGAGGACAGAGCCTCTTAAAGAAGAAGTTACAGGTCTGTGAGAGCCAGAAATCTTGCTTGTTTGTAGGTGACCAAATACTTATTTTCCACCATAATTTACAAATAAATTCATTACAAAATCCTACAATGTGATTTTCTGGGGGTTTTTCCCTCAATTTGTCTGTCATAGTTGACGTGTACCTATGATGAAAATTACAGGCCTCATCTTTTTAAGTGGGAGAACTTGCACAATTGGTGGCTGACTAAATACTTTTTTTCCCCACTGTAGGACTTGTTTTACTGTGGATATAGATACTTTTGTACCCGTTTCCTCCAGCATCTTCACAAGGTCCTAGAACCAGTACAGTAGGGTGTTGGGTCTAGAACCAGTACAGTAGGGTGTTGGGTCTAGAACCAGTACAGTCGAGTGTTGGGTCTAGAACCAGTACAGTAGAGTGTTGGGTCTAGAACCAGTACAGTGCTAGGTCTAGAACCTGTACAGTAGGGTGTTGGGTCTAGAACCAGTATAGTGTTAGGTCTAGAACCCGTACAGTAGAGTGTTGGGTCTAGAACCAGTACAGTGTTAGGTCTAGAACCTGTACAGTAGGGTGTTGGGTCTAGAACCAGTACAGTAGAGTGTTGGGTCTAGAACCAGTACAGTAGGGTATTGGGTCTAGAACCAGTACAGTGTTAGGTCTAGAACCAGTACAGTAGGGTGTTGGGTCTAGAACCAGTACAGTGTTAGGTCTAGAACCAGTACAGTAGAGTGTTGGGTCTAGAACCAGTACAGTAGGGTGTTGGGTCTAGAACCAGTACAGTGTTAGGTCTAGAACCCGTACAGTAGGGTGTTGGGTCTAGAACCAGTACAGTGGAGTGTTGGGTCTAGAACCAGTACAGTAGAGTGTTGGGTATCGAACCAGTACAGTAGAGTGTTGGGTCTAGAACCAGTACAGTGTTAGGTCTAGATCCAGTACAGTGTTAGGTCTAGAACCTGTACAGTGTTAGGTCTAGAACCAGTACAGTGTTAGGTCTATAACCAGTACAGTGTTAGGTCTATAACCAGTACAGTAGAGTGTTAGGTCTATAACCAGTAGAGTAGGGTGTTGGGTCTAGAACCAGTACAGTAGGGTGTTGGGTCTAGAACCAGTAGTGTTAGGTCTAGAACCAGTACAGTGTTAGGTCTAGAACCAGTACAGTGTTAGGTCTATAACCAGTACAGTAGAGTGTTAGGTCTATAACCAGTACAGTAGAGTGTTGGGTCTAGAACCAGTACAGTAGAGTGTTGGGTCTAGAACCAGTACAGTAGAGTGTTGGGTATTGAACCAGTACAGTAGAGTGTTGGGTATCGAACCAGTACAGTAGTGTTAGGTCTTACCTCCAGCCTGTAGCGCCTGGGACAGCATCTCGCGACACTTGATCCTGACGGAGTCAGAGGTAGAGGGGGCTTGGGGGAACGTGGAGATCAGGGAGATAGAGGGCATCACCTCAACAGGCTCACTCTTACTGCTGGAGTCATTACTGGAGCAAACAACAACAACAGCCATGTTATCAGGTGTCTTTAGCCAAATGGTGTAGCTAGCTCGCTACCTCTTCTTGTGGTTCAAGACTGCCATGAGAGGGAGAACCATACTGGTGTGGTAGTAGAATAGTGTAGTAGTAGAGTGTAGAGTAGTAGTAGTATAGTAGTAGTAGTGTAGTAGTACCAGTAGAATACTGTGTAGTAGTAGTGTAGTATTAGAAGTAGAGTAGTGTAGTAGTACTAGTAGTATAGTAATAATATGCCATTTAGCAGACGCTTTTATCCAAAGCGACTTACAGTCATGCGTGCATACATTTTTTTGTGTATGGGTGGTCCCGGGGTTCGAACCCACTACCTTGGCGTTACAAGCGCCGTGCTCTACCAGCTGAGCTACAGAGGACCACAGTAGTAGTACCAGTAGAATACTGTGTAGTAGTAATGTAGTATTAGAAGTAGAGTAGTGTAGTAGTACTAGTAGTAGTAGTAGTAGTAGTGGTAGTAGTAGTATAAGCTTGTAGCGTCATACCCAAGAAGACTCGAGGCTGTAATCGCTGCCAAAGGTGCATCAACAAAGTACTGAGTAAAGGGTCTGAATACTTAAGTAAATGTGATATTTCAGTATTTCTAAAAACCAGTTTTTATGGGGTATTGTGTGTAGATTGATGAGGGGGAAAACATTTTAATCCATTTTAGAATAAGACTAACGTAACAAAAAGTGGAAAAGGTAAAGGGGTCTGAATGCTTTCCGAATCCACTGTATCTGCTAGAATAGGATCTGATCTATCCAATAGGATCTGGCTAGCTCATGCTTGTCCACTATGACTCATTTGTTCCCATTTGAAACGACAGGCTGCGGTTTAATCTTGGTAGTAGTAGTAGTAGTAGTAGTAGTAGTAGTAGTAGTAGTAGTAGTAGTAGTAGTAGTAGTAGTAGTAGTAGTAGTAGTAGTAGTAGTAGTAGTAGTAGTAGTAGTAGTAGTAGTAGTAGTAGTAGTAGTAGTAGTAGTGTAGTAGTAGTAGTAGTAGTAGTAGTAGTAGTAGTGTAGTAGTAGTAGTAGTGTAGTAGTAGTAGTAGTAGTACTAGTAGTAGTAGTAGTGTAGTACTAGTAGGAGTAGTGTATAGTAGTAACTAGCTACCTCTCTTCCCGTGGTTCAGGGTGGGAGACACTGTACTGGTGAGGTAGTAGATTAGTGTAGCAGTAACTAACCTGAAGATGGTGCTGACTAAGGCTAAAACTGGCGAGTGTAGAGAGTATAGGGATATTGTTATCCATGTCGGCACCAAGGACGTTAGGATGAAACAGTCAGAGGTCAACAAGCGCAACATAGCTTCAGCGTGTAAATTAGCTAGAAAGATGTGTCGGCATTGAGTAATTGTCTCTGGCCCCTCCCAGTTAGGGGGAGTGATGAGCTCTACAGCAGAGTCTCTGGCCCCTCCCAGTTAGGGGGAGGAGTGATGAGCTCTACAGCAGAGTCTCTGGCCCCTCCCAGTTAGGGGGAGGAGTGATGGACTCCATCCTAGCTGAGGGGTGTTACAGGACCAAGCCTGGCCTGCTGAGGAGTGATGGACTCCATCCTAGCTGGAGGGGTGCTACAGGACCAAGCCTGGCCTGCTGAGGAGTGATGGACTCCATCCTAGCTGGAGGGGTGCTACAGGACCAAGCCTGGCCTGCTGAGGAGTGATGGACTCCATCCTAGCTGGAGGGGTGCTACAGGACCAAGCCTGGCCTGCTGAGGAGTGATGGACTCCATCCTAGCTGGAGGGGTGCTACAGGACCAAGCCTGGCCTGCTGAGGAGTGATGGACTCCATCCTAGCTGGAGGGGTGTTACAGGACCAAGCCTGGCCTGCTGAGGGGTGATGGACTCCATCCTAGCTGGAGGGGTGCTACAGGACCAAGCCTGGCCTGCTGAGGAGTGATGGACTCCATCCTAGCTGGAGGGGTGCTCTCATCTTATCTACCAACATAGACAGGGCTCTAACTCCTCTAGCTCCACAATGAGACAGGGTGCAGGCCAGGCAGCAGGCTGTTAGCCTCCCCAATGAGACAGGGTGCAGGCCAGGCAGCAGGCTGTTAGCCTCCCCAATGAGACAGGGTGCAGGCCAGGCAGCAGGCTGTTAGCCTCCCCAATGAGACAGGGTGCAGGCCAGGCAGCAGGCTGTTAGCCTCCCCAATGAGACAGGGTGCAGGCCAGGCAGCAGGCTGTTAGCCTCCCCAATGAGACAGGGTGCAGGCCAGGCAGCAGGCTGTTAGCCAGCCTGACAGCTTAGTGGAGTCTGCCACTAGCACAGTCAGGGTAGTCAGCTCAACTTTCCCCATTGAGACCGTGTCTGTGCCTCGATCTAGATTGGGCAAAACTAAACATGGCGGTGCTCGCCTTAGCAATCTCACTGGAATAAAGACCTCCTCCATTCCTGTCATTATTGAAAGAGATTGTGATATCTCAAAATAGGGCTATGTAATTCTAGATCCCCCACTTCCACGTCATAGTCAATGAACTAATCACTGATCATAATATTGATGTGATTGGCCTGACAAACATGGCTCCAGCCTGATGAATTGACTGTGTTAAATGAGGCCTCTCCTCCTGGTTACACTAGTGACCATATCCCCCTCGCATCCCGCAAAGGCAGAGGTGTTGCGAAAAAAAATAACAAATCTTGTCTTTTGAGCTTCTAGTCATGAAATCCATGCAGACTACACAATCCCTTTTTATAGCTACTGTTTACAGGCCTCCTGGGACGTACACAGCGTTCCTCACTGAGTTCCCTGAATTCTTTCCTTCATGGCAGATAATATTCACATTTTTGGTGACTTCAATATTCACATGGGAAAGTCCACAGACCCACTCCAAAAGGCTTTCGGAGCCATCATCGACTCAGTGGGTTTTGTCCAACATGTCTCTGGATCTACTCATTGCCACAGTAATACCCTGGATCTAGTTTTGTCCCGTGAAATAGATATTGTGGATCTAAATGTTATTCCTCAAAATTCTGGACTATCGTACCACCATCTTATTAAGTTTGCAATCGTAACAAATAATCTGCTCAGACCCCAACCAAGGATCATCAAAAGCTGTGCTATAAATTCTCGGACAACCCAAAGATTCCTAGATACCCTTCCAGACACCCTCCACCTACTCAAGGACGTCGGAGTATAAACATCAGTTAACCACCTAACTGAGGATCTAAATGTAACCTTGCGTAATACCCTAGATGCAGTCGCACCCCTAAAAACATTTGTCACAAGAAACTAGCTTCCTGATATACAGAAAATATCCAAGCCCTGAAGCAAGCTTCCAGAAAATTGGAACGGAAATGGCGCTCCACCAAACTGGAAGTCTTCCTACTAGCTTGGAAAGAAAGTATCGTGCAATATCAAAGAGCCCTCACTGCTGCTCAATCATCCTATTTTTCCAACCTAATTGAGAAGAATAAGAACAATCCAACATTTACTTTTGATACTGTCGCAAAGCTAACTAAAAAGCAGCATGCCCAAAGAGAGGATGGCTTTCACTTCAGCAGTGATGAATTCATGAACTTCTTCGACGAAAAGATCATGATCATTAGAAAGCAAATTACGGACTCCTCTTTGAATCTGCGTATTTCTCCAAAGCTCAGTTGTCCTGAGTCTGCACAGAACTGCCAGGACCTAGGATCAATGGAGACACACAGAACTGCCAGGACCTGGGATCAATGGAGACACACAGAACTGCCAGGACCTAGGATCAATGGAGACACACAGAACTGCCAGGACCTAGGATCAACGGAGACACACAGAACTGCCAGGACCTAGGATCAATGGAGACACACAGAACTGCCAGGACCTTGGATCAATGGAGACACACAGAACTGCCAGGACCTGGGATCAATGGAGACACACAGAAATGCCAGGACCTAGGATCAATGGAGACACACAGAACTGCCAGGACCTAGGATCAATGGAGACACACAGAACTGCCAGGACCTAGGATCAACGGAGACACACAGAACTGCCAGGACCTAGGATCAATGGAGACACTCAAGTTTCTTAATCCTGTATCTCGACACATTCATGAACATAGTAATGGCCTCTAAACCTTCAAGCTGCATACTGGACCCTATTCCAACTAAACTACTGAAAGAGCTACTTCCTGTGCTTGGCCCTCCTATGTTGAACATAATAAATGGCTCCCTATCCACTGGATGTGAACCAAACTCACTAAAAGTGGCAGTAATAAAGCCTCTCTTGAAAAAGCCAAACCACAGAAAATGTAAAAAAAAACTAAATCGGCCTATATCGAATCTCCTATTCCTCTCAAAAAAAATCTAAAAAGCTGTTGCGCAGCAACTCACTGCCTTCCTGAAGAGTAATAATCTATAATAATCTATAATAATCTAGAAATAATCTATACGAAATGCTTCAGTCTGGTTTTAGACCCCATCATAGCACTGAGACTGCACTCGTGAAAGTGGTAAATTACCTTTTAATGGCGTCAGACCAAGGCTCTACATCTGTCCTGGTGCTCCTAGACCTTAGTGCTATTTTTGACACTATCGATCATCACCATCAAAACCCTAATTGGTCGACACGGACAAGTTCTTGCCTGGTTTAGATCTTATCTGTCGGAAAGATATCAGTTTGTCTCTGTGGATGGGTTGTCTTCTGACAAATCAATTGTAAGTTTTGGTGTTCCTCAAAGTTCCGTTTTAGGACCACTTTTGTTTTCACTATATATTCTACCTCTTGGTGATGTCATTCGGAAACACAATGTTAACTTTAACTGCTATGCTGACGACACACAGCTGTACATTTGGATGAAACATGGTGAAGCCCCGACATTGCCTACCCTGGAAGCCTGTGTTTCAGACATAAGGAAGTGGATGGCGGCAAAATGTTTACTTTTAAACTCGGACAAAACAGAGATGCTAGTTCTAGGTCCCAAGAAACAAAGATCTTCTGTTGGATCTGACGATTAATATTAATGGTTGTACAGTCGTCTCAAATTAAATCGTGAAGGACCTCGACGTTACTCTGGACCATGATCACTCTGTTGACAGACATATCAAGAATATTTAAAAGGACAGCTTTTTTCCATCTTCGTAACATTGCAAAAATGTTGTCCAAAAATGATTCAGAAAAGCTAATCCATGCTTTTGTCACTTCTAGATTAGACTACTGCAACGCTCTACTCTCTGGCTACCAGGATAAAGCACTAAATAAACTTCAGTTAGTGCTAAACACAGCTGCTAGAATCTTGACTAGAACCATGTGATCATATTACTCCAGTGCTAGCCTCTACACTGGCTTCCTGTTAAGGCTAGGGCTGATTTCAAGGTTTTACTGCTAACCTACAAAGCGTTACATGGGCTTGCTCCTACCCATCTCTCCGATTTGGTCCTGCTGTACATACCTACACGTACGCTACGGTCACAAGACGCAGGCCTCCTTAATGTCCCTAGAATTTCTAAGCAAACAGCTGGAGGCAGGGCTTTCTCCTATAGAGCTCAATTTGTATGGAATGGTCTGCTTATCCATGTGAGACGCAGACTCGGTCTCAACCTGTAAGTCTTTATTGAAGACTCATCTCATTAGGTCCTATGATTGAGTGTAGTCTGGCCCAGGGGTGCGAAGGTGCCCTTGCTGTCTCTGCCTGGCCGGCTCCCCTCTCTCCACTGGGATTCTCTGCCTCTGACCCTATTACGGGGGCGGAGTCACTGGCTTACTGGTGCTCTTCCATGCCGTCCCTAGGAGGGCTGAGTCACTGGCTTACTAGTGCTCTTCCATGCCGTCCCTAGGAGGGGTGAGTCACTGGCTTACTAGTGCTCTTCCATGCCGTCCCTAGGAGGGCTGAGTCACTGGCTTACTAGTGCTCTTCCATGCCGCCCCTAGGAGGGCTGAGTCACTGGCTTACTAGTGCTCTTCCATGCCGTCCCTAGGAGGGCTGAGTCACTGGCTTACTAGTGCTCTTCCATGCCGTCCCTAGGAGGGGTGCGTTACTTGAGTGGGTTGAGTCACAGACGTGATCTTCCTGTACGGTTTTGCACCCCCTCAGGGTCATGCGGTGGAGGAGATCTTTGTGGGCTATACTCAGCCTTGACTCAGGGTAGTAGGTTGGTGGTCTGTTGATATCCCTTTCCAAGATGGCGTAGCAGTGCGGTCGCTTTTATTTCATCGTCCTGTGTAAATATCCCGTTTCTTGTTTTTTTTGTGTCTATTTTGTATATATTTCTCAATTTTTTACTTTCATTCTTTAACTAAATATACTTTCCTGCAACCCGCCTCACCCAACGTGGAAAGGATTCTATTATTTCTTTATAACTTTCATCAAGAACCGTAAGCTGAAATGAGTGTAGCCGCAATCTTAATGGCTACCTGCTATTAGTCAACGTTAGCGTCTTCACCACTGTCCGTGGCCTACACTATCCACCAGCCAGCTCTAGCTCTAGCCTGGACAATTCGTCGGCCAGTCTGCACAGCGTGCTATCGACCCAGCGTGCTATCGACCCATAGCTTATTGGACTTTCTGCCGGAATCACTGGACCCTAGCGCCGGATCATCACAACTAGCTAGCTAGCTGCAACCTGTTGTTGGCTGATTACCATTGCCCTATAGCAAGCACCAGTTAGCCTTGAGCTAGCCTCAAGCCCATCTCCCGTCTATCTACCTCTCTGTCAACCGGACGGGACCTCCTAGTGTTGACACTGAGCCCCGCCGATCCAACACGACTGGTTTGCCGACGAAATAGTCTGATGTGGTTTCAACAGGCTTCCCGTTGCGACGACCACGAAGATCCATCTGCCAGCCCCGGCCCGCTAGCACACGCAAACTACAACTGTGCTCCCTGCTAGCTGTGCTGAATCACCAATTTGAACTGCTCTCGGACTCACATATTGCTGTTCACTGGACCTTATGATCACTCAGCTGCACAGCTGATGCCTGCTGGACTGTTCCTTTACACGGACGGTACCCTGTCCTGTTTATTCTGTTTAGTCTTAGCCCAAACGTTATCGCTATTTCCAGTTGTGTCTTAGCTCTCTCTAATAACACCTGTGACTGCTTTATGCCTCTCTCCCATGTCAATTATGCCTTGCCTATTGCTGTTTGGGTTAGTTCTTATTATACAATTTCACTGTAGAACCCCTAGTCCCTCTCAAACTGCCTCATATAGTTCCTTTGTTCCACCCCCCATACACGCCGAGACCGGCTCAATCGATGCCTCCATTGACGCTATCTCTTTCATTGTTACCCAACGCTTAGGGTTACCTGAACTGTACTCATATCCTTCCATATCCTTTTCTGTACATAATGCCCTGAATCTTTTCTACAACGCCCGGAGAACTGCCCCCTTTATTCTATGTACCCAACGCACTAGAAGACCAGTTTTTAAAGCCTTTAGTCGTATCCTTATTCTAGTCCTCCTCTGTTCCTCTGGTGATGTAGAGGCTAACCCAGGCCCTGCACTGCAGCCCCCAGTATCACTCCTACTCCCCAGGAGCTATCATTTGTTGACTTCTGTAACCGTAAAAGTCTTGGTTTTCTGCACATAAATATCAGAAGCCTCCTTCCTAAGTTTGTGTTATTCACTGCGTTAGCACACTCCGCCAACCCTGATGTTCTAGCAGTGTCTGAATCCTGGCTTAGGAAGGCCACCAAAAATTCTGAAATTTCCATCCCCAACTATAACGTTTTCCGTCTAGATAGAACTGCCAAAGGGGGTGGAGTTGCAATCTACTGTAGAGATAGCCTGCAGAGCTCCATCATACTATCCAGGTCTGTGCCCAAACAGTTTGAGCTTCTACTTCTAAAAATCCACCTTTCCAGAAATAAATCTCTCACTGTTGCCGCTTGCTACAGACCCCCCTCAGCCCCCAGCTGTGCCCTGGACACCATATGTGAATTGATTGCCCCCCATCTATCCTCAGAGTTCGTACTGCTTGGTGACCTAAATTGGGATATGCTTAACACCCCGGCCATCCTACAATCTAAACTAGATGCCCTCAATCTCACACAAATTATCAACGAACCTACCAGGTACAACCCTAAATCCGTAAACATGGGTACCCTCATAGATATCATCCTGACTAACTTACCCTCTAAATACACCTCCGCTGTCTTCAACCAGGATCTCAGCGATCACTGCCTTATTGCCTGCGTCCGTAACGGGTCCGCGGTCAAACGACCACCCCTCATCACTGTCAAACGCTCCCAAAAACACTTCAGCGAGCAGGCCTTCCTAATTGACCTGGCCCAGGTATCCTGGATGGATATACATCTCATTCCGTCAGTAGAGAATGCCTGGTTGTTCTTTAAAAGTAATTTCCTCTCAATCTTAAATAGACATGCCCCATTCAAAAAATACAGAACTAAGAACAGATATAGCCCCTGGTTCTCCTCAGACTTGACTGCCCTTGACCAGCACAAAAACATCCTGTGGCGTACTGCATTAGCATCAAATAGCCCCCGCGATATGCAACTTTTCAGGGAAGTTAGGAAAGCAAAGGCTAACTTTTTCAAACAGAAATTTGCATCCTGTAGCACTAACTCCAAAAAGTTTTGGGACACTGTAAAGTCCATGGAAAATAAGAGCACTTCCTCCCAGCTGCCCACTGCACTGAGGCTAGGAAACACTATCACCACCGATAAATCTACAATAATCGAGAATTTCAACAAGCATTTTGCTACGGCTGGCCATGCTTTCCACCTGGCTACCACTACCCCGGCCACCAGCTCTGCACCCTCCGCTGCAACTTGCCCATGCCCCCCCCCCCCCCCCCGCTTCTCCTTCACACAAATCCAGACAGCTGATGTTCTAAAAGAGCTGCAAAATCTGGACCCCTACAAATCATCTGGGCTAGACAATCTGGACCCTTTCTTTCTAAAACTAGCCGCCGAAATTGTCGCAACCCCTATTACTAGCCTGTTCAACCTCTCTTTCGTAACGTCTGAGATCCCCAGAGATTGGAAAGCTGCCGCGGTCATCCCCCTCTTCAAAGGGGGTGACACTCTAGATCCAAACTGTTACAGACCCATATCCATCCTGCCCTGCCTTTCAAAAGTTTTTGAAAGCCAAGTCAACAAACAGATCACCGACCATTTCGAATCCCACCGTACCTTCTCCGCTATGCAATCCGGTTTCCGAGCAGGTCATGGGTGCACTTCAGCCACGCTCAAGGTCCTAAACGATATTATAACCGTGATCGATAATAGACAGTACTGTGCAGCCGTTTTCATTGACCTGGCCAAGGCTTTCGACTCTGTCAACCACCGCATTCTTATTGGCAGACTAAATAGCCTTGGTTTCTCAAATGACTGCCTCGCCTGGTTCACCAACTACTTCTCAGATAGAGTTCAATGTGTCAAATCGGAGGGCCTGTTGTCTGGACCTATGGCAGTCTCTATGGGGGTGCCACAGGGTTCAATTCTTGGGCCGACTCTTTTCTCTGTGTATATCAATGATGTCGCTCTTGCTGCTGGTGACTCTCAGATACACCTCTACGCAGACGACACCATTTTGTATACATCTGGCCCTTCATTGGACACTGTGTTAACAAACCTCCAAACGAGCTTCAATTCCATACAACACTCCTTCAGTAGCCTCCAACTGCTCTTAAACACTAGTAAAACTAAATGCATGCTCTTCAACCGAACGCTGCTTGCACCCGCCTACCCGACTAGAATCACTACTCTCGACGGGTTTGACCTAGAGTATGTGGACAACTACAAATATCTAGGTGTCTGGTTAGACTGTAAACTCTCCTTCCAGACTCACATTAATCCAAAGTTAAATCTAGAATCGGTTTCCTATTTCGCAACAAAGCCTCCTTCACTCATGCTGCCAAACATGCCCTCGTAAAACTGACTATCCTACCGATCCTTGACTTCGGCGATGTCATTTACAAAATAGCCTCCAACACTATACTCAGCAAATTGGATGTAGTCTATCACAGTGCCATCCGTTTTGTCTCCAAAGCCCCATATAATACCCACCACTGTGACCTGTACGCTCTTGTTGGCTGGTCCTCACTACATGTTCGTCGTCAAACCCACTGGCTCCAGGCCATCTATAAATCACTGCTAGGCAAATCCCCACCTTATCTTAGCTCATTGGTCACCATAGCAACACCCACCCGTAGTCTGCGCTCCAGCGGGTATTTCTCACTGGTCATCCCCAAAGCCAACACCTCCTTTGGCTGCAATTCCTTCCAGTTCTCTGCTGCCAATGACTGGAACAAATTGCAAAAATCTCTGAAGCTGGAGACACTTATCTCCCTCACTAACTTTAAGCATCAGTTGTCAGAGCACCTTACCGATCACGGCACCTGTACACAGCCCATCTGAAATTAGCCCGCCCAACTACCTCATCCCTATATTGTTATTTATTTTGCTCATTTGTACCCCAGTATCTCTATTTGCACATCATCTCTTGCACATCTATCATTCCAGTGTTAATACTAATTGTAATTATTTTGCACTATAGCCTATTTTATTGCCTTACCTCCATAACTTGCTAAATTTGCACACTGTATATTATATGTATTTCTGTTGTATTTTTGACTTTGTTTTGTTTTACCCCATATGTAACTCTGTGTTGTTGTTTTTATCGCACTGCTTTGCTTTATCTTGGCCAGGTCGCAGTTGTAAATGAGAACTTGTTCTCAACTGGTTTTCCTGGTTAAATAAAGGTGAAATAAATAAAATAAAAAATCCCTCTGGTGGTGTGGGGGCTGTGCTTTGGCAAAGTGGGTGGGGTTATATGCTACCTGGTTGGCCCTGTCCGGGGGTATCGTCGGACGGGGCCACAGTGTCCCCCGACCCGTCTATGATGCAATAGTCTGTGCTCCGGGGGGCTAGGGTCAGTCTGTTATATCTGGTGTAATTCTCCTGTCTTATCTGGTGTCCTGTGTGAATTTAAGTATGATCCCTCTAATTCTCTCTCTCTCCCTCTCTCCCTCCCCTCCCAGAGGACCTGAGCCCTAGGACCATGCCTCAGGACTACCTGGCCTGATGACTCCTTGCTGTCCCAAGTCCACCTGGTCGTGTTGCTGCTCCAGTTTCAACTGTTCTGCCTGCGGCTATGGAACCCTGACCTCTGTTCACCGGACGTACTACCTTGTCCCGGACCTGCTGTTTTGAACCCTCTACTACATTTTACATTTTAGTCATTTAGCAGACACTCTTATCCAGACCACTGTGATTATTATTTGACCCTGCTGGTCATCTATGAACATTTGAACATCTTGAAGAACAATCTGGCCTTAATGGCCATGTACTCTTATAAACTCCACCCGGCACAGCCAGAAGAGGACTGGCCACCCCTCAGAGCCTGGTTCCTCTCTAGGTTTCTTCCTAGGTTCCTGCCTTTCTAGGGAGATTTTCTTAGCCACCCCGTGCTTCTACATCTGCATTGCTTGCTGTTTGGGGTTTTAGGCTGGGTTTCTGTGTATAACTTTGTGACATCTACTGATGTAAAAAGGGCTTTATAAATACATTTGATTGATTGATTGAACTAGGTACCTCTCTTCTCGTGGTTCAGGACTGCCCTGAGAGGGAGACACTGTACTGGTGATGTAGTGTAGTAGAGTTGTAGTAGTAGCAGTAGTAGTAGTAGTAGCAGTAGTAGTAGTAGTAGCAGTAGTAGTAGAGTAGCAGTAGCAGCAGTAGTAGTAGTAGTAGAGTAGCAGTATTAATATTAGTAGTAGTAGTGTGTAGTATTAATATTAGTAGTAGTAGTAGTAGTAGTAGTAGAGTAGTGTAGTAGTAGTAGAGTAGCAGTAGCAGTAGTAGTAGTGTAGTAGTATTAATATTAGTAGTAGTAGTAGTGTGTAGTAGTAGTAGTAGTAGTAGTAGTAGTGTGTAGTAGTAGTATTAGTAGTGTGTAGTAGTAGAGTAGTGTAGTAGTAGCATCAGTAGTAGCAGTAGTAGCATCAGTAGTAGTAGTAGTAGTAGTAGTGTGTAGTAGTAGCAGTAGTAGTAGTAGTAGCATCAGTAGTAGCAGTAGTAGTAGTAGTCATGCTGTACTTCGCTCAGCAGGTAATATGACACATTACATTACAATGGAACGATTTGATTAGTGTAATGTTGGCTAGCTACATAGTTGTATTTGTATCAAAGATAAAGGTGTAGTATAGAGTAACTATCGAGGTTAGCTAGCCAGCTACATTCGTTCGCAGGGATGCCGTTTTTCAAACAAAGTCAACACAGCAGCCATTTCTAGCTAGCCAACACTACCAGCTACCAGCTAGCAGTACTGTAGCAACTAAATACAATATCCTTTTAGCCAGCTACATTCGTTCGCAGCGACGCCGTTTTTCAAACAAAGTCATCACCGCAGCCATTGCTAGCTAGCCAACGCTACCAGCTAGCAGTACTATAGCAACTAAATACAATATAATTTTAGCCAGCTACATTCGTTCACAGCGACGCCGTTTTTCAAACAAAGTCAACACAGCAGCCATTGCTAGCTAGCCAAAACCACCAGCTAGCAGTACTGTAGCAGCTAAATACAATATCTTTGTGCTAGCTAGCCAACGTTTAATTATTGCTGCGTTATGAAAGGAACTAGACACGGACACGAATTATTATTATTATTATATTTATTATTCCACTCCTCTCCTCTTTTGACCTCACCCTCTCACCGTCCCCCCCGTCCCCCCCTACTCACAAGGCAGGCAATACGCTTGACCTCATCTTTACTAGATGCTGCTCTTCTACTAATCTCACTGCAACTCCCCTCCATGTCTCCGACCACTACTTTGTATCCTTTTCTCTCTCGCTCTCCTCCAACACTACTCACTCTGCCCCTACACAGATGGTAATGCGCCGCCGCAACCTTCGCTCTCTCTCTCCCACTACTCTCTCCTCTTCCATCCTATCATCTCTTCCCTCTGCTCAATCCTTCTCCCTCCAATCACCTGATTCTGCCTCCTCAACCCTCCTCTCCTCCCTTTCTGCATCCTTTGACTCTCTGTGTCCCCTATCCTCCCGGCCGGCTCGGTCCTCCCCTCCAGCTCCGTGGCTTGATGACTCATTGCGAGCTCACAGAACAGAGCTCCGGGCAGCTGGGCGGAAATGGAAGAAAACTAGACTCCCTGCGGACCTGGCATCCTTTCACTCCCTCCTCTCTACATTTTCTTCATCTGTTTCTGCTGCTAAGGCCACTTTCTACCACTCTAAATTCCAAGCATCTGCCTCTAACCCTAGGAAGCTCTTTGCCACATTTTCCTCCCTGCTGATTCCCCCCCCCCCCTCCCCCCTCCTCTCTCTCTGTGGATGACTTCGTCAACCACTTTGAAAAGAAGGTTGACGACATCCGATCCTCGTTTGTTAAGTCTAATGACACTGCTGGTCCTGCTCACACTGCCCTACCCTATGCTTTGACTTCTTTCTCCCCTCTCTCTCCAGATAAAATCTTGCGACTTGTGACTGCAGGCCGCCCAACAACCTGCCCGCTTGACCCCATCCCCTCCTCTCGTCTCCAGACCATCTCCGGTGACCTTCTCCCCTACCTCACCTCGCTGATCAACTCATCCTTGACCGCTGGCTATGTCCCTTCTGTCTTCAAGAGAGCGAGAGTTGCACCCCTTCTCAAGAAACAAACACTCGATCCCTCTGATGTCAACAACTACAGACCAGTATCCCTTCTTTCTTTTCTTTCCAAAACTATTGAGCGTGCCGTCTTTAGCCAACTCTCTTGCTATCTCTCTCAGAATGACCTTCTTGATCCAAACCAGTCAGGTTTCAGGACTGGTCATTCAACTGAGACTGCTCTTCTCTGTGTCACGGAGGCTCTCCGCACTGCTAAAGCTAACTCTCTATCCTCTGCTCTTGTCCTTCTAGACCTGTCTGCCGCCTTTGATACTGTGAACCATCAGATCCTCCTCTCCACCCTCTCCGAGCTGGGCATCTCCGGCGCGGCTCACTCTTGGATTGCGTCCTACCTGACCGGTCGCTCCGCTCCTACCAAGTGGCGTGGCGAGAAGCTGTCTCCGCACCACGTGCTCTCACCACTGGTGTCCCCCAGGGCTCAGTTCTAGGCCCTCTCCTATTCTCGCTATACACCAAGTCACTTGGCTCTGTCATATCCTCACATGGCCTCGCCTATCATTGCTACGCTGACGATACACAACTAATCTTCTCCTTTCCCCCTTCTGATAACCAGGTGGCGAATCGCATCTCTGCATGTCTGGCAGACATATCAGTATGGATGACGGATCACCACCTCAAGCTGAACCTTGGCAAGACGGAGCTGCTCTTCCTCCCGGGGTAGGACTGCCCGTTCCATGATCTCGCCATCACGGTTGACAACTCCGTTGTGTCCTCCTCCCAGAGTGCGAAGAGCCTTGGCGTGACCCTGGACAACACCCTGTCGTTCTCCGCTAACATCAAGGCGGTGACCTGATCCTGCAGGTTCATGCTCTACAACATTCGGAGAGTACGACCCTGCCTTACACAGACAGGAAGCGGCACAGGTCCTAATCCAGGCACTTGTCATCTCCCGTCTGGATTACTGCAACTCGCTGTTGGCTGGGCTCCCTGCCTGTGCCATTAAACCCCTACAACTCATCCAGAATGCCGCAGCCCGTCTGGTGTTCAACCTTCCCAAGTTTTCTCACGTCACCCCACTCCTCCGCACACTCCACTGGCTTCCAGTTGAAGCTCGCATCTGTTACAAGACCATGGTGCTTGCCTATGGGGCTGTGAGGGGAACGGCACCTCCGTACCTTCAGGCTCTGATCAGTCCCTACACCCAAACGAGGGCATTGCGTTCATCCACCTCTGGCCTGCTGGCTCCCCTTCCTCTGCGGAAGCATAGTTCCCGCTCAGCCCAGTCAAAACTGTTCGCTGCTCTGGCACCCCAATGGTGGAACAAGCTCCCTCACGACGCCAGGACAGTGGAGTCACTCACCACCTTCCGGAGACATTTGAAACCCCACCTCTTTA
>CM062486.1:52662596-52827803 GCA_031479575.1 Coregonus ussuriensis
ATGTGTGGAGGCAGTCTATACCACTAATGTGTGGAGGCAGTCTATACCACTAATGTGTGGAGGCAGTCTATACCACTAATGTGTGGAGGCAGTCTATACTAGTACTGATCTATTAACAGGTAGGACCAGGTTACATGTAGACTAGTAATGGCCCAGCCCCTGTGTAATGATCATGCTGTTTAATCAGCTTCGTGATATGCCACACCTGTCAGGTGGATGGACTATCTTGGTAAAGGAGAAATGCTCACTAACAGGGATGGAAACACATTTGGGCACAAAATTAGCAAGAAATAAGCATTTTGTGTGTATGGAACCTTTCTGGGATCTTTTATTTCAGCTCATGAAACATGAGACCAACACTTTACATGTTGTGTTTATATTTTTGTTCAATATAGACAAGTAATGATGATCTACTACCAGATAGGACCAGGAGTTTCTTCTATGACTTGATGAGGGCCTTGGCCAGAGAGAGATCTGGATACTAGTAATGAGCTACTAACCCAGGAGATGAGGGCCTTGGCCAGAGAGAGATCTGGATACTAGTAATGAGCTACTAACCCAGGAGATGAGGGCCTTGGCCAGAGAGAGATCTGGATACTAGTAATGAGCTACTAACCCAGGAGATGAGGGCCTTGGCCAGAGAGAGATCTGGATACTAGTAATGAGCTACTAACCCAGGAGATGAGGGCCTTGGCCAGAGAGAGATCTGGATACTAGTAATGAGCTACTAACCCAGGAGATGAGGGCCTTGGCCAGAGAGAGATCTTGATACTAGTAATGAGCTACTAACCCAGGAGATGAGGGCCTTGGCCAGAGAGAGATCTGGATACTAGTAATGAGCTACTAACCCAGGAGATGAGGGCCTTGGCCAGAGAGAGATCTGGATACTAGTAATGAGCTACTAACCCAGGAGATGAGGGCCTTGGCCAGAGAGAGATCTGGATACTAGTAATGAGCTACTAACCCAGGAGATGAGGGCCTTGGCCAGAGAGAGATCTGGATACTAGTAATGAGCTACTAACCCAGGAGATGAGGGCCTTGGCCAGAGAGAGATCTGGATACTAGTAATGAGCTACTAACCCAGGAGTTTCTTCCAGGACTTGATGAGGGCCTTGGCCAGAGAGGTGACCTCATCGTCTGTACTCTGCTTCCTGATGGCGTTCACAGACATCCCGATCCTGGTGGACTGGAGACGAGAGAGCGAGAGAGACTAACGTTATGCTGCAGGAGAGACATGGGTTCAGTATAGAGAGAGATTAGAGTTCAGTACTTCTAAACCCCAACAAACAGGGGAAAGGTACAGCCCTCCCCCCTCCCTCCACCCCCCCCCCTCCCTCTACCCCTCTCTATCCCCCCCTCCCTCCTCCATCCACCCCCCCCTCCCCCCTCCCTCCCTCCCTCCCTCCCTGCCTCTCTCCCTCCCTCCATCCATCCATCCCCCCCTCCCTCCCTCCCTCCTCCCTTTCTCCCTCCCTCCCTCCCCTCCCTCCCTCCTCCATCCATCCCCCCTCCCTCCCTCCTCCCTCCATCCATCCATCCCCCTCTCCCTCCCTCTGCCCCCCCCCCCCCTCCCTCCCTCCATCCATCCATCCCCCCCTCCCTCCCTCCCTCCTCCCTCTCTCCCTCCCTCCCTCCCTCCCTCCTCCATCCATCCCCCCTCCCTCCCTCCCTCCCTCCCTCCTCCCTCCATCCATCCATCCATCCCCCTCTCCCCCTCCCCCCCCCCTCTCCCTCCCTCTGCCCCCCCCCCTCCCTCCCTCCCTCTGCCCCCCCCCCCCCCTCCCTCCCTCCAGTACCTGTACTGACTCTACAGTATACAGTGCATTGGGAAAGTATTCAGACCCCTTGACTTTTTCCACTTTTTGTTACGTTACAGCCCTCTAAAATGGATTAAATTGTTTTCCCTTCACCAGTGTACACACAACACCCCATAATGACAACGCAAAAACAGGTTTTTAGAATTTTTTGTAAATGTATTACAAATAAAAAACGGACAAATCACAGTTACATAAGTATTCAGACCCTTTACTCAGTACTTTGTTGAAGCACCTTTGGCATCGATTACAGCATCAAGTTTTCTTGGGTATGACGTTACAAGCTTGGCACACCTGTATTTGGAGAGTTTCCTCCATTCTTCTCTGCAGATCCTCTTAAGCTCTGTCAGGTTGGATGGGGAGCGTCGCTGCACAGCTATTTTCAGGTGTCTCCAGAGATGTTTGATCGGGTTCAAGTCCGGGCTCTGGCAGGGCCACTCAAGGACATTCAGAGACTTGTCCCGAAGCCACTCCTGCTTTGTCCTGGCTGTGTGCTTAGGGTTGTTGTTCTGTTGGAAGGTGAACCTTCACCCCAGTCTGAGGTCCTGAGCACTCTGGAGTAGGATTTCATCAAGGATCTCTCTGTACTTTGCTCCGTTGATCTTTCCCTCGATCCTGACTAGTGTCCCAGTCCCTGAAAAACATCCCCACAGCCTGATGCTGCCACAACCATGCTTCACCGTAGGGATGGTGCCAGGTTACCTCCAGACGTGACACTTGGCATTCAGGCCAAAGAGTTCAATCTTGGTTTCATCAGACCAGAGAATCTTGTTTCTCATGGACTGAGAGTCTTCAGGTACCTTTTGGCAAACTCCAAGCGGGCTGTCATGTGCCTTTTACTGAGGAGTGGCTTCCGTCTGGCGACTCTAACATAAAGGCCTGATTGGTGGAGTGCTGCAGAGATGGTTGTCCTTCTGGAAGGTTCTCCCATCTCCACAGAGTGACCATTGGGTTCTTGGTCACCTCCCTGACCAAGGCCCATCTCCCCCGATTACTGAATTTGGCCGGGCGGCCAGCTCTAGGAAGAATCTTGGTGGTTCCAAACTTCTTCCATTTAAGAATGATGAGGCAACTGTGTTCTTGGGGACCTTCAATGCTGCAGAAATGTTTTGAGAAACCTGAGCTCAATTTGGAGTCTCATAGCAAAGGGTCTGAATACTTATGTAAAGAAGGTATATATTTTATTATTTCTTTTTCTGAAAACATTTCTAAAAACCTGTTTTCGCTTGATCATTATGAGGTATTGTGTTTAGATTTATGGATACTTTTTTTTATTCAATCCATTTTAGAACAAAGCTGTAATGTAACAAAAATGTAGCAAAAAGGAAGGGGTCTGAATAGTTCCCGAATGAGCTCCTTCCATCCATCTCCTTCTCCCCCCTCTACCCCTCCCCCCTCCTCTACCCCTCCCTCCTTCTCCCCCCCTCTCCCCCATCTACCCCTCCCCCCTCCCTCTCTCTCTCCCCCCCCTCTACCCCTCCCCCCCCTCTCCCTCCCTCTCTCTCTCTCTCTCTCCCCCCCTCTACCCCTCTCCCTCCCTCTCTCTCTCCCCCCCCCATCCAGTACCTGTACTAACTCTACAGTCATTGGTACAGCCCTCCCTCCCCCCTCCAGTACCAGTCATTGGTACAGCCCTCAGCTCCCCCCTCCAGTACCAGTCTGGTACAGCCCTCCCTCCCCCCTCCAGTACCAGTCATTGGTACAGCCCTCCCCCCCCCCCTCCAGTACCAGTCATTGGTACAGCCCTCCCTCCCCCCCCTCCAGTACCAGTCATTGGTACAGCCCTCAGCTCCCCCCTCCAGTACCAGTCATTGGTACAGCCCTCCCTCCCCCCTCCAGTACCAGTCATTGGTACAGCCCTACCTCCCCCCTCCAGTACCAGTCATTGGTACAGCCCTCCCTCCCCCCTCCAGTACCAGTCATTGGTACAGCCCTCCCTCCCCCCCCTCCAGTACCAGTCATTGGTACAGCCCTCCCTCCCCCCCTCCAGTACCAGTCATTGGTACAGCCCTCCCTCCCCCCTCCAGTACCAGTCATTGGTACAGCCCTCCCTCCCCCCTCCAGTACCAGTCATTGGTACAGCCCTCCCTCCCCCCTCCAGTACCAGTCATTGGTACAGCCCTCCCTCCCCCCTCCAGTACCAGTCATTGGTACAGCCCTGCCCTCCCTCCCCCCTCCAGTACCAGTCATTGGTACAGCCCTCCCTCCCCCCCTCCAGTACCTGTAGTAATTCTAGCGTCATAGGTACAGCCCTCAGCTCCTTCAGAAGGTCCAGTGCCCCTACCTGCAACAGCAACAACAAACTGAGGGTTAGGTTGAGGCACAGATATTCTAGTTTAGGTAGGCAGGTTGGTGCTGCAACAACATCATCATACTGGGGGTTAGGTAGAGGTAGGCAGGTTAGGTAGAGGTAGGAAGTTTAGGTAGAGGTAGGAAGGTTAGGTAGAGGTAGGAAGGTTAGGTAGAGGTAGGAAGGTTAGGTATGCTGGTGAGGATAGGTTGAGCTAGTCAGGTTAGATTGAGGTAAGGTTAGGTTGAGGTAGGAAGGTTAGGTAGAGGTAGGCAGGTTAGGTAGAGGTAGGAAGGTTAGGTAGAGGTAGGAAGGTTAGGTTGAGGTAGTCAGGTTCGGTTGAGGTACGCTGGTAAGGTTAGGTTGAGGTAGTCAGGTTAGATTGAGGTAAGGTTAGGTTGAGGTAGTCAGGTTCGGTTGAGGTAGGCTGGTAAGGTTAGATTGAGGTAGTCAGGTTAGATTGAGGTAAGGTTAGATTGAGGTAGGCGGGCTACTAGTGATGCCCCAGGCTGCAACAGCAACAACATACAGTGTAGAGGCAGGTTGATGTAGCGAGGCAGGCTGGGGTGGGTGATAGGTTGATGTAGCGAGGCAGGCTAGGGTGGGTGATAGGTTGATGTAGCGAGGCAGGCTGGGGTGGGTGATAGGTTGATGTAGCGAGGCAGGCTAGGGTGGGTGATAGGTTGATGTAGCGAGGCAGGCTAGGGTGGGTGATAGGTTGATGTAGCGAGGCAGGCTAGGGTGGGTGATAGGTTGATGTAGCGAGGCAGGCTGGGGTGGGTGATAGGTTGATGTAGCGAGGCAGGCTGGGGTGGGTGATAGGTTGATGTAGCGAGGCAGGCTGGGGTGGGTGATAGGTTGATGTAGCGAGGCAGGCTAGGGTGGGTGATAGGTTGATGTAGCGAGGCAGGGTGGGTGATAGGTTGATGTAGCGAGGCAGGCTAGGGTGGGCGTGTCAACCATTTGACAGTGTAGGAAGGCGTCAATAGTTGCATGTTGCAATTCAGTTGTAAATAATGACAGACAGTTTAAAGCATAACTACGTGATCATGGTGCCGGACCAACTCTGATAGACTGCTAAGCTAGCTAGTTGCTAGCCAAATAGAAACAGTTTTAGAACGATAGCTAGCCAAGCAAGTTGATTACTTTTATAGCCCCCTGGTAAGCGATTGGTAATAAAATACCTGGTTAGCTGGCAATCAACTAGCGAGCTACATAGCTACTAGGGATGTCATGATTCACCGATACGCATCAGCCCCCGGTTCAAATGTTTAAGATAAGAGTGCACAGGTCCGAGGGAGCCCAAAACGATCCAAATTATATTAAATCAATTGCCTGGCTGTGACATCCAATTTATATTAAAGTTGCAACATGTAACTTTTTGGGTGAACATACCAAATGAACATAGAAATGTGTGTTATAGATCTGTCATTGTCATTGAAAGCCAGTCTAAGAAGCTGTATATCTGTTCTATATGCTCTATTTCTATGCTTCCTGTTCTCAAGTTTTGTTTTTGCGTCTTTTACTTTAGGTTTTGTACATCAGCTTCAAACAGCTGAAAATATAATATTGTTGGTTATGGAAAATATATTTCACAGCGGTTTAGATGGTACAATGATTCTCTACACTATACTTGCTTGTTTTGTCATATACACTTAAATTAGGCGAACTATTAGAATTTTAGCAACCAGGTGGAGCGATTTCTTCATAGTGCATCTTCAAAAAAGAATCGCCTGGCTGTGACAGACTGTCACGATCGTTTACGGACGAGACGGACCAAGGCGCAGCGTGATAAGCGTACATGTTTATTTAAGTACTGAACACCCGACAAAACAACAAACAAACGATACGTGAAGTCCAAGGTAACATACAAACACCATACCTTACACGGAACAAGATCCCACAACTAACTGGTGCCAACAAGCTGCCTAAGTATGGTCCCCAATCAGAGACAACGAGCTGCCTAAGTATGGTCCCCAATCAGAGACAACGAGCTACAGCTGCCTCTGATTGGGAACCACCCTGGCCAACATAGATCTACACGATCTAGACACTAAACATAGCAAACTTAACATAGAAACTACACACCTGGCTCAACATTTAAGAGTCCCCAGAGCCAGGGCGTGACACAGACTAGCATCCAATTTAAACAAGTTCTTGATGATCTAAGAGATCTACTTTTTGATACCTTAATTGAATGTATTGAGAATAATACTCTCATGCCCACTTTGAAACAAGGTACTCAAACCTGGAATATATTAATAACCTTAGGCCTATAACTTTACTTATCGATTATAAACTGTTTTCACACTTTTTTGCCAACAGATTGAAAGGCATAACTCTGACTGTAAGTGAGACTCGATCTGTCTTTTTGAAAGAGGTCGATACATAATAATATCTGACTAGTCTTGGACCTGATAGAGGATGATGGATCTATTTTATTTTTGGACTTTCAAAAGGCTTTTGATATGGTGGAGCATGATTTTTCTTTCCATTGTCTAAAACATTTAGGATTTAAAATGTTATATTGTGATATTACCAGTCCAGTCTCCCATCCCCATGGTACCGCTCCACGACTCAATATAAATATAATAGAATTCGGTAAGGCTGTCCAATTAAAAAAAATAATGTATTCATTTTAGCTGCTGAAATGCTGGCCATTTTGATAAAGAATTATGAGAATATAAAACAACTTATGTTCTGGGAAAATCCATCGTTATTAGTCAACTGGCAGACGATACTACTATTTTTCTTAAGGACAAAGAACCCCCTAGCTATCAATTTAGTTAATCTCTTCTCAGATGCATCAAGTTTGAGGATAGAGTGCATTCGGAAAGTATTCAGACCCCTTCACTTTTTCCACATTTTGTTACGTTACAGCCTTATTCTAAAATTGATTACATTTTTATTTTATTTTTTATCCTCAGCAATCTACACACAATACCCCATTATGACAAAGCGAAAACAGGTTTAGAAATGTTTGCAAATGTATAAAAATAAACATAAATACCTTATTTACATAAGTATTCAGAACCTTTGCAATGAGACTCGAAATTGAGCTCAGGTGCATCCTGTTTCCATTGATCATCCTTGAGATGTGGTAAATTCAATTGATTGGACATGATTTGGAAAGGCACACACCTGTCTATATAAGGTCCCACAGTTGACAGTGCATGTCAGAGCAAAAGCCAAGCCATGAGGTCGAAGGAATTGTCCACAGGCACAAATCTGGGGAAGGGTACCAAAACATTTTCTGCAGCATTGAAGGTTCCCAAGAACCATCATTCTTAAATGAAAGAAGTTTGGAACCACCAAGACTCTTCCTAGAGCTGGCCGCCCGGCCAAACTCAGCAATCGGAGGAGAAGGGCCTTGATCAGGGAGGTCTGATGAAACCAAGATTGAACTCTTTGGCCTGAATGCCAAGCGTCACGTCTGGAGGAAACCAGGCACCACTCATCACCTGGCCAATACCATCCCTAAGGTGAAGCATGGTGGTGGCAGCATCATGCTGTGGGAATGTTTTTCAGCGGCAGGGACTGGGAGACTAGTCAGAATCGAGGGAAAGATGAACGGAGCAAAGTACAGAGAGATCCTTGATGAAAACCTGCTCCAGAGCACTCAGGACCTCAGACTGGGGTCAAGGTTCACCTTCCAACAGGACAACAACCCTTAGTACACAGCCAAGACAACGCAGGAGTGGTTTCGGGACAAGTCTCTGAATGTCCTTGAGTGGCCCAGCCAGAGCCCGGATTTGAACCTGATTGAACATCTCTGGAGAGACCTGAAAATAACTGTGCAGCGATGCTCCCCATCCAACCTGACAGAGCTTAAGAGGATCTGCAGAGAAGAATGGGAGAAACTCCCCAAATACAGGTGTGCCAAGCTTGTAGCGTCATACCCAAGAAGACTCAAGGCTGTAATCGCTGCCAAAGGTGCTTCAACAAAGTACTGAGTAAATGGTCTGAATACTTAAATACATTTTTTATTTTAAATAAAATGTCCAAATATTCTAAAAACCTGTTTTTGCTTTGTCATTATGGGGTATTGTGTGTAGATTGCTGAGGATTGTTTTTGAATCCATTTTAGAATAAGGCTGTAACGTAACTAAATGTGGAAAAGGGGAAGGGTCTGAATACTTTCCGAATGCACTGTAAATATGAATAAACATGAGCTTATGGCCAATCATGACCATCCTTTCATTTCATTACATAATATCCCTATATGGCAATTCCATAGTAAGGTCAACCTGAGCATGAAAAAACTAAAATAGCTAATTTCCTAATGAAACTACATTCATATTTACCTTGAATGTGTGTATTTTCAAGTACAGACTACAGTTGGCCTTTATATTTTCCAAATGTAATGTTATTGTTATTACAAGGTAGGATACAAAGTTTCAAAATAAGGCTTTTCATAGCCTTTGGCAATGGCTCACAGAACTTGTTTTGGTATTCACATCTGTGCCCCTGTGTTTCTGACCAAGTCGGAAGGTTAATGAAACAATATCAAACACATTTTAGTCCAGAATTTTACAATTTAGTAAAGATAGAACGCTGATTTGGACAGACAGTGTCACATCCGTAACGTTTTTGAAGAAAAGTTGTTATTGTAGACGTGTTTGGAGCATGATTGTATTTAAACATTCTATGCAAAGCTAACTTTCATCAAGGCTGAGGTGTAATTGGTTGCCTTTCTCTCTGTCAGTCCTCGTTCGAACCGTTACGGACGCTAATGGAATCACTAGTCAGCATCACTGCATAATGATGATAAAATGTTCATGCACTTCCTACTGCTTCCGAAGCGTGTTTATTTTAGCAAGCTAGCTGGCTCTCAATCTGTCTGTGTGAGTGATCCATTTCAGGTGTACTCACGTTCTCATATGAACTGCAATGATGCGTTGTTCTGCTAACCATGAGCATTGCATGTGATCACATGGCAAAATAAAAGGTCTTAAATTCATAAACATAATTAAGGTCTTAAAAATCCATAAGCAACTTTCACCGATCATGCTGAGTTTGTTTACTTCCTGAATAAGTATGGGTACCCCCCAGTGACAATATTGGTTTGTATCTGTGTGGTCTGCCCTGCGGCGCGAGATGCACTCTGGCACTTGAGAACTGCAGCTGTCAAACCTGAAGTGATTTACTTTCTGACCCTGTGCTATTGGTAGGACATATAGTTTAACCCTTCATAGGAAAGACATCAACATAATGACATATGATAGGACACGCACTCTACACAAACGTACACATGGATGTTGTATTGGAAATACAGTGGGGAGAACAAGTATTTGATACACTGCCGATTTTGCAGGTTTTCCTACTTACAAAGCATGTAGAGGTCTGTAATTGTTATCATAGGTACACTTCAACTGTGAGAGACGGAATCTAAAACAAAAATCCAGAAAATCACATTGTATGATTTTTAAGTAATTAATTTGCATTTCATTGCATGACATAAGTATTTGATACATCAGAAAAGCAGAACTTAATATTTGGTACAGAAACCTTTGTTTGCAATTACAGAGATCATACGTTTCCTGTAGATCTTGACCAGGTTTGCACACACTGCAGCAGGGATTTTGGCCCACTCCTCCATACAGACCTTCTCCAGATCCTTCAGGTTTCGGGGCTGTCGCTGGGCAATACGGACTTTCAGCTCCCTCCAAAGATTTTCTATTGGGTTCAGGTCTGGAGACTGGCTAGACCACTCCAGGACCTTGAGATGCTTCTTACGGAGCCACTCCTTAGTTGCCCTGGTTGTGTGTTTCGGGTCGTTGTCATGCTGGAAGACCCAGCCACGACCCATCTTCAATGCTCTTACTGAGGGAAGGAGGTTGTTGGCCAAGATCTCGCGATACATGGCCCCATCCACCCTCCCCTCAATACGGTGCATTCGTCCTGTCCCCTTTGCAGAAAAGCATCCCCAAAGAATGATGTTTCCACCTCCATGCTTCACGGTTGGGATGGTGTTCTTGGGGTTGTACTCATCCTTCTTCTTCCTCCAAACACAGCAAGTGGAGTTTAGACCAAAAAGCTCTATTTTTGTCTCATCAGACCACATGACCTTCTCCCATTCCTCCTCTGGATCATCCAGATGGTCATTGACAAACTTCAGACGGACGGGCCTGGACATGCGCTGGCTTGAGCAGGAGGACCTTGCATGCGCTGCAGGATTTTAATCCATGACGGCGTTGTGTGTTACTAATGGTTTTCTTTGAGACTGTGGTCCCATCTCTCTTCAGGTCATTGACCAGGTCCTGCCGTGTAGTTCTGGGCTGATCCCTCACCTTCCTCATGATCATTGATGCCCCACGAGGTGAGATCTTGCATGGAGCCCCAGACATCTTGAACTTCTTCCATTTTCTAAAAATTGCGCCAAGAGTTGTTGCCTTCTCACCAAGCTGCTTACCTATTGTCCTGTAGCCCATCCCAGCCTTGTGCAGGTCTACAATTTTACCCCTGATGTCCTTACACAGCTCTCTGGTCTTGGCCATTGTGGAGAGGTTGGAGTCTGTTTGATTGAGTATGTGGACAGGTGTCTTTTATACAGGTAACAAGTTCAAACAGGTGCAGTTAATACAGGTAATGAGTGGAGAACAGGAGGTCTTCTTAAAGAAAAACTAACAGGTCTGTGAGAGCCGGAATTCTTACTGGTTGGTAGGTGATCAAATACTTATGTCATGCAATAAAATGCAAATTAATTACTTAAAAAATCATACAATGTGATTTTCTGGATTTTTGTTTTAGATTCCGTCTCTCACAGTTGAAGTGTACCTATGATAAAAATTACAGACCTCTACATGCTTTGTAAGTATGAAAACCTGCAAAATCGGCAGTGTATCAAATACTTGTTCTCCCCACTGTATGTGGTAGATCAGTAGAGGCCTGAGGGAACACACTAAATGTATTGGGTAAAGTCTTGTGAAATGTAATGTCATGTAATATTTTCAACAGCATATAACTGTCTTAATGTTGCTGGACCCCAGGAAGAGTAGCTGCTGCCTTGGCAGGAACTCATGGGGATCCATAATAAACCCCAGGAAGAGTAGCTGCTGCCTTGGCAGGAACTCATGGGGATCCATAATAAACCCCAGGAAGAGTAGCTGCTGCCTTGGCAGGAACTCATGGGGATCCTTAATAAATACAAATACAGTAGAGATGAGTGAGGATGAGTGCAGCTAGCTCAAATAAACATGGAAATGAAAGTTTAAATCGCAGAGTCTAGGGTTAGGAGTATATCAGTGGATACTGCTGAGGGGAGGACGGCACATGCATACACACACGATAACATACATGGTGGAGTAGGGGCCTGAGGGCACACAGTGTGTTGTGAAATCTGTGAATGTATATATTTTTTTAATTGTATGAACTGCCTTAATTTTGCTGGACCCCAGGAAGAGCAGCTAATGCCTTGGCAGGAACTAATGGGGCTCCATAATAAATATAAATTATAATGGCTGGAATGGCATCAAACACATGGAAAACCATGAGTTCGATGTATTTTATACCATTCCACTGATTCCGCTCCAGCCATTACCGCGAGCCCGTCCTCCCCAATTAAGGTGCCACCAACCTCCTGTGGAGTATATATATAGTTGAAGTCAGAAGTTTACATACACCTTAGCCAATTACATTTAAACTCAGTTTTTCAAAATTCCTGACATTTAATCCTAGTAAAAATTCCCTGTCTTAGGTCAGTTAGGATCACCACTTTATTTTATGAATGTGAAATGTCAGAATAATAGTAGAGAGAATTATTTATTTAAGCTTTTATTTCTTTCATCACATTCCCAGTGGGTCAGAAGTTTACATACACTCAATTATTATTTGGTTGCATTGCCTTTAAATTGTTTAACTTGGGTCAAACGTTTCTTGTAGCCTTCCACAAGCTTCCCACAATAAGTTGGGTGAATTTTGGCCCATTCCTCCTGACAGAGCTGGTGTAACTGAGTCAGGTTTGTAGGCCTCCTTGCTCGCACACGCTTTTTCAGTTCTGCCCACAAATGTTCTATAGGTTTGAGGTCAGGACTTTGTGATGGCCACTCCAATACCTTGACTTTGTTATCCTTAAGCCATTTTGCCACAACTTTGGAAGTATGCTTGGGGTCATTGTCCATTTGGAAGACCCATTTGCGACCAAGCTTTAACTTCCTGACTGATGTCTTGAGATGTTGCTTCAATATATCCACATAATTTTCCTTCGTCATGATGCCATCTATTTTGTGAAGTGCACCAGTCCCTCCTGCAGCAAAGCACCCCCACGGCATGATGCTGCCACCCCAGTTCTTGACGGTTGGGATGGTGTTCTTCGGCTTGCAAGCAACCCCCTTTTTCCTCCAAACATAACGATGGTCATTATGGCCAAACAGTTATATTTGTGTTTCATCAGACCAGAGGACATTTCTCCAAAAAATATGATCTTTGTCCCCATGTGCAGTTGCAAACCGTAGTCTGGCTTTTTTATGGCGGTTTTGGAGCAGTGGCTTCTTCCTTGCTGAGGGGCCTTTCAGGTTGTCGATATAGGACTCGTTTTACTGTGGATATAGATACTTTTGTACCTGTTTCCTCCAGCATCTTCACAAGGTCCTTTGCTGTTGTTCTGGGAATGATTTGCACTTTTTGCACCAAAGTATGTTCATCTCTAGGAGACAGAACGCGTCTCCTTCCTGAGCGGTATGACGGCTGTGTGGTCCCATGGTGTTTATACTTGTGTACTATTGTTTGTACAGATGAACGTGGTACCTTCAGGCGTTTGGCAATTGCTCCCAAGGATGAACCAGACTTGTGGGGGTCTACAATTATTTTGAGGTCTTGGCTGATTTCTTTTGATTTTCCCATGATGTCAAGCAAAGAGGCACTGAGTTTGAAGGTAGGCCTTGAAATACATCCACAGCTACACCTCCAATTGACTCAAATGATGTCAACTAGCCTATCAGAAGCTTCTAAAGCCATGACATCATTTTCTGGAATTTTCCAAGCTGTTTAAAGCCACAGTCAACTTAGTGTATGTAAACTTCTGACCCACTGGAATTGTGATACAGTGAATTATAAGTGAAATAATCTGTCTGTAAACAATTGTTGGAAAAATTACTTGTCATGCACAAAGTAGATGTCCTAACCGACTTGCCAAAACTATAGTTTGTTAACAAGACATTTGTGGAGTGGTTATAATGATTTTATTGCATTCAGATGTATCTCCTTGCCTACCATCTTCATACATATATGGCTGTTGTTTGCAGGATACAGAGTGTAACAATAAAGATGTCAGACAAGTTATTTCCAAAGAATTCTTCCCAGAACAGTTCAAAATAAATTGAAGATATTTAGCTGTGATCATATTACCACTTTCTAGGTGGAGTTACATCATTTATTTTCAAACAATATTAATTTTGTCAATTTCACATACAAGCATGTCAAATTTGGTTTATTTATTTCAATTACCTGGTCAATAATTAATATTTTTATGCAATCATTAAGACTTGTTAAAAACAAACGTTCCCTGAAAGCCATTGTTGCTTTTGAATCATACAACCTGACATATGTATAATTAAATGTATATTAGACCTTAAACTTGTGTGCTTAGTTAGGTACTTAGCATTTTGAATCTATAATCCAACTGCTGTTTGTACAATTTGGAAAGTGTATTTATTTATTTAAGTGCGAATTTTTTTTAAATTGGAAATGTCAGTTTCTTAGTTCCGACTAACACTGACCTGCTATCTTAGCAACTACATAACTAGCTAATTGTTGTTAGCTTAGCTAGCTAGTTACTTGCTTAGTTAGCTAGCTAGCTAACAGCACAATAACAACGTTTGACTACCAAGCACCACTGAACTAGCTAATGTTAAACGACAACGAAGAGCCAGTAAGACCAATATATTTCGAAATTTCACATTCATCACCACAGGACGACAACTGCTAGTTAGTTAGCTAGCTAGCTATGTGTGTCTAGGTTTTCAACTCCATTTGCTAGCTAGCGTTAGCATGCTGGGCTTTCACCAGCCAAGATAATGGGAGCCAATTCATTCACGTCAGAACACCTCACCCCGCTTTTCTTCTGCGCCATTTTATCCATCTTCTTCGCAATTCTTATGATTTCCTCTTCTTCTTTTTTACCCATTGTGAATAATTTGCTCTAACACGTTAAAATTGCAAAGACAGGAAATCGTTGTCGACGAAGGGCACCGGACATTTGGCGGGTTGTCACTAGTTACCCCAGCCACAAGGTCCGCCTATTCGACCAATCAGATAAGGGAGTATGATGACGCGGAAGCCGACCGGTTTGCAGGGGCAGACGAGAGTTTGCCAAAAGGCCGCAAAAGGACTCTCAGACCATGAGAAACAAGATTCTCTGGTCTGATGAAACCAAGATTGAACTATTTGGCCTGAATGCCAAGCGTCACGACTGGAGGAAACCTGGCACCATCCCTACGGTGAAGCATGGTGGTGGCAGCATCTTTACATTTTAGTCATTTAGCAAACACTCTTATCCAGTGCGACTTACATGAGCAATTAGGGTTAAGTGCCTTGCTCAAGGGCACATCGACAGATTTTTCACCTAGTCGGCTCGGGGATTAGAACCAGCGACCTTTTCAGTTACTGGCACAACAGTCTTAACCACTAAGCTACCTGCCGACATGAATCCCCATGCTGTGGGGATGTTTTTCAGCGGCAGGGACTGGGAGACTAGTCCGATCGAGGGAAAGATGAACGGAGCAAAGTACAGAGAGATCCTTGATGAAAACCTGCTCAGGACCTCAGAATGGGGCGAAGGTTCAACTTCCAACAGGACAACGACACTAAGCACACAGCCAAGACAATGCAGGAGTGGCTTCGGGACAAGTCTCTGAATGTCCTTGAGTGGCCCAGCCAGAGCCCGGACGTGAACCCAATCGAACATCTCTGGAGAGACCTGAAAATAGCTGTGTAGCGACGCTCCCCATCCAACCTGACATACAGTACCAGTCAAAAGTTTGGACACACCTACTCATTCAAGGGTTTTTCTTTATTTTGACTATTTTCTACATTGTAGAATAATAGTGAAGACATCAAAACTATGAAATAACACATATGGAATCATGTAGTAACCAAAAAAGTGTTAAACAAATCAAAATATAATTTATATTTGACATTCTTCAAATAGCCACCCTTTGCCTTGATGACAGCTTTGCACACTTGGGCCAGAACATAATTAGCATATAATATTAGCACAATTAATTGCCCTACACTACAAATTGAACAACATTTTTGACACATCTGAATAGTACATAATGACAATAACATAATAATTGCGATGTGATTAGGCTCATAAAATCACCAAATATCTCTATTCAATTATTATTTTTGTCTATTTCTTTGTGCGTTGATTGGTGGGGAAAAACCGGTCTACGTAGCCTACTGTAGGCTATATTACTGTTTAATGTCAGCATTCGTTTAGAACAATTAGCTTGATAGCAAGAGAAAATGTCGCTCCCAAAAAGTATCTAAAGAAAGTTGGATAATTAAAATCGAGGTTTCAGGGGAGAATGGATTGAGAGATACAGTATGCGTTCATATTACCGTCTTTCCCCAATGCCAAGCCAGTGTGTCTTATTTGCAATGAAAATGTCGCTGTTTGCAAAGAATTCAATCTCAGACGTCATTATGAATCTAAGCATGGAACTTTGAAAGTGTTCTTCCCTCCCCAGACAAAGGCCCAACGCAGAAACAATGAAGCGTTCACTGCAAGCTACACACACTGCTTTTCTGTCACTTAAAAGGGTTAAATCTGCAGTTACAAGGAAGAGGGGAAACAGTAAGGAACAACATGAGGCCTTTACTAGGAAGCTTGAGTTATTGGATCTGGACTTGTCATCTGGAAGGCTACTGTACTTCAGCACACTGAAGAAACGACAGGCAGAGGGACCAGGCTGCAGCATTATCACAGAGGACAGCCAGAGGGACCAGGCTGCAGCATTATCACAGAGGACAGGCAGAGGGACCAGGCCGCAGCATTATCACAGAGGACAGGCAGAGAGACCAGGCCGCAGCATTATCACAGAGGACAGGCAGAGGGACCAGGCCGCAGCATTATCACAGAGGACAGGCAGAGGGACCAGGCCGCAGCATTATCACAGAGGACAGGCAGAGGGACCAGGCCGCAGCATTATCACAGAGGACAGGCAGAGGGACCAGGCCGCAGCATTATCACAGAGGACAGGCAGAGGGACCAGGCCGCAGCATTATCACAGAGGACAGGCAGAGGGACCAGGCCGCAGCATTATCACAGAGGACAGGCAGAGGGACCAGGCCGCAGCATTATCACAGAGGACAGGCAGAGGGACCAGGCCGCAGCATTGTCACAGAGGACAGGCAGAGGGACCAGGCCGCAGCATTGTCACAGAGGACAGGCAGAGGGACCAGGCTGCAGCATTGTCACAGAGGTGATGGAAGATTTCATTAAGCAGCTGAGGGACAAGTTCTCCACCAGATTTGAAGACTAAAGCATGCCCAAGGATATCATTGTGTTTGTACATGAGCCTCTCACAGTCCACACAGGTGAATAATTCTTGTGTGCGTTTTGGGTGGTATGTTCAGAGGAATACAGCCATTAAAGAAACGTGCATTTTATGTGCTAACAATGTTTGGATCGACTTACACCTGCAAGTCTTCATTTTCCTCTATGAACCCAATATAGACTCACTACAGGAACCGGCTTTCACATAAGTCAATCGAAGACTGCCAGCGCATCAAAATCACATCCATCTCTCCCGACATCCACAAGATCGTGTCCGAGGGGAAATGCAACTTCTCCCATTGAGTAAGTAACTTAGTGGCCTATATGACTGTATTTCAGGGATATTTAGGTCTCAAGCTGACAGTATTTTCTGTTTGTTCTGTCATTACAGGAGCAGGAAATCACAACACTCCCAACACAGACATTCAGACACAGACATTTCCTTTTTTTTTTGTAGGATGCTCCATTTAAATGATTGTTTTAGGTAGGATGCTCCATTTAAATGATTGTTTTATGTAGGATGCTCCATTTAAATGATTGTTTTATGTAGGATGCTCCATTTAAATGATTGTTTTATGTAGGATGCTCCATTTAAATGATTGTTTTATGTAGGATGCCCCATTTAAATAATTGTTTTATGTAGGATGCTCCATTTAAATGATTGTTTTATGTAGGATGCTCCATTTAAATAATTGTTTTATGTAGGATGCTCCATTTAAATGATTGTTTTATGTAGGATGCTCCATTTAAATGATTGTTTTATGTAGGATGCTCCATTTAAATAATTGTTTTATGTAGGATGCCCCATTTAAATGATTGTTTTATGTAGGATGCCCCATTTAAATAATTGTTTTATGTAGGATGCTCCATTTAAATGATTGTTTTATGTAGGATGCTCCATTTAAATGATTGTTTTATGTAGGATGCTCCATTTAAATGATTGTTTTATGTAGGATGCTCCATTTAAATGATTGTTTTATGTAGGATGCTCCATTTAAATAATTGTTTTATGTAGGATGCCCCATTTAAATAATTGTTTTATGTAGGATGCTCCATTTAAATGATTGTTTTATGTAGGATGCTCCATTTAAATAATTGTTTTATGTAGGATGCCCCATTTAAATGATTGTTTTATGTAGGATGCTCCATTTAAATAATTGTTTTATGTAGGATGCTACATTTAAATGATTGTTTTATGTAGGATGCCCCATTTAAATAATTGTTTTATGTAGGATGCTCCATTTTAAATGATTGTTTTATGTAGGATGCTCCATTTAAATGATTGTTTTATGTAGGATGCTCCATTTAAATAATTGTTTTAGGTAGGATGCTCCATTTAAATGATTGTTTTATGTAGGATGCTCCATTTAAATGATTGTTTTATGTAGGATGCTCCATTTAAATGATTGTTTTATGTAGGATGCTCCATTTAAATGATTGTTTTATGTAGGATGCTCCATTTAAATGATTGTTTTATGTAGGATGCCCCATTTAAATAATTGTTTTATGTAGGATGCCCTATTTAAATGATTGTTTTATGTAGGATGCTCCATTTAAATAATTGTTTTATGTAGGATGCTCCATTTAAATGATTGTTTTATGTAGGATGCTCCATTTAAATGATTGTTTTATGTAGGATGCCCCATTTAAATAATTGTTTTATGTAGGATGCTCCATTTAAATGATTGTTTTATGTAGGATGCTCCATTTAAATGATTGTTTTATGTAGGATGCTCCATTTAAATGATTGTTTTATGTAGGATGCTCCATTTAAATAATTGTTTTATGTAGGATGCTCCATTTAAATGATTGTTTTATGTAGGATGCTCCATTTAAATGATTGTTTTATGTAGGATGCCCCATTTAAATAATTGTTTTATGTAGGATGCTCCATTTAAATAATTGTTTTATGTAGGATGCTCCATTTAAATAATTGTTTTATGTAGGATGCTCCATTTAAATAATTGTTTTATGTAGGATGCTCCATTTAAATGATTGTTTTATGTAGGATGCCCCATTTAAATAATTGTTTTATGTAGGATGCTCCATTTAAATGATTGTTTTATGTAGGATGCTCCATTTACATTATTGTTTTATATAGGATGCTACATTTCTGGCCAGTTGCAGTTGTAAGTAGGCCTAATAAAAAAAAAATATTGTGAAAGATGCTGTTATGCCTCATAGCCTACCTCAGCCAGTTAAATTATTTTATATAGGCCTAGGCTCGGAAGAAATAGACTGTTGTTGTTTGTAGAGTCAAATTAAAATGAAAATTATTGCTGAAATTAATTACTAGGCTGGTGTAACTTTTCTGCATCTGTTGCTGTGTAACCTCCACTACCTCTGTTTTAGGGACGATCCTTTCCTCACCACACCACTTCCCTCTACACTCATCTCCTTTCCTCCTTTCCTCACCACACCACTTCCCTCTACACTCATCTCCTTTCCTCCTTTCCTCACCACACCACTTCCCTCTACACTCATCTCCTTTCCTCCTTTCCTCACCACACCACTTCCCTCTACACTCATCTCCTTTCCTCCTTTCCTCACCACACCACTTCCCTCTACACTCATCTCCTTTCCTCCTTTCCTCACCACACCACTTCCCTCTACACTCATCTCCTTTCCTCCTTTCCTCACCACACCACTTCCCTCTACACTCATCTCCTTTCCTCCTTTCCTCACCACACCACTTCCCTCTACACTCATCTCCTTTCCTCCTTTCCTCACCACACCACTTCCCTCTACACTCATCTCCTTTCCTCCTTTCCTCACCACACCACTTCCCTCTACACTCATCTCCTTTCCTCCTTTCCTCACCACACCACTTCCCTCTACACTCATCTCCTTTCCTCCTTTCCTCACCACACCACTTCCCTCTACACTCATCTCCTTTCCTCACCACACCACTTCCCTCTACACTCATCTCCTTTCCTCCTTTCCTCACCACATCACTTCCCTCTACACTCATCTCCTTTCCTCCTTTCCTCACCACACCACTTCCCTCTACACTCATCTCCTTTCCTCACCACACCACTTCCTTCTACACTCATCTCCTTCCCTCTTTCCTCGCTGTCCATTTCCATCTCTACACTCTTTCTGCTCCTTCATCCTCTGTAGTAGCAAACTGTTCAAATGGTTCTTGCATCTTGAATGTACCTTCTTGTCGACTCAAAAAGCTCTACAAGCCACCATGATAGTGTTGGAGTTATGTGTTGCGACACAGTCGAGGGTGAACAGGGAGTACAGGAGGGGACTAAGCACACACCCCTGAGGGGCCCCCGTGTTGAGGGTCAGCGTGGGGATGTGTTGAGCCTACCCTCACCACCTGGGGGCGGCCCGTCAGGAAGTCCAGTATCCAATTGCAGAGGGAGGTGTTTAATCCCAGGGTCCTTAGTTTAGTGATGAGCAACTCCAATGTTGTTGACAACGAGACACCCCCCCCCCCGGACACAGCTGTTCTCTCCTGCCGATGTATAGAAAAAACTGTTAGATTTATATTGTCCATGTGGTTGTTCAGGCACGATGAAACATAGGATATTACAGTTCTTCAGATCACGTTGATAGGATAGTCTAGAACGGAGCTCATCCAGTTTGTTCTGCAGTGAGTGCATGTTGGCCAATAGAACAGAGGGTAGAGGTGCATGTTGGCCAATAGAACAGAGGGTAGAGGTGCATGTTGGCCAATAGAACAGAGGGTAGAGGTGCATGTTGGCCAATAGAACAGAGGGTAGAGGTGCATGTTCGCCAATAGAACAGAGGGTAGAGGTGCATGTTCGCCAATAGAACAGAGGGTAGAGGTGCATGTTGGCCAATAGAACAGAGGGTAGAGGTGCATGTTGGCCAATAGAACAGAGGGTAGAGGTGCATGTTGGCCAATAGAACAGAGGGTAGAGGTGCATGTTGGCCAATAGAACAGAGGGTAGAGGCGTCCCATTCTCCTCAGGTATCCCAGAGGTCTGGTCCTTATAGCGGTTTCTCCTGCTCCTCCGAGTGACGGGGATTTGGGCCTAGTCTGGGATGAGCACATTTTATCTCACAGTATATCACATTTTATCTGACAGTTAATCTCACATTTTATCTGACAGTTTATCTCACATTTTATCTGACAGTTTATCTCCTGCACACCAACACAGCATCAGAGTCCCTGCTGAGATCCTTCCACTACCTGCGGTGAGGCAAAGCTTCTCCTCCTTGTCCCTTCCCCTCCTAGTCCCTTCTCCTCCTTGTCCCTTCTTCTCCTTGTCCCTTCTCCTCCTTGTCCCTTCTTCTCCTTGTCCCTTCTCCTCCTTGTCCCTTCTCCTCCTTGTCCCTTCTCCTCCTTGTCCCTTCTCCTCCTTGTCCCTTCTTCTCCTTGTCCCTTCTTCTCCTTGTCCCTTCTCCTCCTTGTCCCTTCTCCTCCTAGTCCCTTCTCCTCCTTGTCCCTTCTCCTCCTAGTCCCTTCTCCTCCTTGTCCCTTCTCCTCCTTGTCCCTTCTTGCTGCTGTGATGGCACACTGTGGTATTTCACCCAGTAGATAAGGGAGTTTATCAAAATTGGGTTTGTTTTCTAATTCTTTGTGGATCTGTGTAATCTGAGGGAAATATGTGTCTCTAATATGGTCATACATTTGGCAGGAGGTCTCTCTCTCTCTCTCTCTCTCTCTCTCTCTCTCTCTCTCTCTCTCTCTCTCTCTCTCTCTCTCTCTCTCTCTCTCTCCCTCTCTCAGCAGCTACGTAAAACCTCCTTGTAATCCCTAAAGCCCAGGAACACTCCAATCTGATTACAGATCGCTGTTTACGGTAGAGTAGAGTAGGTCCTAGTCCAGCTAGTGCAGAGGCTTGATCTTGCCACTGGCGGACATTATGGACACACTGCTCCATCTATCTATCTCTGTGCGAAATAATGATAGCAATATTCGGATAAATTCTCTCTCTTTCTTTTCCTTTCTCTCTCTCTCTATCTATCTCTATTGCTCTCTCTCTCTCTCTCTCTCACTCACTCACTCACTCACTCTCACACACACACACAGTGCTTAATTTGAACAGGATCCTGCACCTCTCAGTTTTGGACTGCTTTGGTCCGGAACATTCTCATGGCATGAAAAATAATGGGAAAACACAGGTTGGAAAGCAAACGGCTCCTGCTGAAAAGAGAAGACTAATTTGTCTGTAGGCTACCAAAATATTTTATCTTCCAAATAGGCCTATTGAGCAAACAGCATTGTCTTACAAAGTAAAACAAGAGAGAGAGAGGATTTTGGCAGAAGCACATTGGCCATTGCCAGTGAGTGAGCTGTGCATCATTGGGTGAGTCAGTGAAACTGGAAAGCTTTTTTATTGATCTCAGTTTGTCAGTGTCAAAGTAGCCTGTCATTTTCAATCATTTGTGAGGTATTCAAAACGATTCCGCTAAAGTCCCCAGGTATTAGGGCGGCAGGTAGCTTAGTGGTTAAGAGCGTTGTGCCAGTAACTGAAAGGTCACTGGTTCTAATCCCCGAGCCGACTAGGTGAAAATTCTGTCGATGTGCCATTGAGCAAGGCACTTAACCCTAGTTGCTCTGGATAAGAGCGTCTGCTAAATGACAAAAAAAATCTAAAATGAAATGTGTTTATAAAAGGCCAACATTTTCCCTTCAAAAAATGTCTGCAAGCGCCTCTACTCTACTGCTCTATGCCAGCATGCAATGCTTTATTATAAAGGAGATGTGTTCCGGTACCTCAGAGACCCCCAGGTCACCCCCTCTCGGCTAACTTTCACCCCCTCTCGGCTAACTTTCACCCCCTCTCGGCTAACTTTCAGTTCTGGCATCTCCCAATTTACAAATTAGGCATTGCTCTCTCTCTCTGTCTCTCTCTCTCTCTCTCTCTCTCTCTCTCTCTCTCTCTCTCTCTCTCTCTCTCTCTCTCTCTCTCTCCCGCGCTCTCTCTCTCCCGCGCTCTCTTTCACACACACACACAGAGTTACTTTTACCTTCAAATGTAAACAGTCAAATACAGAGACATTTGTCTTCTATTCTGTGCTCCTAAATGTGCTCCTAAATGTGCTCCTAAATGTGCTCAATTAATTCCAAAGCCAAGGATTGACTATATTTGGCTATAGGTTATGTTATTATTTCCATAAGTGAATACTGAGATGTTATTAGGTCCTTCCCTGACCGTGTTTCAAACGTGTTCTCTCTCTAGACATGCGGATTAACCGTGAGCAAAGATTAAGCAAATTGACTGAAGTGGCGCGACCAAAATAGCCCAGGAAGACAGTGAGCAGCTTTTACCGCCACGAGATACCAGGGCACGCTCTTCCGTTTGGCCAATTAAAACTCTATGAAAATGTGATATAAGGTATGTTTCATTTACTTAAAGTTGTTTTAATTTGACAGTACTGTTTTCATCCGTAGGCCTATGGATATGTTGACTTGACGCGGAGTTTAGGAACCGCTTGATGCGTATTTGTTGATTTGGTCAGAGGTGAGGTGTCGTTGTGGATACATCGGCTACATTGTATTCGTTGTAATTTCAAGTTAACCTGGTGAATCTATAGATTTTCAATCTTTATATCCAGTCAATCAATCAATCAATTTTATTTTATATAGCCCTTCTTACATCAGCTAATATCTCGAAGTGCTGTACAGAAACCCAGCCTAAAACCCCAAACAGCTAGTAATGCAGGTGTAGAACCCCAAACAGCTAGTAATGCAGGTGTAGAAGCACAGTCAGTTGTTATTGTAGTCCTGTTGAAACAGAGATTGAAACAGAGATTGACTTTTTTAATGGCGTGTCAGTTCCTTTGCTATTCATGTTGGGAAATCAGTTGTTTTAGTGAATATGAGATGTATAATATTATTTGTTAAATTAACCATTTACCGTGTTTAATTGACCAGTTTACCTCCAGAGCTGTTAAATGACTAAAATGTAAATGTTCTACCCTATTTCTGCCAACCCAAACCATGTGGTCTCTTACAGACCGGGCTGCAGGCCAAACTAGTCCACTCAGAGTGCAGGCCAAACTAGTCCACTCAGAGTGCAGGCCAAACTAGTCCACTCAGAGTGCAGGCCAAACTAGTCCACTCAGAGTGCAGGCCAAACTAGTCCACTCAGAGTGCAGGCCAAACTAGTCCACTCAGAGTGCAGGCCAAACTAGTCCACTCAGAGTGCAGGCCAAACTAGTCCACTCAGAGTGCAGGCCAAACTAGTCCACTCAGAGTGCAGGCCAAACTAGTCCACTCAGAGTGCAGGCCAAACTAGTCCACTCAGAGTGCAGGCCAAACTAGTCCACTCAGAGTGCAGGCCAAACTAGTCCACTCAGAGTGCAGGCCAAACTAGTCCACTCAGAGTGCAGGCCAAACTAGTCCACTCAGAGTGCAGGCCAAACTAGTCCACTTCAGAGTGCAGGCCAAACTAGTCCACTCAGAGTGCAGGCCAAACTAGTCCACTCAGAGTGCAGGCCAAACTAGTCCACTCAGAGTGCAGGCCAAACTAGTCCACTCAGAGTTCATCAAATATGTTCTAATGCAATTATATGTTTTGTCTTTCACAGGCATTTCCTGTTGCTAATTATGTTACAGCTAATGTAATAACTGCTACCAATGCAGTGTATAGTGTCAATCAATCAAATTAACTTACTACTGTACAGCCAACTTACATAAACTCTGAAGGCAAGCCATGAGTCCCTTTACCTCTACCCACATGTACATATTACCTCAATTACCTCGACTAACCGGTGCCCCTGCACATTGACTCTGTCCCAGTACCCCCTGTATATAGCCTCCCTACTGTTATTTCCCATTGACTCTGTACCGGTACCCCCCTGTATATAACCTCCCTACTGTTATTTCACATTGACTCTGTACCGGTACCCCCTGTATATAGCCTCCCTACTGTTATTTCACATTGACTCTGTCCCAGTACCCCCTGTATATAGCCTCCCTACTGTTATTTCCCATTGACTCTGTACCGGTACCCCCCTGTATATAACCTCCCTACTGTTATTTCCCATTGACTCTGTACCGGTACCCCCCTGTATATAACCTCCCTACTGTTATTTCACATTGACTCTGTACCGGTACCCCCTGTATATAGCCTCCCTACTGTTATTTCCCATTGACTCTGTACCGGTACCCCCCTGTATATAGCCTCCCTACTGTTATTTCCCATTGACTCTGTCCCGGTACCCCCTGTATATAGCCTCCCTACTGTTATTTCCCATTGACTCTGTACCGGTACCCCCTGTATATAGCCTCACTACTGTTATTTCACATTGACTCTGTACCGGTACCCCCCTGTATATAGCCTCCCTACTGTTATTTCCCATTGACTCTGTACCGGTACCCCCTGTATATAGCCTCCCTACTGTTATTTCCCATTGACTCTGTACCAGTACCCCCTGTATATAGCCTCCCCACTGTTATTTCCCATTGACTCTGTACCGGTACCCCCTGTATATAGCCTCCCTACTGTTATTTCCCATTGACTCTGTACCGGTACCCCCCTGTATATAGCCTCCCTACTGTTATTTCCCATTGACTCTGTACCGGTACCCCCTGTATATAGCCTCCCTACTGTTATTTCCCATTGACTCTGTACCGGTACCCCCTGTATATAGCCTCCCTACTGTTATTTCCCATTGACTCTGTCCCGGTACCCCCCTGTATATAGCCTCCCTACTGTTATTTCCCATTGACTCTGTACCGGTACCCCCTGTATATAGCCTCCCTACTGTTATTTTATTTTACCGCTGCTCTTTAATAATTTGTTATGTTTATTTTTTACTTATCTCTTCTTTACTTAACACTTATTTTTCTTTAAACTGCATTGTTGCTTAAGGCCTTGTCAGTAAGCATTTCACTGTAAGTTCTCCACCTGTTGTATTCGGCGCATGTGACAAATAACATGTGATTTGATTTGATGTGTTTGCTACCTGCAGCAGTCTTTCTAAAACCTGAATGATGTTTACAACTACAACTGTTGTGGCAAGCTAAAGAAAGGGGCATCAGATTCAGTATTTTGTCACTACTAGTCTCATTTCATAACGCCCAAGATGGGCATTTGATTTTTGGAAATCATTTGTGATGCTGGATGTACCATAGCAGCAGAACATGCTACTGATTAGAAGAGTCTGGTTTGATCTGGTTTATAACTGCAGCAGAATGCTTTCTCTCTCCAGCCGGGGGACTGTTGACGTTTGATCTGGTTTATAACTGCAGCAGAATGCTTTCTCTCTCCAGCCGGGGGACTGTTGACGTTTGATCTGGTTTATAACTGCAGCAGAATGCTTTCTCTCTCCAGCCGGGGGACTGTTGACCTTTAGAAACAGCCTGTTATACTGAATGTACTTTCACTCCAGTTGGTCATGCCACACTTCTAGGCCTACTGTACAGTTGGCAACTGGATTGGTTCTTTGAATTCCAGGATGTTACTGTTACTGTTATAATTTCACCCACAAACACATGTTCATATGCACACACTCACATACAAACTGTACATAATCATGGTCTCTCTCTCTCTCTCTCTCTCTCTCTCTCTCTCTCTCTCTCTCTCTGTCTCTCTCTCTTTCTCTCTTTCTCTCATCTCTCTCTCTCTCTCTCTCTCTCTCTCTCTCTCTCTCTCTCTCTCTCTCTCTCACTCACTCGCTCTTTCTCTCCTCTCTCTCTCTCACTCTCACTCTCTCTCTCTCTCTCTCTCTCTCTCTCTCTCTCTCTCTCTATCTCTCTCTCTTTCCATCTCTCTTTCTCTCTCCCCTGTCTCTCTCTCTCTCTCTCTCTCTCTCTCTCTCTCTCTCTCTCTCTCTCTCTCTCTCTCTCTCTCCCCTGTCTCTCTCTATCTCTCTCTCTTTCCATCTCTCTTTCTCTCTCCCCTGTCTCTCTCTCTCCTCTCTCTCTCTCTCTCTCTCTCTCCCCGGTCTCTCTCTCTCCCCTGTCTCTCTCTCCCCTGTCTCTCTCTCTCCCCTGTCTCTCTCTCTCTCCCTGTCTCGCTCATCAGCTGTTCTGCTCCATTATGAGTTCCACTCCTCTCCATGAGCCAGGGGCCCAGGTCCTTCAGCAGCCCCATAATGGTCAACCCCAGCCTGAGCTGGGCCAGGGCCAGGGCCTGGGTGGTGGTCAGGGTGGGGGGGTGGTACCCTCAGGCAGTGTGGTGACCATAGCCTCCCGCCCCCCCCAGCCCCACTCAGAACCCCAGGCCTCCAGGCGTGTCTGCTTCTATAAGAGTGGAGACCCCCAGTTCGGAGGTCACCGGATGGTCATCAATGCCAGGACCTTCAAGACCTTCGATGCCCTCCTGGATGCCCTGTCTAAGAAGGTGATTAGCTTATTGATTATAGATGTATTTATTTTATTTATATTAGATATAATGTATTATCTGTTGTTTACAGAAAATGCTCTGTGTTAAAATCCACAACAAAAATAAGACATTGTATCTGACATGCTTCAGAACTTCAACCCCTCCCCTTCCTGTGCCTTGTACATACAGTACACCCCATGTAGTCATGTCATAGCACATTCCCATAACCTCACCCCATGTCTCCATGTCCAAGGTCCCCCTGCCATTCGGGGTCCGCACCATCACCACCCCCCGGGGCTCCCACCATGTCCGGGGTCTGGATGAGCTGCAGGATGGGGGCTCGTATGTCTGCTCGGACCAGCGGAGGGTGAAGCCCCTGAACCTGGACATGGCTAACCGCCGGCTGCCTCCCTGGAACACCACCACCCGGCCCGTCAGCGGGGGTCAGAGGGCGCGGCGAGGGAGTCGTGGAGTCAACGGGGGCGTCAGAAGGGTGTCCGTCAGGACCCCTAAAAGGCTGATCGTATTTAAGAACAGAGACCCCAGTGTGAGGAGGACTATAGTTCTACAGAGAAGGACGGCTCCGACCTACGATGCCCTACTGGACTACCTCTCAGTCATCATGCAGTTTCCTGTACTGAAGCTGTACACACCAGAAGGCAGCAGGGTAGGTCATCATGCAGTTCCCTGTACTGAAGCTGTACACACCAGAAGGCAGCAGGGTAGGTCATCATGCAGTTCCCTGTACTGAAGCTGTTCACACCAGAAGGCAGCAGGGTAGGTCATCATGCAGTTCCCTGTACTGAAGCTGTTCACACCAGACGGCAGCAGGGTAGGTCATCATGCAGTTCCCTGTACTGAAGCTGTTCACACCAGAAGGCAGCAGGGTAGGTCATCATGCAGTTCCCTGTACTGAAGCTGTTCACACCAGAAGGCAGAGAAGTCCAGCAAAGTCCCAGGATGTATTTTACATTGTAATGAATAAGATTATATGGAAAGGGAGGACCTGATCCTAGATCAGCGATCCTATTCTGAGACTCTTTGTGAATACGGGTATCTGGGTTAGGGTTAGGGTTAGGGTTAGGGTTAGGGTTAGGGTTACAACATGTTAGTTACTGACTTAAGAACATCGAAGCCATCAACGGACGCTTTCTAACCCCTTCTGCAATGTTAATAATAACACAGTGTTTAGTGTTTCTATAGGACTACAACAGTGCACTACTTTTGGCCAGTCTGAGCCATGAACCCTATGAGGCTCCTGCCAAATGTAGTACACTACACAGAGATAGGGCTGCCACCATAGAGGACGATAGAGGCCATACTAGCATGGCAGCGCCATTGGCTGATCCCTCCTGGTGACCCTGTTGAAGTCATGTCCAACTGGGTCATCAGGAGGGATCAGCCAATTGTGAAGAAGAAAATGTACTACTTTAAAATGGAGATAGCATGCTGTCACAGATGCTATAATGGCACAGATACAAAGATGAGCCCTCTATCTATCTCTATGGACACACCCTATCTCTAGGACTTAGTGGAGTCACCCCATGGCACCCTGATGAGGTCCTATCAAGCCTTCTGCCCCCTACTGGGCAATAATACAATAATCTGCCTACCGTCCATCTGCTATCAGGATGACGTGCGTGTTCTGGCCCAGAGTCACGGATGAATTCCTCTTCATTATCTTTGATTAACCCAGAGTTGATGGGAGCAGCAGACTGGACGTTCCTTGAGATGAGCGGGAGACCAGGGATCATACAGCGGCTTGCGAAAGAATTCACCCCCTTTGGCATTTTTCCTATTTTGTTGCCTTACAACCTGGAATTAAAATGGATTTTTTGGGGGTTTGTGTCATTTGATTTACACAACATACCTACCACTTTGAAGATGCTAAATATTTTTTATTGTGAAACAAACAAGAAATAAGACAAAAAAACTGAAAACTTGAGCGTGCATAACTATTCACCCCCCCAAAGTCAATACTTTGTAGAGACACCTTTTGCAGCAATTACAGCTGCAAGTCTCTTGGGGTATGTCTCTATATGCTTGGCACATCTAGCCACTGGGATTTTTGCCCATTCTTCAAGGCAAAACTGCTCCAGCTCCTTCAAGTTGGATGGGTTCCGCTGGTGTACAGCAATCTTTAAGTCATACCACAGATTCTCAATTGGATTGAGGTCTGGGCTTTGACTAGGCCATTCCAAGACATTTAAATGTTTCCTCTTAAACCACTCGAGTGTTGCTTTAGCTGTATGCTTAGGGTCATTGTCCTGCTGGAAGATTAACCTCCGTTTCAGTCTCAAATCTCTGGAAGACTGAAACAGGTTTCCCTCAAGAATTTCCCTGTATTTAGCGCCATCCATCATTCCTTCAATTCTGACCAGTTTCCCAGTCCCTGCCGATGAATAACATCCCCACAGCATGATGCTGCCACCACCATGCTTCACTGGTGTTCTCGGGGTGATGAGAGGTGTTGGGTTTGCGCCAGACATAGCGTTTTCCTTGATGGCCAAAAAGCTCCAAGTTTAGTCTCATCTGACCAGAGTACCTTCTTCCATATGTTTGGGGAGTCTCCCACATGCCTTTTGGCGAACACCAAACGTGTTTGCTTATTTTTTTCTTTAAGCAATGGCTTTTTTCTGGTCACTCTTCCGTAAAGCCCAGCTCTGTGGAGTGTACGGCTTAAAGTGTCCTATGGACAGATACTCCAATCTCCGCTGTGGAGCTTTGCAGCTCCTTTAGGGTTATCTTTGGTCTCTTTGTTGCCTCTCTGATTAATGCCCTCCTTGCCTGGTCCGTGAGATTTGGTGGGCGGCCCTCTCTTGGCAGGTTTGTTGTGGTGCCATATTCTTTCAATTTTTTAATAATGGATTTAATGGTGCTCCGTGGGATGTTCAAAGTTTCTGATATTTTTTTATAACCCAACCCTGATCTGTACTTCTCCACAACTTTGTCCCCAACCTGTTTGGAGAGCTCCTTGGTCTTCATGTTTTTTTTTCTTTTTTTTTCTTTTTTTCTCACCTTTATTTAACCAGGTAAGCCAGTTGAGAACAGGTTCTCATTTACAACTGCGACCTGGCCAAGATAAAGCAAAGCAGTGCAATAATGGTGCAGCTTGCTTGGTGGTGCCCCTTGCTTAGTGGTGTTGCAGACCTTGGGGCCTTTCAGAACAGGTGTATATATATGCTGAGATCATGTGACACTTAGATTGTACACAGGTGGACTTTATTTAACTAATTGTGTGACTTCTGAATTGGTTGCACCATATCTTATTTAGGGGCTTCATAGCAAAGGGGTGAATACATATGCACACACCACTTTTCCGTTCTTTATTTTGTAGAATTCTAGTCTATTTTGTGTATGTCCATTACATGAAATCCAAATAAAAACAATTTTAAATGACAGGTTGTAATACAACAAAATAGGAAGGGTGATGAACACTTTTGCAAGGCACTGTATGTATCAAGCATCTCAGAGTAGGAGTGGGATCTAGGATCAGTTTTGTGTTTTAGATCATAATGAATATGTCAGTGGGTGCTGTAGGTGGGTGTGGTGCAGGAATCAGGCGCAGGACGCAGAAACTTAGTCCAAAAGACTTTAGTGAACACTCACTCATAACACGAGCCAAAAAGCCCGGAGGCGAGAAAATACGCACACAGGCGTAAAACAAAATGCGCACTAACATGTGCAAGAACCCTCCCTAACAGAGGAGGAAAACAACGAAGCACGGACAACCAACAGTAGCGCACAAACACGACAGCAAGTACAATCACACACAACACCTGACAAACACAACGAGAACTTATAGGACACTAATGAGCGCTAAACGAAAACAGGTGTACAACATCAAGACAAAACCAAACGAACATCGAAACATACAACGGTGGCAGCTAGTACTCCGGAGACGACGACCGCCGAAGCCTGCCCGAGCAAGGAAGAGAGGCAGCCTCGGCCGAAACCGTGACAGTACCCCCCCCTTGACGCCCGACTCCGGCCTCGGGGACGACCAGGAGGACGCGGAGCAGGGCGCGTCGGGTGACTACGGTGGAATTCTGTCAGGAGAGACGGGTCCAAAATGTCTCTCCTCGGCACCCAGCACCGTTCCTCCGGGCCGTACCCCTCCCACTCCACGAGATATTGGAGACCCCCCATCCGATGTCTCGAATCCAAGATGGACCGCACGGAGTACGCCGGTGCCCCCTAGATGTCCAATGGGAGCGGATGAGTCTCTCTGATTTCATCTTCCTGGAGTGGACCAGCTACCACCGGCCTGAGAAGAGACACATGGAACGAGGGGTTAATATTCTTATAATCAATAGGCAGTTGTAATCTGTAACACACCTCGTTCAATCTTCTCGGACTTTAAACGGCCCCACAAACCGCCGACCCAGTTTCCGGCAGGGCAGGCGGAGGGGCAGGTTTCTGGGAGAGAGCCAGACTCGATCACCAGGTGCGTACACCGGCCCCTCACTGCGGTGGAGATCGGCGCTCACCTTCTGACGACGGAGGGCCCGCTGCAGGTGGACGTGTGCAGCGTTCCACGTCTCCTCTGAGCGCCGCACCCACTCATCCACCGCAGGAGCCTCGATCTGGCTCTGCTGCCATGGTGCCAGAACCGGCTGGTAACCTAACACACATTGGAAAGGGGTTAGGTTAGTTGAGGAATGGCGTAGGGAATTTTGGGCCATTTCTGCCCAGGGAACGTACCGTGCCCACTCCTCCGGCCGGTCCTGGCAGTATGATCTAAGAAACCTACCCACATCCTGGTTCACACGTTCCACCTGCCCATTACTCTCAGGATGGTAACCCGAGGTGAGGCTCACCGAGACCCCCAAATGCTCCATAAACGCTCTCCAGACTCTGGAGGTGAACTGGGGACCTCGATCAGACACAATATCCTCGGGTACCCCGTAGTGCCGGAAAACGTGGGTGAATAGAGCTTCTGCGGTCTGTAGGGCAGTAGGAAGGCCCGGCATAGGGAGCAAATGACAGGCCTTAGATAACCGGTCCACAACGACCAGTATAGTAGTGTTCCCCTGCGAGGGGGGAAGGTCAGTGACGAAGTCCACCGAGAGGTGAGACCATGGTCGTTGTGGAACGGGCAGGGGTTGTAACTTACCCCTAGGCAGATGTCTAGGCGCCTTACACTGGGCGCACACCGAGCAGGAGGAGACATAAACCCTCACATCCCTCGCTAACGTGGGCCACCAGTACTTAGCACTAAGGCAGTGCACTGTACGGCCAATACCAGGATGTCCAGAGGAGGATGACGTGTGAGCCCAATAGATGAATCGATCCCGAACCTCGAGCGGGACGTACGTCCGACCCTCCGGGCATTGAGGAGGACTAGGGTCGGTGCGCAACGCCCGCTCGATCTCAGCATCGACCTCCCACACTACCGGTGCCACCAGACAAGACTCCGGCAGTCTGGGAGTGGGCTCCACGGACCTCTCCTCCGTGTCATACCGCCGAGACAGTGCGTCTGCCTTACCGTTCTGTGACCCAGGGATGTACGTGATCTTAAATACGAACCGGGCCAAAAACATGTTCCACCGCGCCTGGCGAGGGTTCAGTCTCCTAGCTGCCCGGATGTACTCCAGGTTACGGTGGTCAGTCAAAATGAGAAAAGGGTGTTGAGCCCCCTCAAGCCAATGCCTCCACACCTTTAGGGCCTGTACCACGGCTAACAGCTCCCTGTCCCCTACGTCATAATTTCGCTCCGCCGGACTGAGCTTTTTGGAATAAAAAGCACAGGGGCGGAGTTTAGGTGGCGTGCCGGACCGTTGCGAAAGCACGTCCCTATACCGGCCTCTGACGCGTCCACCTCTGCCTGAAATGGTAAAGAGGGATCCGGATGCGCCAGCACCGGAGCTGAAGTAAACAGGTCCTTCAGCCTCCCAAAAGCCCTGTCCGCCTCGGCTGACCACTGCAAACGCACCAGACCCCCCTTCAAAAGAGACGTTATGGGAGCTGCCACCTGTCCAAAACCCCGGATAAACCTCCGGTAGTAATTTGCAAACCCCAAAAACTGCTGCACCTCTTTAACAGTGGTTGGAGTCTGCCAATTACGCACGGCTGACACCTGGTCAACCTCCATCTTCACCCCTGACGCAGACAACTGATAACCCAAAAAGGAGATAGACTCCTGGAAAAACAGACATTTCTCTGCCTTGACATACAGGTCGTGCTCCAACAGCCTCCTCAACACTCGGCGCACCAGGGCCACATGCTCGACTCGGGTAGACGAGTACACAAGAATGTCATCTATGTACACGACCACCCCCTGCCCCTGCATGTCCCTGAAGATCTCATCCACGAATGATTGGAAAACTGAAGGAGCGTTCATCAACCCGTATGGCATGACAAGATACTCGTAATGACCCGAGGTGGTACTAAACGCTGTCTTCCATTCATCGCCCTCTCTAATGCGTACCAAGTTGTAAGCGCTCCTGAGATCTAATTTTGTGAAAAAACGCGCCCCGTGCAATGACTCCGTCATGGTCGCAATCAGAGGAAGTGGATAACTGTACTTCACCGTGATCTGATTGAGACTACAGTAATCAATGCACGGGCGTAACCCTCCATCCCTCTTCTTCACAAAAAAGAAACTCGAGGACGCAGGGGAAGTGGATGGCCGTATGTATCCTTGTCTCAGAGATTCGTCTATGTAAGTCTCCATAGCTCTCTTCTCCTCTTGAGACAGAGGATACACATGGCTCCGTGGGAGCGCAGCTCCTGCCTGGAGGTCTATCGCACAATCTCCCTGCCTATGAGGAGGTAACTGCGTCACCCTCGACTTACTGAACACAATAGCCAAATCCTCATACTCGGGGGGAATGTGCAATGCGGGCACCTGGTTTGGACTCTCCACTGAGGTAGCCCCCACAGAAACACCTAAACATCGACCCACACACTGGGCAGACCACTCCATCAGAGCCCTCTCCTGCCACGAAATAGACGGATTATGGATACTCAACCAGGGCATTCCCAGCACCACCGGATACGCAGGAGAGTCGATCAGATATAGCTGGATAATCTCCTCATGACCCCCCTGCGTACACATCCTAAGTGGTGCCGTGACTTCCCTGATCAAGCCCGATCCTAACGGACGGCTATCTAGGGCATGAACGGGGAATGGGACGTCAACAGGAAGAAGGGGAATCCCTAATTCTAAACAAAATTTTCTATCAACAAAATTCCCAGCCGCGCCTGAATCTACTAGCGCCTTATGCTGGGAATGAGGTGCAACCTGTGGAAATCGCACAGGTATACAGAAGTGCGCAACAGAGAGCTCTGGGTAAGTGGGGCGCCTACTCACCTGGAAGGACTCCCCAGTGCGGAGCCTGTCGTCTTCTCCCCTAGGAGACCCTCCCCAGCACCTAGCCGCGGTGTGTCCTCCACGGCCACAGTTGGTGCAGAGGACGGCCCCCCTCGTGCTCCGACCCCTCCTCTCTCTAGCGCCAGCACCCCCGAGCTCCATAGGGCTCGGCTCGGAGGTGCTGGAGGATGGAATGGACGGACCCCCCTCGGAACGTCCGCGGGTAGCCAGCAGGGTGTCCATCCAGCCTGATGGACATGTCCACTAACTGATCGAAAGAGAGGCTGGTATCCCTGCAGGCCAGCTCCTGACGGACGTCCTCTCGTAGACTACAGCGGTAGTGATCGATGAGGGCCCGCTCATTCCACCCTGCATCCGCCGCTAGAGTTCAGAATTCTAAAGCGAACTCCTGGGCGCTCCTCCTCCCCTGCCGGAGGTAGAACAGACGCTCCCCCGCCGCTTTCCCCTCAGGTGGATGGTCAAACACAGCCCTGAAGCGGCGGGAGAACTCAGAGTAGGTGATGGTGGAGGCGTCTATTCTCCTCCACTCGGCATTGGCCCATTCCAACGCCTTGCCAGTAAGACAGGAGATGAGGGCGGACACGCTCTCGTGTCCCGAGGGCGCCGGGTGTACGGTGGCCAGGTATAGTTCCACCTGCAGAAGGAAGCCCTGACACCCGGCAGCGGTCCCATCATAGGCCCTCGGGAGTGAGAGCCGAATTCCCCTGGGTTCCGGAGCTTGAATGGGCTGACTGGCCGATGGTGATGGCACGGGAGGTGGAGTTGTGGGTGTCCCTCTGGTCTCCCAGCGTTGAAGGGTGTTAATCACGTCCTGAAGGGCGGTCCCGATACGAAGGATCTGATCGTTCTGCTCACGGACCCGATCCTCCAGAGACTCAGGTGCTGCTGCGGCTCCTGCTGATTCCATCCTTATGGTGTGTGATTCTGTCAGTGGGTGCTGTAGGTGGGTGTGGTGCATGAATCAGGCGCAGGACGCAGAAACTTAGTCCAAAAGACTTTAGTGAACACTCACTCATAACACGAGCCAAAAAGCCCGGAGGCGAGAAAATACGCACACAGGCGTAAAACAAAATGCGCACTAACATGTGCGAGAACCCTCCCTAACAGAGGAGGAAAACAACGAAGCACGGACAACCAACAGTAGCGCAATCACACACAACACCTGACAAACACAACGAGAACTTATAGGACAATAATTAACGCTAAACGATAACAGGTGTTCAACATCAAGACAAAACCAAACGAACATCGAAACATACAACGGTGGCAGCTAGTACTCCGGAGACGACGACCGCCGAAGCCTGCCCGAGCAAGGAAGAGGGGCAGCCTCGGCCGAAACCGTGACAGAATAAGAGGAGGGACCTGATCCTAGATTAACATTCCTACTCTTAGACACTTGATACGGCCTCTGAAATGTATTAATGTTTCAAGATTCAAGTTTGAATGTCTTGTGCACAAGTACAGTGAAATGCCTTTCTTGCAAGCTCCAAACCCAACAATGCAGTAATCAATATCAATGGAGCACTAGAAATAAGAAGGTAGAACAAAAACACAAAATAAATGAAAATACGAAATAGGAAGAACAAGTAAGAAGTTATATACAGAGATATGTATAGGGACTAGTATAGCATACTATATACAGAGATATGTATAGGGACTAGTATAGCATACTATATACAGAGATATGTATAGGGACTAGTATAGCATACTATATACAGAGATATGTATAGGGACTAGTATAGCATACTATATACAGAGATATGTATAGGGACTAGTATAGCATACTATATACAGAGATATGTATAGGGACTAGTATAGCATACTATATACTATTACCATATTAGTTCCAGTACCATATTAACAATGTTCAGGGATACTGGAGTGATGGAGGTAGATATAGTGCATTCTGAAAGTATTCAGACCCCTTGACTTTTTCCACATATTGTTACGTTACAGCCTTATTGTAAAATTGATTCAATTGTTCTTTCCCCTCATCAATCTACGCACAATACCTCATAATGACAAAGCAAAAAAGGTTTTAAGACATTTTTGCAAATTTCTAAAAAGATTAAAACTGAAATATCACATTTACATAGGTATTCAGACCCTTTACTCAGTACTTTGTTGAATCACCTTTGGCATCGATAACAGCCTCAAATCTTCTTGGGTATGACACTACAAGCTTGACACACCTGTATTTAGGGAGTTTCTCTGCAGATCCTCTCAAGCTCTGTCAGGTTGGATGGGGAGCGTCGACGCACAGCTATTTTTAGGTCTCTCCAGAGATGTTTGATCGGGTTCATGTCTGGACTCTGGCTGGTCCACTCAAGGACATTCAGAGACTTGTCCCGAAGCCACTCCTGCGTTGTCTTGGCTATGTGCTTAGGGTCATTGTCCTGTTGGAAGGTGAACCTTTGCCCCAGTCTGAGGTCCTGAGGTCTCTCTGTACTTTGCTCCGTTCATCTTTCCCTCGATCCTGACTAGTCTCCCAGTCCCTGCCACTGAAAAACATCCCCACAGCGTGATGCTGCCACCACCATGCTTCACCGTAGTGATGGTGCCAGGTTTCCTCCAGACATGACGCTTAGCATTCAGGCCAAAGAGTTCAATCTTGGTTTCATCAGACCAGAGAATCTTGTTTCTCATAGTCTGAGAGTCCTTTAGGTGCCTTTTGGCAAACTCCAAGCGGGTTGTCATGTGCCTTTTACTGAGGAGTGGCTTCCGTCTGGCCAAAAAGGCCTGATTGGTGGAGTGTTGCAGAGATGGTTGTCCTTCTGGAAGTTTCTCCCATCTCCACAGAGGAACTCTGGAGCTCTTTCAGAGTGACCATCAGGTTCTTGGTCACCTCCCTGCCCAAAGCCCTTCTCCCCCGATTGCTCAGTTTGGCCGGGCAGCCAGCTCTACGAAGAGTTTTGGTGGTTTCAAACTTCTTCCATTTAAGAATGATGGAGGCCACTGGGTTATTGGGGACCTTCAATGCTGCAGACATTGTTTGGTACCCTTCCCCAGATCTCTGCCTCGACACAGTCCTGAGCTCTTTATATTTCTTTCATCCATTTTAGAATAAGGCTGTAACGTAACATAATGTGGAAAAATCGAATGGGTCTGAATACTTTCTGAATGCACTGTATGTATAGGGGTAAGGTGACTATATACTGGGTCAGTTCCAATACCATATTTATAACGTGCAGGGATACTGGAGTGATGGAGGTAGATATGTATAGGGGTAAGGTGACTAGGCATCAGGATATATGATAAACAGAGTAGCAGCAGCATATATAATTATTGTATGTGAGTGTGTGTGCGTGTGTGTAGAGTCAGTATAAATGTGTGTGTTTGAGCAAGTTAAGTGAGTGTGTGTGGAGTGTGTAGAGTCCTGTGAGTGTGTAGAGTCCTGTCAGTGTGTAGAGTCCTGTGAGTGTAGAGTCCTGTGAGGGTGTAGAATCCTGTGAGTGTGTGGAGTCCTGTGAGTGTGTAGAGTCCTGTGAGTGTGTAGAGTCCTGTGAGTGTGTAGAGTCCTGTGAGTGTGTAGAGTCCTGTCAGTGTGTAGAGTCCTGTGAGGGTGTAGAGTCCTGTGAGGGTGTAGAGACCTGTGAGGGTGTAGAGTCCTGTGAGTGTGTAGAGTCCTGTGAGTGTGTAGAGTCCTGTGGGGGTGTAGAGTCCTGTGAGTGTGTAGAGTCCTGTGAGTGTGTAGAGTCCTGTGAGTGTGTAGAGTCCTGTGAGGGTGTAGAATCCTGTGAGTGTGTAGAGTCCTGTGAGTGTGTAGAGTCCTGTGAGTGTGTAGAGTCCTGTGAGTGTGTAGACTCCTGTGAGTGTGTAGAGTCCTGTGGGGGTGTAGAGTCCTGTGAGTGTGGAGAGTCCTGTCAGTGTGTAGAGTCCTGTGAGTGTGTAGAGTCCTGTGAGTGTGTAGAGTCCTGTGAGGGTGTAGAGTCCTGTGAGTGTGTAGAGTCCTGTGAGTGTGTAGAGTCCTGTGGGGGTGTAGAGTCCTGTGAGGGTGTAGAGTCCTGTCAGTGTGTAGAGTCCTGTGAGGGTGTAGAGTCCTGTGAGGGTGTAGAGACCTGTGAGGGTGTAGAGTCCTGTGAGTGTGTAGAGTCCTGTGGGGGTGTAGAGTCCTGTGAGTGTGTAGAGTCCTGTGAGTGTGTAGAGTCCTGTGAGTGTGTAGAGTCCTGTGGGGGTGTAGAGTCCTGTGAGGGTGTAGAGACCTGTGAGTGTGTAGAGTCCTGTGAGGGTGTAGAGACCTGTGAGTGTGTAGAGTCCTGTGAGGGTGTAGAGTCCTGTGAGTGTGTAGTGTCCTGTGGGGGTGTAGAGTCCTGTGAGTGTGTAGAGTCCTGTGAGTGTGTAGACTCCTGTGAGTGTGTAGAGTCCTGTGGGGGTGTAGAGTCCTGTGAGTGTGTAGAGTCCTGTCAGTGTGTAGAGTCCTGTGAGTGTGTAGAGTCCTGTGAGTGTGTAGAGTCCTGTGAGTGTGTAGAGTCCTGTGAGGGTGTAGAATCCTGTGAGTGTGTAGAGTCCTGTGAGTGTGTAGAGTCCTGTGAGTGTGTAGAGTCCTGTGAGTGTGTAGAGTCCTGTGAGTGTGTAGAGTCCTGTGGGGGTGTAGAGTCCTGTGAGTGTGTAGAGTCCTGTCAGTGTGTAGAGTCCTGTGAGGGTGTAGAGTCCTGTGAGGGTGTAGAGACCTGTGAGGGTGTAGAGTCCTGTGAGTGTGTAGAGTCCTGTGAGTGTGTTAGAGTCTGTGGGGGTGTAGAGTCCTGTGAGTGTGTAGAGTCCTGTGAGTGTGTAGAGTCCTGTGAGTGTGTAGAGTCCTGTGGGGGTGTAGAGTCCTGTGGGTGGGGGGGTGAGTGTGGTAGAGTCCTGTGAGTGTGTAGAGTCCTGTGAGTGTGAAGAGTCCTGTGGGGGTGTAGAGTTCCTGTGAGGGTGTAGAGACCTTGTGAGTGTGTAGAGTCCTGTGAGGGTGTAGAGTCCTGTGAGTGTGTAGAGAGTCCTGTGGGGTGTAGAGTCCTGTGAGGGTGTAGAGACCTGTGAGTGTGTGTAGAGTCCTGTGAGGGGTGTAGAGACCTGTGAGGTGTGTGTAGAGTCCTGTGAGGGTGTAGAGTCCTGTGAGTGTGTAGAGTCCTGTGGGGGTGTAGAGTCCTGTGAGTGTGTAGAGTCCTGTGAGTGTGTAGACTCCTGTGAGTGTGTAGAGTCCTGTGGGGGTGTAGAGTCCTGTGAGTGTGTAGAGTCCTGTCAGTGTGTAGAGTCCTGTGAGTGTGTAGAGTCCTGTGAGTGTGTAGAGTCCTGTGAGGGTGTAGAATCCTGTGAGTGTGTAGAGTCCTGTGAGTGTGTAGAGTCCTGTGAGTGTGTAGAGTCATGTGAGTGTGTAGAGTCCTGTGAGTGTGTAGAGTCCTGTGGGGGTGTAGAGTTCTGTGAGTGTGTAGAGTCCTGTCAGTGTGTAGAGTCCTGTGAGGGTGTAGAGTCAAATCAAATCAAATCAAATTTTATTGGTCACATGCGCCGAATACAACAGGTGCAGACATTACAGTGAAATGCTTACTTACAGCCCTTAACCAACAGTGCATTTATTTTAAACAAAAAAGTAAGAATAAAACAACAACAAAAAAGTGTTGAGAAAAAAAGAGCAGAAGTAAAAAATAAAGTGACAGTAGGGAGGCTATATATACAATAGAATAAAGTGACAGTAGGGAGGCTATATATACAGGGGGGTACCGTTGCATAGTCAATGTGCGGGGGCACCGGCTAGTTGAGGTAGTTGAGGTAATATGTACATGTGGGTAGAGTTAAAGTGACTATGCATAAATACTTAACAGAGTAGCAGCAGCGTAAAAAGGATGGGGTGGGGGGGCAGTGCAAATAGTCCGGGTAGCCATGATTAGCTGTTCAGGAGTCTTATGGCTTGGGGGTAGAAGCTGTTGAGAAGTCTTTTGGACCTAGACTTGGCACTCCTGGTACCGCTTGCCGTGCGGTAGCAGAGAGAACAGTCTATGACTAGGGTGACTGGAGTCTGACAATTTTGAGGGCCTTCCTCTGACACCGCCTGGTATAGAGGTCCTGGATGGAAGGGAGCTTTGCCCCAGTGATATACTGGGCCGTACGCACTACCCTCTGTAGTGCCTTGCGGTCAGAGGCCAAGCAGTTGCCATACCAGGCGGTGATGCAACCAGTCAGGATGCTCTCGATGGTGCAGCTGTAGAATTTTTTGAGGATCTGAGGACCCATGCCAAATCTTTTTAGTCTCCTGAGGGGGAATGGGCTTTGTCGTGCCCTCTTCACGACTGTCTTGGTGTGTTTGGACCATGATAGTTCGTTGGTGATGTGGACACCAAGGAACTTGAAGCTCTCAACCTGTTCCACTACAGCCCCGTCGATGAGAATGGGGGCGTGCTCAGTCCTCTTTTTTTTTCTGTAGTCCACAATCATCTCCTTTGTCTTGGTCACGTTGAGGGAGAGGTTGTTGTCCTGGCACCACACGGCCAGATCGCTGACCTCCTCCCTATAGGCTGTCTAATCGTTGTCGGTGATCAGGCCTACCACTGTTGTGTCGTCGGCAAACTTAATGATGGTGTTGGAGTCGTGCCTGGCCATGCAGTCATGGGTGAACAGAGAGTACAGGAGGGGACTGAGCACGCACCCCTGAGGGGCCCCCGTGTTGAGGATCAGTGTGGCAGATGTGTTGTTACCTACCCTTACCACCTGGGGGCGGCCCGTCAGGAAGTCCAGGATCCAGTTGCAGAGGGAGGTGTTTAGTCCCAGGATCCTTAGCTTAGTGATGAGCTTTGAGGGCACTATGGTGTTGAATGCTGAGCTGTAGTCAATGAATAGCATTCTCACGTAGGTGTTCCTCTTGTCCAGGTGGGAAAGGGCAGTGTGGAGTGCGATAGAGATTGCATCATCTGTGGATCTGTTGGGGCGGTATGCAAATTGGAGTGGGTCTAGGGTTTCTGGGATTATGCTGTTGATGTGAGCCATGACCAGTCTTTCAAAGCACTTCATGGCTACAGACGTCAGTGCTACGGGTCGGTAGTCATTTAGGCAGGTTATCTGAGTCCTGTGAGGGTGTGGAGACCTGTGAGGGTGTAGAGTCCTGTGAGTGTGTAGAGTCCTGTGAGTGTGTAGAGTCCTGTGGGGGTGTAGAGTCCTGTGAGTGTGTAGAGTCCTGTGAGTGTGTAGAGTCCTGTGAGTGTGTAGAGTCCTGTGGGGGTGTAGAGTCCTGTGAGGGTGTAGAGACCTGTGAGTGTGTAGAGTCCTGTGAGGGTGTAGAGACCTGTGAGTGTGTAGAGTCCTGTGAGGGTGTAGAGTCCTGTGAGTGTGTAGAGTCCTGTGGGGGTGTAGAGTCCTGTGAGTGTGTAGAGTCCTGTGAGTGTGTAGACTCCTGTGAGTGTGTAGAGTCCTGTGGGGGTGTAGAGTCCTGTGAGTGTGTAGAGTCCTGTCAGTGTGTAGAGTCCTGTGAGTGTGTAGAGTCCTGTGAGTGTGTAGAGTCCTGTCACTGTGTAGAGTCCTGTCACTGTGTAGAGTCCTGTGAGTGTGTAGATTCCTGTGAGTGTGTAGAGACCTGTGAGTGTGTAGAGTCCTGTGAGTGTGTAGAGTCCTGTGAGTGTGTAGAGACCTGTGAGTGTGTAGAGTCCTGTGAGTGTGTAGAGTCCTGTGAGTGTGTAGAGTCCTGTGAGTGTGTAGAATCCTGTGAGGGTGTAGAGACCTGTGAGTATGTAGAGTCCTGTGAGTGTGTAGAGTCCTGTGAGTGTGTAGAGACCTGTGAGTGTGTAGAGTCCTGTGAGTGTGTAGAGTCCTGTGAGTGTGTAGAGTCCTGTGAGTGTGTAGAGTCCTGTGGGGGTGTAGAGTCCTGTGAGTGTGTAGAGTCCTGTGAGTGTGTAGAGTCCTGTGAGTGTGTAGAGTCCTGTGAGTGTGTAGAGTCCTGTGGGGGTGTAGAGTCCTGTGAGTGTGTAGAGTCCTGTGAGTGTGTAGAGTAATAATTGCAAGGGTCAACTCAGATAGTCCATGTAGCCATTCCGTTAACTATTTAGCAGTCTTATGTGTTGGGGGTAGAAGCTCTTCAGGAGCCTGTTGGTGTCAGACTTGATGCATCGGTACCGCTTGCTTTGCAGAAGCAGAGAGAACAGTCTATGGCTTGGCAGGCTTTCCTTTCACACCGCCTGATATAGAGGTCCTGGATTTCTATTTGACCTTTATTTACAGGGAGTCACCATTGAGACCAGGGAGCCCAGCACAAACAATTCACAAGATCAAATCACATCTAAGTCAAACAAACAATCTAGAAAAACAGCCACATTCCTCATCAAATAGTTCCCTATATTTTAAACTGCCCAAGCGACATCAGAGCATCCGATTGCAGTGTGTTTTGCAGTTGGTTCCAGCTATGAGGTGCATTAAAACTAAAAGTGGATTTACCTAATTCGGTGGAGACCCGATGATACCTCAAGAGTTAACCAACCCTGTGAGTGGGTTTGGTATCTCATGTTGTTTTTATACTTTAACAATGAAGTTAGGTAAGTTGAAAGCTTGTGTAGTAGGGCTGTGTAAACAAAAAGGGAGTAATGAATTGATCTACGCGACTATAATGAGGACCTTTTAATACAGGACGCTGTGGTGAGTATTGAAACTGTCACCGGGGGTAAAGCGAAGGGTGCTCTGGTAGACGGCATCCACAGGTGTAAGAGTAGTGGCTGCTGCATTCTGGTAAATGGTGTCACCATAGTCAAGAACTGGCAGGAAAGTTGACTGTACAATCTGCTTCCTGCTATTTAGGGAGAGGCAAGATCTATTTAAAAAAATATAAGCCCACTTTAAATCTTTGCTTTTTAAATAGCTCATCCATATGTTTTTTAAACAATAAGTCTTTGTCAATCCAAATGCCCAGATATTTGAGGCGGGAACCCGATCAATGGGAGAACCATCCAATGAATAAATATGTAGTCCATCTGAAACATTCTTGCGAGAACTAGAGAACAACATGTATTTAGTCTTGCCCACATTAAATACACGTTTTAAACCAACCAGGGCTTTCTGTAAGGTAACAAGGTCAGATTGCAGCTGCAACAAAGCCTGGTCAACAGTTTGGACGTAACAGTGTCGTCTGCATACAGATGAATAAGACAAGTTTGAACAGATAGACCAATATTATTTATATAAATAGAACAGGTCCCAGCACCGACCCCTGCGGTACACCTTTATATCCAGGAAACTAGACTTAACACCATCAGAGATCACACATTGTGTCCTATCTGTAATATACTTTTCAAGAAGCCTGATCCAGGCCTATATCAGTCATCCTTTGAATAAGAATGTGATGGTCAATGGTATCGAAGGCCTTGTTACAGGAGGGGGTCACAGTTCCGGAGCGACCCACTAGGTGTCATCCTCCGACAACCTTAGGCACCTCATCACTCACAGTCTGGACTAATCAGTATCCTATTGGTGTCACCTGTGTCTCCCTGTTCATCTGTGTCTACCTGTTCACCTGTGTCTACCTGTTCACCTGTGTCTACCTGGTCACCTGTGTCTACCTGTTCACCTGTGTCTACCTGTTCACCTGTGTCTACCTGTTCACCTGTGTATTTATGCCCTCATTTCCCTGTGTTCCCTTGCTCTGTTTTCTCTGCTAGTTTCACTATGCCAAGCAGTACTAATCAGTGTCTGATCGCGAGACGTATGTACAGGTACTTGAGACCTGTTCTCTCTGTTTCATTGTTGTTTTCAGTCATAGTTAGTATTTCATATGTTTGCTGTCAGCCTGTTTCGGGGTTAGGGTTAGTCCGTTATTTTGTATCCTGGTTTTGGGACCACCAGTAAAGATCCTTGTTTCACCATCTCTGCCTACTGCCGCCTACTGCCTACTGTCTATCCTGCACCGCACCTGGGTCACACCTCACACCAACCCTTACAGAAAACAGTGGCCTACATCATCACTCTGTTGACGGGTCGGGCCCTTTCCTGGGCTACCGCGTAGTGGAAGAGCCAAACTCTGGCGTGCTCTGACTCCTACCAATTCACCCGGGAGCTACGCAAGGTGTTCGACACTTCTCAGGTGGTGTCGGGGCACGAGTCCGGGAGGCGGCTTACGGCCTGTCGGCACGGTGACCGTTCGGTGGCGGACTACTACGTGGAGGCTCGAGGGGCAGGATGGGAGGAGAATGCCCTGGTCATCCTTTACGCGCAGGGGCTATCAGAGGGGATGAAGGACGAACTCTCCTTCAGGGAGCTGCCTGAGCGACTGGATGGCCTCGTCGACCTCTCGGTGCGGGTAGACAATCGGCGTTGTGAGAGGGCGCACGAGAGAGCGATGACGCAAGGTGCGCTTGTCCAAGATGGAGAAGCAGAGATGTCTGTGCCAGGGACGTTGCCTGTACAGGCAGGTTACCACTTCGACTCATGCCCGGAGAAGCCGGGAAATGGGAGGGCTCGCTAATATCGGGAGGGGTGCTAGCGAGCTGGAACCGAAACCCCAACCCTAGAGACTCGGGAAACCTGATGGACACGGGGCTGGCCCAAGGGTGGAACATTCCGTTACTCTCCCTCTCCGAGCCGGTTCCGGTCATGGGCCTGGATGGCCGGCCGTTGGGGTCGGGCTTCATCACCCGGCGCACTGTCCCCGTGCGTGTCGGGTGGCAGGGGGGCTATGGGAGGATATCCAGTTTTTCATTGTGTCCCTTCGTCCTTGGGCACCCCTGGCTGGTCGCCCACAAACCCCGGATAGACCGGTCCACGGGGCGGCTCATCCTGGAGGGAGGCTCCGCCTCCATCCTGTTCCGTTCTCCACCGACCACCATCCCACACCACCTACCAGTCCTCACCTCTTCCCCAGGTCCTGCACTCCGAACCGCCTACCGCCCTAGACGGCGGCTAGGCTACAGACTCCGTCACCGGCCCAGACCTGGCAGGCGTTCCCCAGGAGTATTGGGATCTGGGGGAGGTGTTTAGGCCCAGACCTGGCAGGCGTTCCCCGGGAGTATTGGGATCTGGGGGAGGTGTTTAGGCCCAGACCTGGCAGGCGTTCCCCGGGAGTATTGGGATCTGGGGGAGGTGTTTAGGCCCAGACCTGGCAGGCGTTCCCCGGGAGTATTGGGATCTGGGGGAGGTGTTTAGGCCCAGACCTGGCAGGCGTTCCCCAGGAGTATTGGGATCTGGGGGAGGTGTTTAGGCCCAGACCTGGCAGGCGTTCCCCAGGAGTATTGGGATCTGGGGGAGGTGTTTAGGCCCAGACCTGGCAGGCGTTCCCCGGGAGTATTGGGATCTGGGGGAGGGTGTTTAGGGCCAGACCTGGCAGGCGTTCCCCAGGAGTATTGGGATCTGGGGGAGGTGTTTAGGCTCAGACCTGGCAGGCGTTCCCCAGGAGTATTGGGATCTGGGGGAGGTGTTTAGGCCCAGACCTGGCAGGCGTTCCCCGGGAGTATTGGGATCTGGGGGAGGTGTTTAGGCCCAGACCTGGCAGGCGTTCCCCGGGAGTATTGGGATCTGGGGGAGGTGTTTAGGCCCAGACCTGGCAGGCGTTCCCCAGGAGTATTGGGATCTGGGGGAGGTGTTTAGGCCCAGACCTGGCAGGCGTTCCCCAGGAGTATTGGGATCTGGGGGAGGTGTTTAGGCCCAGACCTGGCAGGCGTTCCCCAGGAGTATTGGGATCTGGGGGAGGTGTTTAGGCCCAGACCTGGCAGGCGTTCCCCAGGAGTATTGGGATCTGGGGGAGGTGTTTAGGCCCAGACCTGGCAGGCGTTCCCCAGGAGTATTGGGATCTGGGGGAGGTGTTTAGGCCCAGACCTGGCAGGCGTTCCCTAGGAGTATTGGGATCTGGGGGAGGGTGTTTAGGCCCAGACCTGGCAGGCGTTCCCCAGGAGTATTGGGATCTGGGGGAGGGTGTTTAGTTAGAGGCGTATCAAGGGCCTCCTCACAGGCCATACAACATGAACTGACTGTAAGAACTTAGCCTACATTCAGGGGACCAAGAGGCTCAACTCGCGCCAGGCCAGGTGGGCGTTGTTCTTCACCAAGTTCCGGTTCACGATCTCATACCGTCTGGGGTCGAAGAACACCAAGCATGATGCGTTCTCCCGGCAGTTTGACCCCATGGACCTGGTGGAGAGGGATGACCCCATTGTCCCCAATGCCCTGATTGCTGCCCCAGTTTCGTGGGGAATCGAGCAGCTCTACGGCGGGAGCCAGATCCGGGCGGAGGTCCATCGGGGAGGATGTACGTACCCAAGGCTGAGCGCTCGCGACTGCTTCAGTGTGTGCACGCGTCCGACCTCACCAGCCAACCGGGGGTCGCGCCAGGATGTTGGAGTTCCTGCGTAGGAGGTTCTGGTGGCCATCAGCTGAGGGGGATACACGCTCCTTCATGGCTGCTTGCCCGGTGTGCGCGCGCATGAAGAGCTCATGTCAGCCCACGGCAGGGCTGCTCTGAAATCTGCTTATCCCCAAGCGCCCCTGGTCCCACATCTCTCTGGATTTCATTTCCGCCCTACCCCACTCTGATGGATACACAGTCATCCTGGTCGTTGTGGACCAGTTTTTGAAGGCTGTCCACTTCATTCCCCTTCTCAAACTCCCGTCGGCCCGGGAGACGGCTAAGTTGGTGGTGCAGCACGTTTTCTGGGTCCATGGCCTTCTCCAAGATGTGGTGTCGGATCGAGGTCCTCAGTTCACCTCCAGGTTCTGGAAGGCATTTGCCACCTGCCTCAGCGCCTCTGTCAGCTTGTCTTCCGGCTTCCATCCCCAGTCGAACGGGCAGACGGAGCGTGTCAACCAGGATCTGGAGGGGGTGCTGAGGTGCTACACCTCCAGCAACCCAGCTACGTGGAGTCAGCGACTGGTGTGGGCGGAGTACGCCCACAACACCCTTCTCTGCTCGTCCACCGGCCTGTCTCCCTTCCAGTGGCAATACGGGTACCAACACCCCCTATTCCCCGAGCAAGAGGAGGAGGCAGCGGTCCCATTGGTCCAGGCCCACATCAGTCGGTGTTGCTGCACCTGGGACAGAGGGTGTGGCTCTCCAGGAAGCTGTCTCCCCGGTTCGTCGGGCCTTTCAAAGTGGTCCGGCGAGTCAACCCAGTGGCCTACCGCCTGCAACTTCCCCCCACCATGCGGGTGCATCTCACGTTCCATGTGTCCCTCCTCAAGCCCGTCGCCACCTATCCCCTGGCTTCCCCTCCTCGTCCTGTTCCCCCTGCTGTGCCTCGTAGGATGGCAGCCGGCTTTTACTGTGGACCGGATCCTGGACTGCCGGCGGGTGGGGAGGGGTCTCCAATTTCTGGTGTACTGGGAGGGTTATGGGCCGGAGGAGCGGTCCTGGGTGCCCAGGAGGGACATTCTGGACCGACCCAGGGCTGATAACAACATTCCGTCGCCTCCACTCGGAGGCGCCGAGGTGAACGGCTGGGGCACTGTTACAGGAAGGGGTCACAGTTCCGGAGCGACCCACTAGGTGTCATCCTCCGACAACCTTAGGCACCTCCTCACTCACAGACTGAACTAACCATTATCTTATTGGTGTCACCTGTGTCTACCTGTTCACCTGTGAATTTATGCCCTCACTTCCCTGTGTTTCCTTGCTCTGTTTTTTCTGCTAGTTATCGATGCCAAACAGTACTAATCAGTGTCTGATCACGAGACGTATGTACAGGTACTTGAGAACTGTTCTCCCTGTTTCATTGTTGTTTTCAGTCATAGTTAGTATTTTGTATGTTTGTTGTCAGCCTGTTTTTGGAGACCAATTTGCTCCCCCTTTATTTTTTTGTGACAAGTCCGTTATTTTGTATCTTGGTTTTGGGACCACCAGTAAAGATCCTTGTTTCACCATCTCTGCCTACTGTCTACTGTCTATCTTGCACCACACCTGGGTAACACCTCACACCAGCCCTTACAGCCTTGGAAAGGTCTATAAATAAGGCAGCACAATGATTTTTATGATCCAAGCAACACATCATCTAAAACAAGTATAGCAGCTGAAACTGTGCTATGTCCAGATCTAAAACTGGATTGGTGCACATTAAGAACTACAGTGCAAAGTTAAAGAAGTTATTAGCTGAAAGTTAGTCAGTGATTCTAAAACTTTGGCTAGGCAAGATCATTTTGAAATTGGACAGTAGTTATCAAAGTCAGAAGGATCTCCTCCTTTATGTCTCCTCTGCTTTCCAGATCAGTCAGAAGGATCTCCTCCTTTATGTCTCCTCTGCTTTCCAGATCAGTCAGAAGGATCTCCTCCTTTATGTCTCCTCTGCTTTCCAGATCAGTCAGAAGGATCTCCTCCTTTATGTCTCCTCTGCTTTCCAGATCAGTCAGAAGGATCTCCTCCTTTATGTCTCCTCTGCTTTCCAGATCAGTCAGAAGGATCTCCTCCTTTATGTCTCCTCTGCTTTCTAGATCAGTCAGAAGGATCTCCTCCTTTATGTCGCCTCTGCTTTCCAGACCTTATGGATAGAAACAAGTGTCAAGTGAAAGATATGGGTCAGGGGTCAGGGAGCCCGGCCCCATTGGTCCACAACACCCTCTCTAGCACCATGTGATCCAGGGCGGTGCTATTGCCATACCAAGCGGTGATGCAGCCAGTCAAGATGGTCTCAATGGTGCAGCTGTAGAACTTTTTGAGAATTTGAGGGCCCATGCCAATCCTTTTCAACCTCCTGAGGGGGAAGAGGCGCTGTCGCGCCTTCTTCACGACTGTGTGCGTGTGTGGATCATTTGAAGTCCTTAGTGATTTGGACACCGAGGAACTTGAAGCTCTCGACCCGCTCCACCCCTCGTACAGTTTGTTAAGTGTCAGCTTGTTATTTTTCTTCCTGAGGTGGAATGTATACAACAGTCACGATAACAGCTGACAACTCCCTCGGGAGGTAGAAGGGTCAGCATTTGACCATCAGGTATTCCAAGACGAGTGAACAATGGGTCGAGACTTCCACTGCACTCGAGTCAGCAACAATTTTTTGTTGATGAAGAGGCAAACCCCTCCTCCTCTCGATTTCCCTGACTCCACTGTCCTGTCCGCTCGGTGAATGGAGAATCCATTGAGTTGGATAGCCATGGGGTCTATCTTGTCCGAAAGCAAAGTTTCAGAAAAGCTGAGAATATTGCAGATATGAGAGTCCCGTTGGTAGCAAATCCGCAATCGGATGTCATCCATCTTATTATCAAGAGGAATAAGATTGGCCAGTAGAATGGAGGGAAGAGGTGGCTGGTTTTCCCTTCGCTGTAATCTCGTAAGGACTCCCATCTCTTGCCTCTTTAACGTCGGCGTTTCCTCTTGGATACCCCCAGAATTGGGTCGGAATTACAGAAAGAGCCCAGGGCAGATGAGTCGAAGTCAAAGTTGAAGCTGGAATTGAGGTAAGTAACTGCCGATCTGATGTTTAACATTCTTTGTTAAACATCAGATCGGGGTTTTCTGCCCCTCCCAAAAGATAGAATTTGTTGATAATTGGCCCTCTTTCTGGGACTCACCCACAAACAGGACCAAGCCTGACCTGCTAAGGAGTGACGGACTCCATCCTAGCTGGAGGGGTGCTCTCATCTTATCTACCAACATAGATAGGGCTCTAACTCCTCTAGCCCCACAGTGAAATAGGGTGCAGGCCAGGCAGCAGGCTGTTAGCCAACCTGCCAGCTTAGTGGAGTCTGCCAATAGCACAGTCAGTGTAGTCAGCTCAGCCATACCCATTGAGACTGTGTCTGTGCCTCGACCTAGGTTGGGCAAAACTAAACATGGCGGTGTTCGCCTTAGCAATCTTATTAGGATAAAGACCTCCTCCATTCCTGCCATTATTGAAAGAGATCGTGACACCTCACATCTCAAAATAGGGTTACTTAATGTTAGATCCCTCACTTCAAAGGCAGTCATAGTCAATGAACTAATCACTGATCATAATCTTGATGTGATTGGCCTGACTGAAACATGGCTTAAGCCTGATGAATTTGCTGTGTTAAATGAGGCCTCACCTCCTGGTTACACTAGTGACCATATTCCCCGTGCATCCCGCAAAGGCGGAGGTGTTGCTAACATTTACGATAGCAAATTTCAATTTACAAAAAAAAAAATGGCGTTTTCGTCTTTTGAGCTTCTAGTCATGAAATCTATGCAGCCTACTCAATCACTTTTTATAGCTACTGTTTACAGGCCTCCTGGGCCATATACAGCGTTCCTCTCTGAGTTTCCTGAATTCCTATCAGACCTTGTAGTCATAGCAGATCATATTCTAATTTTTGGTGATTTTAATATTCACATGGAGAAGTCCACAGACCCACTCCAAAAGTCTTTCGGAGCCATCATCGACTCAGTGGGTTTTGTCCAACATGTCTCTGGACCTACTCACTGCCACAGTCATACTCTGGACCTAGTTTTGTCCCATGGAATAAATGTTGTAGATCTTAATGTTTTTCCACAAAATCCTGGACTATCGGACCACCATTTTATTACGTTTGCAATCGCAACAAATAATCTGCTCAGACCCCAACCAAGGAGCATCAAAAGTCGTGCTATAAATTCTCAGACAACACAAAAATTCCTTGATGCCCTTCCAGACTCCTTCTGCCTACCCAAGGACGTCAGAGGACAAAAATCAGTTAACCACTTAACTGAGGAACTCAATTTAACCTTGCGCAATACCCTAGATGCAGTTGCACCCCTAAAAACGAAAAACATTTGTCATAAGAAACTAGCTCCCTGGTATACAGAAAATACCCGAGCTTTGAAGCAAGCTTCCAGGAAATTGGAACGGAAATGGCGCCACACCAAACTGGAAGTCTTCCGACTAGCTTGGAAAGACAGTACCGTGCAGTACCGAAGAGCCCTCACTGCTGCTCGATCATCCTACTTTTCCAACTTAATCGAGGAAAATAAGAACAATCCAAAATTTCTTTTTGATACTGTTGCAAAGCTAACTAAAAAGCAGCATTCCCCAAGAGAGGATGGCTTTCACTTCAGCAGTAATAAATTCATGAACTTCTTTGAGGAAAAGATCATGACCATTAGAAAGCAAATTACGGACTCCTCTTTGAATCCAGGGCTTAGCTGTCCTGGATCTGCACAGCTCTGCGAGGGCCTGGGATCAGGAGAGACACTTAAGTGTTTTAATACTATATCTCTTGACACAATGATGAAAATAATCATGGCCTCTAAACCTTCAAGCTGCATACTGGATCCTATTCCTACTAAACTGCTGAAGGAGCTGCTTCCTGTGCTTGGCCCTCCTATGTTGAACATAATAAACAGCTCTCTATCCACCGGATGTGTACCAAACTCACTAAAAGTGGCAGTGATAAAGCCTCTCTTGAAAAAGCCAAACCTTGACCCGGAAAATATAAAAAACTATCGGCCTATATCGAATCTTCCATTCCTCTCAAAAATTTTTGAAAAAGCTGTTGCGCAGCAACTCACTGCCTTTCTGAAGACAAACAATGTATACGAAATGCTTCAGTCTGGTTTTAGACCCCATCATAGCACTGAGACTGCACTTGTGAAGGTGGTAAATGACCTTTTAATGGCGTCAGACCGAGGCTCTGCATCTGTCCTCGTGCTACTAGACCTTAGTGCTGCCTTTGACACCATCAATCACCACATTCTTTTGGAGAGACTGGAAACCCAAATTGGTCTACACGGACAAGTTCTGGCCTGGTTTAGATCTTACCTGTCGGAAAGATATCAGTTTGTCTCTGTGAATGGTCTGTCCTCCGACAAATCAACTGTACATTTCGGTGTTCCTCAAGGTTCCGTTTTAGGACCACTATTGTTTTCACTATATATTTTACCTCTTGGGGATGTTATTCGAAAACATAATGTTAACTTTCACTGCTATGCGGATGACACACAGCTGTACATTTCAATGAAACATGGTGAAGCCCCAAAATTGCCCTCGCTAGAAGCCTGTGTTTCAGACATAAGGAAGTGGATGGCTGAAAACTTTCTACTTTTAAACTCGGACAAAACAGAGATGCTTGTTCTAGGTCCCAAGAAACAAAGAGATCTTCTGTTAAATCTGACAATTCATCTTGATGGTTGTAAAGTCGTCTCAAATAAAACTGTGAAGGACCTCGGCGTTACTCTTGACCCTGATCTCTCTTTTGACGAACATATCAAGACTGTTTCAAGGACAGCTTTTTTCCATCTACGTAACATTGCAAAAATCAGAAATTTTCTGTCCAAAAATGATGCAGAAAAATTAATCCATGCATTTGTTACTTCTAGGTTAGACTACTGCAATGCTCTACTTTCCGGCTACCCGGATAAAGCACTAAATAAACTTCAGTTAGTGCTAAATACGGCTGCTAGAATCCTGACTAGAACCAAGAAATTTGATCATATTACTCCAGTGCTAGCTTCCCTACACTGGCTTCCTGTTAAGGCAAGGGCTGATTTCAAGGTTTTACTGTTAACCTATAAAGCGTTACATGGGCTTGCTCCTACCTATCTTTCTGAGTTGGTCCTGCCGTACATACCAATACGTACGCTACGGTCACAAGACGCAGGCCTCCTAATTGTCCCTAGAATTTCTAAGCAAACAGCGGGAGGCAGGGCTTTCTCCTATAGATCTCCATTTTTATGGAACAGTTTGCCTACCCATGTGAGAGACGCAGACTCGGTCTCAACCTTTAAGTCTTTACTGAAGACTTATCTCTTCAGTAGGTCATATGATTGAGTGTAGTCTGGCCCAGGAGTCTTCGGATGGGGCCACAGTGTCTCCGGACCGCTCCTGTCTCAGCCTCCAGTATTTATGCTGCAGTAGTTTATGTGTCGGGGGGCTGGGGTTAGTTGGTTATACCTGGAGTACTTCTCCTGTCTTATCCAGTGTCCTGTGTGAATTTAAGCATGCTCTCTCTAATTCTCTCGTTCTCTCTTTCTCTCTGAGAACCTGAGCCCTAGGACCATACGTCAGGACTACCGGGCATGCTGACACCTTGCTGTCCCCAGTCCGCCTGGCCTTGCTGCTATTCCAGTTTCAACTGTTCTGCTTGCGGTTACGAAACCCCTACCTGTCCCAGACCTGCTGTTTTCAACTCTTAATGATCGGCTATGAAAAGCCAACTGAGAGACCTGAGCCCTAGGACCATACGTCGGGACCACCGGCCGTGGTGACTCCTTGCTGTCCCCAGTCCGCCTGGCCTTGCTGCTATTCCAGTTTTAACTGTTCTGCCTGCGGTTATGGAACCCCTACCTGTCCCAGACCTGCTGTTTTCAACTCTTAATGATCGGCTATGAAAAGCCAACTGAGATTTATTCCTGATTATTATTTGACCATGCTTGTCACTTATGAACATTTTTGAACATCTTGGCATGGTTCTGTTATAATCTCCACCCGGCACAGCCAGAAGAGGACTGGCCACCCCTCATAGCCTGGTTCCTCTCTAGGTTTCTTCCTAGGTTTTGGCCTTTCTAGGGAGTTTTTCCTAGCCACCGTGCTTCTACACCTGCATTACTAGCTGTTTGGGGTTTTAGGCTGGGTGTCTGTACAGCACTTCGAGATATTAGCTAATGTATGAAGGGCTATATAAAATAAAATTGATTGATAAGAAATGATAGTGGATACATTTCATGAAAATAAAGTAAAAATAAACGCCAAAAGAATCCCAAAATAGCAAAGTTGGTTCGACGCTCGCAAAACCGCTGCCATCTTTATTGGGTTATTATAAAACCTAACAACTGTTGATTCTGATAGATATTGTAAATGATTTCCATCGACCTGAGGTCTCCTCCTTCGTCTTCCAGGTTGAAGGTCTGCCAGCGTTGATCCTGTGTTCTGGGGTGGTGGTAGCTTCAGGGAATGAACCCTTTAGACCAGGGAACTATGACGTCCTGAGACCGGCCCAGCCCGCTGCTGCTCACTCCTCTAACTCAGACTCTATAGAAGCAACCAGGCCAAAGCCCCTAACAGGTGAGTGGTCAGCTTTGCAGTGCTTTGGGTTGATTAGTTACTGATTGATTGAAGAAAAATGTAGCATGAGCGCTTCAGGTCTTCCAAAACACCCACAGGTGCTCTTGGAGGGGAATAGTAATTGAAAAAGCAAAAGGAAGAATTATAACAAATGGGTGTTGAGTGGCATACAACAATCCAGGTCCAGGCACAAGTTAAAAAGCCTTTATTTTGTGGGCTAAGTCATTATTTAAATAAACACCAACGTGTTACGGTTAACACCTTAATCAGGGTGATTGAGTCATAGATCAAATTGTTTGATTGTATTTTGACTAAGTATTTTTTTTTCTTCTGATTTTCCTACTTTTCTCTTCCTTTCTCTCTTTCTCTCTCCTTTCTTTCTTTCTTTCTTTCTTTCTTTCTTTCTTTCTTTCTTTCTTTCTTTCTTTCTTTCTTTCTTTCTTTCTTTCTTTCTTTCTTTCTTTCTTTCTTTCTCTCTTTCTTTCTTTCTCCCTCTCCCGTCAACACTCTAATCTCTTAGAAAATAAGGCATCGTTCTCCAGTGGGCGGCGGTCCAGGAACTTCAGCCTGTCATCAGAGAGATACTTTGTGAACCAGATCAACAAGTCTGTGAACGGTAGCTCCCACGGCCAGCCGGTCCGCCTCTCAGAGAGCATGGAGACAGAGCTGAACCAGAGAGAGACCCGGGGCTCTGTAGATATGGAGACAGACACGTATCAGCTTGTAGAGGACACGGGGAAGACCTCCATCGTACCGCAGGACGACGATATTGAGAAGTCCTTCAGGGTCAACCAAGATGGCAGCATGACCGTCGAGATGAAGGTTAGTACTGTTGTTGTTGTTGTTGTTGTTGAGTATGTTGAGGATGTTGTTGTTGTTGTTGAGTATGTTGAGTATGTTGTTGTAGTTATTGTTGTTGAGTATGGTGTTGTTGTTGTTATTGTTGTTGAGTATGGTGTTGTTGTTATTGTTGTTGAGTATGGTGTTGTTGTTATTGTTGTTGAGTATGGTGTTGTTGTTATTGTTGTTGAGTATGGTGTTGTTGTTATTGTTGTTGAGTACGGTGTTGTTGTTATTGTTGTTGTTGTTGTTATTGTTGTTGAGTATGGTGTTGTTGTTACTAATATTATTTATCATTACTTCATTACTTCCATTATTTCTATATTTATGGAACACACCTCTGATTTGATTCTGATTGGCAGGTCCGTCTGACCATCAAGGAGGAGGAGATGATCCATTGGACGACCACGTTGAGCCGCTCCAGCGTGGTGGCCAATCATAAACCAGGAGCCAAGTCGGGCTCCACCCCCCAGTCACCCGACAACAACGTGGAGGCGAAGGACCCTAACATTGGTCTCAGCGAGGATGAGACCAAGGAGAGTAACCACCCCAGCCGCAATGCAGAGAGGGGCGTGGCTTTCTGCGTGACGGACGGTGGAGGGACCGACAGTGGCAGTGGGGGCAGAGCTGGTTCTCTGAAGGCCCACCCCCGTCAGAAGCGGATGCCGACCCCTGGGCTGAGACAGGTGAAAAAGAAGCAGGCGTCCGTGGAAAGTGTAACCACGGTGACGGAGACAGGTGTCCAGGAGACCAGCCTGGGGACTTTTTCCTACACAGAGCGCACGGCAGACGGGGAGACCACGGGGGGGTACTGTGTGGTCCGGCAGAGCAGCAGCAGCTCCAGGTTACCCGCCATACCACCTGTCCCCAAGCCCAGGAAGAGTGGCTCGGCTGGGGCCAGCAGGGCCAGCAGGGCCAGCAGGACCGGCTCCCACTCCTCCCTCCGGTCCTCTGGAGTAGCAGAGGTGATGCAGATTCAGAACAATGGTAATGGCAGGGAGATCACTGAGACCGTCATGCACATCTACAAAAGGAGACAGAACAGCTACGATAACTACTATACCAACGCACTGGGGGCCGGGTACGGGACAGGTGGGGAGGGAGGTGGGGGTTATGCGGGTGAAGCAGGGTATGATGGAGGTTGCGGTGGTGGCTCCAACCCCATGCCGCGGAGTAAACCGGCCTCTTCAGACTCGGGGCCGCGCTCCTCCGTGGACTTCACCCGACCGTCCAGTACCAGCGACTCACTGAACCAACAGAGGGATGAGATACTCTCTCTGTCTTCTGAACCCACCTCACCTTCTCAGAATGTCACCCTTCCAACTCAGAAACAACCAGAGACCCTCAGCAACAAACAGTCGTCTTTCCCAGACATCGAAGCTCAAGCCGCGTCAGAGTCTCACACGTGGTCCTCTCCTAAAGAGACAGAATGCCCAAAGGAATTGGAATGTTCCGAGACAAAGGAATTGGAATGTTCCGAGACAATGGAATTGGAATGTTCCGAGACAAAGGAATTGGAATGTTCCGAGACAAAGGAATTGGAATGTTCCGAGACAAAGGAATTGGAATGTTCCGAGACAAAGGAATTGGAATGTTTCGAGACAAAGGAATTGGAATGTTCCGAGAAAAAGGAATTGGAATGTTCTGAGACAAAGGAATTGGAATGTTCCGAGACAAAGGAATTGGAATGTTTCGAGACAAAGGAATTGGAATGTTCCGAGACAAAGGAATTGGAATGTTCCGAGACGAAGGAATTGGAATGTTCCGAGACAAAGGAATTGGAATGTTCCGAGACAAAGGAATTGGAATGTTCCGAGACAAATGAATTGGAATGTTCAGAGACAAAGGAATTGGAATGTTCAGAGACAAAGGAATTGGAATGTTCCGAGACAAAGGAATTGGAATGTTCCGAGACAAAGGAATTGGAATGTTCCGAGACAAAGGAATTGGAATGTTCCGAGACAAAGGAATTGGAATGTTCCGAGACAAATGAATTGGAATGTTCCGAGACAAAGGAATTAGGATGTTCAGAGAGAAAGGAACTGGAATGTTCCGAGACAGTAGCGAAGGAGGAGGAGGCTGAGGAGGATGTTCTTGAAGAGAACAAGGAGAAGAGGACAGTGAAGACGAAAGGGAAGCAGATGAGTCCAACGTCCACTGCGAGCTCAAAGAGCAGACAGAAGGACAGTGTGGCAGGGTCTGTTAGGAGTACCAAAAATATCCCTGTGAAGAACGGGACCTTGGCGTTAAACATAGACGTGAAAGATTCTGAAAAACGGGGGTTAGCTTCTGAAAAACAGCTGAATATGGGTGAGAAGGTCGGAAGAGGGCAACGATCCCAGAAGGTCAACACCACTAAGTCTTCCAGGCAGAAGACACAGCCGAGGAAGAACGCGTTTTCTGTTTCCCCAGCCAGACAGACAGACACCGGACAGACAGTCAGACCGACGGTTCGAAAGATGGCCAGCCAGCCAACCAGAAAGACCTTGGCCAAGCAGAGGTCCATGTCTAACGAGGACAGAACCAAATCCCCCAAACAGACTCTGCTGAGTGAGAGCTTCTCCATGCCTGTCTTGCACCCCCCTCCAGCCCCCTCTGGGGTACACCAGTACGTAGAGAACTGGCTGCAGAACATCGCCCCAGAGTCCGTCCCCTATGTCGCCTACATGGAGGAGGGAGGCCAGGACACAGAAGAGACTGAACCCAGGACCAAGGTGTGTTTGTGTGTGTGTGTATTGGAGGGGTTGGGTACAGCAGAATATAAATTTAAGTGCCGTATAGATGAATACAATCTTCTTCTTCTTCTTCTTCTTCTTCTTCTTCTTCTTCTTCTTCTTCTTCTTCTTCTTCTTCTTCTTCTTCTTCTTCTTCTTCTTCTTCTTCTTCTTCTTCTTCTTCTTCTTCTTCTTCTTCTTCTTCTTCTTCTTCTTCTTCTTCTTCTTCTTCTTCTTCTTCTTCTTCTTCTTCTTCTTCTTCTTCTTCTTCTTCTTCTTCTTCTTCTTCTAAGGTAAACATGGAGGAGGGAGGCCAGGACACAGAAGAGACTGAACCCAGGACCAAGGTGTGTTTGTGTGTGTGTGTATTGGAGGGGTTGGGTACAGCAGAATATACATTTAAGTGCCGTATAGATGAATACAATCTTCTTCTTCTTCTTCTTCTTCTTCTTCTTCTTCTTCTTCTTCTTCTTCTTCTTCTTCTTCTTCTTCTTCTTCTTCTTCTTCTTCTTCTTCTAAGGTAAACATGGAGGAGGGAGGCCAGGACACAGGGGAGCCTGAACCAAGGACCAAGGTGATCTTCCAGATAGGAGCTGACTCAGAAGTCGAGTCAGAAGTGAAGAGTGGTTACCCAGAGGATCAGCATCTGTCCCAGTTGGGAGACCACCTCTCAGTGGGAGGCCTGTCCATGTCCTGCCTGTCTGTCCCTGTCAGCAACGCCGAGGCTCAGGTCGAGCTCTCTAACCCCCAGAGGACCAGGAAGCTCTGTTCCTCTATGCCCAGTGTCAGGTCGGTCTACCTTTATTTATTTTCATTTTATTTAACCTTTTATTTAACCAGGAAAGTCCCATTGAGATATATAATGTTTTTTACAAAGGAGACCTGACCAAGAAAGCAGCAGCAAGTAGCTAAGAAGTCAGTATCACAGCAAATGTTTGTAAATCTTCCATACCAAATATTGTAGTTTTAGGATTATTGTATTGCATACATTGTATTTTTCATATAGTATTACAATTATTGAGCTATTTTAGGATTGTACTATTTGATGACAATCTATGATTGTAAATTGGTTTACAATTCAGTCTATGACTGCGAGCTCCGTAAACTCCATTAATACAACGACTCTATGGGCCTATTGGCTGTTAAGGCTTACTTGTGGACTGTTAAGGCTTACTTGTGGAATGTTAAGGCTTACTTGTGGACTGTTAAGTACTTCTGGGGGGAATGGCCCTAGCCCTCACCCTCCGATTCCAACCGGTCCCAGACGTGCTCAATGGGATTGAGATCCGGGCTCTTCGCTGGCCATGGCAGAACACTGACATTCCTCTCTTGCAGGAAATCACGCATAGAACGAGCAGTATGGCTGGTGGCATTGTCATGCTGGAGGGTCATGTCAGGATGAGCCTGCAGGAAGGGTACCACATGAGGGAGGAGGATATCTTCCCTGTAACACACAGCGTTGAGATTGCCTGCAATGACAACAAGCTCAGTCCGATGATGCTGTGACACACCGCCCCAGACCATGACGGACCCTCCACCTCCAAATCGATCCCGCTCCAGAGTACAGGCCTCGGTGTAACGTTCATTCCTTCAACGATAAACGCGGATCCGACCATCACCCCTGGTGAGACAAAACCGCGACTCGTCGTGAAGAGCACTTTTTGCCAGTCCTGTCTAGTCCAGCAACGGTGGGTTTGTGCCCATAGGCGACGTTGTTGCCAGTGATGTCTGGTGAGGACCTGCCTTACAACAGGCCTACAAGCCCTCAGTCCAGCCTCTCTCAGCCTATTGCGGACAGTCTGAGCACTGATGGAGGGATTGTGCGTTCCTGGTGTAACTCGGGCAGTTGTTGTTGCCATCCTGTACCTGTCCCGCAGGTGTGATGTTCGGATGTACCTGTGCAGGTGCTGTTACACGTGGTCTGCCACTGCGAGGACGATCAGCTGTCCGTCCTGTCTCCCTGTAGCGCTGTCTTAGGCGTCTCACAGTACGGACATTGCAATTTATTGCCCTGGCCACATTTGCATTCCTCATGCGTCCTTGCAGCATGCCTAAGGCACGTTCATGCAGATGAGCAGGGACCATGGGCATCTTTCTTTTGGTGTTTTTGAGAGTCAGTAGAAAGGCCTCTTTAGTGTCCTAACTTTTCATAACTGTGACCTTAATTGCCTACTGTCTGTAAGCTGTTAGTGTCACAGATGGATGTTCATTAATTGGGATGGGAAACAGTGTTTAAACCCTTTACAATTAAGATTTGTGAAGTTATTTGGATTTTTACAAAATATCTTTGAAAGACAGGGTCCTGAAAAGGGGACTTTTTGCAGAGTTTATTATTCCGACTACTACTACTACTACCACTACTACTACACTACTACTACTGCTACTACTACCACTGCTACTACTACTACTGCTACTACTGCTACTACTACTACTTCTACTTCTACAACTACTACTACTACTACTACTTCTACTTCTACAACTACTACTACTACTACTGCTACTACTACTACTACTACTACTACTACTACCACTACTACTAATTTAACCCTTCGTTCTACTACTTCTCTAAGTCTATACTTACTACTACTACTACTATACTCTACTCCTCTAATGCTATTCCTCCTCCTCCTCCTCATCCTCCTCTTCCTCCTCCTACTACTACTACTACTACTACTACTACTACTACTACTACTACTACTACTACTACTACTACTACTACTACTACTCTAACTATATTCTTACTACTACTACTACTACTACTACTACTACTACTACTACTACTACTCTAACTATATTCTTACTACTACTACAACTACTACTACTACTATTAATACTACTATTACTACTAGTACTACTAATCTAACCCTTCATTCTACTACTAGTACTACTACTACTTCTCTAAGTCTATACTTACTACTACTACTACTATACTCTACTCCTCTAATGCTATTCCTCCTCCTCCTTCTCGTCCTCCTCTTCCTCCTCCTCCTACTACTCTAACTATATTCTTACTACTACTACTACTACTACTACTACTACTACTACTACTACTACCACTGCTGCTACTACTACTACTACTACTACTACTACTACTACTACTACTACTACTACTACTACTACTACTACTACATATCCTCCTCTAACTATATTCCAAGTACTACTACCACTACTACTACTAATAATAATATTAATACTACTGCTGCTGCTACTACTACTACTACTACTACTACTACTATCAATCAATCAATCAATTTTATTTTATATAGCCCTTCTTACATCAGCTAATATCTCGAAGTGCTGTACAGAAACCCAGCCTAAAACCCCAAACAGCTAGTAATGCAGGTGTAGAAGCACGGTGGCTAGGAAAAACTCCCTAGAAAGGCAAAACCTAGGAAGAAACCTAGAGAGGAACCAGGCTATGAGGGGTGGCCAGTCCTCTTCTGGCTGTGCCGGGTGGAGATTATAACAGAACCATGCCAAGATGTTCAAAAATGTTCATAAGTGACAAGCATGGTCAAATAATAATCAGGAATAAATCTCAGTTGGCTTTTCATAGCCGATCATTAAGAGTTGAAAACAGCAGGTCTGGGACAGGTAGGGGTTCCATAACCGCAGGCAGAACAGTTGAAACTGGAATAGCAGCAAGGCCAGGCGGACTGGGGACAGCAAGGAGTCACCACGGCCGGTAGTCCCGGCGTATGGTCCTAGGGCTCAGGTTCTCAGAGAGAAAGAGAGAACGAGAGAATTAGAGAGAGCATACTTAAATTCACACAGGACACTGGATAAGACAGGAGAAGTACTCCAGGTATAACCAACTAACCCCAGCCCCCCGACACATAAACTACTGCAGCATAAATACTGGAGGCTGAGACAGGAGCGGTCCGGAGACACTGTGGCCCCATCCGAAGAAACCCCCGGACAGGGCCAAACAGGAAGGATATAACCCCACCCACTCCGCCAAAGCACAGCCCCCGCACCACTAGAGGGATATCCCCAACCACCAACTTACAATCCTGAGACAAGGCCGAGTATAGCCCACAGAGGTCTCCACCACAGCACAAACCAAGGGGGGGGCGCCAACCCAGACAGGAAGATCACGTCAGTAACTCAACCCACTCAAGTGACGCACCCCTCCCAGGGACGGCATGAAAGAGCACCAGCAAGCCAGTGACTCAGCCCCTGCAACAGGGTTAGAGGCAGAGAACCCCAGTGGAGAGGGGAACCGGCCTGGCAGAGACAGCAAGGGCTGTTCGTTGCTCCAGCCTTTCCGTTCACCTTCACACTCCTGGGCCAGACTACACTCAATCATATGACCTACTGAAGAGATAAGTCTTCAGTAAAGACTTAAAGGTTGAGACCGAGTCTGCGTCTCTCACATGGGTAGGCAGACTGTTCCATAAAAATGGAGATCTATAGGAGAAAGCCCTGCCTCCCGCTGTTTGCTTAGAAATTCTAGGGACAATTAGGAGGCCTGCGTCTTGTGACCGTAGCGTACGTATTGGTATGTACGGCAGGACCAACTCGGAAAGATAGGTAGGAGCAAGCCCATGTAACGCTTTATAGGTTAACAGTAAAACCTTGAAATCAGCCCTTGCCTTAACAGGAAGCCAGTGTAGGGAAGCTAGCACTGGAGTAATATGATCAAATTTCTTGGTTCTAGTCAGGATTCTAGCAGCCGTATTTAGCACTAACTGAAGTTTATTTAGTGCTTTATCCGGGTAGCCGGAAAATAGAGCATTGCAGTAGTCTAACCTAGAAGTAACAAATGCATGGATTAATTTTTCTGCATCATTTTTGGACAGAAAATTTCTGATTTTTGCAATGTTACGTAGATGGAAAAAAGCTGTCCTTGAAACAGTCTTGATATGTTCGTCAAAAGAGAGATCAGGGTCAAGAGTAACGCCTAGGTCCTTCACAGTTTTATTTGAGACGACTTTACAACCATCAAGATGAATTGTCAGATTTAACAGAAGATCTCTTTGTTTCTTGGGACCTAGAACAAGCATCTCTGTTTTGTCCGAGTTTAAAAGTAAAAAGTTTTCAGCCATCCACTTCCTTATGTCTGAAACACAGGCTTCTAGCGAGGGCAATTTTGGGGCTTCACCATGCTTCATTGAAATGTACAGCTGTGTGTCATCCGCATAGCAGTGAAAGTTAACATTATGTTTTCGAATAACATCCCCAAGAGGTAAAATATATAGTGAAAACAATAGTGGTCCTAAAACGGAACCTTGAGGAACACCGAAATGTACAGTTGATTTGTCGGAGGACAGACCATTCACAGAGACAAACTGATATCTTTCCGACAGGTAGGATCTAAACCAGGCCAGAACTTGTCCGTGTAGACCAATTTGGGTTTCCAGTCTCTCCAAAAGAATGTGGTGATCGATGGTGTCAAAGGCAGCACTAAGGTCTAGTAGCACGAGGACAGATGCAGAGCCTCGGTCTGACGCCATTAAAAGGTCATTTACCACCTTCACAAGTGCAGTCTCAGTGCTATGATGGGGTCTAAAACCAGACTGAAGCATTTCGTATACATTGTTTGTCTTCAGAAAGGCAGTGAGTTGCTGCGCAACAGCTTTTTCTAAAATTTTTGAGAGGAATGGAAGATTCGATATAGGCCGATAGTTTTTTATATTTTCCGGGTCAAGGTTTGGCTTTTTCAAGAGAGGCTTTATCACTGCCACTTTTAGTGAGTTTGGTACACATCCGGTGGATAGAGAGCTGTTTATTATGTTCAACATAGGAGGGCCAAGCACAGGAAGCAGCTCCTTCAGCAGTTTAGTAGGAATAGGATCCAGTATGCAGCTTGAAGGTTTAGAGGCCATGATTATTTTCATCATTGTGTCAAGAGATATAGTACTAAAACACTTAAGTGTCTCTCCCGATCCCAGGCCCTCGCAGAGCTGTGCAGATCCAGGACAGCTAAGCCCTGGAGGAATACGCAGATTCAAAGAGGAGTCCGTAATTTGCTTTCTAATGGTCATGATCTTTTCCTCAAAGAAGTTCATGAATTTATCACTGCTGAAGTGAAAGCCATCCTCTCTTGGGGAATGCTGCTTTTTAGTTAGCTTTGCAACAGTATCAAAAAGAAATTTTGGATTGTTCTTATTTTCCTCGATTAAGTTGGAAAAGTAGGATGATCGAGCAGCAGTGAGGGCTCTTCGGTACTGCACGGTACTGTCTTTCCAAGCTAGTCGGAAGACTTCCAGTTTGGTGTGGCGCCATTTCCGTTCCAATTTCCTGGAAGCTTGCTTCAAAGCTCGGGTATTTTCTGTATACCAGGGAGCTAGTTTCTTATGACAAATGTTTTTCGTTTTTAGGGGTGCAACTGCATCTAGGGTATTGCGCAAGGTTAAATTGAGTTCCTCAGTTAAGTGGTTAACTGATTTTTGTCCTCTGACGTCCTTGGGTAGGCAGAAGGAGTCTGGAAGGGCATCAAGGAATTTTTGTGTTGTCTGAGAATTTATAGCACGACTTTTGATGCTCCTTGGTTGGGGTCTGAGCAGATTATTTGTTGCGATTGCAAACGTAATAAAATGGTGGTCCGATAGTCCAGGATTTTGTGGAAAAACATTAAGATCTACAACATTTATTCCATGGGACAAAACTAGGTCCAGAGTATGACTGTGGCAGTGAGTAGGTCCAGAGACATGTTGGACAAAACCCACTGAGTCGATAATGGCTCCGAAAGACTTTTGGAGTGGGTCTGTGGACTTCTCCATGTGAATATTAAAATCACCAAAAATTAGAATATGATCTGCTATGACTACAAGGTCTGATAGGAATTCAGGAAACTCAGAGAGGAACGCTGTATATGGCCCAGGAGGCCTGTAAACAGTAGCTATAAAAAGTGATTGAGTAGGCTGCATAGATTTCATGACTAGAAGCTCAAAAGATGAAAACGCCATTTTTCTTTTTGTAAATTGAAATTTGCTATCGTAAATGTTAGCAACACCTCCGCCTTTGCGGGATGCACGGGGAATATGGTCACTAGTGTAACCAGGAGGTGAGGCCTCATTTAACACAGCAAATTCATCAGGCTTAAGCCATGTTTCAGTCAGGCCAATCACATCAAGATTATGATCAGTGATTAGTTCATTGACTATGACTGCCTTTGAAGTGAGGGATCTAACATTAAGTAACCCTATTTTGAGATGTGAGGTATCACGATCTCTTTCAATAATGGCAGGAATGGAGGAGGTCTTTATCCTAATAAGATTGCTAGGGTGAACACCGCCATGTTTAGTTTTGCCCAACCTAGATCGAGGCACAGACACAGTCTCAATGGGTATGGCTGAGCTGACTACACTGACTGTGCTATTGGCAGACTCCACTAAGCTGGCAGGTTGGCTAACAGCCTGCTGCCTGGCCTGCACCCTATTTCACTGTGGGGCTAGTACTACTACTACTACTACTACTACTACTACTACTACTGCTACTACTACTACTGCTACTGCTACTACTACTACTATTACTACTACTACTCTAACGCTATTCCTACTACTACTACTACTACTACTACTACTACTACTACTACTACTACTACTACTACTACTACCACTACTACTACTACTGCTACTGCTACTACTACTCTAACGCTATTCCTACTACTACTAGGATCGACCCGGAGGAACAGCAGAGCAGGCTCGGTCTCCTCCACCGCTCAGCGTCCTTTGTCCCTCATCCTGTAGAGCACAGTGAGTCTTCCTCCTCCACCCACCACCTCCTTAGCCCCAAGGCCACGCTGACACCGGTCTTCCGTCAGCTCTGCTCCTCCATACAGTGCATCAGACAGGCCTCCCAACCTCCTGCCAGCCTGGAGAAATCACACAGCATGCCTGACTTCTCCTCTCAGGTAGCTGGGTTCACATGTTTATTAGGAATAGTTGTGTTGTTGGTCTTAGCCATAGGATTGTTTCTACTGAATTATTTGTATTGTATGGCTTCTGTGTTTTTATGAATCGATGACTTACTGACAGATGAATAATTCCAACTAATAAGAGCCAACTTGCCAACAGCAGGACAGAACCTGAGGAATTGTTGACAGACTAGATACAAACTAAAGATGAGAATTATTCTTCTTTTTCTTGTTCTTCTTGTTCTTGTTCTTCTTCTTCTTCTTCTTCTTCTTCTTCTTCTTCTTCTTTCTTTTTCTTTTTCTTTCTTCTTCTTCTTCTCCAGGTGGCATCAGTGTTTGGCTCGTCCTCCAAGGCGCTGATGTCCTTCCTGTCGGTGACCACCCTGAAGGACACCCTGTCATCAGCCCTGGGTGGAGGGAACTCTAACAGCGGCTCGGAGGCCCTCCTGGTGATGCAGTCGCTCCAGAAGATCTCCACCGTGGAGGACGAGGAACAGCAGAGAGCCAGCCTGGCCAGCCTGCAGAGCCGGACCTCTGATCAGCTGAAGGACAGCTGGAGAGACTTCCAGGAGAGGAGCAGTGAAATGGGAGACAGGGACAGTCCTCCTCTGTCTCCCAGCACCAACCAGGAGTTTGCCCTGGATGTGGTGTCTGAGGCGGGCGACGAGAACGGAGGACAGTTGGGTATCGAGGAGCTCATGGAGGAACTTAACATGCCTCAGGAACTCAGAGATGAGGTGTCGTCGTTGGTGGAGGGAGAGAGAACAGAGCAACACGCCTATGAGGTCTCCAATGTTAGGGGGCAGCGTCAGTGATGTGTCTCATACTGTTGACACCGAGGTAGACAAAAGAGAGTATGATGAGGTTGAGGAAATAGAAGTGTTTGAGGAAGATGTGAAGAAGAGACCTGATAACTGGCCTGGGTCTGAAGCTTCTGAACCCAGACCTTCAGCTGAGGAGGAGGAGGAGGAGGAGGAGAAGAAGAAGGAGGTGGAGTGTTTAGTTGCTAGACAGAGAAGAGACCTCCCTGAAACAGAAGCAACAGCCATTCACTCTGAGGAGGTCAGCACTGCTGCAGATCAGACACCAGATGTTAATACAGCCATAGAATCAGGCATGAGGGAATCAAAGTCGATGAAGTCAGTAAAGTCAATTACTTCAGTGAAGTCAGTGAAGTCTGTAAAGTCAGAACCGACACTAGAGTCTGATGTTGATAGACTTTTAGAACCTGGTAGGAGGGAGTCAACAGAAACAAAGTCAATGAAGTCAACAAAGTCATTACAGTCAGTACAGTCACTGAAGTCAGTAAAGTCAGTACAGTCACTGAAGTCAGTAAAGTCAGTACAGTCACTGAAGTCAGTAAAGTCAGTACAGTCACTGAAGTCAGTAAAGTCAATACAGTCACTGAAGTCAGTAAAGTCAGTACAGTCACTGAAGTCATTACAGACTGATGATGGTGTGCTAATAGAGCCTGAACCGGAAAGAGAGTCAGTGAAGTCCAAGTCAATGCAATCAATTAAGTCAGTGACGTCAATGCAGTCAATGAACTCAGAAATGTCATTGAAGTCAGTGAAGTCAGAGCCTGATATTGGTGGACATTCAGACCCTGGCAGGAGGGAGTCAAAAGAAAGAGAGTCAATGAAGTCATTGCTTTCAGTACAGTCATTGAAGTCAGTACAGTCATTGAAATCAGTGAAGTCATTGAAGTCAGTACAGTCATCCCAAGATGTTAGTTCATTTATAGAATCAGGCATGAGGGAATCAAAGTCAATGTCAATGCTGTCAATGAAGTCTATTCAGTCATTGAAATCAGTAAAGTCAGAGAATTCAATGACAACAGTAAAGTCAGTGCAGTCATTGAAATCAGTACAATCATTGATGTCAGTGCAGTCACTGAAATCAGCAGCAGAGGTAGAGTCTGAAGTATCAGTTTCAATGAAGTCTGCAAAGTCAATTCAATCCTTGAAGTCAGTAAAGTCAGCTCAGTCATTGATGTCGCTAAAGTCAGTTCAGTCGTTGAAGTCAGTGACGTCAGTTCAGTCGTTGAAGTCAGTGACGTCAGTTCAGTCATTGAAGTCAGTCAAGTCAGTTCAGTCATTGAAGTCAGTCAAGTCAGTTCAGTCATTGAAGTCAGTCAAGTCAGTTCAGTCATTGAAGTCAGTCAAGTCAGTTCAGTCATTGAAGTCAGTCAAGTCAGTTCAGTCATTGAAGTCAGTCAAGTCAGTTCAGTCATTGAAGTCAGTAAAGTCAGTTCAGTCAGCATCTGAAGTCTGTAGTCCAGCTGATTCTGTCCATGAGAAAGATGTGGAGGAAGGAGATGATGCTGAGGAAGTGGAGGAGGAAGATGTGGAGGAAGGAGATGATGCTGAGGAAGTGGAGGAGGAAGATGTGGAGGGTGTAGTTAAGGTGGAGGAGGAGGAGGAGGAGGAGGAGGAGGATGAGAAAGAAGAGGTGGAGGAGGAAGAGGAAAAGGTGCATAATGGAGGGGAGGGAGATTATGAGGAGGAGGAAGAGGAGGAGTTGGTGGAGGAGGAGGAAGTTAAGGATATGGAGGGAGATTATGAAGGGGAGGAGGAAAGGGTGGAGGAGGAACGGGAGGAGGGAGATGAGGTGGAGGAGATAGAGGAGCGGTTGGCAGAGGAGGGGTTGGCAGAGGAGGGGTTGGCAGAGGAGGGGTTGGCAGAGGAGGGGTTGGTAGAGGAGGAGTTGGTAGAGGAGGGGTTGGCAGAGGAGGAGTTGGTAGAGGAGGGGTTGGTAGAGGAGGAGTTGGCAGAGGAGGGGTTGGCAGAGGAGGAGTTGGCAGAGGAGGGGTTGGCAGAGGAGGGGTTGGCAGAGGAGGGGTTGGCAGAGGAGGAGTTGGCAGAGGAGGGGTTGGCAGAGGAGGAGTTGGCAGAGGAGGGGTTGGCAGAGGAGGGGTTGGTAGAGGAGGAGTTGGTAGAGGAGGGGTTGGCAGAGGAGGGGTTGGCAGAGGAGGGGTTGGCAGAGGAGGAGTTGGCAGAGGAGGGGTTGGCAGAGGAGGGGTTGGTAGAGGAGGGGTTGGCAGAGGAGGGGTTGGCAGAGGAGGAGTTGGTAGAGGAGGGGTTGGCAGAGGAGGGGTTGGCAGAGGAGGGGTTGGTAGAGGAGGAGTTGGCAGAGGAGGGGTTGGCAGAGGAGGAGTTGGTAGAGGAGGAGTTGGCAGAGGAGGGGTTGGCAGAGGAGGGGTTGGCAGAGGAGGGGTTGGTAGAGGAGGGGTTGGCAGAGGAGGAGTTGGTAGAGGAGGGGTTGGTAGAGGAGGAGTTGGCAGAGGAGGGGTTGGCAGAGGAGGAGTTGGCAGAGGAGGGGTTGGCAGAGGAGGGGTTGGCAGAGGAGGGGTTGGCAGAGGAGGAGTTGGCAGAGGAGGGGTTGGCAGAGGAGGAGTTGGCAGAGGAGGGGTTGGCAGAGGAGGGGTTGGTAGAGGAGGAGTTGGTAGAGGAGGGGTTGGCAGAGGAGGGGTTGGCAGAGGAGGGGTTGGCAGAGGAGGAGTTGGCAGAGGAGGGGTTGGCAGAGGAGGGGTTGGTAGAGGAGGAGTTGGTAGAGGAGGAGTTGGTAGAGGAGGAGTTGGCAGAGGAGGGGTTGGCAGAGGAGGGGTTGGCAGAGGAGGGGTTGGTAGAGGAGGGGTTGGCAGAGGAGGAGTTGGCAGAGGAGGGGTTGGCAGAGGAGGAGTTGGTAGAGGAGGAGTTGGCAGAGGAGGGGTTGGCAGAGGAGGAGTTGGTAGAGGAGGAGTTGGCAGAGGAGGGGTTGGCAGAGGAGTTGGTAGAGGAGGAGTTGGTAGAGGAGGAGGATAATGATGAAAGAGATGAAGAGGAGGAGGAGAAGGAGGAGAGAGAAGAGGTGGAGGAGAGCGATGACAAGAGATCTGAATCTGATTTTGAAGAAGGCAGAAGTGTTGATAGTCATCCATCATCAGATAGCAAAGTCTGTTCCAGTGGCAGGATGTTAGAGGAAGTCTGTTATATAGAAGAGGAGGGAGAGGGCACCTGGGAGGAGCAGAACTATGATGAGGTGGAGCGGGTGGAAGAAGAGGAGGCAGCAGAGGTAGGGTCTGAAGTATCAATGTCAAGGAAGTCAATGAAGTCTGGAAAGTCAGAGAAATCAGAGGTATGGTCTGAAGTATCAATGTCAAGGAAGTCAATGAAGTCTGGAAAGTCAGAGAAATCAGAGGTAGGGTCTGAAGTATCAATGTCAAGGAAGTCAATGAAGTCTGGAAAGTCAGAGAAATCCATCAAGTCAGAGAAATCAGTAAAGTCAGATAAATCAGAGCTAGAGTGTAAAGCATCAGAGCAGGGTGGAAAGGAGTCAAAGAAATCAATGAAGTCAGAAAAGTCAACAAACTCAGTAATAAAAGATAAGTCAGAGAAATCAAAGAAATCAGCAATAACAGATAAGTCAGAGAAATCAATGAATTCAGTCAATTCAGAAAAGTCAATGACTTCAATGCAGTCTGCAAATTCAGATAAGTCTGCTGTAGAGTGTAAAGTCTCAGAAGACGAGGAGGTTGACGCAGTGTCCAACAACTCCTCCTCTGGAGCCATAGACCTCCGCAGGGTCAACGGTCAGGGTCTAGATGCCTCCAACGAAGGAGAGGAAGAAGAGGATGAGGAAGAAGAGGTCAGAGGTCAAGACTGCTCCCATCCTGTGGAGATATCTCAGGAGCTTCTAGACTTCGTCAACACTGCTCTGAACTCCTCCTCCCTGATGTTCACCTACGACCCTGAGGGTAACCTGCGGATCGAGCCGGAGAGGGCAACCAGGGTCGTCCATACCAAACAGATGTTTATATTTAACGGGAGCGTGGACAGCCAGTACGGCCTGAAGAGACTGCCCAGCCCCAACACCTCTGACCTGTCTGACTACAGACCTGAGACGTCCAGCAGCGGAGGGTACAAGAACCAGGCGTCAGTGGACATGTCCACGGAGAGCGAAGACGGAGACAAGGAGGAGGCAGGGAGACACTCGCCTGGCTCTCGACCTATCAGACAGACTAGTGACAAGCAGAGTAAAGCCAGTACCACCTCTCTGGAGCTCTGGGCCTCTAAACCCTCGTCAGAAACTAAAGCAGATCAGTTAGAGAATCCCGAGAGTCTTGAAGGGAAGAGGCCCACAAGGAGCTTTGAGTCTCGTGACTCTGGGGCTAAAGTCTCTGGGGAGAGCCTGTCGTACGTTAGCGGGTCCAGCTCAGTGAAGACAGAACCAGGACCAGAGCCAGTCAGGATGATCGATCAGGGGCGATGGCTGCTCAAGGAGGGGGGCTCTCCTGAAGGGGTGGGAGGAGCGTGGCAGAGCGCAGCAGACTCTAAGAGCCTCCCTGACTCTAGTGAGGGGGTCCTGATTGACCAGGGGCGTTGGCTCCTTAAGGAGAATCACCTAATCAGGAAGTCTCCCCCGGTTCCCATGGGGATGTACGGTAACCTTGACAACACGTCTGTGGATACGACCCAGGATAACAACAGTGAGGAGGCTCGAGCCTACGACCACCACTCCTCTCACCACTCTGCCTGTTCCCACCACCACCACCCCCTGGCTGTCCTCTCCTCCTCCGAGCTAGAGGAGCTGGCCCGACCTCCGACCCCTAAGTGCACCTACTACAACATGTCTCATAGCAGCGACTCAGACCCCTTCCTGGACGACCTCAGCCTCAACGGGAACGGGGCCAGGGAGAGGTCAGAGGGAGGGGATCAGGGAGAGGTCAGAGGGAAGGAGCCAGGGAGAGGTCAGAGGGAAGGGGTCAGGGAGAGGTCAGAGGGAAGGGATCAGGGGTTGCAGAGCAGGTGTAAGAGGGAGACAGCTGTGGAGACATCCCGGACCTGGGCCAGGAAAAACGGCAGCATGTCGTCGTTCGCCTCGGTGGAGTTCAGGATGCCGGACGGCAGGGTGCATCCGGAGGCGGGGCTGGCTGGGTCAGGGGCTGCTGTGGAGCAGAGTACCAGGACTGCAGTGGGCAGGGCTCTGCAGGTACAGGGCAGTCTGGAGTCTCTACGCTGTGGACCGCATTGTCCTATACTATAATGACTGCAATACAGACCTGTCCCATACTATAATGACTGCAATACAGACCTGTCCCATACTATAATGACTGCAATACAGACCTGTCCCATACTATATACAATACAGTCCTGTCCCTATATCATATACAACACAGACCTGTCCCATACCATATACAATACAGACCTGTCCCATACCATAATGACTACAACACAGACCTGTCCCATACCATAATGACTACAACACAGACCTGTCCCATACGATATACAACACAGACCTGTCCCATGTACGGTATCATACTATAATAATATTGGTACTGTCTGTCCAATTCTACAATGCTCCTACTGCTCTCTGGTCTGGTTTCCCAGAGCCAGATAACTCGTAAGACTTCTCCTGGATTAAACCGCTTGCAGCTCAATGGAAAATCTACCCTTTTTATTCCAGGAATATGCTTAATCTGAGTCTGGCAAACAGGCCCTCAAGATTCAACAACAGCTTTGATCTTATCCTTTTAAATATCAGATCATTAGCTGACATATGTTTGGTTATAGTTTAGATAGAAGTTTCTGTTTCGTTTGTTGTCGTACTATAAATCTTCTTCATTGTTTGACGATGTTTGGAGAGAGAGATGTTTCTGTTCGCTGTTGTACTGTAAATCTTTAATGTTTGAAGATGTGTTGAAGAGAGAGAGTTGTGCCTCTTATATGTGCAGATTATTATTATTATTATTATTATTATTATTATTATTATTATTATTATTATATCATGAGTGATGGAACTCAAAGCAGCAAATATATTTTTATAACAAATTGCTGTTGAATACCACAATGTTACCACAATGTCACCTCACATATCTAGATTAAAATCTGTCTGCAATAGCAAATCAGGAACGAAATGTAATTCATAAGGGGTACTCAGATATTTGAGCTATTTATTTATTGATCATTGGTTAATGATCTGTGATCATATGTTGTTGTACTGTTTGTGGTACGTGCTGATCCAGCTTCTCTCTGTGCGATATACAGTCGGGATTTGTGAATACTGTCCAGTTCTCACCTTCACAAAACAAAGATCATGCCTATATGTATAAAACTCTAAATAATTTATGAATTACGAAGAAAACGGTACATCATGAATACTGTTAAAGGCAGCTCCTGTTATCCTCTTGTATATGTTCTTGTTTTTGTTGTGAGGATTTGGAATGTACAATATTAAATGATTCCTCTATGATAAACTGTCAAATAGAATAGTAGCTAAATTGTGTATGAAATCCTTTACTAGAGTTTCATAGTGAGTCACCTGCTGCTGTCAGTCATACTGGTGGTTACCTAGGAAACAGCCAGCTGTGTGTGACAGCCTATACAGAGGTGTTCACGTCATGAGAAGGAATTCCCCAACCACGACCACAACTTGGGGAAAACAAACACTCTTTCCCATTGATCCCCATTGTAAAAGAGCCAACTTCGTCATCGAGTTTTTTGTTATACAGAAATAACAAAACATGCTGAAAAGCTGCTGTGTTGTTCAATGTAGATGTAACCAGTACGCAATGCTCCCACCTAGTGAAATAGAGCATGCCAGAAGAGCCCTGTGCTGTGGCTTCAGCCTATTCGGTGTGGGAGAGGGGGAAATTGTGGAAACCCGGTGTCCAAGTAGGCTACACATAGCTATGTGTGGAAAACATTTCATCACAGGTAAGACATTTAACTCATTTACTATAGTCTGTTAGTAACTCCACCCACTACTTGTAGCTGTATAGTCTGTTAGTAACTCCACCCACTACTTGTAGCTGTATAGTCTGTTTGTAACTCCACTCACTACTTGTAGCTGTATAGTCTGTTAGTAACTCCACCCACTACTTGTAGCTGTATAGTCTGTTAGTAACTCCACCCACTACTTGTAGCTGTATAGTCTGTTAGTAACTCCACCCACTACTTGTAGCTGTATAGTCTGTTTGTAACTCCACCCACTACTTGTAGCTGTATAGTCTGTTTGTAACTCCACTCACTACTTGTAGCTGTATAGTCTGTTTGTAACTCCACTCACTACTTGTAGCTGTATAGTCTGTTTGTAACTCCACTCACTACTTGTAGCTGTATAGTCTGTTTGTAACCCCACTCACTACTTGTAGCTGTATAGTCTGTTTGTAACTCCACTCACTACTTGTAGCTGTATAGTCTGTTTGTAACTCCACTCACTACTTGTAGCTGTATAGTCTGTTTGTAACCCCACTCACTACTTGTAGCTGTATAGTCTGTTTGTAACTCCACTCACTACTTGTAGCTGTATAGTCTGTTTGTAACTCCACCCACTACTTGTAGCTGTATAGTCTGTTAGTAACTCCACCCACTACTTGTAGCTGTATAGTCTGTTAGTAACTCCACCCACTACTTGTAGCTGTATAGTCTGTTAGTAACTCCACCCACTACTTGTAGCTGTATAGTCTGTTAGTAACTCCACCCACTACTTGTAGCTGTATAGTCTGTTAGTAACTCCACCCACTACTTGTAGCTGTATAGTCTGTTAGTAACTCCACCCACTACTTGTAGCTGTATAGTCTGTTTGTAACTCCACCCACTACTTGTAGCTGTATAGTCTGTTAGTAACTCCACCCACTACTTGTAGCTGTATAGTCTGTTAGTAACTCCACCCACTACTTGTAGCTGTATAGTCTGTTAGTAACTCCACCCACTACTTGTAGCTGTATAGTCTGTTTGTAACTCCACTCACTACTTGTAGCTGTATAGTCTGTTAGTAACTCCACCCACTACTTGTAGCTGTATAGTCTGTTAGTAACTCCACCCACTACTTGTAGCTGTATAGTCTGTTAGTAACTCCACCCACTACTTGTAGCTGTATAGTCTGTTTGTAACTCCACCCACTACTTGTAGCTGTATAGTCTGTTTGTAACTCCACTCACTACTTGTAGCTGTATAGTCTGTTTGTAACTCCACTCACTACTTGTAGCTCTATAGTCTGTTTGTAACTCCACTCACTACTTGTAGCTGTATAGTCTGTTTGTAACCCCACTCACTACTTGTAGCTGTATAGTCTGTTTGTAACTCCACTCACTACTTGTAGCTGTATAGTCTGTTTGTAACTCCACTCACTACTTGTAGCTGTATAGTCTGTTTGTAACCCCACTCACTACTTGTAGCTGTATAGTCTGTTTGTAACTCCACTCACTACTTGTAGCTGTATAGTCTGTTTGTAACTCCACCCACGACTTGTAGCTGTATAGTCTGTTTGTAACTCCACTCACTACTTGTAGCTGTATAGTCTGTTAGTAACTCCACCCACTACTTGTAGCTGTATAGTCTGTTAGTAACTCCACCCACTACTTGTAGCTGTATAGTCTGTCAGTAACTCCACCCACTACTTGTAGCTGTATAGTCTGTTAGTAACTCCACCCACTACTTGTAGCTGTATAGTCTGTTTGTAACTCCACCCACTACTTGTAGCTGTATAGTCTGTTAGTAACTCCACCCACTACTTGTAGCTGTATAGTCTGTTTGTAACTCCACTCACTACTTGTAGCTGTATAGTCTGTTAGTAACTCCACCCACTACTTGTAGCTGTATAGTCTGTTAGTAACTCCACCCACTACTTGTAGCTGTATAGTCTGTTAGTAACTCCACCCACTACTTGTAGCTGTATAGTCTGTTAGTAACTCCACCCACTACTTGTAGCTGTATAGTCTGTTAGTAACTCCACCCACTACTTGTAGCTGTATAGTCTGTTAGTAACTCCACCCACTACTTGTAGCTGTATAGTCTGTTTGTAACTCCACTCACTACTTGTAGCTGTATAGTCTGTTTGTAACTCCACTCACTACTTGTAGCTGTATAGTCTGTTTGTAACCCCACTCACTACTTGTAGCTGTATAGTCTGTTAGTAACTCCACCCACTACTTGTAGCTGTATAGTCTGTTAGTAACTCCACCCACTACTTGTAGCTGTATAGTCTGTTTGTAACTCCACTCACTACTTGTAGCTGTATAGTCTGTTTGTAACTCCACTCACTACTTGTAGCTGTATAGTCTGTTAGTAACTCCACCCACTACTTGTAGCTGTATAGTCTGTTAGTAACTCCACTCACTACTTGTAGCTGTATAGTCTGTTAGTAACTCCACCCACTACTTGTAGCTGTATAGTCTGTTAGTAACTCCACCCACTACTTGTAGTTGTATAGTCTGTTTGTAACTCCACCCACTACTTGTAGCTGTATAGTCTGTTTGTAACTCCACCCACTACTTGTAGCTGTATAGTCTGTTTGTAACCCCACTCACTACTTGTAGCTGTATAGTCTGTTAGTAACTCCACCCACTACTTGTAGCTGTATAGTCTGTTAGTAACTCCACCCACTACTTGTAGCTGTATAGTCTGTTAGTAACTCCACCCACTACTTGTAGCTGTATAGTCTGTTAGTAACTCCACCCACTACTTGTAGTTGTATAGTCTGTTAGTAACTCCACTCACTACTTGTAGCTGTATAGTCTGTTTGTAACTCCACTCACTACTTGTAGCTGTATAGTCTGTTTGTAACTCCACTCACTACTTGTAGCTGTATAGTCTGTTTGTAACTCCACCCACTACTTGTAGCTGTATAGTCTGTTTGTAACTCCACTCACTACTTGTAGCTGTATAGTCTGTTTGTAACTCCACTCACTACTTGTAGCTGTATAGTCTGTTTGTAACTCCACTCACTACTTGTTTAGTATAGTCTGTTTGTAACTCCACTCACTACTTGTAGCTGTATAGTCTGTTTGTAACTCCACTCACTACTTGTAGCTGTATAGTCTGTTTGTAACTCCACTCACTACTTGTAGTTGTATAGTCTGTTAGTAACTCCACTCACTACTTGTAGCTGTATAGTCTGTTTGTAACTCCACTCACTACTTGTAGTTGTATAGTCTGTTAGTAACTCCACTCACTACTTGTTTAGTATAGTCTGTTTGTAACTCCACTCACTACTTGTAGCTGTATAGTCTGTTTGTAACCCCACTCACTACTTGTAGCTGTATAGTCTGTTTGTAACTCCACTCACTACTTGTAGCTGTATAGTCTGTTTGTAACTCCACTCAGTACTTGTAGCTGTATAGTCTGTTTGTAACTCTACTCACTACTTGTAGCTGTATAGTCTGTTTGTAACTCCACTCACTACTTGTAGCTGTATAGTCTGTTTGTAACTCCACTCACTACTTGTAGCTGTATAGTCTGTTTGTAACTCCACTCACTACTTGTAGCTGTATAGTCTGTTTGTAACTCCACTCACTACTTGTAGCTCTATAGTCTGTTTGTATCTCCACTCACTACTTGTAGCTGTATAGTCTGTTTGTAACTCCACTCACTACTTGTAGCTGTATAGTCTGTTTGTAACCCCACCCACTACTTGTAGCTGTATAGTCTGTTTGTAACCCCACTCACTACTTGTAGCTGTATAGTCTGTTTGTATCCCCACCCACTACTTGTAGCTGTATAGTCTGTTTGTAACTCCACTCACTACTTGTAGTTGTATAGTCTGTTTGTAACTCCACTCACTACTTGTAGCTGTATAGTCTGTTTGTAACTCCACCCACTACTTGTAGCTGTATAGTCTGTTTGTAACTCCACTCACTACTTGTAGCTGTATAGTCTGTTTGTAACTCCACTCACTACTTGTAGCTGTATAGTCTGTTTGTAACTCCACTCACTACTTGTAGCTGTATAGTCTGTTTGTAACCCCACTCACTACTTGTAGCTGTATAGTCTGTTTGTAACTCCACTCACTACTTGTAGCTGTATAGTCTGTTTGTAACTCCACCCACTACTTGTAGCTGTATAGTCTGTTTGTAACTCCACTCACTACTTGTAGCTGTATAGTCTGTTTGTAACTCCACTCACTACTTGTAGCTGTATAGTCTGTTTGTAACTCCACTCACTACTTGTAGCTGTATAGTCTGTTTTTAACTCTACTCACTACTTGTTTAGTATAGTCAGTTTGTAACTCCACTCACTACTTGTAGCTGTATAGTCTGTTTGTAACTCCACTCACTACTTGTAGCTGTATAGTCTGTTTGTAACTCCACTCACTACTTGTAGTTGTATAGTCTGTTAGTAACTCCACTCACTACTTGTAGCTGTATAGTCTGTTTGTAACTCCACTCACTACTTGTAGTTTTATAGTCTGTTAGTAACTCCACTCACTACTTGTAGCTGTATAGTCTGTTTGTAACTCCACTCACTACTTGTAGTTGTATAGTCTGTTAGTAACTCCACTCACTACTTGTAGCTGTATAGTCTGTTTGTAACTCCACTCACTACTTGTAGTTGTATAGTCTGTTAGTAACTCCACTCACTACTTGTTTAGTATAGTCTGTTTGTAACTCCACTCACTACTTGTAGCTGTATAGTCTGTTTGTAACCCCACTCACTACTTGTAGCTGTATAGTCTGTTTGTAACTCCACTCACTACTTGTAGCTGTATATTCTGTTTGTAACTCCACTCACTACTTGTAGCTGTATAGTCTGTTTGTAACTCCACTCACTACTTGTAGCTGTATAGTCTGTTTGTAACTCCACTCACTACTTGTAGCTGTATAGTCTGTTTGTAACTCCACTCACTACTTGTAGCTGTATAGTCTGTTTGTAACTCCACTCACTACTTGTAGCTCTATAGTCTGTTTGTAACTCCACTCACTACTTGTAGCTGTATAGTCTGTTTGTAACTCCACTCACTACTTGTAGCTGTATAGTCTGTTTGTAACCCCACCCACTACTTGTAGCTGTATAGTCTGTTTGTAACCCCACTCACTACTTGTAGCTGTATAGTCTGTTTGTAACCCCACCCACTACTTGTAGCTGTATAGTCTGTTTGTAACTCCACTCACTACTTGTAGTTGTATAGTCTGTTTGTAACTCCACTCACTACTTGTAGCTGTATAGTCTGTTTGTAACTCCACTCACTACTTGTAGCTGTATAGTCTGTTAGTAACTCCACTCACTACTTGTAACTGTATAGTCTGTTTGTAACTCCACTCACTACTTGTAGTTGTATAGTCTGTTTGTAACTCCACTCACTACTTGTAGCTGTATAGTCTGTTTGTAACTCCACTCACTACTTGTAGCTGTATAGTCTGTTTGTAACCCCACTCACTACTTGTAGCTGTATAGTCTGTTTGTAACTCCACCCACTACTTGTAGCTGTATAGTCTGTTTGTAACTCCACCCACTACTTGTAGCTGTATAGTCTGTTTGTAACTCCACCCACTACTTGTAGCTGTATAGTCTGTTTGTAACTCCACCCACTACTTGTAGCTGTATAGTCTGTTTGTAACTCCACCCACTACTTGTAGCTGTATAGTCTGTTTGTAACTCCACTCACTACTTGTAGCTGTATAGTCTGTTTGTAACTCCACTCACTACTTGTAGCTGTATAGTCTGTTTGTAACTCCACTCACTACTTGTAGCTTATAGTCTGTTTGTAACTCCACTCACTACTTGTAGCTGTATAGTCTGTTTTGTTTGTGTTGTTGGTCTTGGTAGCTTAATGTTCTGGTTGGTAGCTAGCACTCACTCATGTGGCTAATATTAGCGGCGTCATGTGAGAACGCTTGGGAGCAGACAATGTTGAAAAGTAATCTTTAGATATGATGTACTTTTCTTAAATGTAGTTTTGTAATTGACTAAAACCAGCAGGCAACAAGAACATTTGGTTTGAAAAAGGTTACGTAATCTCTGGGACAGACTTGCTGACTGGAGAGGAGCATCAAGGTGTCGGATCTCTCTTTAACTGTATGCTACCGAATAGCGTTCTATTCTAGTACTTGTGTTCTATAGGAGATGCTGGTTCTCTGTCTCAGTTAGTGTTGGTGCTGAGTACAGCTAGAGGGCGCCAGTTCAGTGAAGTCTTACGCAGTCATCTCCTGAATACTTACACACACACACACACAGGCGCTCACACACACACGTGCACAGGCGCTCATACACACTCACACACAGGCGCTCATACACACACACACACAGGCGCTCACACGCACACAGGCACAGGCGCTCAGACACGTCTTTTTAAAGCAGAAGCTCAGCAGGGTCCCTCAGTTAGGATTTACAGCCTGTCTTCATCACACAAAGATCCTGTCTAGTCTGTTGAACACTCTAACCCTAAACATATTGTCCTGTCTACACTATTGAAGACTAACCCAGACATATTGTCCTGTCTACACTATTGAAGACTAACCCAGACATATTGTCCTGTCTACACTATTGAAGACTAACCCAGACATATTGTCCTGTCTACACTATTGAAGACTAACCCAGACATATTGTCCTGTCTACACTATTGAAGACTAACCCAGACATATTGTCCTGTCTACACTATTGAAGACTAACCCAGACATATTGTCCTGTCTACACTATTGAACACTCTAACCCAGACATATTGTCCTGTCTACACCATTGAAGACTAACCCAGACATATTGTCCTGTCTACACTATTGAAGACTAACCCAGACATATTGTCCTGTCTACACTATTGAACACTCTAACCTAGACATATTGTTCTGTCTAGTCTATTCTACTCTATTCTACAGACTCAGAATATATTAAGTTAGCAGCCGTATCAGGATGACTGTGGTCTGTAAAAGAAGCAGCTACTAAATGTCCCTCACATACAGACAAAAACAAGTTAATAAGCAAACCCACAAATAAGAGCCAACTTGCCAAACAGCAGGAATGGCTTGACAGACTAGATACAAATTAAGGAAGAAGAAGAAGAAGAAGAAGAAGAAGAAGAATTTGTCTTCATTCAAAAAGCATCAAACTGTTAATAAAACACATTGTCTTGTAGTCCTCTGCACCATCATCAAGATTAGGGATCAGATGCCTGGTACAGCTCAGAGCGGTAGGTGGTGTTATGGTTCTATCTCCATGGTTACGGGACAAAATATATTATTTCCGCTGCAGCGCTGCAAAGAGCCACAGCGCCTCAGGTCTGGAAACATAGTCAGCCTAAACACAACCACTATCTGCCACCACTCTCCCACCTCTCTACACCAGCCTGTTCAGTAGAAACAGTCACACCACTCTCCCACCTCTCTACACCAGCCTGTTCAGTAGAAACAGTCAGCCTAAACACAACCACTATCTGACACCACTCTCCCATCACTCTACACCAGCCTGTTCAGTAGAAACAGTCACACCACTCTCCCACCTCTCTACACCAGCCTGTACAGTAGAAACAGTCAGTCTAAACACAGCATGCATACCCACTGGGCACACTAGTCATTTCAATGAAATTAGGTTGAATCAACGTGGAATAGAGGTTGAATTGATGTCTGTACCCAGTGGGTTACTTTTGACCAGGGCCCTATAAAGGGAGAATATCTGTTACTGATCCCCATGGGTCTGTACATCAGGAACAGTCTCTTATCTGTGACTGATCCCCATGGGTCTGTACATCAGGAACAGTCTCTTATCTGTGACTGATCCCCATGGGTCTGTACATCAGGAGCAGTCTATTATCTGTGACTGATCCCCATGGGTCTGTACATCAGGAACAGTCTCTTATCTGTGACTGATCCCCATGGGTCTGTACATCAGGAACAGTATCTTATCTGTGACTGATCCCCATGGGTCTGTACATCAGGAACAGTCTCTTATCTGTGACTGATCCCATGGGTCTGTACATCAGGAACAGTCTCTTATCTGTGACTGATCCCCATGGGGCTGTACATCAGGAACAGTCTCTTATCTGTGACTGATCCCCATGGGTCTGTACATCAGGAGCAGTCTCTTATCTGTGACTGATCCCCATGGGTCTGTACATAAAGAACAGTCTCTTATCTGTGACTGATCCCCATGGGTCTGTACATCAGGAGCAGTCTCTTATCTGTTACTGATCCCCATGGGTCTGTACATCAGGAACAGTCTAATATCTGTGACTGATCCCCATGGGTCTGTACATCAGGAACAGTCTCTTATCTGTGACTGATCCCCATGGGTCTGTACATCAGGAACAGTCTCTTATCTGTGACTGATCCCCATGGGTCTGTACATCAGGAGCAGTCTATTATCTGTGACTGATCCCCATGGGTCTGTACATCAGGAGCAGTCTCTTATCTGTGACTGATCCCCATGGGTCTGTACATCAGGAGCAGTCTCTTATCTGTGACTGATCCCCATGGGTCTGTACATCAGGAACAGTCTCTTATCTGTGACTGATCCCCATGGGTCTGTACATCAGGAGCAGTCTATTATCTGTGACTGATCCACATGGGTCTGTAAATCAGGAGCAGTCTCTTATCTGTGACTGATCCCCATGGGTCTGTACATCAGGAGCAGTCTCTTATCTGTGACTGATCCCCATGGGTCTGTACATCAGGAGGAGTCTCTTATCTGTTACTGATCCCCATGGGGCTGTACATCAGGAACAGTCTATTATCTGTGACTGATCCACATGGGTCTGTAAATCAGGAGCAGTCTCTTATCTGTGACTGATCCCCATGGGTCTGTACATCAGGAGCAGTCTCTTATCTGTGACTGATCCCCATGGGTCTGTACATCAGGAGCAGTCTATTATCTGTGACTGATCCCCATGGGTCTGTACATCAGGAACAGTCTCTTATCTGTGACTGATCCCCATGGGTCTGTACATCAGGAACAGTCTCTTATCTGTGACTGATCCCCATGGGGCTGTACATCAGGAACAGTCTCTTATCTGTGACTGATCCCCATGGGTCTGTACATAAGGAACAGTCTCTTATCTGTGACTGATCCCCATGGGTCTGTACATAAAGAACAGTCTCTTATCTGTTACTGATCCCCATGGGTCTGTACATCAGGAACAGTCTCTTATCTGTGACTGATCCCCATGGGTCTGTACATCAGGAGCAGTCTCTTATCTGTGACTGATCCCCATGGGTCTGTACATCAGGAGCAGTCTCTTATCTGTGACTGATCCCCATGGGTCTGTACATCAGGAACAGTCTCTTATCTGTGACTGATCCCCATGGGTCTGTACATCAGGAGCAGTCTCTTATCTGTTACTGATCCCCATGGGTCTGTACATAAAGAACAGTCTCTTATCTGTTACTGATCCCCATGGGTCTGTACATAAAGAACAGTCTCTTATCTGTGACTGATCCCCATGGGTCTGTACATCAGGAGCAGTCTATTATCTGTGACTGATCCCCATGGGTCTGTACATCAGGAACAGTCTCTTATCTGTGACTGATCCCCATGGGTCTGTACATCAGGAGCAGTCTCTTATCTGTTACTGATCCCCATGGGTCTGTACATAAAGAACAGTCTCTTATCTGTGACTGATCCCCATGGGTCTGTACATCAGGAGCAGTCTCTTATCTGTGACTGATCCCCATGGGGCTGTACATCAGGAACAGTCTCTTATCTGTGACTGATCCCCATGGGTCTGTACATCAGGAACAGTCTCTTATCTGTGACTGATCCCCATGGGTCTGTACATCAGGAGCAGTCTATTATCTGTGACTGATCCCCATGGGTCTGTACATCAGGAACAGTCTCTTATCTGTGACTGATCCCCATGGGGCTGTACATCAGGAACAGTACCTTATCTGTGACTGATCCCCATGGGGCTGTACATCAGGAACAGTCTCTTATCTGTGACTGATCCCCATGGGTCTGTACATAAAGAACAGTATCTTATCTGTTACTGATCCCCATGGGTCTGTACATCAGGAACATTCTCTTATCTGTGACTGATCCCCATGGGTCTGTACATAAAGAACAGTCTCTTATCTGTTACTGATCCCCAATGGTCTGTACATCAGGAACATTCTCTTATCTGTGACTGATCCCCATGGGTCTGTACATCAGGAGCAGTCTCTTATCTGTGACTGATCCCCATGGGTCTGTACATCAGGAGCAGTCTCTTATCTGTGACTGATCCCCATGGGTCTGTACATAAGGAACAGTCTCTTATCTGTGACTGATCCCCATGGTTCTGTACATCAGGAGCAGTCTCTTATCTGTTACTGATCCCCATGGGTCTGTACATAAAGAACAGTCTCTTATCTGTGACTGATCCCCATGGGTCTCTACATCAGGAGCAGTCTCTTATCTGTGACTGATCCCCATGGGGCTGTACATCAGGAACAGTCTCTTATCTGTGACTGATCCCCATGGGTCTGTACATCAGGAACAGTCTCTTATCTGTGACTGATCCCCATGGGTCTGTACATCAGGAGCAGTCTATTATCTGTGACTGATCCCCATGGGTCTGTACATCAGGAACAGTCTCTTATCTGTGACTGATCCCCATGGGGCTGTACATCAGGAACAGTACCTTATCTGTGACTGATCCCCATGGGGCTGTACATCAGGAACAGTCTCTTATCTGTGACTGATCCCCATGGGTCTGTACATAAAGAACAGTATCTTATCTGTTACTGATCCCCATGGGTCTGTACATCAGGAACATTCTCTTATCTGTGACTGATCCCCATGGGTCTGTACATAAAGAACAGTCTCTTATCTGTTACTGATCCCCAATGGTCTGTACATCAGGAACAGTCTCTTATCTGTGACTGATCCCCATGGGTCTGTACATCAGGAGCAGTCTCTTATCTGTGACTGATCCCCATGGGTCTGTACATCAGGAGCAGTCTCTTATCTGTGACTGATCCCCATGGGTCTGTACATAAGGAACAGTCTCTTATCTGTGACTGATCCCCATGGTTCTGTACATCAGGAGCAGTCTCTTATCTGTTACTGATCCCCATGGGTCTGTACATAAAGAACAGTCTCTTATCTGTGACTGATCCCCATGGGTCTCTACATCAGGAGCAGTCTCTTATCTGTGACTGATCCCCATGGGGCTGTACATCAGGAACAGTCTCTTATCTGTGACTGATCCCCATGGGTCTGTACATCAGGAACAGTCTCTTATCTGTGACTGATCCCCATGGGTCTGTACATCAGGAGCAGTCTTTTATCTGTGACTGATCCCCATGGGTCTGTACATCAGGAACAGTCTCTTATCTGTGACTGATCCCCATGGGGCTGTACATCAGGAACAGTATCTTATCTGTGACTGATCCCCATGGGGCTGTACATAAGGAACAGTCTCTTATCTGTGACTGATCCCCATGGGTCTGTACATAAAGAACAGTCTCTTATCTGTTACTGATCCCCATGGGTCTGTACATCAGGAACAGTCTCTTATATGTGACTGATCCCCATGGGTCTGTACATAAAGAACAGTCTGTTATCTGTTACTGATCCCCAATGATCTGTACATCAGGAACAGTCTCTTATCTGTGACTGATCCCCATGGGTCTGTACATCAGGAGCAGTCTCTTATCTGTGACTGATCCCCATGGGTCTGTACATCAGGAGCAGTCTCTTATCTGTGACTGATCCCCATGGGTCTGTACATCAGGAACAGTCTCTTATCTGTGACTGATCCCCATGGGTCTGTACATCAGGAGCAGTCTCTTATCTGTGACTGATCCTCATGGGTCTGTACATAAAGAACAGTCTCTTATCTGTTACTGATCATCATGGGTCTGTACATAAAGAACAGTCTCTTATCTGTGACTGATCCCCATGGGTCTGTACATCAGGAGCAGTCTATTATCTGTGACTGATCCCCATGGGTCTGTACATCAGGAACAGTCTCTTATCTGTGACTGATCCCCATGGGTCTGTACATCAGGAGCAGTCTCTTATCTGTTACTGATCCCCATGGGTCTGTACATAAAGAACAGTCTCTTATCTGTGACTGATCCCCATGGGTCTGTACATCAGGAGCAGTCTCTTATCTGTGACTGATCCCCATGGGGCTGTACATCAGGAACAGTCTCTTATCTGTGACTGATCCCCATGGGTCTGTACATCAGGAACAGTCTATTATCTGTGACTGATCCCCATGGGTCTGTACATCAGGAGCAGTCTATTATCTGTGACTGATCCCCATGGGTCTGTACATCAGGAACAGTCTCTTATCTGTGACTGATCCCCATGGGGCTGTACATCAGGAACAGTATCTTATCTGTGACTGATCCCCATGGGGCTGTACATCAGGAACAGTCTCTTATCTGTGACTGATCCCCATGGGTCTGTACATAAAGAACAGTATCTTATCTGTTACTGATCCCCATGGGTCTGTACATCAGGAACAGTCTCTTATCTGTGACTGATCCCCATGGGTCTGTACATAAAGAACAGTCTGTTATCTGTTACTGATCCCCAATGGTCTGTACATCAGGAACAGTCTCTTATCTGTGACTGATCCCCATGGGTCTTAACATCAGGAGCAGTCTCTTATCTGTGACTGATCCCCATGGGTCTGTACATCAGGAGCAGTCTCTTATCTGTGACTGATCCCCATGGGTCTGTACATCAGGAACAGTCTCTTATCTGTGACTGATCCCCATGGTTCTGTACATCAGGAGCAGTCTCTTATCTGTTACTGATCCCCATGGGTCTGTACATAAAGAACAGTCTCTTATCTGTGACTGATCCCCATGGGTCTGTACATAAAGAACAGTCTGTTATCTGTTACTGATCCCCAATGGTCTGTACATCAGGAACAGTCTCTTATCTGTGACTGATCCCCATGGGTCTTAACATCAGGAGCAGTCTCTTATCTGTGACTGATCCCCATGGGTCTGTACATCAGGAGCAGTCTCTTATCTGTGACTGATCCCCATGGGTCTGTACATCAGGAGCAGTCTATTATCTGTGACTGATCTCCATGGGTCTGTACATCAGGAGCAGTCTCTTATCTGTTACTGATCCCCATGGGGCTGTACATCAGGAACAGTCTCTTATCTGTGACTGATCCCCATGGGTATGTACATCAGGAACAGTCTCTTATCTGTGACTGATCCCCATGGGTCTGTACATCAGGAGCAGTCTCTTATCTGTGACTGATCCCCATGGGTCTGTACATCAGGAACAGTCTCTTATCTGTTACTGATCCCCATGGGTCTGTACATCAGGAACAGTCTCTTATCTGTGACTGATCCCCGTGGGTCTGTACATCAGGAACAGTCTCTTCTCTGTGACTGATCCCCATGGGGCTGTACATCAGGAACAGTCTCTTATCTGTGACTGATCCCCATGGGTCTGTACATCAGGAGCAGTCTCTTATCTTATGTTTGCCTATCTGATCTTTAGCACACGTCAGTGGCAGCCCAGCCCAGTCCAGTTCCATCCAGCCCAGCCCAGTCCAGTTCCATCCAGCCCAATCCAGTCCAGTTCAATCCAGCCCAGCCCAGTCCAGTTCCATCCAGCCCAGCCCAGTCCAGTTCCATCCAGCCCAGCCCAGTCCAGTTCCATCCAGCCCAGTCCAGTCCAGTTCCATCCAGCCCAGTCCAGTCCAGTTCCATCCAGCCCAGCCCAGTCCAGTTCCATCCAGCCCAGCCCAGTCCAGTTCAATCCAGGCCAGTCCAGTCCAGTTCCATCCAGCCCAGCCCAGTCCAGTTCAATCCAGCCCAGCCCAGTCCAGTCTCCCACAGTACTCCTCTGCTCATCTCTGGTCAACCTATTAGATTAGCTGTGTGAATGTCTCAGGATGTTTCCAGAATAACTTCAAAGCCCCATCCCCCCCCATCCCTCCCATCCCCCCATCCCCCCATCCCTCCCATCCCCCCATCCCTCCCATCCCTCCCATCCCCAAACCCCCCCATCCCCCCCATCCCCCCATCCTATTAGATTAGCTGTGTGAATGTCTCAGGATGTTTCCAGAATAACTTCAAAGCCCCATCCCCCCCCATCCCTCCCATCCCCCCATCCCCCCATCCCTCCCATCCCCCCATCCCTCCCATCCCTCCCATCCCTCCCATCCCCCCACCCCCCCCATCCCCCCCACCCCCCCATCCCCCCCATCCCCCCATCCCTCCCATCCCCCCATCCCTCCCATCCCTCCCATCCCTCCCATTGGAATCAACATGTCCCAATAGCTAACCCTAACCCTAACCCTAACCCCCCCCATCCCCCCCATCCCCTCCCATCCCCCCATCCCTCCCATCCCTCCCATCCCTCCCATCCCCCCACCCCCCCATCCCCCCCATCCCCCCATCCCTCCCATCCCCCCATCCCTCCCATCCCTCCCATCCCTCCCATCCCCCCACCCCCCATCCCCCCATCCCCCCATCCCCCCATCCCCCCATCCCCCCATCCCCCCATCCCTCCCATCCCTCCCATCCCTCCCATCCCTCCCATCCCCCCATCCCTCCCATCCCCCCATTCCCCCCCATCCCTCCCATCCCCCCCATCCCTCCCATCCCTCCCATCCCCCCATCCCCCACATCCTCCCATCCCCCCATACCTCCCATCCCCCCATCCCTCCCATCCCTCCCAGGCTACAGCTCCTCGTTAACCCTGTTAGATTCCTCTCAGAGCAGCTTCTGTCTGGTAACTAGATCTGATTTGCTACTAGATCTCCTAATCTGATTTGCTGCAGGAATGGAATGCTGCATATAAACGTTCCAACAGAGAAGGAAAACCACTTCTCAGAGACAGAGAAGCACAGAAAAACATACTTTACGATCGTCATGCATTCTATGCATTCTCAAACATCGGGTTGTCAGAGTAACTCAAGACAGCATTAGCCCACTAAGCTAAAGCTAAATATTTAGCTAGGGAAGCTAATATGAGTCTTCAGGTCTTAAGGCAGGGTCACTCAATGTTGAAAAACAAAATCATTTGGAATCAACATGTCCCAATAGCTCAGATCAAATCAAATCAAATCAAAGTGTATTGGTCGCGTACACAGATTTTCAGATGTTATCTCAGGTGCAGTGAAATGCTTGTGTTTCTAGCTCCAACAGTGCAGTAATACCTAGCAACAAAAAACTATACGCACATAATCCAAAAAGAAAGAGAAAGAAATTAAGAAATACGAGTCTGGAGTATAAATATATAAATATATGCAGTGGGGGAAAAAAGTATTTAGTCAGCCACCAATTGTGCAAGTTCTCCCACTTAAAAAGATGAGAGAGGCCTGTAATTTTCATCATAGGTACACGTCAACTATGACAGACAAAATGAGAAAGAAAATTCCAGAAAATCACATTGTAGGATTTTTAATGAATTTATTTGCAAATTATGGTGGAAAATAATTATTTGGTCAATAACAAAAGTTTCTCAATACTTTGTTATATACCTATTGTTGGCAATGACACAGGTCAAACATTTTCTGTAAGTCTTCACAAGGTTTTCACACACTGTTGCTGGTATTTTGGCCCATTTCTCCATGCAGATCTCCTCTAGAGCAGTGATGTTTTGGGGATGTCGCTGGGCAACACGGACTTTCAACTCCCTCCAAAGATTTTCTATGGGGTTGAGATCTGGAGACTGGCTAGGCCACTCCAGGACCTTGAAATGCTTCTTACAAAGCCACTCCTTTGTTGCCCGGGCGGTGTGTTTGGGATCATTGTCATGCTGAAAGACCCAGCCACATTTCATCTTCAATGCCCTTGCTGATGAAAGGAGGTTTTCACTCAAATTCTCACGATACATGGCCCCATTCATTCTTTCCTTTACACGGATCAGTCGTCCTGGTCCCTTTGCAGAAAAACAGCCCCAAAGCATGATGTTTCCACCCCCATGCTTCACAGTAGGTATGGTGTTCTTTGGATGCAACTCAGCATTCTTTGTCCTCCAAACACGACGAGTTGAGTTTTTACCAAAAAGTTCTATTTTGGTTTCATCTGACCATATGACATTCTCCCAATCCTCTTCTGGATCATCCAAATGCACTCTAGCAAACTTCAGACGGGCCTGGACATGTACTGGCTTAAGCAGGGGGACACGTCTGGCACTGCAGGATTTGAGTCCCTGGCGGCGTAGTGTGTTACTGATGGTAGGCTTTGTTACTTTGGTCCCAGCTCTCTGCAGGTCATTCACTAGGTCCCCCCGGGTGGTTCTGGGATTTTTGCTCACCGTTCTTGTGATCATTTTGACCCCACAGGGTGAGATCTTGCATGGAGCCCCAGATCGAGGGAGATTATCAGTGGTCTTGTATGTCTTCCATTTCCTAATAATTGCTCCCACAGTTGATTTCTTCAAACCAAGCTGCTTACCTATTGCAGATTCAGTCTTCCCAGCCTGGTGCAGGTCTACAATTTTGTTTCTGGTGTCCTTTGACAGCTCTTTGGTCTTGGCCATAGTGGAGTTTGGAGTGTGACTGTTTGAGGTTGTGGACAGGTGTCTTTTATACTGATAACAAGTTCAAACAGGTGCCATTAATACAGGTAACGAGTGGAGGACAGAGGAGCCTCTTAAAGAAGAAGTTACAGGTCTGTGAGAGCCAGAAATCTTGCTTGTTTGTAGGTGACCAAATACTTATTTTCCACCATAATTTGCAAATAAATTCATAAAAAATCCTACAATGTGATGTTCTGGATTTTTTTTTCTCAATTTGTCTGTCATAGTTGACGTGTATCTATGATGAAAATTACAGGCCTCTCTCATCTTTTTAAGTGGGAGAACTTGTACAATTGATGGCTGACTAAATACTTGTTTTCCCCACTGTAAATATATAAATATATAAATATATAAATATAAAAATATACAGTAGCACCAACAGTATTGGGACAGTGACAAATTGTTTGTTGTATTGGTGTCACGACTCCGCCGAGGCTGCCTCCCCTCCTTGTTCGGGCAGGTTTCAGCGTTCGTCGTCACCGGCTTACTAGCTGCTGCCGATCCATTTATCATCACTCCACTTGTCTTGTCTAATTAATCACACACACCTGGTCCTTATCCCCGACTAGTCATTGTATAAGTGTTCCCTCTGCTTCCTTGTCTGTGTGGGTGATTTGTTTGTAGTGAGCTGTGTGTAGCTCGGTTGAGCTACCCTTACCTTGTTGTTGCCAGGGTAGATATTTCCCCTGTGCCTGAGTTTTGTTGTTTATCTACGTAATAAACTCTTTGGATGGGTATTACTCCCCTGTGCCTGACTCCTTCTATCACACGCATCACAATTGGCTCTGTGCTCCAGCACTTTGGATTTGAAATGAGCCAATGACTATGAGTTTATATTGCAGACTGTCAGCTTTAATTTGAGGGTATTTTCATCCATAATGATGAGTGAATAATGATGAGTGAGAAAGTTACAGACCCCCCTGTTATTGTAATGGTGAGAGGTTAGCATGTCTGGGGGGTATGATATAACATGCTAACTTCCCCTGTTATTGTAATGGTGAGAGGTTAGCATGTCTGGGGGGTATGATATAACATGCTAACTTCCCCTGTTATTGTAATGGTGAGAGGTTAGCATGTCTGGGGGGTATGATATAACATGCTAACTTCCCCTGTTATTGTAATGGTGAGAGGTTAGCATGTCTGGGGGGTCTGTAACTTTCTCACTCTCATTGTTCACCATTCATTCACGACTATGATGGTAGCATGTACACTACTACAGAAATACACTATGTACACTGTAATAATAATAATAATAATAATAATAATAATAATAATAATAATAATAATAATATGCCATTTACACTACCAGTCAAACGTTTGGACACACCTACTCATTCAAGGATTTTTCTTTATTTTTACTCATTTTTACATTGTAGAATAATAGTGAAGATATCGAAACGATGAAATAACACGTAGTGGAATCATGTAGTAACTAAAAAATATATTTTATATTTCAGATTCTTCAAAGTAGCCACCCTTTTGCCTTGATGACAGCTTTGCACACTCTTGGCATATGTGTTATTTCATAGTTTTAATGTCTTCACTATTATTCTACAATGTAGAAAATAGTAAAAATAAAGAAAAACCCTTAAATGAGTAGGAGTGTCCAAACTTTTGACTGGTAGTGTACATTAGGTATCCAGTGGTGAGTTCAGATGCACGTATCACCCTCTGAAGAACCTTGTGGTCCGCGGCGGTGGAGTTGCCGTACCAGGTTGTGATGGAGCCCGACAATATGCTCTCGATGGTGCTCCTGTAGAACACTGTCAGGGCCCTTGGGGACAGGCCAAATTTCTTCAGCATCCTGAGGTTGAAGAGTCGCTGTCTTGCCTTCTTCACCATGGTGTCCGTGTGACTAGACCATTTCAGCTTCTCTGAGATGTGGATGCAGAGGAATTTTAAGTTGTTGACCGTCTCCACGCCAGCCCCGTTGATGAGGATGGGGGCGTGTCCAGCCTGGTTCCTCCTGAAGTCCACAATCAGCTCCTTTGTTTTGCTGACGTTGATGGAGAGGTTGTTTACCTGGCACCACACCGTCAGAGTATCTACCTCCTCCCTGCAGGTTGTCTCGTGCTTGTTGGTAATCAGGCCTACTACTGTCTTGTCAAATCAAATCAAATGTTATGTGTCAGATGCACCGAATACAACAGGATTGGACCTTACTGTGAAATGACCTTAACCAACAACGCAGTTGAAGAAAAATGAGAGTAACAATAAAATAACATTAACTAAGCTATATACAGGGGGTACCGGTACCGAGTCAATGTGCGGGGGTACAGGTTAGTTGAGGTAATTGAAGTAACATGTAGGTTGGGGTAAAGTGACTATGCATAGATAATAAACAGCGAGTAGCAGCAGTGTAAAAATAAAAGGGGGGGGGGGGGGGGTTAATGCAAATAGTCCGTAGCCATTTGATTAGCTGTTCAGCATTCTTATGGCTTGGGGGTAGAAGCTGATAAGAAGCCTTTTGGACCTAGACTTGGCACTCCGGTACCGCTTACCGTCCGGTAGCAGAGAGAACAGTCTATGACTAGGGTGGCTGGAGTCTTTGGCAATTTTTAGGGCCTCTCTCTGACACCGCCTGGTATAGAGGTCCTGGATGGCAGGAAGCTTGGCCCCAGTGATGTACTGCCGTACGCACTACCCTCTGTAGCATCTTGCAGGTCGGAGGCCGAGCAGTTGCCATATCAGGTGGTGATGCAACCAGTAAAGATGCTCTCGATTGTGCAGCTGTAGAACCTTTTGAGGATCTGAGGACCCATGCCAAATCTTTTCAGTCTCCTGAGGGGGAATAAGCTTTGTCGTGCCCACAACTTTCTTGGTGTGTTTGGACGATGACAGTTGGTGATGTGGACACCAAGGAACTTGAAACTCTCAATCTGCTCCACTACAGCCCCATCGATTAGAATGGGGGCATGCTCAGTCCTCTTTTTCCATCTCCTTTGTCTTGATCACGTTGAGGGAGAGGTTGTTGTCATGGCACCACACTGCCAGGTCTCTGATCTCCTCCCTATAGGCTGTCTCATCGTTGTTGGTGACTAAGCACGCACCCCTGAGGGGCCCCCGTGTTGAGGATCAGCGTGGCAGATGTTGTTGCCTACCCTTACCACCTGGGGGCGGCCCGTCAGGAAGTCCAGGATCCAGTTGCAGAGGGAGGTGTTTAGTCCCAGGGTCCTTAGCTTAGTGATGAGTTTGAGGGCACTATGGTGTTGAACACTGAGCTGTAGTAAATGAATAGCATTCTCACGTAGGTGTTCCTCTTGTCCAGGTGGGAAAGGACAGTGTGGAGTGCAATAGAGATTGCATCATCTGTGGATCTGTTGGGGCGGTATGCAAATTGGAGTGGGTCTAGGGTTTCTGGGATTATGCTGTTGATGTGAGCCATGACCAGCCTTTCAAAGCACTTCATGGCTACAGACGTCAGTGCTACGGGGCGGTAGTCATTTAGGCAGGTTATCTTAGTGTCCTTGGGCACGGGGACTATGGTGGTCTGCTTGAAACATGTAGGTATTACAGACTTGGTCAGGGACAGGTTGAAAATGTCAGTGAAGACACTTGCCAGTTGGTCAAATAAAATAAAATGTATCAGTCACATACACATGGTTAGCAGATGTTATAGCGAGTGTAGCGAAATGCTTGTGCTTCTAGTTCCGACAGTGCTGCAATATCTAGCAAGTAATATCTAACAGTTCCACAACAAATACCTAATACACACAAATCTAAGTAAAGGAATGGAATAAGAATATATAAATATATGGATGAGCAATGTCATTATCAGAGCAGCATAGGCTAAGATGCAATAGAGGGTACAGAATACAGTATATACATATGAGATGGGGAATGCAAGATATGTAAACATTATTGAGATAGTATAGAATACAGTTTATACATATGAGTTGGATAATGCAAGATACGTAAACATTATTAAAGTGGCATTATTAAAGTGACTAGTGTTCCATTTATTAAAGTGGCCAGTGATTTTCAAGTCTGTATGTAGGCAGCAGCCTCTCTGTGCTAGTGATGGCTGTTTAACAGTCTGATGGCCTCGAGATAGAAGCTGTTTTTCAGTCTCTCGGTCCCAGCTTTGATGCACCTGTACTGACCTCGCCTTCTGGATGATAGCAGGGTCAACAGGCAGTGGCTCGGGTGGTTGTGGTCCTTGATGATCTTTTTGGCCTTCCTGTGACATCGGGTGTTGTAGGTGTCCTGGATGGCAGGTAGTTTGCAAGAAATGCATTTCACCGTACTTGTGCATGTGACATTAAAACTAGATTTAGGTCGGGTGAACAGAAGGACTTGAGTTTCTGTATGTTGTTACAATTACACCATGAGTTGTTTATCATGAAACATACCCCCCCTTCTTCTTCCCGGAGAGATGTTTATCCTGTTGGCGCGATGTACTGAGAACCCAGATGGCTGTATGGACGGGGACAGTATATCCAGAGAGAGCCAAGTTTCTCCGAAACAGAGTATGTTACAATCCCTGATGTCTCTCTGGAAGCAACCCTTGCCCTGATCTCGTCAACTTTGTTATCTAGGGACTGGATATTAGCGAGTAATATACTCAGAAGTGATGGGTGGTGTGCGCGCCTCCTGAGTCTGACTAGGCTCCGCCTCCCTCTCCTCCGGCTGCGTTGTTTGGGTCGGCCCCTGGAATCAGTTCAAATGCCCTGGGTGGTGCAGACAAAGGGTCCGCTTCGGGAAAGTCGTATTCCTGGTCGTAGTTCTGGTAAGTTGACGTCGCTCTGATATCCATATTTTGGGCTAACAATGTAAGAAATAATACATAAAAAATTAGAATACTGCAAAGTTTCCTAAGGACTAGAAGCGAAGCAGCCCTCTCTGTTGGCGCCATCTTGACTCACATCGGCTACGGAGAGCGTGATCACACCGTCGTCCCGAACAGCTGGTGCTCTCATTAATTCTTCAGTGTTGCTTGCCTTGAAGCGCGCCTAGAAGTAATTTAGCTCATCTGGTAGGCTCGTGTCACTGGGCAGCTCGCGGCTGGGCTTCCCTTTGTTGTCCATAATAGTTTGCCAGCCCTGCCACACCCGACGAGCGTCCGAGCCGGTGTAGGATTCAATCTTAGTTGTGTATTGATGCTTTGCCTGTTTGATGGTTCGTCTGAGGGTTTAGCAGGATTTCTTATAAGCGTCCAGGTTAGAGTCCCGCTCCTTGAAAGCGGCAGCTCTACCCTTTAGCTCAGTGCGGATGTTGCCTGTAATCCATGGCTTTCTGGTTGGGGTATGTACGTACGGTCACTGTGGGGACGACATCATCGATGCACTTATTGATGAAGCCAGGGACTGATGTGGTGTACTCCTCAATGCTATCGGAAGAATACCGGAACCTATTCCAGTCTGTGCTAGCAAAACAGTCCTGTAGCTTAGCATCTGCTTCATCTGACCACTTCCATATTGACCGAGTCACTGGTGCTTCCTGCTTTAGTTTTTGCTTGTAAGCAGGAATCAGGAGGATAGAATTGTGGTCAGATTTGCCAAATGGAAGGCGAGGGAGAGCTTTGTATGCGTCTCTGTGTGTGGAGTAAAGGTGGTCTAGAGTTCTTTTTCCTCTGGTTGCACATTTAACATGCTGGTAGAAATTAGGTAGAACGGATTTAAGTTTCCCTGCGTTAAAGTCCACCGGCCACTAGGAGCACCGCCTCTGGATGAGCATTTTCTTGTTTGCTTATGGCTTTATACAGATTGATGAGATTGATGAGTGCGGTCTTAGTGACAGCATCGGTTTGTGGTGGTAAATAGACAGCTACGAAAAATATAGTGGTAAATAGTGTGGTCTACAGCTTATCATGAGATACTCTACCTCAAGCGATCAAAACACAGACCGCCACCCCTTGTCTTACCGGAGCCAGCTGTTCTATCTTGCCGATGCATGGAAAACCCAGCCAACATTATATTATCCATGTCGTCATTCAGCCATGACTCTGTGAAACATAAGATATTACAGTTTTTATGTCCCTTTGGTAGGATAGTCTCGAACGGAGCTCATGCAGTTTATTCTTCAATGATTGCACATTGGCCAATAGAACGGATGATACTTCATGCGAATGACGGGGATTTGGGCCTGGCCGGTATCAGCAATAAATCCTTTGTCTTCAGCGAACTTGATGATGGAGTTGGTACCAAAACATTTCTGCATCATTGAAGGTCCCCATGAACACAGTGGCCTCCATCATTCTTAAATGGAAGAAGTTTGGAACCACCAAGGCTGTAATCGCTGCCAAATGTGCTTCAACAAAGTACTGAGTAAAGGGTCTGAATACTTATGTAAATGTGATATTTCTGTTTTTTATTTCTAATAAATATGCAAAAAAATCTAAAAAACAGTTTTTGCTTTCTCATTATGGGGTATTGTGTGTAGATTGATGAGGGGAAAAAACGATTTAATCCATTTTACAATAAGGCTGTAACATAACAAAATGTGGAAAAAGTCAAAGGGTCTGAATATTTTCTGAATGGACTGTAAATACAATAACTTAACCTGACTAACAGGTTGTTACATAAATCTAATTTCAATGTAATCATCAAAACTATGTACTGTATACGTTGAAATCGCGCTGAAAATTCCACGTAGAATGATTAAAAATCTCACGTAGAATATACATGGAAATTGCAACACAATTCATGTCATATGGTGTTGTAAATATGTTTAACCATCAGATCCACGACACATTTTCATCATATTTCAGAGGTTAACATTTTTGCTCTGTTTAAATCATTTGTTTTCCATCCTATATTCAATATATATTGGGGGGGTTGAAATTATGTTGAATTTCATATTTGATTAGACATAAAATATTATTTGATTTGACCTTGTTTCAATGTTGATAGTAAAATGGTATGTTTGAATCACCGTTATTGTTTCAGCGTCACGCCATCAACCTAAATAAAGTGCATTCGGAAAGTATTCAGACCCCTTCCCTTTTTCCACATTTTGTTACGTTACAGCCTTATTCTAAAATGGATTACATTCGTTTTTTCCTTATCAATCTACACACTGTACCCCATAATGACAAAGTGAAAACATGTTTTTAGAAATTTTTGCAAATGTAAAAAAAGAAAACAGAAATACCATATTTACATAAGTATTCAGACCCTTTGCTCTGAGATTCGAAATTGAGCTCAGGTGCATCCTGTTTCCATTGGTCATCCTTGAGATGTTTCTAAAAATTGATTGGAGTCCACCTGTGGTAAATTCAATTGATTGGACATGATTTGGAAAGGCACACACCTGTCTATATAAGGTCCCACAGTTGACAGTGCATGTCAGAGCAAAAACCAAGCCATGAGGTCGAAGGAATTGTCTGTAGAGCTCCAAGACAGGATTGTGTCGAGGCACAGATCTGGGGAAGGGTTTGTACTGAAAGGTTGTTTGATGGTGATGAGATTGAGAGGTCGTCTGATAGTGATGAGATTGAGAGGTCATCTGATAGTGATGAGATTGAGAGGTCGTCTGATGGTGATGAGATTGAGAGGTTGTCTGATGGTGATGAGATTGAGAGATCGTCTGATAGTGATGAGATTGAGAGGTCGTTTTATAGTGATGAGATTGAGAGGTCATTTGATAGTGATGAGATTGACAGGTCATCTGTTGGTGATGAGATTGAGAGGTCATCTGATGGTGATGAGATTGAGAGGTCATCTGATAGTGATGAGATTGAGAGGTCATCTGATAGTGATGAGATTGACAGGTCATCTGATGGTGATGAGATTGAGAGGTCATCTGATAGTGATGAGATTGAGAGGTTGTCTGATAGTGATGAGATTGAGAGGTCATCTGATAGTGATGAGATTGAGAGGTTGTCTGATGGTGATGAGATTGAGAGGTCGTCTGATAGTGATGAGATTGAGAGGTCGTCTGTTAGTGATGAGATTGAGAGGTTGTCTGATAGTGATGAGATTGAGAGGTTGTCTGATAGTGATGAGATTGAGAGGTTGTCTGATGGTGATGAGATTGATAGGTTGTCTGATAGTGATGAGATTGAGAGGTTGTCTGATAGTGATGAGATTGAGAGGTTGTCTGATAGTGATGAGATTGATAGGTTGTCTGATAGTGATGAGATTGAGAGGTTGTCTGATAGTGATGAGATTGAGAGGTTGTCTGATAGTGATGAGATTGAGAGGTCGTTTTATAGTGATGAGATTGAGAGGTTGTCTGATAGTGATGAGATTGAGAGGTTGTCTGATAGTGATGAGATTGAGAGGTTGTCTGATAGTGATGAGATTGAGAGGTTGTCTGATAGTGATGAGATTGAGAGGTTGTCTGATAGTGATGAGATTGAGAGGTTGTCTGATAGTGATGAGATTGAGAGGTTGTCTGATAGTGATGAGATTGAGAGGTTGTCTGATAGTGATGAGATTGATTACACACGAAAAGTGAAGAAATGGTTTCATCTGTGTGTCGTCCGCATAGCGCCTCCCCCCATGTGACCTACTTGTAACTGATAGAGGCATGTTAATGTTTGTAAATGTACTGTATATAAATTGTAAAGTATTTTGTGTGTAATGTCTTTTTCGTTATGTGTCGGACCCCAGTAAGTCACCATTGGTGTCAGCTAATGGGGATCATAATACAGTGGTTTGCGAAATGATTCACCCCCTTTGGCATTTTTACTACTTTGTTGCCTTACAACCTGGAATTAAAATATATTTTTGGGGGGTTTGTATCATTTGATTTACACAACATACCTACCACTTTGAAGATGACAAATATTTTTTTATGTGAAACAAACAAAAAATATGAAAAATTAAACAGAAGACTTGAGCGTCCATAACCATTCACCCCCCCCCCAAAGTCAATACTTTGTAGAGCCACCTTTTGCAGCAATTACAGCTGCAAGTCTCTTGGGGTATGTCTCTCTAAGCTTGGCACATCAAGCAAATGGGATTTTTGCCCATTCTTCAAGAAAAAACTGCTCCAGCTCCTTCAAGTTGGATGGGTTCTGCTGGTGTACAGCAATCTTTAAGTCATACCACAGATTCTCAGTTGGATTGAGGTCTGGGCTTTGACTAGGCCATTCCAAGACATTTAAATGTTTCCCCTCAAACCACTTGAGTGTTGCTTTAGCAGTATGCTTAGGGGTCATTGTCCTGCTGGAAGGTGAACTTCCGTCCCAGTCTCAAACCTCTGGAAGACTGAAACAGGTTTCCCTCAAGAATTTCCCTGTATTTAGCGCCATCCATCATTCCTTCAATTCTGACCAGTTTCCCAGTCCCTGCCGATGGATGGTGTTCTCGGGGTGATGAGAGGTGTTGGGTTTGCGCCAGACATAGCGTTTTCCTTGATGGCCAAAAAGCTCAATTTTAGTCTCATCTGACGAGAGTACCTTCTTCCATATGTTTGGGGAGTCTCCCACATGGCTTTTGGTGAACACCAAACGTGTTTGCTTATTTTTTTCTTTAAGCAATGGCTTTTTTCTGGCCACTCTTCCGTAAAGCCCAGCTCTGTGGAGTGTACGGCTTAAAGTGGTCCTATGGACAGATACTCCAATCTCCGCTGTGGAGCTTTGCAGCTCCTTCAGGGTTATCTTTGGTCTTTTTGTTGCCTCTCTGATTAATGCCCTCCTTGCCTGGTCCGTGAGTTTTGGTGGGCGGCCCTCTCTTGGCAGGTTTGTTGTGGTGCCATATTCTTTCCATTTTTTTATGATGGATTCAATGGTGCTCCGTGGAATGTTCAAAGTTTCAGATATTTTTTTATAACCCAACCCTGATCTGTACTTCTCCACAACTTTGTCCCTGACTTGTTTGGAGAGCTCCTTGGTCTTCATGGTGCCGCTTGCTTGGTGGTGCCCCTTGCTTAGTGGTGTTGCAGACCTTGGGGCCTTTCAGAACAGGTGTATATATACTGGGATCATGTGACAGATCATGTGACACTTAAATAAAGTCCACCTGTGTGCAATCTAACTAATTATGTAACTTCTGAAGGTAATTGGTTGCACCAGATCTTATTTAGGGGTTTCATAGCAAAGGGGGTGAATACATATGCACGCATCACTTTTCTGTTATCTATTTTTTAGAATTCTTTGAAACAAGTTATTTTTTTCATTTCACTTCACCAATTTGGACTATTTTGTGTATGTCAATTACATGAAATCCAAATAAAAATCAATTTAAATGACAGGTTGTAATGCAACAAAATAGGAAAAACGCCAAGGGGAATGAATACTTTTGCAAGGCACTGTAAATCACATAAAATCAATTCTCCTCTCTCCTCCTAACCCTCTCTCCTCCTAACCCTCTCTCCTCCTAACGCTCTCTCCTCCTAACCCTCTCTCCTCCTAACCCTCTCTCCTCCTAACCCTCTCTCCTCCTAACGCTCTCTCCTCCTAACGCTCTCTCCTCCTAACCCTCTCTCCTCCTAACGCTCTCTCCTCCTAACGCTCTCTCCTCCTAACCCTCTCTCCTCCTAACCCTCTCTCCTCCTAATGCTCTCTCCTCCTAACGCTCTCTCCTCCTAAAGCTCTCTCCTCCTAAAGCTCTCTCCTCCTAACTCTCTCTCCTCCTAACCCTCTCTCCTCCTAACCCTCTCTCCTCCTAACCCTCTCTCCTCCTAACGCTCTCTCCTCCTAACCCTCTCTCCTCCTAACCCTCTCTCCTCCTAACCCTCTCTCCTCTCTCCTCCTAACCCTCTCTCCTCCTAACCCTCTCTCCTCCTAACGCTCTCTCCTCCTAACCCTCTCTCCTCCTAACCCTCTCTCCTCCTAACCCTCTCTCCTCCTAACGCTCTCTCCTCCTAACCCTCTCTCCTCCTAACCCTCTCTCCTCCTAACGCTCTCTCCTCCTAACGCTCTCTCCTCCTAACCCTCTCTCCTCCTAACCCTCTCTCCTCCTAACGCTCTCTCCTCCTAACCCTCTCTCCTCCTAACCCTCTCTCCTCCTAACCCTCTCTCCTCTCTCCTCCTAACCCTCTCTCCTCCTAACCCTCTCTCCTCCTAACCCTCTCTCCTCCTAACGCTCTCTCCTCCTAACGCTCTCTCCTCCTAACGCTCTCTCCTCCTAACCCTCTCTCCTCCTAACCCTCTCTCCTCCTAACCCTCTTGTAGCATGGGTTTAGCTGACCAACTGACCAATGGACTAGATTCCGGAAGAGCAGTGATGAGATTAGCATAGAAAGAATAGACCAGAGACCAAGATATAAGTTTAGAGATAGTGCTAATGCCGGCATGTTTATTTTATAATAAAATAAATTGTAGTTCTCAACAACAAAAATATGCAATTCACAATAATAGTATTTGACAATAAATAAACACAGTGTTCAAATAATCTATGGATGTCACGCCCTGGCCTATAGAACTCTAGCTAGTTGGGTCAGGGTGTGAATATTCTAGGTGTGTATTTCTATGTTTGGCCGGTGTGGTTCCCAATCAGAGGCAGCTGTCGCTCGTTGTCTCTGATTGGGGATCATACTTAGGCAGCCAGTTTTCCTGCCTGTGTTGTGGGATCCTGTTGTGTTCCTGTTTAGGTAGGTAGGTAGGTAGGTAGGTAGGTAGGTAGGTAGGTAGGTAGGTAGGTAGGTAGGTAGGTAGGTAGGTAGGTAGGTAGGTAGGTAGGTAGGTAGGTAGGTAGGTAGGTAGGTAGGTAGGTAGGTAGGTAGGTAGGTAGGTAGGTAGGTAGGTAGGTAGGTAGGTAGGTAGGTAGGTAGGTAGGTAGGTAGGTAGGTAGGTAGGTAGGTAGGTAGGTAGGTAGGTAGGTAGGTAGGTAGGTAGGTAGGTAGGTAGGTAGGTAGGTAGGTAGGTAGGGCGTGCGTGCGTGATCCTTCCCAACAAACTCAGTAGAACTGAAGTATCCTTCAAGAAAAGGGATTTCTTCTTTATTCCGTGTGCAATAGAACATGTGCGTGCGTGCGTGCGTGCGTGCGTGCGTGCGTGATCCTTCCCAACAAACTCAGTAGAACTGAAGTATCCTTCAAGAAAAGGGATTTCTTCTTTATTCCGTGTGCAATAGAACATGTTGATCTCTCTGGTCCAAGAAGAATGAGCAGGCCAAGCGAAACGTAAGTATATAAAAATCTCACATTTGTTGTACAACAGCTTCTCTTAGAAAAAAAATGAATACAAAAAAAAAGCGTATCTCAAACAGTAGAGTTATATATAACAACATGCTCAGATAGCATAAACTGCTATTAAAATGGCTTCTCTATGGATACACAACATGTAGCCTCAAAAAGATACCATGAATTGGTGTCTGACATAATCTTCATAAGATTGTGCTGTGTACGTTCAATGTCAATCAATCAATCACGTTTATTTATAAAGCCCTTTTTACATCAGCAGATGTCACACAGTGCTATACAGAAACCCAGCCTAAAACTCCAAACAGAAAGAAATGCAGATGTAGAAGCACGGTGGCTAGGAAAAACTCCCTAGAAAGGCAGGAACCTAGGAAGAAACCTAGAGAGGAACCAGGCTCTGAGGGGTGGCCAGTCCTCTTCTGGCTGTGCCGGGTGGAGATTATAACAGTACATGGCCATTAAGGCCAGATTGTTCTTCAAGGTGTTCAAACGTTCATAGATGACCAGCAGGGTGAAATAATAATCACAGTGGTTGTAGAGGTTGCAACAGGTCAGTACATCAGGAGTAAATGTCACTTGGCTTTTCATAGCCGAGCATTCAGAGGTCGAGACAGCAGGTGCGGTAGAGAGAGAGAGTTGTAAACAGCAGGTCTGGGACAAGGTAGCACGTCCAGTGAACAGGCCAAGGTTCCATAGCCGCAGGCAGAAGAGTGGAAACTGGAGCAGCAGCACGACCAGGTGGACTGGGGACAGCCAGGAGTCATCAGGCCAGGTAGTCCTGAGGCATGGTCCTAGGGCTCAGGTCCTCCGGGAGGGGAGGGAGAGAGGACCAGGTGGACTGGGGACAGCCAGGAGTCATCAGGCCAGGTAGTCCTGAGGCATGGTCCTAGGGCTCAGGTCCTCCGGGAGGGGAGGGAGAGAGGGAGAGAGGGAGAGAGGGAGAGGACTGGGGACAGCCAGGAGTCATCAGGCCAGGTAGTCCTGAGGCATGGTCCTAGGGCTCAGGTCCTCCAGGAGGGGAGGGAGAGAGGGAGAGAGGGAGAGAGAATTAGAGGGAGCATACTTAAATTCACACAGGACACCAGATAAGACAGGAGAATTACACCAGATATAACAGACTGACCCTAGCCCCCCCGGCACATAGACTATTGCAGCATAGATACTGGAGGCTGAGACGGAGGGGGGGTCGGGGGACACTGTGGCCCCGTCCGACGATACCCCCGGACAGGGCCAACCAGGTAGGATAACGCTTTGTAGGTTAGCAGTAAAACCTTGAAATCAGCCCTAGTCTTAACAGGAAGCCAGTGTAGAGAGGCTAGCACTGGAGTAACATGATCACATGGTTCTAGTCAAGATTCTAGCAGCTGTGTTTAGCACTAACTGAAGTTTATTTAGTGCTTTATCCGGGTAGCTGGAGAGTAGAGCATTGCAGTAGTCTAATCTAGAAGTGACAAAAGCATGGATTAGCTTTTCTGAATCATTTTTGGACAACATTTTAGCAATGTTACGAAGATGGAAAATAGCTGTCCCCATCAAAATCCATAAATTTAAGGTTGGGGGGGTAGAGAGTGTGGCCAGGGAGACAGGTCCATCCAGTGACCAGGGAGACAGGCCAGAGCTGAGAGACAGGTCCAGCCAGGGACCAGAGAGACAGGCCAGAAAGCCAATAGAAAGCCAGTAGAAAGCCAATAGAATGTTAGTAGAAAGCCAGTAGAAAGCCAATAGAATGCCAGTAGAAAGCCAATAGAAAGACAATAGAATGCCTGTAGAAAGTCATTGAAATATTCTTGATATGTTCGCCAAAAGAGAGATCAGAGTCCAGAGTAACGCCGAGGTCCTTCACAGTTTTATTTGCGACGACTCTACAACCATCAAGATTAATTATCAGATCCAACAGCAGATCTCTTTGTTTCTTGGGACCTAGAATTAGCATCTCTTTGGGGTTTCAAATCAAATCAAATCAAATCAAATTTTATTGGTCACATGCGCCGAATACAACAGGTGCAGACATTACAGTGAAATGCTTACTTACAGCCCTTAACCAACAGTGCATTTATTTTAAACAAAAAAAGTAAGAATAAAACAACAACAAAAAAAGTGTTGAGAAAAAAAGAGCAGAAGTAAAATAAAGTGACAGTAGGGAGGCTATATATACAGGGGGGTACCGTTGCAGAGTCAATGTGCGGGGGCACCGGCTAGTTGAGGTAGTTGAGGTAATATGTACATGTGGGTAGAGTTAAAGTGACTATGCATAAATACTTAACAGAGTAGCAGCAGCGTAAAAAGGATGGGGGTGGGGGGGCAGTGCAAATAGTCCGGGTAGCCATGATTAGCTGTTCAGGAGTCTTATGGCTTGGGGGTAGAAGCTGTTGAGAAGTCTTTTGGACCTAGACTTGGCACTCCGGTACCGCTTGCCGTGCGGTAGCAGAGAGAACAGTCTATGACTAGGGTGGCTGGAGTCTTTGACAATTTTGAGGGCCTTCCTCTGACACCGCCTGGTATAGAGGTCCTGGATGGCAGGAAGCTTTGCCCCAGTGATGTACTGGGCCGTACGCACTACCCTCTGTAGTGCCTTGCGGTCAGAGGCCAAGCAGTTGCCATACCAGGCGGTGATGCAACCAGTCAGGATGCTCTCGATGGTGCAGCTGTAGAATTTTTTGAGGATCTGAGGACCCATGCCAAATCTTTTTAGTCTCCTGAGGGGGAATAGGCTTTGTCGTGCCCTCTTCACGACTGTCTTGGTGTGTTTGGACCATGATAGTTCGTTGGTGATGTGGACACCAAGGAACTTGAAGCTCTCAACCTGTTCCACTACAGCCCCGTCGATGAGAATGGGGGCGTGCTCAGTCCTCTTTTTTTTCCTGTAGTCCACAATCATCTCCTTTGTCTTGGTCACGTTGAGGGAGAGGTTGTTGTCCTGGCACCACACGGCCAGATCTCTGACCTCCTCCCTATAGGCTGTCTCATCGTTGTCGGTGATCAGGCCTACCACTGTTGTGTCGTCGGCAAACTTAATGATGGTGTTGGAGTCGTGCCTGGCCATGCAGTCATGGGTGAACAGAGAGTACAGGAGGGGACTGAGCACGCACCCCTGAGGGGCCCCCGTGTTGAGGATCAGTGTGGCAGATGTGTTGTTACCTACCCTTACCACCTGGGGGCGGCCCGTCAGGAAGTCCAGGATCCAGTTGCAGAGGGAGGTGTTTAGTCCCAGGATCCTTAGCTTAGTGATGAGCTTAGAGGGCACTATGGTGTTGAATGCTGAGCTGTAGTCAATGAATAGCATTCTCACGTAGGTGTTCCTCTTGTCCAGGTGGGAAAGGGCAGTGTGGAGTGCGATAGAGATTGCATCATCTGTGGATCTGTTGGGGCGGTATGCAAATTGGAGTGGGTCTAGGGTTTCTGGGATTATGCTGTTGATGTGAGCCATGACCAGTCTTTCAAAGCACTTCATGGCTACAGACGTCAGTGCTACGGGTCGGTAGTCATTTAGGCAGGTTATCTTAGAGTTCTTGGGCACGGGGACTATGGTGGTCTGCTTGAAACATGTTGGTAGTCAGGGACATGTTGAAAATGTCAGTGAAGACACTTGCCAGTTGGTCAGCACATGCTCGGAGTACACGTCCTGGTAATCCGTCTGGCCCTGCGGCCTTGTGAATGTTGACCTGCTTAAAAGTCTTACTCACATCGGCTACGGAGAGCGTGATCACATAGTCATCCGGAACAGCTGGTGCTCTCATGCATGCTTCAGTGTTGCTTGCCTCGAAGCGAGCATAGAAGTGGTTTAGCTCGTCTGGTAGGCTTGTGTCACTGGGCAGCTCGCGGCTGTGCTTCCCTTTGTAGTCTGTAATAGTTTTCAAGCCCTGCCACATCCGACGAGCGTCAGAGCCAGTGTAGTATGATTCAATCTTAGACCTGTATTGACTCTTTACCTGTTTGATGGTTCGTCGGAGGTCATAGCGGGATTTCTTATAAGCGTCCGGGTTAGAGTCCCGTTCCTTGAAAGCGGCATCTCTACCCTTTAGCTCAGTGCGGATGTTTCCTGTAATCCATGGCTTCTGGTTGGGGTATGTACGTACGGTCACTGTGGGGACGACATCATCGATGCACTTATTGATGAAGCCAGTGACTGATGTGGTGTACTCCTCAATGCTGTCTGAAGAATCCCGGAACATGTTCCAGTCTGTGCTAGCAAAACAGTCCTGTAGTTTAGCATCTGCGTCATCTGACCACTTTTTTATTAACCGAATCACTGGTGCTTCCTGCTTCAGTTTTTGCTTATAAACAGGAATCAGGAGGATAGAGTTATGGTCAGATTTGCCAAATGGAGGGCGAGGGAGAGCTTTGTATGCGTCTCTGTGTGTGGAGTAAAGGTGGTCTAGAGTTTTTTCCCCTCTGGTTGCACATTTAACATGCTGGTAGAAATTAGGTAGAACGGATTTAAGTTTCCCTGCATTAAAGTCCCCGGCCACTAGGAGCGCTGCATCTGGATGAGCGTTTTCCTGTTGATTAATGGCCTTGTACATCTCATTCAGTGCAATCTTAATGCCAGCATTGGTTTGTGGTGGTAAATAGACAGCTATGAAAAATATAGATGAAAACTCTCTTGGTAAATAGTGTCACCCCCACTAGGATAAAGTAATCCTTCTACCCACCCTTACCCCACCCCCCCCCCCCCCAAAAAAAAACATATTGTAAAGTGGTTATCCCACTGGCTATAAGGTGAATGCACCAATTTGTAAGTCGCTCTGGATAAGAGCGTCTGCTAAATGATGTAAATGTAACTGTAAAATGTTTCATCGAAATGTACAGCTGTGTGTCGTCCGCATAGCAGTGAAAGTTAACATTGTGTTTCTGAATGACATCACCAAGAGGTAGGATATATAGTGAAAACAAAAGTGGTCCTAAAACTGAACCTTTAGGAACACCAAAACTTACAATTGATTTGTCAGAGGACAAACCATCCACAGAGACGAACTGATATAATCATGATCTTTTCATGTGTCACTGAGCTGACAAATAACTTTGAACAAAGTACCAAAAAGTAAAGAAGTTGACTCTTCTACAACAAAATATATTACTAACACCAAATGCATTCGTTTGATACAATATTGTTAACATGGAAAATGTATATTTACTTCTACAAAAGTGTTCAAAGCAATTAGCATAAATGGCACAATTTACATTCACTAACATATAGAAAAGTTAGCATTGGCCTGCTAACATGGCGCTAAAACAGTAGCTTCATTGATGAAAAATAAAACTCACCAACTAAATGGTGCACAAACTCATTCAACTGCTTCTCAAGACGATGTGATGAATGGACCATCATGGTCAGCATTTCTCTGAAGATATATCTAGGTGGTACTCATTATTTCTGCTTTAGAGCAGTTTTCTGACTTCACAACCAGGAAAAAGTTTGTCATAAAAATGGCACTTCCTCTAGAAGGCTTGCTCAAGATCGCAACAATTGAACTGTCAATCAAAGGCAGGGCCTTAAGGATTTGTGCACTTTTGATTGGCTGATAATCTAGTGGATCATTTCTCTCACATTTCACATAATATTAACGTATTAGTTGACCTGGTTTACACCCTCTCCTACTAACCCTCTCTCCTCCTAACCCTCTCTCCAAACCCTCTCCTCTCTCCTCCTAACCCTCTCTCCTCCCAACCCTCTCTCCTCTCTCCTCCTAACCCTCTCTCCTCTCTCCTCCTAACCCTCTCTCCTCTCTCCTCCTAACCCTCTCCTCCAAACCCTCTCCTCTCTCCTACTAACCCTCTCTCCTCTCTCCTCCTAACCCTCTCTCCTCCAAACCCTCTCTCCTCTCTCCTACTAACCCTCTCTCCTCTCTCCTCCTAACCCTCTCTCCTCCAAACCCTCTCTCCTCTCTCCTCCTAACCCTCTCTCCTCCAAACCCTCTCTCCTCTCTCCTACTAACCCTCTCTCCTCTCTCCTCCTAACCCTCTCTCCTCTCTCCTCCTAACCCTCTCTCCTCCAAACCCTCTCCTCTCTCCTCCTAACCATCTCTCCTCTCTCCTACTAACCCTCTCTCCTCTCTCCTCCTAACCCTCTCCTCCAAACCCTCTCCTCTCTCCTACTAACCCTCTCTCCTCTCTCCTCCTAACCCTCTCTCCTCCAAACCCTCTCTCCTCTCTCCTACTAACCCTCTCTCCTCTCTCCTCCTAACCCTCTCTCCTCCAAACCCTCTCTCCTCTCTCCTCCTAACCCTCTCTCCTCCAAACCCTCTCTCCTCTCTCCTACTAACCCTCTCTCCTCTCTCCTCCTAACCCTCTCTCCTCTCTCCTTCTAACCCTCTCTCCTCCAAACCCTCTCCTCTCTCCTCCTAACCATCTCTCCTCTCTCCTCCTAACCCTCTCTCCTCCTAACCCTCTATCCTCTCCCCTCCTAACCCTCTCTCCTCTCTCCTCCAAACCCTCTCTCCTCCTAACCCTCTCTCCTCTCTCCTCCTAACCCTCTCTCCTCCTAACACTCTCTCCTTTCTCCTCCTAACCCTCTCTCCTCTCTCCATCTAAACCTCTCTCCTCCTAACCCTCTCTCCTCTCTCCCCCTAACACTCTATCCTTTCTCCTCCTAACCCTCTCTCCTCTCTCCTCCTAACCCCCTCTCCTCTCTCCTCCTAACCCTCTCTCCTCCAAACCCTCTCTCCTCTCTCCTACTAACCCTCTCTCCTCTCTCCTCCTAACCCTCTCTCCTCTCTCCTCCTAACCCTCTCTCCTCCAAACCCTCTCCTCTCTCCTCCTAACCATCTCTCCTCTCTCCTCCTAACCCTCTCTCCTCCTAACCCTCTATCCTCTCTCCTCCTAACCCTCTCTCCTCTCTCCTCCAAACCCTCTCTCCTCCTAACGCTCTCTCCTCTCTCCTCCTAACCCTCACTCCTCCTAACACTCTCTCCTTTCTCCTCCTAACTCTCTCTCCTCTCTCCATCTAAACCTCTCTCCTCCTAACCCTCTCTCCTCTCTCCTCCTAACACTCTCTCCTTTCTCCTCCTAACCCTCTCTCCTCTCTCCTCCTAACCCCCTCTCCTCTCTCCATCTAAACCTCTCTCCTCCTAACCCTCTCTCCTCCTAACCCTCTCTCCTCTCTCCTCCCTCCTCTCTCCTCCTAACCCTCTCTCCTCCTAACCCCCTCTCCTCTCTCCTCCTAACCCTCTCTCCTCCTAACCCCCTCTCCTCTCTCCTCCTAACCCTCTCTCCTCTCTCCTCCCTCCTCTCTCCTCCTAACCCTCTCTCCTCTCTCCTCCTAACCCTCTCTCCTCTCTCCTCCTAACCCTCTCCATCTAACTCTCTCTCTTCTCAGTTTAGAGGTCTGTTGGGTCAGAGAATATGTGTTGTGTTCATTAACATGACTGTCACAGAGGTAGTCATTGATTTAGTAAGATAATCAAACTCAGCGTAGCATAGTGTAGAGGCAGACAGACTGACGGACAGACGGACAGACATTGCTGCAGGCTGATTTTTATTGTTTTTGGCGTGAATCTGCTTCCACAGAGGTGATGTGTGATTGTCGATTCTCTAAAAGCTCTTGATAGTTAGTTAAATAACTCCCGGTAGCTCCATTTACCCAGACTGACCTGCCTGTGGAGATACTGGAGAGGTCCCGTGTAGCTCAGTTGGTAGAGCATGGTGCTTGCAACGCCAGGGTTTGTTGGTTTGATTCCCACGGGGGGCCAGTATGAAAATGTATGCACTCACTAACTGTAAGTCGCTCTGGATAAGAGCTTCTGCTAAATGACTAAAATGTAACGTAAATGTCATTGTTGCTTCCATACAGCAATTCAAATCTAATTAACTGTATTTTTAAAGCCCTTTTTACATCAGCAGATGTCACAAAGTTCTATACAGAAACCCAGCCTAAAACCCCAAAGAGCATGCAATGCAGATGTAGAAGCACGTTGGCTAGGAAAAACTCCTAGACAGGAACTAGGCTCTGAGGGGTGGCCAGTCCTCTTCTGGCTGTGCCATGTGGAGATCTTAAGAGTACATGGCTACTAAAACCCCCAAGAGTCGATTGACGCACCGGTGCTTCAATCTAAGCTACATAACAAAATCCATTAATTTAAGCTAGTGTCACGGGACTCATCTGAAGGTACCGGTTTATTTCCTGAGCTTACTTATTTCTTCTTGATATAGGACAAACCTTGTTTTTTGAGAGCTGAGAGACAGGTCCAGCCAGGGACCAGAAGACAGGTCAGAAAGCCAGCAGAAAGCCGTTAGAAAGCCAGTAGAAAGTCAAAAGAATGCCAGTATAAAGCCAATAGAATTCCAGTAGAATGCCAATAGAATCCCAGTAGAATGCCAGTAGAATGCCAATAGAATCCCAGTAGAATGCCAGTAGAAAGCCAATAGAATGCCAATAGAATCCCAGTAGAATGCCAGTAGAATGCCAGTAGAAAGCCAATAGAATGCCAATAGAATCCCAGTAGAATGCCAGTAGAAAGCCAACAGAATCCCAGTAGAATGCCAATAGAATCCCAGTAGAAAGCCAATAGAAAGTCAATAGAATCCCAGTAGAAAGCCAATAGAAAGCCAACAGAATCCCAGTAGAATGCCAATAGAATCCCAGTAGAATGCCAATAGAATCCCAGTAGAATGCCAGTAGAAAGCCAATAGAATTCCAGTAGAATGCCAATACAATCTCAGTAGAATGCCAATAGAATGCCAATAGAATCCCAGTAGAATGCCAGTAGAATGCCAGTAGAAAGCCAATATAATCCCAGTAGAATGCCAGTAGAAAGCCAATAGAATGCCAATAGAATCCCAGTAGAATGCCAGTAGAAAGCCAATAGAATGCCAATAGAATCCAAGTAGAATGCCAGTAGAAAGCCAACAGAATCCCAGTAGAATGCCAATAGAATCCCAGTAGAATGCCAATAGAAAGTCAATAGAATCCCAGTAGAAAGCCAATAGAAAGCCAACAGAATCCCAGTAGAATGCCAATAGAATCCCAGTAGAATGCCAATAGAAAGTCAACAGAATCCCAGTAGAAAGCCAATAGAATGCCAGTAGAATCCCAGTAGAAAGCCAATAGAAAGTAAATAGAATGCCAGTAAAAAGCCAATAGAATCCCAGAAGAAAGCCAATACAATCCCAGTAGAATCCCAGTAGAAAGCCAATATAATCCCAGAAGAATGCCAGTAGAAATCCAATAGATAGTCAATAGAATATCAATAGAATCCCAGTAGAATCCCAATAGAATTCCAGTAGAATGCCAATCGAATCCCAGTAGAATGCCAGTAGAAAGCCAATAGAATCCCAGTAGAATGCCAGTAGAAAGCCAATAGAATGCCAGTAGAATCCCAGTAGAATGCCAGTAAAGCCAATAGAATGCCAGTAGAATGCCAGTAGAAAGCCAATAGAATCCCAGTAGAATCCCAGTAGAATGCCAGTAGAAAGCCAATATAATGCCAATAGAATCCCAGTAGAATGCCAGTACAAAGCCAACAGAATCCCAGTAGAATGCCAATAGAATCCCAGTAGAAAGCCAATAGAAAGTCAATAGAATCCCAGTAGAAAGCCAATAGAAAGCCAACAGAATCCCAGTAGAATGCCAATTAAATCCCAGTAGAAAGCCAATAGAAAGTCAACAGAATCCCAGTAGAAAGCCAATAGAATGCCAGAAGAATCCCAGTAGAAAGCCAATAGAAAGTCAATAGAATGCCAGTAAAAAGCCAATAGAATCCCAGTAGAAAGCCAATAGAATCCCAGTAGAATGCCAGTAGAAAGCCAATAGAACGTCAATAGAATGCCGGTAGAAAGCCAATAGAAAGTCAATAGAATGCCGGTAGAATCCCAGTAGAAAGCCAATAGAAAGTAAATAGAATGCCAGTAAAAAGCCAATAGAATCCCAGTAGAAAGCCAATAGAATCCCAGTAGAATCCCAGTAGAAAGCCAATTTAATCCCAGTAGAATGCCAGTAGAAATCCAATAGAAAATCAATAGAAAGCCAATAGAATCCCAGTAGAATGCCAATAGAATTCCAGTAGAATGCCAATAGAATCCCAGTAGAATGCCAGCAGAAAGCCAGTAGAATCCCAGTAGAATGCCAGTAGAAAGCCAATAGATTGCCAGTAGAATCCCAGTAGAATGCCAGTAGAAATCCAATTGAATGCCAGTAGAATGCCAGTAGAAAGCCAATAGAAAGCCAATAGAAAGCCAATAGAATCCCAGTGGAATCCCAGTAGAATGCCGGTAGAAAGCCAATAGAAAGTCAATAGAATGCCGGTAGAATCCCAGTAGAAAGCCAATAGAAAGTCAATAGAATGCCAGTAAAAAGCCAATAGAATCCCAGTAGAAAGCCAATAGAATCCCAGTTGAATCCCAGTAGAAAGCCAATATAATCCCAGTAGAATGCCAGTAGAAATCCAATAGAAAGTCAATAGAATGCCAACACAATCCCAGTAGAATGCCAATAGAATTCCAGTAGAATGCCAATAGAATCCCAGTAGAATGCCAGTAGAAAGCCAGTAAAATCCCAGTAGAATGCCAGTAGAAACCCAATAGATTGCCAGTAGAATCCCAGTAGAATGCCAGTAGAAAGCCAATAGAATGCCAGTAGAATGCCAGTAGAAAGCCAATAGAAAGCCAATAGAAAGCCAATAGAATCCCAGTAAAATCCCAGTAGAATGCCAGTAGAAAGCCAATAGAATGCCAATAGAATCCCAGTAGAATGCCAGTAGAAAGCCAACAGAATCCCAGTAGAATGCCAATAGAATCCCAGTAGAAAGCCAATAGAAAGTCAATAGAATCCCAGTAGAAAGCCAATAGAAAGCCAACAGAATCCCAGTAGAATGCCAGTAGAAAGCCAATAGAATCCCAGTAGAATGCCAGTAGAAAGCCAATAGAATCCCAGTAGAAAGCCAGTAGAAAGCCAATAGAATGCCAGTAGAATCCCAGTAGAATGCCAGTAAAGCCAATACAATGCCAGTAGAATGCCAGTAGAAAGCCAATAGAATCCCAGTAGAATCCCAGTAGAATGCCAGTAGAAAGCCAATATAATGCCAATAGAATCCCAGTAGAATGCCAGTAGAAAGCCAACAGAATCCCAGTAGAATGCCAATAGAATCCCAGTAGAAAGCCAATAGAAAGTCAATAGAATCCCAGTAGAATGCCAATAGAATCCCAGTAGAAAGCCAATAGAAAGTCACAAGAATCCCAGTAGAAAGCCAATAGAATGACAGAAGAATCCCAGTAGAAAGCCAATAGAAAGTCAATAGAATGACAGTAAAAAGCCAATAGAATCCCAGTAGAATGCCAGTAGAAAGCCAATAGAACGTCAATAGAATGCCGGTAGAAAGCCAATAGCAAGTCAATAGAATGCCGGTAGAATCCCAGTAGAAAGCCAATAGAAAGTAAATAGAATGCCAGTAAAAAGCCAATAGAATCCCAGTAGAAAGCCAATAGAATCCCAGTAGAATCCCAGTAGAAAGCCAATATAATCCCAGAAGAATGCCAGTAGAAATCCAATAGAAAGTCAATAAAATATCAATAGAATCCCAGTAGAATGCCAATAGAATTCCAGTAGAATGCCAATCGAATCCCAGTAGAATGCCAGTAGAAAGCCAATAGAATCCCAGTAGAATGCCAGTAGAAAGCCAATAGAATGCCAGTAGAATCCCAGTAGAATGCCAGTAAAGCCAATAGAATGCCAGTAGACTGCCAGTAGAAAGCCAATAGAATCCCAGTAGAATCCCAGTAGAAAGCCAATATAATGCCAATATAATCCCAGTAGAATGCCAGTAGAAAGCCAACAGAATCCCAGTAGAATGCCAATAGAATCCCAGTAGAAAGTCAATAGAATCCCAGTAGAAAGCCAATAGAAAGCCAACAGAATCCCAGTAGAATGCCAATAGAATCCCAGTAGAAAGCCAATAGAAAGTCAACAGATTCCCAGTAGAAAGCCAATAGAATACCAGTAGAAAGCCAATAGAAAGTCAACAGAATCCCAGTAGAAAGCCAATAGAATGACAGAAGAATCCCAGTAGAAAGCCAATAGAAAGTCAATAGAATGACAGTAAAAAGCCAATAGAATCCCAGTAGAAAGCCAATAGAATCCCAGTAGAATGCCAGTAGAAAGCCAATAGAACGTCAATAGAATGCCGGTAGAAAGTCAATAGCAAGTCAATAGAATGCCGGTAGAATCCCAGTAGAAAGCCAATAGAAAGTAAATAGAATGCCAGTAAAAAGCCAATAGAATCCCAGTAGAAAGCCAATAGAATCCCAGTAGAATCCCAGTAGAAAGCCAATATAATCCCAGAAGAATGCCAGTAGAAATCCAATAGAAAGTCAATAGAATATCAATAGAATCCCAGTAGAATGCCAATAGAATTCCAGTAGAATGCCAATCGAATCCCAGTAGAATGCCAGTAGAAAGCCAATAGAATCCCAGTAGAATACCAGTAGAAAGCCAATAGAATGCCAGTAGAATCCCAGTAGAATGCCAGTAAAGCCAATAGAATGCCAGTAGAATGCCAGTAGAAAGCCAATAGAATCCCAGTAGAATCCCAGTAGAAAGCCAATATAATGCCAATAGAATCCCAGTAGAATGCCAGTAGAAAGCCAACAGAATCCCAGTAGAATGCCAATAGAATCCCAGTAGAAAGTCAATAGAATCCCAGTAGAAAGCCAATAGAAAGCCAACAGAATCCCAGTAGAATGCCAATAGAATCACTGAAGAAAGCCAATAGAAAGTCAACAGAATCCCAGTAGAAAGCCAATAGAATGCCAGAAGAATCCCAGTAGAAAGCCAATAGAAAGTCAATAGAATGCCAGTAAAAAGCCAATAGAATCCCAGTAGAAAGCCAATAGAATCCCAGTAGAATGCCAGTAGAAAGCCAATAGAACGTCAATAGAATGCCGGTAGAAAGCCAATAGAAAGTCAATAGAATGCCGGTAGAATCCCAGTAGAAAGCCAATAGAAAGTAAATAGAATGCCAGTAAAAAGCCAATAGAATCCCAGTAGAAAGCCAATAGAATCCCAGAAGAATCCCAGTAGAAAGCCAATTTAATCCCAGTAGAATGCCAGTAGAAATCCAATAGAAAGTCAATAGAATGCCAATAGAATCCCAGTAGAATGCCAATAGAATTCCAGTAGAATGCCAATAGAATCCCAGTAGAATGCCAGTAGAAAGCCAATAGAACGTCAATAGAATGCCGGTAGAAAGCCAATAGAAAGTCAATAGAATGCCGGTAGAATCCCAGTAGAAAGCCAATAGAAAGTCAATAGAATGCCAGTAAAAAGCCAATAGAATCCCAGTAGAATGCCAATAGAATCCCAGTTGAATCCCAGTAGAAAGCCAATATAATCCCAGTAGAATGCCAGTAGAAATCCAATAGAAAGTCAATAGAAAGCCAATAGAATCCCAGTAGAATGCCAATATAATTCCAGTAGAATGCCAATAGAATCCCAGTAGAATGCCAGTAGAAAGCCAGTAGAATCCCAGTAGAATGCCAGTAGAAAGCCAATAGATTGCCAGTAGAATCCCAGTAGAATGCCAGTAGATAGCCAATTGAATGCCAGTAGAATGCCAGTAGAAAGCCAATAGAAAGCCAATAGAAAGCCAATAGAATCCCAGTGGAATCCCAGTAGAATGCCGGTAGAAAGCCAATAGAAAGTCAATAGAATGCCGGTAGAATCCCAGTAGAAAGCCAATAGAAAGTCAATAGAATGCCAGTAAAAAGCCAATAGAATCCCAGTAGAAAGCCAATAGAATCCCAGTAGAATGCCAGTAGAAAGCCAATAGAACGTCAATAGAATGCCGGTAGAAAGCCAATAGCAAGTCAATAGGATGCCGGTAGAATCCCAGTAGAAAGCCAATAGAAAGTAAATAGAATGCCAGTAAAAAGCCAATAGAATCCCAGTAGAAAGCCAATAGAATCCCAGTAGAATCCCAGTAGAAAGCCAATATAATCCCAGAAGAATGCCAGTAGAAATCCAATAGAAAGTCAATAGAATGCCAATAGAATCCCAGTAGAATGCCAATAGAATTCCAGTAGAATGCCAATCGAATCCCAGTAGAATGCCAGTAGAAAGCCAATAGAATCCCAGTAGAATGCCAGTAGAAAGCCAATAGAATGCCAGTAGAATCCCAGTAGAATGCCAGTAAAGCCAATAGAATGCCAGTAGAATGCCAGTAGAAAGCCAATAGAATCCCAGTAGAATCCCAGGAGAATGCCAGTAGAAAGCCAATATAATGCCAATAGAATCCCAGTAGAATGCCAGTAGAAAGCCAACAGAATCCCAGTAGAATGCCAATAGAATCCCAGTAGAAAGTCAATAGAATCCCAGTAGAAAGCCAATAGAAAGCCAACAGAATCCCAGTAGAATGCCAATAGAATCCCAGTAGAAAGCCAATAGAAAGTCAACAGAATCCCAGTAGAAAGCCAATAGAATGCCAGAAGAATCCCTGTAGAAAGCCAATAGGAAGTCAATAGAATGCCAGTAAAAAGCCAATAGAATCCCAGTAGAAAGCCAATAGAATCCCAGTAGAATGCCAGTAGAAAGCCAATAGAATGCCGGTAGAAAGCCAATAGAAAGTCAATAGAATGCCGGTAGAATCCCAGTAGAAAGCCAATAGAAAGTAAATAGAATGCCAGTAAAAAGCCAATATAATCCCAGTAGAAAGCCAATAGAATCCCAGTAGAATCCCAGTAGAAAGCCAATTTAATCCCAGTAGAATGCCAGTAGAAATCCAATAGAAAGTCAATAGAATGCCAATAGAATCCCAGTAGAATGCCAATAGAATTCCAGTAGAATGCCAATAGAATAGAATCCCAGTAGAATGCCAGTAGGAAGCCAATAGAACGTCAATAGAATGCCGGTAGAAAGCCAATAGAAAGTCAATAGAATGCCGGTAGAATCCCAGTAGAAAGCCAATAGAAAGCCAATAGAATGCCAGTAAAAAGTCAACAGAATCCCAGTAGAAAGCCAATAGAATGCCAGAAGAATCCCAGTAGAAAGCCAATAGAAAGTCAATAGAATGCCAGTAAAAAGCCAATAGAATCCCAGTAGAAAGCCAATAGAATCCCAGTAGAATGCCAGTAGAAAGCCAATAGAACGTCAATAGAATGCCGGTAGAAAGCCAATAGAAAGTCAATAGAATGCCGGTAGAATCCCAGTAGAAAGCCAATAGAAAGTAAATAGAATGCCAGTAAAAAGCCAATAGAATCCCAGTAGAAAGCCAATAGAATCCCAGAAGAATCCCAGTAGAAAGCCAATTTAATCCCAGTAGAATGCCAGTAGAAATCCAATAGAAAGTCAATAGAATGCCAATAGAATCCCAGTAGAATGCCAATAGAATTCCAGTAGAATGCCAATAGAATCCCAGTAGAATGCCAGTAGAAAGCCAATAGAACGTCAATAGAATGCCGGTAGAAAGCCAATAGAAAGTCAATAGAATGCCGGTAGAATCCCAGTAGAAAGCCAATAGAAAGTCAATAGAATGCCAGTAAAAAGCCAATAGAATCCCAGTAGAATGCCAATAGAATCCCAGTTGAATCCCAGTAGAAAGCCAATATAATCCCAGTAGAATGCCAGTAGAAATCCAATAGAAAGTCAATAGAAAGCCAATAGAATCCCAGTAGAATGCCAATATAATTCCAGTAGAATGCCAATAGAATCCCAGTAGAATGCCAGTAGAAAGCCAGTAGAATCCCAGTAGAATGCCAGTAGAAAGCCAATAGATTGCCAGTAGAATCCCAGTAGAATGCCAGTAGATAGCCAATTGAATGCCAGTAGAATGCCAGTAGAAAGCCAATAGAAAGCCAATAGAAAGCCAATAGAATCCCAGTGGAATCCCAGTAGAATGCCGGTAGAAAGCCAATAGAAAGTCAATAGAATGCCGGTAGAATCCCAGTAGAAAGCCAATAGAAAGTCAATAGAATGCCAGTAAAAAGCCAATAGAATCCCAGTAGAAAGCCAATAGAATCCCAGTAGAATGCCAGTAGAAAGCCAATAGAACGTCAATAGAATGCCGGTAGAAAGCCAATAGCAAGTCAATAGGATGCCGGTAGAATCCCAGTAGAAAGCCAATAGAAAGTAAATAGAATGCCAGTAAAAAGCCAATAGAATCCCAGTAGAAAGCCAATAGAATCCCAGTAGAATCCCAGTAGAAAGCCAATATAATCCCAGAAGAATGCCAGTAGAAATCCAATAGAAAGTCAATAGAATGCCAATAGAATCCCAGTAGAATGCCAATAGAATTCCAGTAGAATGCCAATCGAATCCCAGTAGAATGCCAGTAGAAAGCCAATAGAATCCCAGTAGAATGCCAGTAGAAAGCCAATAGAATGCCAGTAGAATCCCAGTAGAATGCCAGTAAAGCCAATAGAATGCCAGTAGAATGCCAGTAGAAAGCCAATAGAATCCCAGTAGAATCCCAGGAGAATGCCAGTAGAAAGCCAATATAATGCCAATAGAATCCCAGTAGAATGCCAGTAGAAAGCCAACAGAATCCCAGTAGAATGCCAATAGAATCCCAGTAGAAAGTCAATAGAATCCCAGTAGAAAGCCAATAGAAAGCCAACAGAATCCCAGTAGAATGCCAATAGAATCCCAGTAGAAAGCCAATAGAAAGTCAACAGAATCCCAGTAGAAAGCCAATAGAATGCCAGAAGAATCCCTGTAGAAAGCCAATAGGAAGTCAATAGAATGCCAGTAAAAAGCCAATAGAATCCCAGTAGAAAGCCAATAGAATCCCAGTAGAATGCCAGTAGAAAGCCAATAGAATGCCGGTAGAAAGCCAATAGAAAGTCAATAGAATGCCGGTAGAATCCCAGTAGAAAGCCAATAGAAAGTAAATAGAATGCCAGTAAAAAGCCAATATAATCCCAGTAGAAAGCCAATAGAATCCCAGTAGAATCCCAGTAGAAAGCCAATTTAATCCCAGTAGAATGCCAGTAGAAATCCAATAGAAAGTCAATAGAATGCCAATAGAATCCCAGTAGAATGCCAATAGAATTCCAGTAGAATGCCAATAGAATCCCAGTAGAATGCCAGTAGGAAGCCAATAGAACGTCAATAGAATGCCGGTAGAAAGCCAATAGAAAGTCAATAGAATGCCGGTAGAATCCCAGTAGAAAGCCAATAGAAAGCCAATAGAATGCCAGTAAAAAGCCAATAGAATCCCAGTAGAATGCCAATAGAATCCCAGTTGAATCCCAGTAGAAAGCCAATATAATCCCAGTAGAATGCCAGTAGAAATCCAATAGAAAGTCAATAGAATGCCAATAGAATCCCAGTAGAATGCCAATATAATTCCAGTAGAATGCCAATAGAATCCCAGTAGAATGCCAGTAGAAAGCCAGTAGAATCCCAGTAGAATGCCAGTAGAAAGCCAATAGATTGCCAGTAGAATCCCAGTAGAATGCCAGTAGAAAGTCAATAGAATCCCAGTAGAAAGCCAATAGAAAGCCAACAGAATCCCAGTAGAATGCCAATAGAAGTCCCAGTAGAAAGCCAATAGAAAGTCAACAGAATCCCAGTAGAAAGCCAATAGAATGCCAGAAGAATCCCAGTAGAAAGCCAATAGAAAGTCAATAGAATGCCAGTAAAAAGCCAATAGAATCCCAGTAGAAAGCCAATAGAATCCCAGTAGAATGCCAGTAGAAAGCCAATAGAACGTCAATAGAATGCTGGTAGAAAGCCAATAGAAAGTCAATAGAATGCCGGTAGAATCCCAGTAGAAAGCCAATAGAAAGTAAATAGAATGCCAGTAAAAAGCCAATAGAATCCCAGTAGAAAGCCAATAGAATCCCAGTAGAATCCCAGTAGAAAGCCAATTTAATCCCAGTAGAATGCCAGTAGAAATCCAATAGAAAGTCAATAGAATGCCAATAGAATCCCAGTAGAATGCCAATAGAATTCCAGTAGAATGCCAATAGAATCCCAGTAGAATGCCAGTAGAAAGCCAATAGAACGTCAATAGAATGCCGGTAGAAAGCCAATAGAAAGTCAATAGAATGCCGGTAGAATCCCAGTAGAAAGCCAATAGAAAGTCAATAGAATGCCAGTAAAAAGCCAATAGAATCCCAGTAGAATGCCAATAGAATCCCAGTTGAATCCCAGTAGAAAGCCAATATAATCCCAGTAGAATGCCAGTAGAAATCCAATAGAAAGTCAATAGAATGCCAATAGAATCCCAGTAGAATGCCAATATAATTCCAGTAGAATGCCAATAGAATCCCAGTAGAATGCCAGTAGAAAGCCAGTAGAATCCCAGTAGAATGCCAGTAGAAAGCCAATAGATTGCCAGTAGAATCCCAGTAGAATGCCAGTAGAAAGCCAATTGAATGCCAGTAGAATGCCAGTAGAAAGCCAATAGAAAGCCAATAGAAAGCCAATAGAATCCCAGTGGAATCCCAGTAGAATGCCGGTAGAAAGCCAATAGAAAGTCAATAGAATGCCGGTAGAATCCCAGTAGAAAGCCAATAGAAAGTCAATAGAATGCCAGTAAAAAGCCAATAGAATCCCAGTAGAAAGCCAATAGAATCCCAGTAGAATCCCAGTAGAAAGCCAATATAATCCCAGAAGAATGCCAGTAGAAATCCAATAGAAAGTCAATAGAATGCCAATAGAATCCCAGTAGAATGCCAATAGAATTCCAGTAGAATGCCAATCGAATCCCAGTAGAATGCCAGTAGAAAGCCAATAGAATCCCAGTAGAATGCCAGTAGAAAGCCAATAGAATGCCAGTAGAATCCCAGTAGAATGCCAGTAAAGCCAATAGAATGCCAGTAGAATGCCAGTAGAAAGCCAATAGAATCCCAGTAGAATCCCAGGAGAATGCCAGTAGAAAGCCAATATAATGCCAATAGAATCCCAGTAGAATGCCAGTAGAAAGCCAACAGAATCCCAGTAGAATGCCAATAGAATCCCAGTAGAAAGTCAATAGAATCCCAGTAGAAAGCCAATAGAAAGCCAACAGAATCCCAGTAGAATGCCAATAGAATCCCAGTAGAAAGCCAATAGAAAGTCAACAGAATCCCAGTAGAAAGCCAATAGAATGCCAGAAGAATCCCAGTAGAAAGCCAATAGAAAGTCAATAGAATGCCAGTAAAAAGCCAATAGAATCCCAGTAGAAAGCCAATAGAATCCCAGTAGAATGCCAGTAGAAAGCCAATAGAACGTCAATAGAATGCCGGTAGAATCCCAGTAGAAAGCCAATAGAATGCCAATAGAATCCCAGTAGAATGCCAATAGAATTCCAGTAGAATGCCAATAGAATCCCAGTAGAATGCCAGTAGGAAGCCAATAGAACGTCAATAGAATGCCGGTAGAAAGCCAATAGAAAGTCAATAGAATGCCGGTAGAATCCCAGTACAAAGCCAATAGAAAGTCAATAGAATGCCAGTAAAAAGCCAATAGAATCCCAGTAGAAAGCCAATAGAATCCCAGTAGAATCCCAGTAGAAAGCCAATTTAATCCCAGTAGAATGCCAGTAGAAATCCAATAGAAAGTCAATAGAATGCCAATAGAATCCCAGTAGAATGCCAATAGAATTCCAGTAGAATGCCAATAGAATCCCAGTAGAATGCCAGTAGGAAGCCAATAGAACGTCAATAGAATGCCGGTAGAAAGCCAATAGAAAGTCAATAGAATGCCGGTAGAATCCCAGTAGAAAGCCAATAGAAAGTCAATAGAATGCCAGTAAAAAGCCAATAGAATCCCAGTAGAATGCCAATAGAATCCCAGTTGAATCCCAGTAGAAAGCCAATATAATCCCAGTAGAATGCCAGTAGAAATCCAATAGAAAGTCAATAGAATGCCAATAGAATCCCAGTAGAATGCCAATATAATTCCAGTAGAATGCCAATAGAATCCCAGTAGAATGCCAGTAGAAAGCCAGTAGAATCCCAGTAGAATGCCAGTAGAAAGCCAATAGATTGCCAGTAGAATCCCAGTAGAATGCCAGTAGAAAGCCAATTGAATGTCAGTAGAATGCCAGTAGAAAGCCAATAGAAAGCCAATAGAAAGCCAATAGAATCCCAGTGGAATCCCAGTAGAATGCCGTTAGAAAGCCAATAGAAAGTCAATAGAATGCCGGTAGAATCCCAGTAGAAAGCCAATAGAAAGTCAATAGAATGCCAGTAAAAAGCCAATAGAATCCCAGTAGAAAGCCAATATAATCCCAGTTGAATCCCAGTAGAAAGCCAATATAATCCCAGTAGAATGCCAGTAGAAATCCAATAGAAAGTCAATAGAATGCCAACACAATCGCAGTAGAATGCCAATAGAATTCCAGTAGAATGCCAATAGAATCCCAGTAGAATGCCAGTAGAAAGCCAGTAAAATCCCAGTAGAATGCCAGTAGAAAGCCAATAGATTGCCAGTAGAATCCCAGTAGAATGCCAGTAGAAAGCCAATAGAATGCCAGTAGAATGCCAGTAGAAAGCCAATAGAAAGCCAATAGAAAGCCAATAGAATCCCAGTAGAATCCCAGTAGAATGCCAGTAGAAAGCCAATAGAATGCCAATAGAATCCCAGTAGAATGCCAGTAGAAAGCCAACAGAATCCCAGTAGAATGCCAATAGAATCCCAGTAGAAAGCCAATAGAAAGTCAATAGAATCCCAGTAGAAAGCCAATAGAAAGCCAACAGAATCCCAGTAGAATGCCAGTAGAAAGCCAATAGAATCCCAGTAGAATGCCAGTAGAAAGCCAATAGAATGCCAGTAGAATCCAAGTAGAATGCCAGTAAAGCCAATAGAATGCCAGTAGAATGCCAGTAGAAAGCCAATAGAATGCCAATAAAATGCCAATAGAATCCCAGTAGAATCCCAGTAGAATCCCAGTAGAATGCCAGTAGAAAGCCAATAGAATGCCAATAGAATCCCAGTAGAATGCCAGTAGAAAGCCAAACAGAATCCCAGTTGAATGCCATTAGAATCCCAGTAGAAAGCCAATAGAAAGTCAATAGAATCCCAGTAGAAAGCCAATAGAAAGCCAACAGAATCCCAGTAGAATGCCAATAGAATCCCAGTAGAAAGCCAATAGAAAGTCAACAGAATCCCAGTAGAAAGCCAATAGAATGCCAGTAGAATCCCAGTAGAAAGCCAATAGAAAGTCAATAGAATGCCAGTAAAAAGCCAATAGAATCCCAGTAGAAAGCCAATAGAATCCCAGTAGAATGCCAGTAGAAAGCCAATAGAACGTCAATAGAATGCCGGTAGAAAGCCAATAGAAAGTCAATGTGATGCCGGTAGAATCCCAGTAGAAAGCCAATAGAAAGTCAATAGAATGCCAGTAAAAAGCCAATAGAATCCCAGTAGAAAGCCAATAGAATCCCAGTAGAATGCCAGTAGAAATTCAATGGAAAGTCAATAGAATCCCAGTAGAATCCCAGTAGAATGCCAGTAGAAAGCCAGTAGAATGCCAGTAGAAAGCCAATAGAAAGCCAACAGAATCCCAGTAGAAAGCCAATAGAAAGTCAACAGAATCCCAGTAGAAAGCCAATAGAATGCCAGTAGAATCCCAGTAGAAACCCAGTAGAATCCCAGTAGAATGCCAGTAGAAAGCCAATAGAAAGCCAACAGAATCCCAGTAGAAAGCCAATAGAAAGTCAACAGAATCCCAGTAGAAAGCCAATAGAATGCCAGTAGAATCCCAGTAGAAACCCAATAGAAAGTCAATAGAATGCCAGTAAAAAGCCAATAGAATCCCAGTAGAAAGCCAATAGAATGCCAGTAAAAGCCAATAGAATGTCAGTAGAATGCCGGTAGAAAGCCAATAGAAGGTCAATAGAATGCCGGTAGAATGCCAGTAGAAAGCCAATAGAATCACAGTAGAATGCCAGTAGAAAGCCAATAGAACGTCAATAGAATGCCGGTAGAAAGCCAATAGAAAGCCAATAGAATGCCAGTAGAAAACCAATAGAACGTCAATAGAATGCCAGTAGAAAGCCAATAGAAAGCCAATAGAAAGCCAATAGAAAGCCAGTAGAATGCCAGTAGAAAGCCATTAGAAAGCCAGTAGAAAGCCAATAGAAAGCCAATAGAAAGCCTGTAGAAAGCCAATAGAAAGCCAGTAGAAAGCCAGTAGAAAGCCAATAGAAAGCCTGTAGAAAGCCAATAGAAAGCCAATAGAAAGCCAGTAGAAAGTCAGTAGAGGGTTAGGGTTAGGGTTAGGGTTAACCCTAACCCTAACCCTAACCCTTAACCAACAATGCAGCTCAAGAAATAGAATTAAGAAAATACCTACCAAACAAACCAAAGCAAAAAATAAAATAAAAAGGAACACAATAAAATAACAATAACAAGGCTATATACAGGGGGTACCGGTACAGAGTCAATGGGAAATAACAGTAGGGAGGCTATATACAGGGGGTACCGGTACAGAGTCAATGGGAAATAACAGTAGGGAGGCTATATACAGGGGGTACCGGTACAGAGACAATGTGAAATAACAGTAGGGAGGCTATATACAGGGGGTACCGGTACAGAGTCAATGGGAAATAACAGTAGGGAGGCTATATACAGGGGGTACCGGTACAGAGTCAATGGGAAATAACAGTAGGGAGGCAATATACAGGGGGGTACCGGTACAGAGTCAATGTGAAATAACAGTAGGGAGGCTATATACAGGGGGTACCGGTACAGAGTCAATGGGAAATAACAGTAGGGAGGCTATATACAGGGGGTACCGGTACAGAGTCAATGGGAAATAACAGTAGGGAGGCTATATACAGGGGGTACCGGTACAGAGTCAATGGGAAATAACAGTAGGGAGGCTATATACAGGGGGTACCGGTACAGAGTCAATGGGAAATAACAGTAGGGAGGCTATATACAGGGGGTACCGGTACAGAGTCAATGGGAAATAACAGTAGCGAGGCTATATACAGGGGGTACCGGTACAGAGTCAATGGAAAATAACAGTAGGGAGACTATATACAGGGGGTACCGGTACAGAGTCAATGGGAAATAACAGTAGGGAGACTATATACAGGGGGTACCGGTACAGAGTCAATGGGAAATAACAGTAGGGAGGCTATATACAGGGGGTACCGGTACAGAGTCAATGGGAAATAACAGTAGGGAGACTATATACAGGGGGTACCGGTACAGAGTCAATGTGTGGGGGTACAGGTTAGTCGAGGTAATTTAAAGGTAAAGTGACTATGCATAGATACTGTATGTTGGTATAGAATTTCCTGAGTTTTCCCTGCATTCCCAGCATAAGGCGCTAGTCGATTCAGGCGCAGCTGGGAACTTTATTGACCGTTCCTTTGCACGTAGATTAGGGATCCCTATTGTGCCTGTAGATGTGCCCTTCCCTGTAAATGCCTTAGATAGTCGCCCTTTAGGGTCAGGCCTGATTGGGGAGGTCACAGCTCCACACTGGATGAAAACGCAGGAGGGTCATGAGGAGAGAATTAATCTCTTCCTGATCGATTCTCCTGCTTTTCCTGTGGTGTTTGGGCTTCCCTGGTTGGCCTCTCATGACAGAGGGCTCTCAAGGGATGGTCACGTCAGTGCTCAGGGAGGTGTGTAGGTGTTTCCATAGGTGCAACTACTGTGGAGAGTCCAAACCAGGTCTCCACTACGCACATTCCCCCCGAATATGCCGATTTGGTTCTCGCCTTCTGTAAAAAGAAGGCGACTCAACTACCACCCCATCGACAGGGGGATTGTGCGATAAATCTCCAGGTAGGCGCAGCACTTCCCAGGAGTCACATGTATCCGCTGTGTCAGGAGGAGACGGCGGCTATGGAAACATTTGTCTTCGAATCTCTGGGACAGGGATACATTCAGCCTTCCACTTCACCTGCCTCCTCGAGTTTCTTTTTTGTGATGAAGAAGGATGGAGGTTTACGCCCGTGCATTGACTACCGTGGGCTAAATCAGATCACTGTGAAGTACAGTTACCCACTGCCTCTCATAGCCAGTGTGACGGAGTCATTGCACGGGGCGCGCTTCTTCACCAAATTGGATCTCAGGAGCGCTTACAACCTGGTGCGTATCCGGGAGGGGGATGAGTGGAAGACGGCATTCAGTACCACCTCTGGGCACTATGAGTACCTCGTCATGCGGTACGGGTTGATGAATGCTCCATCAGTCATCCAATCCTTTGTAGACGAGATCTTCAGGGACCTGCACGGGCAGGGTGCAGTGGTGTATATAGATGATATACTCATATACTCCGCTACACGAGCCGAGCATGTGTCCCTGGTGCGCAAGGTGCTTGGTCGACTGTTGGAGCATGACCTGTACGTCAAGGCTGAGAAATATTTGTTCTTCCAACAGTCCGTCTCCTTCCTAGTACCGCCTGTCCGCGTCAGGGGTGGAGATGGAGAATGACCGCATTTCAGCCGTGCGTAATTGGCCAACTCCAACCACGGTTAAGGAGGTGCAGCGGTTCTTAGGGTTTGCCAACTACTACCGGAGGTTTATCCAGGGCTTTGGTCAGGTAGCGGCTCCCATTACCTCCTTGCTGAAGGGGGGACCGGTGCGACTGCAGTGGTCAGCTGGGGCGGACAGGGCTTTTGGTCACCTGAAGGCTCTGTTTACCTCGGCTCCCGTGCTGGCTCATCCTGATCCCTCCTTGGCATTCATAGTAGAGGTGGACGCGTCCGAGGCTGGGATAAGAGCTGTGCTGTCTCAGCGCTCAGGTATGCCACCAAAGCTCCGCCCCTGTGCTTTCTTTTCGAAGAAGCCCAGCCCGGCGGAGCGAAACTGTGATGTGGGGGACCAGGAGCTGTTGTCAGGGCTCTGAAGGCATGGATGCATTGGCTTGAGAAGGCTAAACACCCTTTCCTCATTTGGACTGACCACTGCAATCTGGAGTACATCCGGGCGGCAAGGAGACTGGGGCCATGTTTTTCACCCATTTTGTTTTCACCCTATCCTACAGTCCAGGTTCCCAGAACGCTAAGGCAGACGCACTGTCCCGGTTGAATGACACAGAGGAGCGGTCCACGGATCCCACTCCCATACTTCTGGCTTCTTGCCTGGTGGCACCGGTGGTATGGGAGGTTGATGCGGACACCGAGCGGGCGTTACGTACGGAGCACCCACCCAGTGTCCAGTTGGGCGTCTGTACGTTCCGGTTGATGTCCGCGATCGATTGATCTGTTGGGCCCACACGTCGCCCTCCTCTGGTCATCCTGGCATTGGTCGGACAGTGCGCTGTCTTAGTGGGAAGTACTGGTGGCCCACTTTAGCTAAGGACGTGAGGGTTTATGTTTCCTCCTGCTCGGTGTGCACCCAGTGCAAGGCACCTAGACACCTACCCAGAGGGAAATTACAACCCCTACCCGTTCCACAACGGCCGTGGTCACACCTATCGGTGGACTTCATGACGGATATTCCTCCGTAACAAGGTAACACCACGATCCTGGTCGTTGTGGATCGGTTTTCTAAGTCCTGCCGTCTCCTTCCTTTGCCCGGTCTCCCTACGGCCCTACAGACTGCGGAGGCTCTGTTTACCCACGTCTTCCAGCACTACGGGGTGCCTGAGGATATAGTGTCTGATAGGGGTCCCCAGTTCACATCGAGGGTCTGGAGGGCGTTCATGGAACGTCTGGGGGTTTCGGTCAGCCTGACCTCAGGGTTTCACCCCGAGAGTGATGGGCAGGTGGCAAGAGTAAACCAGGATGTGGGTAGGTTTCTGTGGTCCTATTGCCAGGACCGGACGGGGGAGTGGGCGGCTTTCATCCCCTGGGCAGAGATGGCCCAAAACTCCCTCCGCCACTCCTCCACTAACATGTCTCCATTTCAGTGTGTACTAGGGTATCAGCCGGTCCTGGCACCGTGGCATCAGAGCCAGATCGAGGCACCTGCGGTGGATGAATGGTTTCGGCGCTTGGAGGACACCTTGGACGTTGCCCATGTCCGCCTGCAATGGGCCAACAGGCGACAAAAGCCGAGTGCTGACCGCCACCGCAGTGAGGCTCCGGTGTATGCACCAGGGGACCGGGTCTGGCTCTCGACCCGAAACCTGCCCCTTTGCCTGGCCTGCCGGAAGCTGGGTCCACGGTTTGTGGGGCCATTTAAAGTCCTGAGGAGACTGAACAAGGTTTGTTATAGGTTACAACTCCCCCTCGTTCCATGTGTCTCTGGCCGATGGTAGCAGGTCCGCTCCAGCAGTCTGAGGTGCAGGAGGTTCCTCCGCCCCCGCTGGACATCGAGGGGGTCCCAGCGTATACTGTGCGAGCCATCATGGACTCAAGGCGTCGGGCGAGGGGCCTTCAGTACCTCGTGGAGTGGGAGGGGTACGGTCCGGAGGAGAGATGCTGGGTGCCGGTGGAGGACATCCTGGACCCTTCCTTACTGCAGGAATTTCACCGTCTCCACCCGGATCGTCCTGCGCCTCGTCCTCTGGGTCGTCCCCGAGGCCGGTGTCGGCGCGCTGCTGGAGCCGCGCATCAAGGCGGGGGGGGGGGGGGGGGGGGGGGGTACTGTCACGACTTCCGCCGAAGTTGGTGCCTCTCCTTGTGCGGGCGGCTATCGGCGGTCGTCTTCACCGGCTTTCTAGCTGCCACCGATCTACATTTCTGTTTTCCATTTGTTTTGTCTGTATTGTACACACCTGGTTCCCATCATGTTAATTTGTTTCCCTATTTAACCCTCTGGTTCCCTCATGGTGTTGTGCGTGATTGTTCTTTGTTTGGTGTTGTATACTGCTGTGAGCTGTTGTATTTCCCTGCGTGGAAATTAGATTAGATTGTTTTCCTAGTAAAGTTTGTTATTTACTCAGTTCTGTGTCCTACCGCTGCACACTGACACCTGACAAGGTGTGTCCAAACTTTTGACTGGTACTGTACAGTATAACACCATGACAGCTTTACACTCACACTGGTGTTGTATATTTTTTACACATATTTAACCCCTTTTTTTTAGGTAGGCACAAAACTACCTTCATAATTCCCTTCATTTTTTAAAACCGGTACCTTTAGATGAGTCCCGTGACACTAGCTTAAATGTATGGATTTTGATGGGGATTTTTTTGTTATGTAACTTAGATTGAAGCACCGGTGCGTCAATCGACTCTAGGGGTTTTTAGTAGCCATGTACTCTTATGATCTCCACATGGCACAGCCAGAAGAGGACTGGCCACCCCTCAGAGCCTAGTTCCTGTCTAGGACTTTTTCCTAGCCAACGTGCTTCTACAGTTGAAGTCGGAAGTTTACATACACCTTAGCCAACTACATTTAAACTCAGTTTTTCACAATTCCTGACATTTAATCATAGTAAAAATTCCCTGTCTTATGTCAGTTAGGATCACCACTTTATTATAAGAAGGTGAAATGTCAGAATAATAGTAGAGAGAATGATTTATTTAAGCTTTTACAGTATTTATTTCATCACATTCCCAGTGGGTCAGAAGTTTACATACAATCAATTAGTATTTGGTAGCATTGCCTTTAAATTGTTTAACTTAGGTCAAACGTTTCGGGTAGCCTTCCACAAGCTTCCCACAATAAGTTGGGTGAATTTTGGCCCATTCCTCCTGACAGAGCTGGTGTAACTGAGTCAGGTTTGTAGGCCTCCTTGCTCGCACATGCTTTTTCAGTTCTGCCCACAAATGTTCTATCTATCTATGGCCTTTCAGGTTATGTCGATATAAGACTAGTTTTTACTGTGGATATAGATGCTTTTGTACCTGTTTCCTCCAGCATCTTCACAATGCCCTTTGCTGTTGTTGATTTGCACTTTTCGCACCAAAGTACGTTCATCTCTAGGAGACAGAACGCGTCTCCTTCCTGAGCGGTATGACGGCTGCTTGGTCCCATGGTGTTTATACTTGCGCACTATTGTTTGTACAGATGAACGTGGTACCTTCAGGTATTTGGAAATTGCTCCCAAGGATGAACCAGACTTGTGGAGGTCTACAACTTTTTTTCTGAGGTCTTGGCTGATTTATTTTGATTTTCCCTTGATGTCAAGCAAAGAGGCACTGAGTTTGAAGGTAGACCTTGAAATACATCCACAGGTACACCTCCAATTGACTCAAATGATGTCAATTAGCCTATCAGAAGCTTCTAAAGCCATGACATCATTTTCTGAAATTTTCCAAGCTGTTTAAAGGCACAGTCAAATTAGTGTATGTAAACTTCTGACCCACTTGAATTGTGATACAGTGAATTATAAGTGAAATAATCTGTCTGTAAACAATTGTTGGAAAAATTCCTTGTTTCATGCACACAGTACATGTCCTAACCGACTTGCCAAAACTATAGTTTGTTTACAAGACATTTGTGGAGTGGTTAAAAAACAACTTTTAATGACTCCAACCTAAGTGTATGTAAACTTCCGACTTCAACTGTAGATCTGCATTGCTTGCTGTTTGGGGTTTTAGGCTGGGTTTCTGTATAAACACTTTATGACATCTGCTGATGTAAAAAGGGCTTTAAAAATACATTTAATTACATTTGAATTGCTGTATGGAAGCAACAATGACCTCTCCAGTATCCCCACAGGCAGGTCAGTCTGGGTAAATGGAGCTACCGGGAGTTATTTAACTAACTATCAAGAGCTTTTAGAGAATCGACAATCACACATCACCTCTGTGGAAGCAGATTCATGCCAAAAACAATAAAAATCAGCCTGCAGCAATGTCTGTCCGTCTGTCCGTCAGTCTGTCTGCCTCTACACTATGCTACGCTGAGTTGAATTCTCTTACTAAATCAATGACTACCTCTGTGACAGTCATGTTAATGAACACAACACATATTATCTGACCCAACAGACCTCTAAACGGAGAAGAGAGAGAGTTAGATGGAGAGGGTTAGGAGTAGAGAGGAGAGAGGGTTAGGAGGAGAGAGGAGAGAGGGTTAGGAGGAGAGAGGAGGGAGGAGAGAGGAGAGAGGGTTAGGAGGAGAGAGGAGAGAGGGTTAGGGGGAGAGAGGAGAGAGGGTTGGGTTAGGAGGAGAGAGGAGAGAGGGTTGGGTTAGGAGGAGAGAGGAGTGAGGAGATAGGGTTAGGAGGAGAGAGGAGAGAGGAGAGAGGGTTAGGAGGAGGGAGAGGGAGAGGGAGAGAGGAGAGGGGGTTAGGAGGAGAGAGGAGAGTGGGTTAGGAGGAGAGAGAGGGTTAGGAGGATAGAGGAGAGAGGGTTAGGAGGAGAGAGGGTTAGGAGGAGAGAGGAGAGAGGGTTAGGAGGAGAGAGGAGAGAGGGTTAGGAGGAGAGAGGAGAGAGGGTTAGGAGGAGAGAGGAGAGAGGGTTAGGAGGAGAGAGGAGAGGGGGTTAGGAGGAGAGAGGAGAGAGGGTTAGGAGGAGAGAGCAGAGAGGGTTAGGAGGAGAAAGGGGGTTAGGAGAAGAGAGGAGAGAGGGTTAGGAGGAGAGAGGGTTAGGAGGAGAGAGGAGAGAGGGTTGAGAGGAGAGAGGGTTAGGAGGAGAGAGGGTTGAGAGGAGAGAGGGTTAGGAGGAGAGAGGAGAGAGGGTTAGGAGGAGAGAGGAGAGAGGGTTAGGAGGAGAGAGGAGAGAGGGTTAGGAGGAGAGAGGGTTAGGAGGAGAGAGGAGAGAGGGTTAGGAGGAGAGAGGGTTAGGAGGAGAGAGGAGAGGGTTAGGAGCAGAGAGGAGAGAGGGTTAGGAGCAGAGAGGAGAGAGGGTTAGGAGGAGAGAGGAGAAGGGTGAGAGGAGAGAGGGTTAGGAGGAGAGGAGAGAGGAGAGAGGCTTAGGAGGAGAGAGGAGAGAGGGTTAGGAGGAGAGAGGGTTAGGAGGAGAGAGGAGAGAGGGTTAGGAGGAGAGAGGAGAGAGGAGAGGGGGTTAGGAGGGGAGAGGAGAGAGGGTTAGGAGGAGAGAGGAGAGAGGGTTAGGAGGAGAGAGGAGAGGGGGTTGGGAGGAGAGAGGAGAGAGGAGAGGGGGTTAGGAGGAGAGAGGAGAGAGGGTTAGGAGGATAGAGGAGAGAGGAGAGAGGGTTAGGAGGAGAGAGGAGAGGGGGTTAGGAGGAGAGAGGCAGGCAGTCTGCAGCTCAGATTCATAGAACTATGACTTAACAAAAAAACAATTAGGGCTTGGGTCCTGTGATATAATGACTCACAGTCAGATACTTGACACACAAACAGACGCACGCACACACACAGGCACACATACACACACACGCACACACACACACACACACACACACACACACACACACACAGCCACACACAGGCACACACACATACAAACGCACGGACACACATTAGTTGTATGCAGACTAGGCTAGAGAGAGTGGACTGGATGCTTAAAGACATTCCTTCATCCTTTTAGAGATTATTTGAGAGGAGAGAGGGTTAGGAGGAGAGAGGAGAGATGGTTAGGAGGAGAGAGGAGAGAGGGTTAGGAGGAGAGGGGAGAGAGGGTTAGGAGGAGAGGGGAGAGAGGGTTAGGAGGAGAGAGGAGAGAGGGTTAGGAGGAGAGAGGAGAGAGGAGAGAGGGTTAGGAGGAGAGAGGAGAGAGGGTTAGGAGGAGAGAGGCGAGAGGGTTAGGAGGAGAGAGAAGGGAGGGTTAGGAGGAGAGAGGAGAGAGGGTTAGGAGGAGATAAGGTTAGGAGAAGGGTTAGGAGGAGAGAGGAGAGAGGGTTAGGAGGAGAGAGGAGAGAGGGTTAGGAGGAGAGAAGAAAGGAGAGCGAGTTAGGAGGAGAGAGGAGAGAGGGTTAAGAGGAGAGAGGAGAGCGGGTTAGGAGGAGAGAGAATAGAGGGTTAGGAGGAGAGAGGAGAGAGGGTTAGGAGGAGAGAGGAGAGAGGGTTAGGAGGAGAGAGGAGAGAGGGTTAGGAGGAGAGAGGAGAGAGGGTTAGGAGGAGGGTTAGGAGGAGAGAGGAGAGAGGGTTAGGAGGAGGGTTAGGAGGAGAGAGGAGAGAGGAGAGACCTAAATGCCAGAACTGGACAAGAACCTGACACCCTCAGCACACAGGGGGACAAACACCTACCTGGAGGTGACAGCATACCCTCCCACATATGCCCCCCTAGCCACAACTATGACAACATAACCAACAAAAATGGGTCACAACTCCTGCAGCTCTGTCCCACGTTGGGTATGTACATAGTCAATGGTAGGCTTTGAGAGGACTCCTACGGTAGGTACACCTATAGCTCATCTCTTGGCATATGCATTTACATTTACGTCATTTAGCAGACGCTCTTATCCAGAGCGACTTACAAATTGGTGCATTCAACTTATAGCCAGTGGGATAACCACTTTAGAATAAAATTATTATTATTATAATTTTTAATTTTTTGGGGGGGTGGTGGGTTGGGGTAAGGGGGGGGTAGAAGGATTACTTTATCCTATCCCAGGTATTCCTTAAAGAGGTGGGGTTTCAAATGTCTCCGGAAGGTGGTGAGTGACTCCGCTGTCCTGGCGACATGAGGGAGCTTGTTCCACCATTGGGGTGCCAGAGCAGCGAACAGTTTTGACTGGGCTGAGCGGGAACTGTGCTTCCGCAGAGGTAGGGGGGCTAGCAGGCCAGAGGTGGATGAACGCAATGCCCTCGTTTGGGTGTAGGGACTGATCAGAGCCTGAAGGTACGGAGGTGCTGTACCCCTCACAGCTCCGTAGGCAAGCACCATGGTCTTGTAGCAGATGCGAGCTTCAACTGGAAGCCAGTGGAGTGTGCGGAGGAGCGGGGTGACGTGAGAGAACTTGGGAAGGTTGAACACCAGACGGGCTGCGGCATTCTGGATGAGTTGTAGGGGTTTAATGGCACAGGCAGGGAGCCCAGCCAACAGCGAGTTGCAGTAATCCAGATGGGAGATGACAAATGCCTGGATTAGGACCTGTGCCGCTTCCTGTGTAAGGCAGGGTCGTACTCTCCGAATGTTGTAGAGCATGAACCTACAGGATCGGGTCACCGCCTTGATGTTAGCGGAGAACAACAGGGTGTTGTTCAGGGTCACGCCAAGGCTCTTCGCACTCTGGGAGGAGGACACAACGGAGTTGTCAACCGTGATGGCGAGATCATGGAACGGGCAGTCCTTCCCCGGGAGGAAGAGCAGCTCCGTCTTGCCGAGGTTCAGTTTGAGGTGGTGATCCGTCATCCACACTGATATGTCTGCCAGACATGCAGAGATGCGATTCGCCACCTGGTTATCAGAAGGGGGAAAGGAGAAGATTAGTTGTGTGTCGTCTGCGTAGCAATGATAGGAGAGGCCATGTGAGGATATGACAGAGCCAAGTGACTTGGTGTATAGCGAGAATAGGAGAGGTCCTAGAACTGAGCCCTGGGGGACACCAGTGGTGAGAGCACGTGGTGCGGAGACAGATTCTCCCCACGCCACTTGGTAGGAGAGACCGGTCAGGTAGGACGCAATCCAAGAGTGAGCCGCGCCGGAGATGCCCAGCTTGGAGAGGGTGGAGAGGAGGATCTGATGGTTCACAGTATCAAAGGCAGCAGACAGGTCTAGAAGGACAAGAGCAGAGGAGAGAGAGTTAGCTTTAGCAGTGCGGAGAGCCTCCGTGACACAGAGAAGAGCAGTCTCAGTTGAATGACCAGTCTTGAAACCTGACTGGTTTGGATCAAGAAGGTAATTCTGAGAGAGATAGCAAGAGAATTGGCTAAAGACGGCACGCTCAAGAGTTTTGGAGAGAAAAGAAAGAAGGGATACTGGTCTGTAGTTGTTGACATCAGAGGGATCGAGTGTTGGTTTTTTGAGAAGGGGTGCAACTCTCGCTCTCTTGAAGATGGAAGGGAAATAGCCAGCGGTCAAGGATGAGTTGATGAGCGAGGTGAGGTAAGGGAGAAGGTCACTGGAGATGGTCTGGATAAGAGAGGAGGGGATAGGGTCAAGCGTGCAGGTTGTTGGGCGGCTGTCCGTCACAAGTTGCAAGATTTTATCTGGAGAGAGAGGGGAGAAAGAAGTCAAAGCATATGGTAGGGCAGTGTGAGCAGGACCAGCAGTGTCATTTGACTTATCAAACGAGGATTGGATGTCGTCAACCTTCTTTTCAAAATGGTTGACGAAGTCATCCACAGAGAGGGGGGAGGGGGGGAAGGGGGAGGAGGATTCAGCAGGGAGGAGAACGTGGTAAAGAGCTTCCTAGGGTTAGAGGCAGATGCTTGGAATTTAGAGTGGTAGAAAGTGGCTTTAGCAGCAGAAACAGATGAAGAGAATGTAGAGAGGAGGGAGTGAAAAGATGCCAGGTCAGCAGGGAGTCTAGTTTTCCTCCATTTCCGCTCGGCTGCCCGGAGCCCTGTTCTGTGAGCTCGCAATGAGTCATCAAGCCACGGAGCAGGAGGGGAGGACCGAGCCGGCCGGGAGGATAGGGGACATAGAGAGTCAAAGGATGCAGAAAGGGAGGAGAGGAGGGTTGAGGAGGCAGAATCAGGAGATTGGAGGGAGAAGGATGGAGCAGAGGGAAGAGATGATAGGATGGAAGAGGAGAGAGTAGCGGGAGAGAGAGAGCGAAGGTTGCGACAGCGCATTACCATCTGAGTAAACTAAGTTAGTACTCCTGAGTGGCGCAGTGGTCTAAGGCACCCCCACGGGGGGCCAGTATAAAAAAAATATGTATTCACTAACTGTAAGTCGCTCTGTATAAGAGCGTCTGCTTAATGACTAAAATGTAAATGTAAATGTATAGACTCTAACCACTTCTGGGAAAATTGGAAAACACTAAACAAACAACAACACGAAGAGCTATCTATTCAAAACGGAGATGTATGGGTAAACCACTTCTCCAATCTTTTTGGCCCTGTAACAAAGAACAAACAGCAAAACAATATACATGATCAAATGCAAATCTTAGAATCAACTATTAAAGACTACCAGAACCCACTGGATTCTCCAATTACATTGAATGAACTACAGGACAAAATACAAACCCTCCAACCCAAAAAGGCCTGTGGTGTTGATGGTATCCTCAATGAAATGATAAAATATACAGACCACAAATTCCAATTGGCTATACTTAAACGCTTTAACATCATCATTAGCTCTGGCATCTTCCCCAATATTTGGAACCAAGGACTGATTACCCCAATCCACAAAAGTGGAGACAAATTTGACCCCAATAACTACCGTGGGATATGCGTCAACAGCAACCTTGGGAAAATCCTCCGCATTTTCATTAACAGCAGACTAGTTCATTTCCTCAGTGAAAACAATGTACTGAGCAAATGTCAAATTGGCTTTTTACCAAATTACCGTACGACCGACCACGTATTCACCCTGCACACCCTAATTGACAAACAAACAAACCAAAACAGTCTTCTCATGCTTTTTTTTTTAGTTCCAAGATGGCGTAGCAGTGCGGTCGTGTTCTCTTGTGTATCCATGTAAATAGCCTGTTTTTCAATTTTTTTTGTATTTTACGTATATATTTCCCTATCACACTTTTCATCCTTCTACTAAATATACTTTCCTGCAACCCGCCTCACTCAATGTGGAACGGATTCTATTATTTACTCACCTTTATCTAGAATCTCCAGTTGAAACTAGCCAGCCAGCTAACCAGCTAACTAGCTACTTGCTATTAGCCACCGTTAGCGGTTTTCACCCAGAACATCGGATTTTCTGCCAGAATAACTGAATCACTGGACCTTAACACCGGATCGCAACTAGCTAGCCGCAACCGAATGGATAACGAACGGATGTTGCTGTAGGCTAATCACTACTGCCCCTGAAGCAAGCACCAGTTAGCCTTGAGCTAGCCTCGAGCAGGCCCATATCCTGGCTATCTACCTCTCTGTCTACCGGACGGGAGTAGCCAGCTGACCAGCTAACTAGCTACTTGCTATTAGCCACATTTAGCAGTTTTCACCCAGAACATCGGATTTTCTGCCGGAATCACTGAATCACTGGACCTTTAACACTGGATAATCGCAACTAGCTAGCTGCAACCAAATGAACGTTGTTGTTGGCTAATCAGCCTTGAACTAGCCTTGAGTCAGGCCCATCTCCCGGCTATCTACCTCTCTGTCAACCGGACGGGACCTCCTAGAGTCGACACGGAGCCCCGCCGATCCATCATGACTGGTCTGCCGACGTAATCGTCTGTGGTTTCAACAGGCTTCCCGTTGCGACGACCACGAAGATCCATCTGCTAGCCCCGGCCCGCTAGCACACGCAAACAACAGCCGTGCTTCCTGCTCGCTGTGCTGTAGCACCAATTCGAACTGCTCTCGGACTCACATATTGCTGTTCACTGGACCTTATGATCACTCAGCTGTACAGCTGATGCCTGCTGGACTGTTCCTTTACACGGTACCCTGTCCTGTTTATCTGTTTAGCCTCAGCCCAAACTTTATCGCCATTACCAGTTGCTGTCTTAGCTCTCTCTAATAACACCTGTGATTGCTTTATGCCTCTCTCCCATGTCAATATGCCTTGCCTATTGCTGTTCCAGTTAGTTCTTATTATACAATTTCACTGTAGAACGCCAAGTCCCTCTCAAACTGCCTCAAATAGTTCCTTTGTTCCACCCCCCATACACGCCGAGACCGGCTCAATCGGTGCCTCCAGTGATGCTATCTCTTTCATTGTTACCCAACGCTTAGGTTTACCTCCACTGTACTCATATCCTTCCATATCCTTGTCTGTACATAATGCCCTGAATCTATTCTACAACGCCCAGAAATCTGCCCCTTTTATTCTCTATACCCAACGCACTAGAAGACCAGTTTTTAAAGCCTTTAGCCGTATCCTTATTATATTCCTCCTCTGTTCCTCTGGTGATGTAGAGGCTAACCCAGGCCGCAGCCCCCAGTATCACTCCTACTCCCCAGGAACTATCATTTGTTGACTTCTGTAACCGTAAAAGCCTTGGTTTTCTGCATGTTAACATCAGAAGGCTCCTTTCTAAGTTTGAGATATTCACTGCGTTAGCACACTCCGCCAACCCTGATGTTCTAGCAGTGTCTGAATCCTGGCTTAGGAAGGCCACCAAAAATTCTGAAATTTCCATCCCCAACTACAACATTTTCCGTCTAGATAGAACTGCCAAAGGGGGTGGAGTTGCAATATACTGTAGAGATAGCCTGCAGAGCTCTATCATACTATCCAGGTCTGTGCCCAAACAGTTTCAGCTTCTACTTCTAAAAATCCACCTTTCCAGAAATAAGACTCTCACTGTTGCCGCTTGCTACAGACCCCCCTCAGCCCCCAGCTGTGCCCTGGACACCATATGTGAATTGATTGCCCCCCATTTATCCTCAGAGTTCGTACTGCTTGGTGACATAAATTGGGATATGCTTAACACCCCGGTCATCCTACAATCCAAACTAGATGCCCTCAATCTCACACAAATTATCAACGAACCTACCAGGTACAAACCTAAATCTGTAAACATGGGCACACTCATAGATATCATCTTGACTAACTTACCCTCTAAATACACGTCCACTGTCTTCAACCAGGATCTCAGCGATCACTGCCTTATTGCCTGCGTCCGTAACGGGTCCGCGGTCAAACGACCACCCCTCATCACTGTCAAACGCTCCCTAAAACACTTTAGCGAGCAGGCCTGCCTAACTGACCTGACCCAGGTATTCTGGATGGATATCGATCTCATTCTGTCAGTAGAGGATGCCTGGTTGTTCTTTAAAAGTAATTTCCTCTCAATCTTAAATAAACATGCCCCATTCAAAAAATACAGAACTAAGAACAGATATAGCCCCTGGTTCTCCTCAGACTTGACTGCCCTTGACCAGCACAAAAACATCCTGTGGCGTACTGCATTAGCATCGAACATCCCCCGCGATATGCAACTTTTCAGGGAAGTTAGGAACCAATATACACAAGCAGTTAGGAAAGCAAAGGCTAGCTTTTTCAAACAGAAATATGCATCCTCTAGCACTAACTCCAAAAAGTTTTGGGACACTGTAAAGTCCATGGAGAATAAGAGCACCTCCTCCCAGCTGTCCACTGCACTGAGGCTAGGAAACACTATCACCACCAGTAAATCTACAATAATCGAGAATTTCAACAAGCATTTTGCTACGGCTGGCCATGCTTTCCACCTGGCTACCACTACCCCCGGCCACCAGCTCTGCACCCTCCGCTGCAACTTGCCCATGCCCCCCCCCCCCCCCCCCCCCCCCTTCTCCTTCACACAAATTCAGACAGCTGATGTTCTGAAAGAGCTGCAAAATCTGGACCCCTACAAATCATCTGGGCTAGACAATCTGGATCCTTTCTTTCTAAAACTAGCCACCGAAATTGTCGCAACCCCTATTACTAGCCTGTTCAACCTCTCTTTCATAACGTCTGAGATCCCCAGAGATTGGAAAGCTGCCGCGGTCGTCCCCCTCTTCAAAGTGGGTGACACTCTAGATCCATACTGTTACAGACCTATATCCATCCTGCCCTGCCTTTCGAATGTTTTTGAAAGCCAAGTTAACAAACAGATCACCGACCATTTCGAATCCCACCGTACCTTCTCCGCTATGCAATCCGGTTTCCGAGCTGGTCATGGGTGCACCTCAGCCACGCTCAAGGTCCTAAACGATATTACAACCGCGATCAATAATAGACAGTACTGTGCAGCCGTCTTCATCGACCTGGCCAAGGCTTTCGACTCTGTCAACCACCACATACTTATTGGCAGACTAAATAGCCTTGGTTTCTCAAATGACTGCCTCACCTGGTTCACCAACTACTTCTCAGATAGAGTTCAATGTGTCAAATCGGAGGGCCTGTTGTCTGGACCTATGGCAGTCTCTATGGGGGTGCCACAGGGTTCAATTCTTGGGCCGACTCTTTTCTCCGTGTATATCAATGATGTCGCTCTTGCTGCTGGTGACTCTCAGATCCACCACTACGCAGACGACACCATTTTGTATACATCTGGCCCTTCATTGGACACTGTGTTAACAAACCTCGAAACGAGCTTCAATGCCATACAACACTCCTTCAGTAGCCTCCAACTGCTCTTAAACACTTGTAAAACTAAATGCATTCTCTTCAATCGAACGCTGCTGGCACCCCTGCCCACCCGACTAGAATCACTACTCTCGACGGGTCTGACCTAGAGTATGTGGACAACTACAAATACCTAGGTGTCTGGTTAGACTGTAAACTCTCCTTCCAGACTCACATTAAGCATCTCCAATCCAAAGTTAAATCTAGAATCGGTTTCCTATTTCGCAACAAAGCCTCCTTCACTCATGCTGCCAAACATGCCCTCGTAAAACTGACTATCCTACCGATCCTTGACTTCGGCGATGCCATTTACAAAATAGCCTCCAACACTCTACTCAGCAAATTGGATGTAGTCTATCACAGTGCCATCCGTTTTGTCTCCAAAGCCCCATATACTACCCACCACTGTGACCTGTACGCTCTTGTTGGCTGGTCCTCACTACATATTTGTCGCCAAACCCACTGGCTCCAGGCCATCTATAAATCACTGCTAGGCAAATCCCCGCCTTATCTTAGCTCATTGGTCACCATAGCAACACCCACCCGTATTATGCGCTCCAGCAGGTATATCTCACTGGTCATCCCCAAAGCCAACACCTCCTTTGGCTGCCATTCCTTCCAGTTCTCTGACTGGAACAAATTGCAAAAATCTCTGAAGCTGGAGACTCTTATCTCCCTCACTAACTTTAAGCATCAGTTGTCAGAGCACCTTACCGATCACTGCACCTGTACACAGCCCATCTGAAATTAGCCCACCCAACTATCTCATCCCCATATTGTTATTTATTTTGCTCATTTGCACCCCAGTATCTCTATTTGCACTTCATCTCTTGCACATCTATCATTCCAGTGTTAATACTAATTGTAATTATTTTGCACTATGGCCTATTTATTGCCTTACCGCCATAACTTGCTACATTTGCACACATTGTATATATATTTTCTGTTGTATTTTTTGACTTTATGTTTTGTTTTACCCCATATGTAACTCTGTGTTGTTGTTTTTAATCGCACTGCTTTGCTTTATCTTGGCCAGGTCGCAGTTGTAAATGAGAACTTGTTCTCAACTGGTTTACCTGGTTAAATAAAGGTGAAATAAAAATAAATAATAAAAATTTCAAAAAAGCTTTTGATTCAATTTAGAATGAGGGTCTGCTATACAAATTGATGGAAAGTGGGGTTGGGGGGAAAACATATGACATTATAAAATCCATGTATACAAACAACAAGTATGCAGTTAAAATTGGCAAGAAACACACACATTTCTTTCCACAGGGCCGTGGGGTGAGACAGGGATGCAGTTTAAGCCCCACCCTCTTCAACATATATATCAACGAATTGGCGAGGGCACTAGAACAGTCTGCAGCACCCGGCCTCACCCTACTAGAATCTGAAGTCAAATGTCTACTGTTTGCTGATGATCTGGTGCTTCTGTCACCAACCAAGGAGGGCCTACAGCGGCACCTTTATCTTCGGCACAGATTCTGTCAGACCTGGGCCCTGACAGTAAATCCCAGTAAGACAAAAATAACGGTGTTCCAAAAAAGGTCCAGTTGCCAGGACCCCAAATACAAATCCATCTAGACACCGTTGCCCTAGAGCACACAAAAAACTATACATACCTCGACCTAAACATCAGCGCCACAGGTAACTTCCACAAAGCTGTGAACGATCTGAGAGACAAGGCAAGAAGGGCCTTCTATGCCATCAAAAGGAACATAAAATTTGACATACCAATTAGGATCTGGCTAAAAATACTTGAATCAGTTATAGAACCCATTGCCCTTTATGGTTGTGAGGTCTGGGGTCCGCTCACCAACCAAGAAATCACAAAATGGGACAAACACCAAATTGAGACTCTGCATGCAGAATTCTGCTAAAATATCCTCCGTGTACAACGAAAAACACCAAATAATGCATGCAGAGCAGAATTAGGCCGATACGCGCCAATTATCAAAATCCAGAAAATAGCCGTTCAATTCTACAACCACCTAAAAGGAAGCGATTCCCAAACCTTCCATAACAAAGCCATCACCTACAGAGAGATGAACTTGGAGAAGAGTCCCCTAAGCAAGCTGGTCCTGGGGCTCTGTTCACAAACACAAACAGACCCCACAGAGCCCCAGGACAACAACAACAACACAATTAGACCCAACCAAATCATGAGAAAACAAAAAGAGAATTACTTGACACATTGGAAAGAATTAACAAAAAAACTGAGCAAACTAGAATGCTATTTGGCCCTAAACAGAGAGTACACAGTGGCAGAATACCTGACCACTTTGATTGATCCAATCTTAAGGAAATCTTTGACTATGTACAGACTCAGTGAGCATAGCCTTGCTATTGAGAAAGGTCGCAGTAGTGCACACTGCCCACAAAATGAGGTGGAAACTGAGCTGCACTTCCTAACCTCCTGCCAAATGTATGACCATATTAGAGACATATATTTCCCTCAGATTACAGAGATCCACTAAGCATTTGAAAACAAACCCAATTTTGATAAACTCCCTTATCTACTGGTTGAAAAACCACAGTGTGCCATCACAGCAGCAAGATGTGTGACCTGTTGCCATAAGAAAAGGGCAACCAGTGAAGAACAAACACCATTGTACATACAAGCCATATTTATGTTTATTTATTTTCCCTTTTGTACTTTAACTATTTGCACATTGTTACAACACTGTATATATACATAATACGACATTTGAAATGTCTTTATTCTTTTGAAACTTCTGGGTGTAATGTTTACTGTTAATATTTATTGTTTATTTCACTTTTGTTTACTATCTACTTCACTTGCTTTGGCAATGTTAACATAGGTTTCCCATGCCAATAAAGCCCTTAAATTGAAAATGAATTGAGAGGGTTAGGAGGAGAGAAGAGAGAGAGTTAGGAGGATAGAGGATTAGGAGGAGAGAGGAGAGGAGAGAGAAGGTTAGGAGGAGAGAGGAGAGAGGGTTAGGAGGAGAGAGGAGAGAGGGTTAGGAGAGAGGAGAGAGGAGGGAGGAGAGAGGGTTAGGAGGAGAGAGGAGAGAGGGTTAGGAGGAGAGAGGAGAGAGGGTTAGGAGGAGAGAGGAGAGAGGGTTAGGAGGAGAGAGGAGAGAGGGTTAGGAGGAGAGAGGAGAGAGGGTTAGGAGGAGAGAGGAGAGAGGGTTAGGAGGAGAGAGGATTAGGAGGAGAGAGGAGAGAGGGTTAGGAGGAGAGAGGAGAGAGGGTTAGGAGGATAGAGGAGAGAGGGTTAGGAGGAGAGAGGAGAGAGGGTTGAGAGGTGAGAGGGTTAGGAGGAGAGAGGAGAGAGGGTTAGGAGGAGAGAGGGTTAGGAGGCGAGAGGAGAGAGGGTTAGGAGGAGAGAGGAGAGAGGGTTAGGAGGAGAGAGGAGAGAGGGTTAGGAGGAGAGAGGAGAGAGGGTTGGGAGGAGAGAGGGTTAGGAGGAGAGAGGAGAGAGGGTTAGGAGGAGAGAGGAGAGAGGAGAGAGGAAATAGGGTTAGGAGGAGAGAGGAGAGGGGGTTAGGAGGAGAGAGGAGAGAGGAGAGAGGGTTAGGAGGAGAGAGGAGAGAGGAGAGAGGGTTAGGAGGAGAGAGGAGAGAGGGTTAGGAGGAGAGAGGAGAGAGGGTTAGGAGGAGAGAGGAGAGAGGAGAGAGGAGAGAGGGTTATGAGGAGAGAGGAGAGAAGGTTAGGAGGAGAGGGGAGAGAGGGTTAGGAGGAGAGAGGAGAGAGGGTTAGGAGGAGAGAGGAGAGTGGGTTAGGAGGAGAGAGGAGAGAGGGTTAGGAGGAGAGAGGAGAGAGGGTTAGGAGGAGAGAGGAGAGAGGGTTAGGAGGAGAGAGGGGAGAGGGTTGAGAGGAGAGAGGAGAGAGGGTTAGGAGGAGAGAGGAGAGAGGAGAGAGGGTTAGGAGGAGAGAGGAGAGAGGAGAGAGGAGAGAGGAGAGAGGAGAGAGGGTTAGGAGGAGAGAGGAGAGGGGGTTAGGAGGAGAGAGGGTTAGGAGGAGAGAGGAGAGGGGGTTAGGAGGAGAGAGGAGAGAGGGTTAGGAGGAGAGAGGGTTAGGAGGAGAGAGGAGAGGGGGTTAGGAGGAGAGAGGCAGGCAGTCTGCAGCTCAGATTCATAGAACTATGACTTAACAAAAAAACAATTAGGGCTTGGGTCCTGTGATATAATGACTCACAGTCAGATACTTGACACACAAACAGACGCACGCACACACACAGGCACACATACACACACACGCACACACACACACACACACACACACACACACACACACACACACACACAGCCACACACAGGCACACACACATACAAACGCACGGACACACATTAGTTGTTTGCAGACTGGCTAAGGGACAGTCCTCCATTGTAACAAGTTTCAGCTCTTCAGGCTAGAGAGAGTGGACTGGATGCTTAAAGACATTCCTTCATCCTTTTAGAGATTATTTGAGAAAACACTTCAACATTTGTTTTCAGGGGTTTCCCCTGAATTGTAAAGATACATTAATTAGACACAGCTCCCATTTCATGTCCACACATGGTGTGATGGTAGATCAACTGTAGACATGCCTTCTGTATATCCACTACTGCATATCTCCACTACTGTATATCTCCACTACTGTATATCTCCACTACGGTATAACTCCACTACTGTATATCTACTACTGTATATCTACTACTGTATATCTACTACTGTATATCCACTACTGTATATCTCCACTACTGTATAACTCCACTACTGTATATCTACTACTGTATATCCACTACTGTATATCTCCACTACTGTATATCTACTACTGTATATCTACTACTGTATATCCACTACTGTATATCTCCACTACTGTATAACTCCACTACTGTATAACTCCACTACTGTATATCTCCACTACTGTATCTCCAATAATGTATATCTCCACTACTGTATATCTCCACTACTGTATATCTACTACTGTATATCTACTACTGTATATCCACTACTGTACATCTCCACTACTGTATAACTCCACTACTGTATATCCACTAAAGTATATCTCCACTACTGTATATCTCCACTACTGTATATCTCCACTACTGTATAACCAATACTGTATAACTCCACTACTGTATATCTCCACTACTGTATAACCAATACTGTATAACTCCACTACTGTATATCTCCACTACTGTATAACCAATACTGTATAACTCCACTACTGTATATCTCCACTACTGTATAACTCCACTACTGTATATCTCCACTACTGTATATCTCCACTACTGTATAACTCCACTACTGTATATCTCCACTACTGTATAACTCCACTACTGTATATCCACTAATGTATAACCAATACTGTATAACTCCACTACTGTATAACTCCACTACTGTATATCCACTAATGTATAACCAATACTGTATAACTCCACTACTGTATATCTCCACTACTGTATAACCAATACTGTATAACTCCACTACTGTATATCTCCACTACTGTATATCCACTAATGTATAACCAATACTGTATAACTTCACTACTGTATATCTCCACTACTGTATATCTCCACTACTGTATAACTCCACTACTGTATATCTCCACTACTGTATAACTCCACTACTGTATATCTACTACTGTATATCCACTAATGTATAACTCCATACCTGTGTTTCTACTAATGTATAACTCCACTACTGTATATCTTTACTACTGTATAACCAATACTGTATAACTCCACTACTGTATATCTCCACTACTGTATATCCACTAATGTATATCTCCACTACTGTATATCTACTACTGTATATCTCCACTACTGTATATCTCCACTACTGTATATCTACTACTGTATATCTACTACTGTATATCCACTACTGTATATCTCCACTACTGTATAACTCCACTACTGTATATCTACTACTGTATATCCACTACTGTATATCTCCACTACTGTATATCTACTACTGTATATCTACTACTGTATATCTCCACTACTGTATAACTCCACTACTGTATAACTCCACTACTGTATATCTCCACTACTGTATCTCCAATAATGTATATCTCCACTACTGTATATCTCCACTACTGTATATCTACTACTGTATATCTACTACTGTATATCCACTACTGTATATCTCCACTACTGTATAACTCCACTACTGTATATCCACTAATGTATATCTCCACTACTGTATATCTCCACTACTGTATATCTCCACTACTGTATAACCAATACTGTATAACTCCACTACTGTATATCTCCACTACTGTATAACCAATACTGTATAACTCCACTACTGTATATCTCCACTACTGTATAACCAATACTGTATAACTCCACTACTGTATATCTCCACTACTGTATAACTCCACTACTGTATATCTCCACTACTGTATATCTCCACTACTGTATAACTCCACTACTGTATATCTCCACTACTGTATAACTCCACTACTGTATATCCACTAATGTATAACCAATACTGTATAACTCCACTACTGTATAACTCCACTACTGTATAACTCCACTACTGTATATCCACTAATGTATAACCAATACTGTATAACTCCACTACTGTATATCTCCACTACTGTATAACCAATACTGTATAACTCCACTACTGTATATCTCCACTACTGTATATCCACTAATGTATAACCAATACTGTATAACTCCACTACTGTATATCTCCACTACTGTATATCTCCACTACTGTATAACTCCACTACTGTATATCTCCACTACTGTATAACTCCACTACTGTATATCTACTACTGTATATCCACTAATGTATAACTTCATACCTGTGTTTCTACTAATGTATAACTCCACTACTGTATATCTCCACTACTGTATAACCAATACTGTATAACTCCACTACTGTATATCTCCACTACTGTATATCCACTAATGTATATCTCCACTACTGTATATCTACTACTGTATATCTCCACTACTGTATATCTCCACTACTGTATATCTACTACTGTATATCTACTACTGTATATCCACTACTGTATATCTCCACTACTGTATAACTCCACTACTGTATATCTACTACTGTATATCCACTACTGTATATCTCCACTACTGTATATCTACTACTGTATATCTACTACTGTATATCCACTACTGTATATCTCCACTACTGTATAACTCCACTACTGTATAACTCCACTACTGTATATCTCCACTACTGTATCTCCAATAATGTATATCTCCACTACTGTATATCTCCACTACTGTATATCTACTACTGTATATCTACTACTGTATATCCACTACTGTATATCTCCACTACTGTATAACTCCACCACTGTACAGTGAGGGAAAAAAGTATTTGATCCCCTGCTGATTTTGTATGTTTGCCCACTGACAAAGAAATGATCAGTCTATAATTTTAATGGTAGGTTTATTTGAACAGTGAGAGACAGAATAACAACAAAAAAATCCAGAAAAACGCATGTAAAAAAATTTATAAATTGATTTGCATTTTAATGAGGGAAATAAGTATTTGACCCCCTCTCAATCAAAAAGATTTCTGGCTCCCAGGTGTCTTTTATACAGGTAACGAGCTGAGATTAGGAGCACACTCTTAAATGGAGTGCTCCTAATCTCAGCTTGTTACCTGTATAAAAGACACCTGTCCACAGAAGCAAACAATCAATCAGATTCCAAACTCTCCACCATGGCCAACAATAAAGAGCTCTCCAAGGATGTCAGGGACAAGATTGTAGACCGACACAAGGCTGGAATGGGCTACAAGACCATCGCCAAGCAGCTTGGTGAGAAGGTGACAACAGTTTGTGCGATTATTCACAAATGGAAGAAACACAAAATAACTGTCAATCTCCATCGGCCTGGGGCTCCATGCAACATCTCACCTCGTGGAGTTGCAATGATCATGAGAACAGAGGGCATTGCGTTCATCCACCTCTGGCCTGCTGGCTCCCCTTCCTCTGCGGAAGCATAGCTCCCCCTCAGCCCAGTCAAAACTGTTCGCTGCTCTGGCACCCCAATGGTGGAACAAGCTCCCTCACGACGCCAGGACAGCGGAGTCACTCACCACCTTCCGGAGACATTTGAAACCCCACCTCTTTAAGGAATACCTGGGATAGGATAAAGTAATCCTTCTAACCCCCCCCCCCCTGTCCTGTTATCCTGCCTCTCTCTCCCCCTCTCCTTATTGTCCTGTTATCCTGCCTCTCTCTCCCCTCTCCTTTGTGTCCTGTTAACCTGCGTCTCTCTCCCCTCTCATTAGTGTCCTGTTAACCGGCCTCTCTCTCCCCTCTCAGTGTCCTGTTAACCTGCCTCTCTCTCCCCTCTCCTTAGTGTCCTGTTAACCTGCCTCTCTCTCCCCTCTCCTTAGTGTCCTGTTAACCGGCCTCTCTCTCCCCTCTCAGTGTCCTGTTAACCTGCCTCTCTCTCCCCTCTCCTTAGTGTCCTGTTAACCTGCCTCTCTCTCCCCTCTCAGTGTCCTGTTAACCTGCCTCTCTCTCCCCTCTCATTAGTGTCCTGTTAACCGGCCTCTCTCTCCCCTCTCAGTGTCCTGTTAACCTGCCTCTCTCTCCCCTCTCCTTAGTGTCCTGTTAACCTGCCTCTCTCTCCCCTCTCCTTAGTGTCCTGTTAACCTGCCTCTCTCTCCCCTCTCCTTTGTGTCCTGTTAACCTGCGTCTCTCTCCCCTCTCCTTAGTGTCCTGTTAACCGGCCTCTGTCTCCCCTCTCAGTGTCCTGTTAACCTGCCTCTCTCTCCCCTCTCCTTAGTGTCCTGTTAACCTGCCTCTCTCTCCCCTCTCCTTAGTGTCCTGTTAACCTGCCTCTTTCTCCCCTCTCAGTGTCCTGTTAACCTGCCTCTCTCTCCCCTCTCAGTGTCCTGTTAACCTGCCTCTTTCTCCCCTCTCAGTGTCCTGTTAACCTGCCTCTCTCTCCCCTCTCCTTAGTGTCCTGTTAACCTGCCTCTCTCTCCCCTCTCAGTGTCCTGTTAACCTGCCTCTCTCTCCCCTCTCCTTAGTGTCCTGTTAACCTGCCTCTCTCTCCCCTCTCCTTAGTGTCCTGTTAACCTGCCTCTCTCTCCCCTCTCAGTGTCCTGTTAACCTGCCTCTCTCTCCCCTCTCCTTAGTGTCCTGTTAACCTGCCTCTCTCTCCCCTCTCCTTAGTGTCCTGTTAACCTGCCTCTCTCTCCCCTCTCCTTTGTGTCCTGTTAACCTGGGTCTCTCTCTCCTCACCTTAGTGTCCTGTTAACCTGCCTCTCTCTCCCCTCTCTTTAGTGTCCTGTTAAACGGCCTCTCTCTCCCCTCTCCGTAGTGTCCTGTTAACCGGCCTCTCTCTCCCCTCTCCGTAGTGTCCTGTTAACCTGCCTCTCCCTCCCCTCTCCTTACTGTACTGTTAACTGGCCTCTCTCTCCCCCCCCCAAATTGTAAAGTGGTTATCCCACTGGCTATAGGGTGAACGCACCAATTTGTGAGTCGCTCTGGCTAAGAGCGTCTGCTAAATGACGTTAATGTGCCCTTGAGCAAGGCACTTAACCCTAATTGCTCCTGTAAGTCGCTCTGGATAAGAGCGTCTGCTAAATGACTAAAATGTAAATGTAAATGTAACAGTGAGCAATCAGCCCAGAACTACACGGGAGGATCTTGTCAATGATCTCAAGGCAGCTGGGACCATAGTCACCAAGAAAACAATTGGTAACACACTACGCCATGAAGGACTGAAATCCTGCAGCGCCCGCAAGGTCCCCCTGCTCAACAAAGCACATATACAGGGCCGTCTGAAGTTTGCCAATGAACATCTGAATGATTCAGAGGAGAACTGGGTGAAAGTGTTGTGGTCAGATGAGACCAAAATCGAGCTCTTTGGCATCAACTCAACTCGCCGTGTTTGGAGGAGGAGGAATGCTGCCTATGACCCCAAGAACACCATCCCCACCGTCAAACATGGAGGTGGAAACATTATGCTTTGGGGGTGTTTTTCTGCTAAGGGGACAGGACAACTTCACTGCATCAAAGGGACGATGGACGGAGCCATGTACCGTCAAATCTTGGTTGAGAACCTCCTTCCCTCAGCCAGGGCATTGAAAATGGGTCGTGGATGGGTATTCCAGCATGACAATGACCCAAAACACACGGCCAAGGCAACAAAGGAGTGGCTCAAGAAGAAGCACATTAAGGTCCTGGAGTGGCCTAGCCAGTCTCCAGACCTTAATCCCATAGAAAATCTGTGGAGGGAGCTGAAGGTTTGAGTTGCCAAACGTCAGCCTCGAAACCTTAATGACTTGGAGAAGATCTGCAAAGAGGAGTGGGACAAAATCCCTCCTGAGATGTGTGCAAACCTGGTGGCCAACTACAAGAAACGTCTGACCTCTGTGATTGCCAACAAGGGATTTGCCACCAAGTACTAAGTTATGTTTTGCAGAGGGGTCAAATACTTATTTCCCTCATTAAAATGCAAATCAATTTATAACATTTTTGAGATGCGTTTTTCTGGATTTTTTTGTTGTTATTCTGTCTCTCACTGTTCAAATAAACCTACCATTAAAATTATAGACTGATCATGTCTTTGTCAGTGGGCAAACGTACAAAATCAGCAGGGGATCAAATACATTTTTCCCTCACTGTATATCCACTAATGTATATCTCCACTACTGTATATCTCCACTACTGTATAACCAATACTGTATAACTCCACTACTGTATATCTCCACTACTGTATAACCAATACTGTATAACTCCACTACTGTATATCTCCACTACTGTATATCCACTAATGTATAACCAATACTGTATAACTCCACTACTGTATATCTCCACTACTGTATATCTCCACTACTGTATATCTCCACTACTGTATAACTCCACTACTGTATATCTCCACTACTGTATAACTCCACTACTGTATATCCACTAATGTATAACTCCACTACTGTATATCTCCACTACTGTATATCTCCACTACTGTATATCTCCACTACTGTATCTCCAATAATGTATATCTCCACTACTGTATATCTCCACTACTGTATATCTCCACTACTGTATAGCTCCACTACTGTATCTCCACTACTGTATATCCACTACTGTATAACTCCACTACTGTATATCTCCACTACTGTATATCTCCACTACTGTATCTCCACTACTGTATATCTCCACTACTGTATCTCCAATAATGTATATCTCCACTACTGTATATCTCCACTACTGTATATCTCCACTACTGTATCTCCACTACTGTATATCTCCACTACTGTGTCTCCAATAATGTATATCTCCACTACTGTATATCTCCACTACTGTATATCTCCACTACTGTATCTCCACTACTGTATATCTCCACTACTGTATATCTCCACTACTGTATATCCACTAATGTATAACTCCACTACTGTATCTCCACTACCGTATATCTCAGTGAGCTCTGAGGTAAACATCTCAATGTGTTACACCTGGATGTATTGATAACACTGTCTGGTCAGTGAGCTCTGAGGTAAACATCTCAATGTGTTACACCTGGATGTATTGATGACACTGTCTGGTCAGTGAGCTCTGAGGTAAACATCTCAATGTGTTACACCTGGATGTATTGATAACACTGTCTGGTCAGTGAGCTCTGAGGTAAACATCTCAATGTGTTACACCTGGATGTATTGATGACACTGTCTGGTCAGTGAGCTCTGAGGTAAACATCTCAATGTGTTACACCTGGATGTATTGATGACACTGTCTGGTCAGTGAGCTCTGAGGTAAAAGAGAAGACATGAGGAGTGGCGGTAGGGCTACAGCCTTCACCTGTATTCAACTGTACTCACCTGTATTCAACTATACTCACCTGTATTCAACTATACTCACCTGTATTCAACTATACTCACCTGTATTCAACTGTACTCACCTGTATTCAACTGTACTCACCTGTATTCAACTGTACTCACCTGTATTCAACTATACTCACCTGTATTCAACTGTACTCAACTGTACTCACCTGTATTCAACTGTACTCACCTGTATTCAACTGTACTCACCTGTATTCAACTGTACTCACCTGTATTCAACTGTACTCACCTGTATTCAACTGTACTCACCTGTATTCAACTGTACTCATTTGTCTCGGTGTGTATCTGTGACAGCAGGCTGGAGAGTAAAGTCTCATTCCCTCTCTTATTTAAGTGACCTCACCCTACTCTGGGGTGTGGCTACAGACACGGCCTGTGTCCCACGTAGTACCCTTTACCATGTAGTGCACTCGCCAGGGCCAGAACCCATGGCCCCTGGTCAAAAGTAGAGCACTAAATAATAGGGAATAGTGTGACATTTGGGACGCACATCGTATGACTAGACAGACAACAGAGAAACACTAAATAAGATCACAGGACATGTGTAGGATTCCTCCCCTGGCTGACTAACATAGCTCTAATGCATTACAAAGGCGTTGCTATGATAACTGGTCTCAGTAGTCCAGTAATGTGATTAGTGTTCGGTACTGGATAGCATCTCTCTTCGTGTATCATAGACTCACTGAGCACCAGGAGGAATCCACAGAAACCTACAAGGAGGGACCAGGGAGAAGAACATTACTAGAATGTCCTAGTTGAAGAAAGAGACTGTTCCAATGTCCTCCTGTAGACTGTTCCAATGTCCTCCTGTGGACTGTTCCAATGTCCTCCTGTGGACTGTTCCAAAGTCCTCCTGTGGACTGTTCCAATGTCCTCCTGTAGACTGTTCCAAAGTCCTCCTGTGGACTGTTCCAATGTCCTCCTGTAGACTGTTCCAATGTCCTCCTGTAGACTGTTCCAATGTCCTCCTGTAGACTGTTCCAATGTCCTCCTGTAGACTGTTCCAATGTCCTCCTGTAGACTGTTCCAATGTCCTCCTGTGGACTGTTCCAATGTCCCCCTGTAGACTGTTCCAATGTCCCCCTGTAGACTGTTCCAATGTCCTCCTGTAGACTGTTCCAATGTCCTCCTGTAGACTGTTCCAATGTCCTCCTGTAGACTGTTCCAATGTCCTCCTGTAGACTGTTCCAATGTCCTCCTGTAGACTGTTCCAAAGTCCTCCTGTGGACTGTTCCAATGTCCTCCTGTAGACTGTTCCAATGTCCTCCTGTAGACTGTTCCAATGTCCTCCTGTAGACTGTTCCAATGTCCTCCTGTAGACTGTTCCAATGTCCTCCTGTGGACTGTTCCAATGTCCCCCTGTAGACTGTTCCTATGTCCCCCTGTAGACTGTTCCAATGTCCTCCTGTAGACTGTTCCAATGTCCTCCTGTAGACTGTTCCAATGTCCTCCTGTAGACTGTAGCTACCTGCAGCAGAAGAGGAGAGACAATACAAATTCAACATTCAACAACAAGTTACATATCAACATTTTCTACAGACTTTGAATTGCCACAAAATATGACATTAGTTATATTTCTTTGAGAAATTATTCAAAGAAAGATAATAATAATAATAATTAGGGGGGTGCTTATATTTGTCCTATTTCAAGTAAATTGGAGCAGGATGTCTGTGAATTGGAAATGTTTTTTTTTGCATATCCCAGCTCCCCCTGAGACACCCTCGGAGAGTGGGTCACAGCCATCCAGGGTCACCCTCGGAGAGTGGGTCACAGCCAGCCAGGGACACCCTCGGAGAGTGGGTCACAGCCAGCCAGGGTCTACCATTATCCACAGCAACCCTGGAGCAATTAGGGTTACATGCATTGCTCAAAGGCACATTGGCAGATGTTTCACCTTATCACCTTGGTTCCTGCCCCAGCTCTCTAACTGCTGGGCTGCCAGTCATTGCCCCTTGACGTTTCCCGTAGTGGATCAAATGATGAAATTATAATAGGGATGAAGGTGGTCCTATGGGCAAAGTCAAGTCTACTTACCCATGTCTCTGGGCACCAAGTGTCTTATCAGCCGTTGATAGGATGTTGAAACTGTCACTCAAACTCCCTGTTGTCACTCAAACTAATTACCATAAAGACCGAGGTATAAATACGGTCCCAGTGACACCCCCTCCCCCTGTCCACTGAACGGTAACGGAGACTGTGGTGAGAGAGACAGAACAGAACAGAACAGAACGGAACGGAACGGAACAGGGAAGGACCGGGACCCAACCCAGAGGAACTAAAACTTAGTAACCTAACTAGCTCAACCAGAGACAGAACAACTCAGGATGACAGCAGCCCGTGGTCCTCAGTCCTCCTATAAGAAGTATTTTGGCGGGGAGAGGAACATGAGCCACTCCTCCAGCCGCCAGCTTTACTCCAACCCCGTGGCGGTGCGCTCCTCCCGGGTCTCTTTTGGCTTGTCCTCCGCCACCCCGGGGGTCTACGCCTCCAGGACCCAGCGGCTCCGCAGCAGCGCCCCGATGTCCAGGTTGTCCTCCGAGACCCTGAACTTCTCTCTGTCCGACGCCGTGAACTCCGAGTTCAAGACCAACCGGACCAACGAGAAGGCGCAGATGCAGTCGCTCAACGACCGCTTCGCGAGCTACATCGAGAAGGTCCGATTCCTCGAACAGCAGAATAAGATCCTGCAGGCAGAGCTCGAGCAGCTCCGGGGGAAGGGCACCTCCCGATCCCGCATCGGGGACCTGTACGAGGACGAGATGCGCGAGCTGCGGCGGCAGGTGGACCAGCTGACGAACGAGAAGGCGCGAGTGGAGGTGCACCGGGACAACCTGTCTGACGATATAGATCGGCTCAGAGAGAAGTAAGTCATTTATATTACAATCAGTTACATGTTTACCGAATAGTTATGGAGTAATTAATGACCATGATATATCCTACATGATGAGGGCATGAAACGTTTTATTAATTGATTGCACTACAAGTAAGATACTTTAATTACAATATATTCCATGTTTACCCCAGTAGTTGTTGAGTAATTGACCACATAGATTCAACAATTTAATACGTTTGGTTCATTACATTAGTAATGACTTTATGTTCAATAATGCATTGCATGCTCTTAAGCATAAAATAAATTGCCAGAGAAATTCGATTCTCAGACAGGCACATAGTGAGTGAATGAGTGAGACCATGCCAACTTCTGAATGGGAAGTGGCTGTTGAAATGCCAGTTTGTTGTTCAGCTTGTTGTTGTTGTTGTTACATTGGGATTTGATTTGACCTGCGTTTTGATTTTACATACTTTAAATGCACTTTTAAAAGTATCCTTGAGTGTCTTGAAAGGCATCTGTCAAATAAAACATACTAGTCTAATGTTGTTGCTCAGTTTGTTGTGGTGTTTTCCAGACTGCAGGAGGAGATGATGCAGCGTGAGGAATCTGAGAGCATCATGCAGAGCTTCAGAGGGGTAGGAGACCACGTCATACTACCATACCTCTTAGTTAAAGGGGAAGTTCACCCAGGAGACAGCTTCATACTACCATACCTCTTAGTTAAAGGGGAAGTTCACCCAGGAGACAGCGTCATACTACCATACATCTTAGTTAAAGGGGAAGTTCACCCAGGAGACAGCTTCATACTACCATACCTCTTAGTTAAAGGGGAAGTTCACCCAGGAGACCGCGTCATACTACCATACCTCTTAGTTAAAGGGGAAGTTCACCCAGGAGACCGCGTCATACTACCATACATCTTAGTTAAAGGGGAAGTTCACCCAGGAGACCGCGTCATACTACCATACCTCTTAGTTAAAGAGGAAGTTCACCCAGGAGACAGCTTCATACTACCATACCTCTTAGTTAAAGGGGAAGTTCACCCAGGAGACAGCGTCATACTACCATACATCTTAGTTAAAGGGGAAGTTCACCCAGGAGACAGCTTCATACTACCATACATCTTAGTTAAAGGGGAAGTTCACCCAGGACACAGCTTCATACTACCATACATCTTAGTTAAAGGGGAAGTTCACCCAGGAGACAGCGTCATACTACCATACATCTTAGTTAAAGGGGAAGTTCACCCAGGAGACAGCTTCATACTACCATACATCTTAGTTAAAGGGGAAGTTCACCCAGGGACACAGCTTCATACTACCATACATCTTAGTTAAAGGGGAAGTTCACCCAGGAGACAGCTTCATACTACCATACCTCTTAGTTAAAGGGGAAGTTCACCCAGGAGACAGCTTCATACTACCATACCTCTTAGTTAAAGGGGAAGTTCACCCAGGAGACAGCTTCATACTACCATACCTCTTAGTTAAAGGGGAAGTTCACCCAGGAGACAGCTTCATACTACCATACCTCTTAGTTAAAGGGGAAGTTCACCCAGGAGACAGCTTCATACTATCATACCTCTTAGTTAAAGGGGAAGTTCACCCAGGAGACAGCTTCATACTACCATACCTCTTAGTTAAAGGGGAAGTTCACCCAGGAGACAGCTTCATACTACCATACATCTTAGTTAAAGGGGAAGTTCACCCAGGAGACAGCTTCATACTACCATACATCTTAGTTAAAGGGGAAGTTCACCCAGGAGACAGCGTCATACTACCATACATCTTAGTTAAAGGGGAAGTTCACCCAGGAGACAGCTTCATACTACCATACATCTTAGTTAAAGGGGATGTTCACCCAGGAGACAGCTTCATACTACCATACATCTTAGTTAAAGGGGAAGTTCACCCAGGAGACAGCGTCATACTACCATACATCTTAGTTAAAGGGGAAGTTCACCCAGGAGACAGCTTCATACTACCATACATCTTAGTTAAAGGGGAAGTTCACCCAGGACACAGCTTCATACTACCATACATCTTAGTTAAAGGGGAAGTTCACCCAGGAGACAGCTTCATACTACCATACCTCTTAGTTAAAGGGGAAGTTCACCCAGGAGACAGCTTCATACTACCATACCTCTTAGTTAAAGGGGAAGTTCACCCAGGAGACAGCTTCATACTACCATACCTCTTAGTTAAAGGGGAAGTTCACCCAGGAGACAGCTTCATACTACCATACCTCTTAGTTAAAGGGGAAGTTCACCCAGGAGACAGCTTCATACTACCATACATCTTAGTTAAAGGGGAAGTTCACCCAGGAGACAGCTTCATACTACCATACATCTTAGTTAAAGGGGAAGTTCACCCAGGAGACAGCTTCATACTACCATACATCTTAGTTAAAGGGGAAGTTCACCCAGGAGACAGCGTCATACTACCATACATCTTAGTTAAAGGGGAAGTTCACCCAGGAGACAGCTTCATACTACCATACATCTTAGTTAAAGGGGAAGTTCACCCAGGACACAGCTTCATACTACCATACATCTTAGTTAAAGGGGAAGTTCACCCAGGAGACAGCTTCATACTACCATACCTCTTAGTTAAAGGGGAAGTTCACCCAGGAGACAGCTTCATACTACCATACCTCTTAGTTAAAGGGGAAGTTCACCCAGGAGACAGCTTCATACTACCATACCTCTTAGTTAAAGGGGAAGTTCACCCAGGAGACAGCTTCATACTACCATACCTCTTAGTTAAAGGGGAAGTTCACCCAGGAGACAGCTTCATACTACCATACATCTTAGTTAAAGGGGAAGTTCACCCAGGAGACAGCTTCATACTACCATACATCTTAGTTAAAGGGGAAGTTCACCCAGGAGACAGCTTCATACTACCATACATCTTAGTTAAAGGGGAAGTTCACCCAGGAGACAGCGTCATACTACCATACATCTTAGTTAAAGGGGAAGTTCACCCAGGAGACAGCTTCATACTACCATACATCTTAGTTAAAGGGGAAGTTCACCCATTTTATACATGAAGTTGATCCCCCAAACAGTTTTTTAAATATTTTGTTTCATTACAGAGAGTCATCACTACAGAGAGTCATTATGAAAATGTGTCTAAAGCAGGTTATAAAACGCTCCAAAACACTCCAAGCCAACTCATATTACATCAGAAACTCATTCTGAATACTGTCTCTGCACTCAATGTTTGAGTGTTAGATTTTTTCCCCCACTGTGCCATAAATCCATGTTTGAGTAATGCTGTTTATAACAACAACAAAAAGATGCAAATATAGATTCATGGGACAGGGATAGTTTTTTTCTATGAGTGTAGAGGCAGAATTAGATTCTGATGTCATATGAGTTGTGTTGGAGCCGACATGGAAATGAATAATATTGAAATTATTTAGAAAATGTTTCCTTATCAAATTTGCCTGAATGTAAATTTTAAGTTCAAATAATGCTTCATAATCCATTGTTTCAACTATAAAAAATAAATGTTCCTGCCGGACAAGGATTATCCCGACGTTCAAGAATCCCTGAGCTGATTTCCTGCTGTTCTTCACATTTTGCCATGAGGCTGAGAGAAAAATGTTCAAGCTGTTTTGAAGCTAATTTACTGTCATTCTAAACATTTTGTTCATATGCTATCTGGGGGGCCCGATCTCCAGGTGGACTCCAACCCCAAATTATTATTATTATTATTATTATTATTATTATTATTATTATTATTATTATTATTATTATTATTATTATTATTATTATTATTATTATTATTATTATTATTATTATATTTGTTTGTCTTGCATGGGCTGTGGGGGTGTGTGCTATGCCAGTGACCCACAGACCAGGTCCTCTGTCAGCCAGCCAGCCAGCCAGCCTGCCATCCATCCATCCATCCATCCATCCATCCATCCATCCATCCATCCATCCATCCATCCATCCATCCATCCATCCATCCATCCATCCATCCATCCATCCATCCATCCATCCATCCATCCATCCATCCATCCACCCACCCACCCACCCACCCATCCATCCATCCATCCATCCATCATCCATCCATCCATCCATCCATCCATCCATCCATCCATCCATCCATCCATCCATCCATCCATCCATCCATCCATCCATCCATCCATCCATCCATCCATCCATCCATCCATCCATCCATCCATCCATCCAGACCTACTGTAGGAGATATTTGGCTGCTACAGAGCTTCAGATAAAGATCCATACCACCCATATATTTATCATGGGGTCTACCACTGCAGACCTGGCTCTGGCCCTCAGCCTGCTGGAGAGATGGCTGGCTGCTGTGGTAGACAGACTGAGCAGAGCAGAGGGAGGAGAGGGGAGGAGAGGGGAGGAGAGGGGAGGAGAGGAGAGGGGAGGAGAGGGGAGGAGAGGAGAGGGGAGGAGAGGAGAGGGGAGGGGAGGGGAGCAGAGGGGAGGAGAGGGGAGGGGAGGGGAGCAGAGGGGAGGAGAGGAGAGGGGAGGGGAGGGGAGCAGAGGGGAGGAGAGGAGAGGGGAGGAGAGGAGTAGGGGAGAGGGGAGGAGAGGAGAGGGGAGGAGAGGAGAGGGGAGGAGAGGAGAGGGGAGGGGAGGGGAGGGGAGCAGAGGGGAGGAGAGGAGAGGAGAGGGGAGGAGAGGGGAGGGGAGCAGAGGAGAGGAGAGGAGAGGAGAGGAGAGGGAGAGGGGAGGAGAGGGGGAGGAGAGGGGAGGAGAGGGGAGGGGGAGCAGAGGAGAGGAGAGGAGAGGGGAGAGGAGGAGAGGGGAGCAGAGGAGAGGGGAGGAGAGGGGAGGAGAGGGGAGCAGATGGGAGGAAAGGAGAGGGGAGGAGAGGGGAGGAGAGGGGAGGAGAGCAGGGCACTAGAGATGGCTGGCTGCTGTGGTAGACAGAATGAGCAGAGCAGAGGGGAGGAGAGGGGAGGAGAGGGGAGGAGAGGAGAGGGGAGGGGAGGAGAGGGGAGCAGAGGAGAGGGGAGGAGAGGGGAGGAGAGGGGAGCAGATGGGAGGAAAGGAGAGGGGAGGAGAGGGGAGGAGAGGGGAGGAGAGCAGGGCACTAGAGATGGCTGGCTGCTGTGGTAGACAGAATGAGCAGAGCAGAGGGGAGGAGAGGGGAGGAGAGGGGAGGAGAGGAGAGGGGAGGGGAGCAGAGGGGAGGGGAGGGGAGCAGAGGGGAGGAGAGCAGGGCACTAGAGTTCTGTCTGGAGGGACGGAGGGAAGGGGGGGGGGGGGGGGGGGACCGGCCAGGGTTATCAGAGCGAGACACCATGTGACCCGTCTGGCTCTGGTAGTCTCTCGGTCAGTTACAGAAATAAATAATTAGTTTTCTGAGGACATTTCTGTCTTGACCTATGAAGAAAATGTGTGTGTGGTTAGCCCTGTTCATCATGTTGTATTCAGGATGTGATTAGCCCTGTTTATCATGTTGTATTCAGGATGTGATTAGCCCTGTTTATCATGTTGTATTCAGGATGTGATTAGCCCTGTTATCATGTTGTATTCAGGATGTGATTAGCCCTGTTTATCATGTTGTATTCAGGATGTGATTAGCCCTGTTTATCATGTTGTATTCAGGATGTGATTAGCCCTGTTTATCATGTTGTATTCAGGATGTGATTAGCCCTGTTTATCATGTTGTATTCAGGATGTGATTAGCCCTGTTCATCATGTTGTATTCAGGATGTGATTAGCCCTGTTTATCATGTTGTATTCAGGATGTGATTAGCCCTGTTTATCATGTTGTATTCAGGATGTGATTAGCCCTGTTTATCATGTTGTATTCAGGATGTGATTAGCCCTGTTCATCATGTTGTATTCAGGATGTGATTAGCCCTGTCCATCATGTTGTATTCAGGATGTGTATGATTAGCCCTGTTCATCATGTTGTATTCAGGATGTGATTAGCCCTGTTTATCATGTTGTATTCAGGATGTGATTAGCCCTGTTCATCATGTTGTATTCAGGATGTGATTAGCCCTGTTTATCATGTTGTATTCAGGATGTGATTAGCCCTGTCCATCATGTTGTATTCAGGATGTGTGTGATTAGCCCTGTTCATCATGTTGTATTCAGGATGTGTGTGATTAGCCCTGTTCATCTTGTTGTATTCAGGATGTGTATGATTAGCCCTGTTCATCATGATGTATTCAGGATGTGTGTGATTAGCCCTGTTCATCATGTTGTATTCAGGATGTGTGCGATTAGCCCTGTTCATCATGTTGTATTCAGGATGTGATTAGCCCTGTTCAACGTGTTGTATTCAGGATGTGATTAGCCCTGTTCATCATGATGGCGTAGCAGTGCGGTCGCTTTTATTCATCGTCCCTGTGTAAATATCCCGTTTCTTGTTTTTTTTGTCTATTTTGTCTATTTTGTATATATTTCTCATTTTTTACTTTTCATTCTTTAACTAAATATACTTTCCTGCAACCCGCCTCACCCAACGTGGAAAGGATTCTACTATTTCTTTATAACTTTCATCAAGAACCGTAAGCTGAAAATAGGTAGCTGCAACTGAATGGCTACTTGCTATTAGTCACCGTTAGCGTCTTCACCATTGTCCAGTGGCCTACACTATCCACCAGCCAGCTCTAGCTCTAGCCTGGACAATTCGTCGGCCAGTCTGCACAGCGTGCTATCGACCCAGCGTGCTATCGACCCAGAGCTTATTGGACTTTCTGCCGGAATCACTGGACCCTAGCGCCGGATCATCGCAACCAGCTAGCTAGCTGCAACCTGTTGTTGGCTGATTACCATTGCCCTATAGCAAGCACCAGTTAGCCTTGAGCTAGCCTCAGGCCCATCTCCCGGCTATCTACCTCTCTGTCAACCGGACGGGACCTCCTAGTGTTGACACTGAGCCCCGCCGATCCAACACGACTGGTCTGCCGATGAAATATTCTGATGTGGTTTCAACAGGCTTCCCGTTGCGACGACCACAAAGATCCATCTGCCAGCCCCGGCCCGCTAGCACACGCAAACTACAACTGTGCTCCCTGCTAGCTGTGCTGAAGCACCAATTTGAACTGCTCTCGGACTCACATATTGCTGTTCACTGGACCTTATGATCACTCAGCTGCACAGCTGATGCCTGCTGGACTGTTCCTTTACACGGTACCCTGTCCTGTTTATTCTGTTTATTCTGTTTAGCCTTAGTCCAAACGTTAGCGCTATTTCCAGTTGTTGTCTTAGCTCTCTCTAATAACACCTGTGACTGCTTTATGCCTCTCTCCCATGTCAATTATGCCTTGCCTATTGCTGTTTGGGTTAGTTCTTATTATACAATTTCACTGTAGAACCCCTAGTCCCTCTCAAACTGCCTCAAATAGTTCCTTTGTTCCACCCCCCATACACGCCGAGACCGGCTCAATCGGTGCCTCCAGTGATGCTATCTCTTTCATTGTTACCCAACGCTTAGGGTTACCTGAACTGTACTCATATCCTTCCATATCCTTTTCTGTACATAATGCCCTGAATCTTTCCTACAACGCCCGGAGAACTGCCCCCTTTATTCTATGTACCCAACGCACTAGAAGACCAGTTCTTAAAGCCTTTAGCCGTATCCTTATTCTAGTCCTCCTCTGTTCCTCTGGTGATGTAGAGGTTAACCCAGGCCCTGCAGCCCCCAGTATCACTCCTACTCCCCAGGAGCTATCATTTGTTGACTTCTGTAACCGTAAAAGTCTTGGTTTTCTGCACATAAATATCAGAAGCCTCCTTCCTAAGTTTGAGTTATTCACTGCGTTAGCACACTCCGCCAACCCTGATGTTCTAGCAGTGTCTGAATCCTGGCTTAGGAAGGCCACCAAAAATTCAGAAATTTCCATCCCCAACTATAAAATTTTCCGTCTAGATAGAACTGCCAAAGGGGGTGGAGTTGCAATATACTGTAGAGATAGCCTGCAGAGCTCTATCATACTATCCAGGTCTGTGCCCAAACAGTTTGAGCTTCTACTTCTAAAAATCCACCTTTCCAGAAATAAATCTCTCACTGTTGCCGCTTGCTACAGACCCCCCTCAGCCCCCAGCTGTGCCCTGGACACCATATGTGAATTGATTGCCCCCCATCTATCCTCAGAGTTCGTACTGCTTGGTGACCTAAATTGGGATATGCTTAACACCCCGGCCATCCTACAATCTAAACTAGATGCCCTCAATCTCACACAAATTATCAACGAACCTACCAGGTACAACCCTAAATCCGTAAACATGGGTACCCTCATAGATATCATCCTGACTAACTTACCCTCTAAATACACCTCCGCTGTCTTCAACCAGGATCTCAGCGATCACTGCCTTATTGCCTGCGTCCGTAACGGGTCCGCGGTCAAACGACCACCCCCATCACTGTCATACGCTCCCAAAAACACTTCAGCGAGCAGGCCTTCCTAATTGACCTGGCCCAGGTATCCTGGATGGATATAGATCTCATTCCGTCAGTAGAGGATGCTTGGTTGTTCTTTAAAAGTAATTTCCTCTCAATCTTAAATAAACATGCTCCATTCAAAAAATACAGAACTAAGAACAGATATAGCCCCTGGTTCTCCTCAGACTTGACTGCCCTTGACCAGCACAAAAACATCCTGTGGCGTACTGCATTAGCATCAAATAGCCCCCGCGATATGCAACTTTTCAGGGAAGTTAGGAACCAATATACACAAGCAGTTAGGAAAGCAAAGGCTAACTTTTTCAAACAGAAATTTGCATCCTGTAGCACTAACTCCAAAAAGTTTTGGGACACTGTAAAGTCCATGGAAAATAAGAGCACTTCCTCCCAGCTGCCCACTGCACTGAGGCTAGGAAACACTATCACCACCGATAAATCTACAATAATCGAGAATTTCAACAAGCATTTTGCTACGGCTGGCCATGCTTTCCACCTGGCTACCACTACCCCCGGCCACCAGCTCTGCACCCTCCGCTGCAACTTGCCCATGCCCCCCCCCCCCCCCCCCCCCCCCCCCCCCCCGCTTCTCCTTCACACAAATTCAGACAACTGATGGTTCTGAAAGAGCTGCAAAATCTGGACCCCTACAAATCATCTGGGCTAGACAATCTGGACCCTTTCTTTCTAAAACTAGCCGCCGAAATTGTCGCAACCCCTATTACTAGCCTGTTCAACCTCTCTCTCGTAACGTCTGAGATCCCCAGAGATTGGAAAGCTGCCGCGGTCATCCCCCTCTTCAAAGGGGGTGACACTCTAGATCCAAACTGTTACAGACCCATATCCATCCTGCCCTGCCTTTCAAAAGTTTTTGAAAGCCAAGTCAACAAACAGATCACCGACCATTTCGAATCCCACCGTACCTTCTCCGCTATGCAATCCGGTTTCCGAGCTGGTCATGGGTGCACTTCAGCCACGCTCAAGGTCCTAAACGATATTATAACCGCGATCGATAATAGACAGTACTGTGCAGCCGTTTTCATTGACCTGGCCAAGGCTTTCGACTCTGTCAACCACCGCATTCTTATTGGCAGACTAAATAGCCTTGGTTTCTCAAATGACTGCCTTGCCTGGTTCACCAACTACTTCTCAGATAGAGTTCAATGTGTCAAATCGGAGGGCCTGTTGTCTGGACCTATGGCAGTCTCTATGGGGGTGCCACAGGGTTCAATCTTGGGCCGACTCTTTTCTCTGTGTATATCAATGACGTCGCTCTTGCTGCTGGTGACTCTCAGATCCACCTCTACGCAGACGACACCATTTTGTATACATCTGGCCCTTCATTGGACACTGTGTTAACAAACCTCCAAACGAGCTTCAATGCCATACAACACTCCTTCAGTAGCCTCCAACTGCTCTTAAACACTAGTAAAACTAAATGCATGCTCTTCAACCGAACGCTGCTTGCACCCGCCCACCCGACTAGAATCACTACTCTCGACGGGTCTGACCTAGAGTATGTGGACAACTACAAATATCTAGGTGTCTGGTTAGACTGTAAACTCTCCTTCCAGACTCACATTAAGCATCTCCAATCCAAAGTTAAATCTAGAATCGGTTTCCTATTTCGCAACAAAGCCTCCGTCACTCATGCTGCCAAACATGCCCTCGTAAAACTGACTATCCTACCGATCCTTGACTTCGGCGATGTCATTTACAAAATAGCCTCCAACACTCTACTCAGCAAATTGGATGTAGTCTATCACAGTGCCATCCGTTTTGTCTCCAAAGCCCCATATAATACCCACCACTGTGACCTGTACGCTCTTGTTGGCTGGTCCTCACTACATATTCGTCGCCAAACCCACTGGCTCCAGGCCATCTATAAATCACTGCTAGGCAAATCCCCGCCTTATCTTAGCTCATTGGTCACCATAGCAACACCCACCCGTAGTCTGCGCTCCAGCAGGTATATCTCACTGGTCATCCCCAAAGCCAACACCTCCTTTGGCCGCAATTCCTTCCAGTTCTCTGGAGCCAATGACTGGAACAAATTGCAAAAATCTCTGAAGCTGGAGACTCTTATCTCCCTCACTAACTTTAAGCATCAGTTGTCAGAGCACCTTACCAATCACTGCACCTGTACACAGCCCATCTGAAATTAGCCCGCCCAACTACCTCATCCCTATATTGTTATTTATTTTGCTCATTTGTACCCCAGTATCTCTATTTGCACATCATCTCTTGCACATCTATCATTCCAGTGTTAATACTAATTGTAATTATTTTGCACTATAGCCTATTTATTGCCTTACCTCCATAACTTGCTACATTTGCACACACTGTATATATATGTATTTCTGTTGTATTTTTGACTTTGTTTTGTTTTACCCCATATGTAACTCTGTGTTGTTGTTTTTATCGCACTGCTTTGCTTTATCTTGGCCAGGTCGCAGTTGTAAATGAGAACTTGTTCTCAACTGGTTTACCTGGTTAAATAAAGGTTAAAAAAAAGAAAAAAAAATGTATTCAGGATGTGTGCGATTAGCCCTGTTTATCATGTTGTATTCAGGATGTGATTAGCCCTGTTTATCATGTTGTATTCAGGATGTGATTAGCCCTGTTCATCCTGTTGTATTCAGGATGTGATTAGCCCTGTTCATCCTGTTGTATTCAGGATGTGTGCGATTAGCCCTGTTCATCATGTTGTATTCAGGATGTGTGTGATT